>CM055071.1:17152510-17227546 GCA_029204045.2 Tillandsia leiboldiana
GCCTACAGGGCTCGGATTGGGAGTGAGGGTACTTGTTTCGAAGGTCTCGCGCGAAGATTGCAGCAGTATTTTTGTCAAATTTTTGGAGTCCTTTCTGTAGGTGAAAATGTTGCATCTTTGGGACTATTACCCGCAGATGTATGTACTTGATATTTTTGGAATAAAGTGTAACTTTGATACTTGTTTGGTGCTGTGAGCTGATAGTGAGAGAGCCGGACAGCGCGCAAGATTTTGTAGAGTACTCGAGGGTATTTATTTGAGCTTCGGGGATTTTTCGAGGGTTTTGTGGAAGTGTGCAGCGCGCGGCGCAGTTTGGTGTTTCGGCAGATTTTGGACATGAGCTGTTTCGGCGCTTCACCGCTTTAGCTTTGCCTGCGGAACGCGTTTCAGGTGGGCGCTTGTTTCCAGAACTGGTGGACTGTCTCTAATTCTTTATGTAGGATGCATGCATGTCTAGGGTACATGGTTTGTGATTGAGAGTAGGTAAGCTGGTAATGATAATTGTGTAATAATTACAAGAATAGTATTTTATGATGTATCCTGAGGACTTGCATGATTTGGATATCTATGTGGTGATTAGTGTAAGCTTACCTAGGTAATGCTACCCTATGTGATTATGTAGCATGCCCGTTAGCACATGCCCTTTATGTGGTTGGTTTATGCGATGGGCAGGATTATGTAGCTATGTGCGGATTTACTCTGAGGAAGTTAGATGGATCGAGGATTATGGACAGGTGTAGGCATTGGTGATTTTGGCATGTGATTTACTTTCTTGTATCTTTCTTGAGGACAAATGCTGCTTGTATGGACATATAGTTAGGCCACCTTTTGCTGCTACACTACTTATTGGAACTTAACTTAGAGAAACCATGTTATCCTTTTCTCCTTCTTTGTTAGTCAGGCGGTTCTGTGTTGCTCGGGTGCGAGCAGGGTGTCGGGTTATATTAATAATGATCTAAATAGGAGAAAAAACACCTAGAGGGGGTGAATAGGTGTAAACGTTTAAACACTCAAAAATCGTTGCGCAATAAAACCCAATGCGGAAAATAAAAATAACACGCAAGATTTTTACGTGGAAACTCCAAACCGGAGTAAAAACCACGGGACCGATAACACGGTGAAATCCACTAGAATTATAACACGTACCAAGGTGATATACCGTACTCACAGACGACTCGACCTTTTTCCATACGCTCCAAGTAGATCTTCTCCGCTCGCTCCGCAACGCTTCTCGAATCCACTATCTGCGTCCAACGCCGAATCCACGGCGTCTGACCGACGAATCCACGGTCTTCACCAGTAGCACGTCTCGAATCCACGAACGTATCTCGCTCCGATTCCACGAGAGCGGTAGCACCTTGAGTCCACAAGGCCACGCGAGTCCACGCGCCGATTTTGGGGGAATCGTTGTTTTTGGGTGGTGATGATCCGCCGATACTTAGATTAGAAATAGATCGAAAATACCATCTAAGTATTCATGCTTGATCTACTTAAACTATGAGTATGAAAACCTAGAATCAAATCAATCAATATAGATGAAGAAACATAGGATTATATCTATTGATTTCCTTTCTTCTCTATATGTGGATTCATATGGCCGTCTTTATTTATTTAGCTTTTACGGCTTATGCGGCTTACCCTAGAAAAAGAATCATTAGGGTCTATTTATAGGTTAGACACCATTGGATGAGGATAAATCAAAAACTAACCTTTTCTGGAATTTTACAGGACGACGATCCGGATCGGATTTACGGCGATCCAGACTGTCGTAACGAAAAGCCAATTTCTAGAAAAACAATGGTTCGGGATCCGGATTGAAATGCCCGATCCGGATCGTTCATACTTTTCAGTAAAAAACAATGTTCGGGATCCGGATTGAAATGCCTGATCCGGATCGTTCATACTTTCAGCAAAAACCAATGTTCGGGATCGGATCAGAAATGGCTTGGATCCGGATTGGATTTGCGTATGAATCACAACCTTCGGATCCGGACGTCTTGTCTGATCCGGATCCTGAACATGTCCCATGTCCAGTTTTGGATTTATGCAATTAAAATTCATCCAAAGTGTTTCTACACTATAAGAAGTATTCGGATCACCAAAAATAATTAGTTAAACATACCTGATCTTTGAATTCTTCTTTCTTGAGATTGAGTTATATGATCCAACCTTCTTCACCTTCAATCTTCAAGACTTAATACTTTCACGAAATGCGCCAAAACAAATTCCTTAACAATCTCCCCCTTTGGCGGTTTCGTGACAAAACACAAATCCACTTAAGAAAATTCAAAAAGATATTTTTGTTGCTATCACCATACAACAAAAATTTACAATGGAGATCCAAAATTAAATACATGAGATAAACTCCTAAAATAGACTCTAGACTTAGACATCTGCACTCTCTGCAAAAAGAAATCATCTTGACAAAAGAGATCGTTAGATACCTCAAGAATATTTAGCATTCAAAACCTAACAGAGATAGAGTTTATACTCACCATGACATTCACGAATTTAGATATGTAATAAGATCACAATCAAACATTGACATATCTTCTAAGCAATAAAATTCAAAATGTCTTGTTAGTAATCAAACAACTTGTTAGTAATATTACATGCCCAAATAGTTAGTCAAATAGTTAGTCGAGGCATGCATTGAAACACATATAAAACCAAAGTTGAAAGTTATACTTACCCTTAGTTTTAGCATTGTTCTCACACAAGTATAGTCATGGTCAAGCATTGTGCATTGTTCAAAGTTCTCCTATACTCTCCTCCCCCTTTTTGTCACAAAACTCAGCCAAAATTACAAAATTTAAGGAGAGTTAAAAAACTAAAAAGTTTGAGAGCTAAAACAAAAAGAAATGAGAAACCTGCACAACAAAAATGATTAGTAAGAATCAACCATCGGACTCAGAGTCCTCAGAGCTCGTACAACCCATCTTCGAGAACATTTTCTTCATTAACTTTTTCATTGACGTGACCCTCTTCGTCAAAGTGATTTGAGCTGCTGTAATGATTTCAAGCTCATCGAAAATTCTTCTGTTCCTTCGTAATCTGTTTCTTGCCCAAAGGATAAACGTTGTTGTTCTTTATAGATGGATGAGATTGATGCTTCATCCGCTGGTGCGGGTGCTGGTTGTGATGGTGATGCGGAAGTGCCGACACTGGGTTTCGTTCCACATGGAGGAATTGGGAGTGACATGAGGCAACTTATGAAGGGACTTAACAATGGTGGACTCATCGATCATGCCCAACAGTGATGATAAGTTGTTGAACTAATATCAACCTGAAATTTCTTTAAAATCCTCATTATAATCAATGGAAATGGGATTCTTTCCGTGGGATGAGGATGCCTCAACATATCTTGTCATTCTATTCCAAATAATGTATGGAATGTTGATATTTAATCCCATTGCCTCTGACGGATGTCCTAAGAGATACAAAAACAGCATTCGATCCCATCTCAAGACTTTCGTCTGCATATTTGGAAGGATATTGTAACATGTGATGAAGTTTAGGAACCGGTACTCAAGACGAAGTTCTTTGGATTTGACAGATTTCTCCGTTGATTGAGTTCCCTCCAAACATATTCCCTTTATAACCATTTGCCACATCGTGTTTGTCAAACTCTTTCCTTTCAAGTAGTTAACCTCCTGTCTTGCTGGCTTGCATTCCCAAAACCTCGCCAATCAATTGTGGAGTAATTTTAAACCTTGTGCTTTGGATATTCGTGTAAAACTCCATCGGACCGTTTTCATTTTCTCGAAGGTGCCGTGCAGCCTGTATAGAAAGTCCTTACGCGATGCAGACAATATCCAAGCATTTCTGGGAATCGGCAAACTTGGATAAGATTAGCTCGTTCAATTAACATCCCGAACATCCGGTGAGTGTTCTCGGAGGGCACCAATATTCACATGTCTTTCTCCGATGCATTCTCGATGTTCAAATGCCCTAAGACGATCAGCATTAATGAACACTTCTTCCAAGCGAGGCGGAGAATCCGGAGCTATTGATTCATTAATTTCAAAACCTCGTGCTCGTCCAAACCGTCGAGCCAGTCTTTTCTTTTCATCGAGATAGATGATGTCATTGGTGCTTTACCTTTATCCATAGAAGTCTTTCCTTTTAGTGAATCAGGGGTCTTTCGCATCGACTTGATAGGCATGTTTCATCGTCCATCAATTCGTCCCAATTCACCTCTTCATTTTCAGATTCAGCCTCTGAGTCTTCAACAAGAAGACATTCTCACTTTTTAAAGGTTTCTTTGCCCTCTTCAATTTATTAGTTGCTCTCGTGTGCACCATTGCGACTAGCAGAAAGATGATCCATGAAAACTCCATTGCTCTTTGTGCTTTAAGAAGGAAGTGTCCTGTCAAGACCAACCTCAAGAACACGAAAAAAATTGTTAATTTTTAAAAATTTGAAAAATTGTACCCAAAACAATCATAATCGTGTAGAGAGACTAGAATCAAATTAGTTTTGCCAAAAGAATTTAAAAATAGATCAATCCATTTATTTTCAAAATTCCTATTATATGCCCTAACACTGAATTTTTAGAAATCGAAGCCTAAAAATCCGTTAATCAGGTGAATACCTAGCATATAATCAAACTAATCTACCCAGAGTTCTTATTTCAAAAGAAATTTGATCAAAAATCCAATCCAAACGAAAAAGATCCAAAATTTTCATCACGTTTTGAGGAGAAACATGAAAAAACCTGTGAAAAACCGAGATTTTGATCAAGAAAACTTACTTAGAATCGAAGAACTTGAGTTTGGAAGCCTCCAAAATGGATGGATTCTAGAGAGAGAAGCTCTGGAGACTTAGGAACAAAAGATTGAAGTAAAAAGAAATCAAAACCCTTTTGTTCTATATAAAACCCTAGCCGCGATCCGGATCGGATCTTGAATCCAGTCAGGATCGGCTACCCGCAGGAAATACCTGCGTTCGGGATCCGGATCGGCTTGTCCAATCCGGATCGGCTCCAACTTTTTCTTCAGAATAATTCAGAAAAATTTCATAAAATCCAGAAAAAGTATGTAAGCACTTTTGTGTATCAACTTTAAATGAAAATCATCGTTTCATACAACAAGAAATAGATTATGTCAAATCTATCAACAATATTCAAACAAATGAAACGAAAATTTATAAAAATTAAATCCCTTAAAGTTGAACAACTTCAATCACATCTAACATGATCTTATGAGTAACTGCCTTATCAAATCATCAATTTGGTAAAGAAAATGAAATACCAAGATCAATAGATGTTTGAAATCCCAGATAAGTTAGATAATATATCTAGTCAAATTATAGTAAGGAGTGGCTCTTTGAGCATCTTTCAATAAAATCCCCACCTTATACCAACCTTGGAATTGACAGAGTCAAGTATTCCAAAAAGCATTTATCTAATCTATCTTGAAAAAAAAACCTTGCTTAGTATTCATGTGGTAGCTGCACACAGTACTCGGACGACCGAGGTGGTAGCTCTTTCCTCCATGTGGTGGTAGTTTTCACACTCCTCATTGGGATGTAACTCTTTCCACATCTTTTGAGCATCACACTTTTTCTTTGACTCCCCTCAAATGGCTATCAATTATTTAAAATATAAAGTATTCAACCAAAAATTAATCTCGATTTCATACTCGACTAAATAGTCAATAAGATAAAAACTATACCAAGAGATCATTGAGAGAGAAATTGACTTTGATCAAAACAAAGATGATTTAATTGACATAAATGATCATCGCATCAAATGAATTATTATGATATCCAAAGCATAATAAATTTCTAAATAAACGAAAGGATGCTATTAAAGTCAATAATACACATGCTCAATTACTGTGCTATGTCTAAGCATAGATAGTGAACAAAAATACAAAAACAAAACCTAACCTAAGCAATGATTTCAAAAGAAATTATTTCAAGGAAAGCATTTCAATTGCCTTACGCAAATGAATAAAACGTTTTAAATCCAAGGGTTTTGTTAAGATGTCAGCTAATTGATCCTCAGTTGAAATGTAGGAAATTTGAAGAATATTTGATTCAACTAGCTCTCTTAGAAAATGATATCTAAGTTCAATGTGTTTTTGTTCTTGAGTGCAACACAGGGTTTTTGGAAATGTTTATAGCACTAGTGTTGTCACAGAGAATTGTTACCGAAGTTGCTGAAATTCGGAAGTCGCTCAACACACTTTTCATCCAATGAGTTGGGTTGAACAACTACCCGCAGAGATATATTCCGCTTCGGCAGTCGATAGTGCAATGCAGTTTTGCTTTTTACTATGCCATGCAACAAGGCAATGGCCAAGATAAAAACATGCACCACTCGTGCTCTTCCGATCATCCACAGATCCTGCCCAATCAGCATCTGAGTATCCTATAATATCAAGCGTTGTTCCCATAGGATACCAAATTCCGAAATTCAGAGTTCCTTTGATGTACCGGATGATCCTTTTCACCGCTTTCAGGTGAACCTCCTTTGGTGCTGATTGATATCTCGCACAAATCCCAACACTAAAGAATATATCTGGGCGACTAGCTGTAAGATAGAGTAGACTTCCAATCATGCTGCGATAAAGCTTCTCGTCTACACTCTCACTAAGAGATTCACTTCCTAATCCCTTATTGCTAGTTCCCATAGGAGTCGGAAAATCTTTAGAATCTTGTAATCCAAATTTCTTCACCAACTCCCTTGCATACTTGGATTGACACAAATGGATGCCATCATCATTTTGTTTCACTTGCAATCCAAGAAAATATGTTAGTTCGCCCATCATGGACATCTCGAATTCGCTTTCCATGGTTTCAGCGAATTTAGAAGCATCATTGTCTCTAGTTGCACCAAATACAATGTCATCGACATAGATTTGTGCTACAATGAAATTATCCTGATAATGCTTCACAAAGAGAGTCCGGTCTGCTCCCCCTCGAGTATAGACCTTTTCTAATAAGTGCTTTGTTAGCCTTTCGTACCATGCTCGCGGTGCTTGTTTTAGACCGTAAAGAGCCTTTTTCAAACGAAAAACATGATTAGGTTGTTTACAGTCTACAAACCTTTCGGTTGAGCCACATAAACTTCCTCATTTAAAAACCCATTTAAAAACGTGCTCTTAACGTCCATTTGAAATAATTTTATTTTAAAGTGACAAGCAATTGCGAACAAAATTCTTATCGACTCGAGTCGCGCTACCGGGGCGAATGTCTCATCAAAGTCTATACCTTCTATTTGAGAGTAGCCTTGAGCAACTAAGCGTGCTTTATTCCTGATGATGGTACCATCCTCATTTTTCTTATTCTTGAAAAATCCATTTAGTACCAATCACATTGTGTTGCTTCGGAGGCTTTGTTAATTCCCAGACTTTGTTTCGTTTCGAACTGATGGAGCTCTTCCTACATAGCTTCAATCCAGTAGTCATCCCGAAGAGCTTCATCAATGTTCTTTGGTTCAATCATGGAGACGTAGCATGCGACTCCACAAACCAACTGTCTCCGAGTTCTAACTCCTTCTTGTGGGTCTCCAATAACGTTAGATTCCGGATGATCCTTGGAGATGCGTAACGTTTGCGTAACGGAGTAGTCGGAGGTACATGTGATAATTCCTGCACATTAGATAAACTGAAGAACCATTAGATGCATCAACTTTATTGAAAGAGTTATTACGAGAGGATGCATTTACAGGAGTATCATCATCTAGAGACATATCAAGGGTAGATTTATCAGATGCAAAGTGGAAAGCTTTCATCTACTTTAACAATTATAGATTCTATCATCGTTTTAGATTCCAAGTTAAATACCCGATATGCTCTACTGTTAGTAGAATAACCCATGAAAATCCCTTCGTCGCTTCGAGAGTCGAACTTACCAAGGTTTTCGCGATCACGCAGAATGAAACATCGACTCCCAAAGATACGAAAATATTTGATATTTGGTTTTCTACTAAACCACAGCTCATATGGTGTATTTAAAGTTCCAGGGCGCAAATACACTCGATTAATTACATAGACAGTGGTGTTCACAGCTTCAGCCCAAAATATAACGGTAAATTCCGGCTATGAAGCATCACACGCGCTATCTCTTGAACAGTCCTGTTTTTGCGCTCAACAACACCATTCTGCTGAGGTGTATAGGGTGCTGAGAATTCATGTTTTATCCCATTGGAAGTGCAAAAATCAATGAATTTAGAATTAATGAATTCTCCACCTCTATCACTTCGAACACGAACGATCTTTTCATTTCTTCATTCATAATACGATGACAAACCTCATGAAAAGAGTCGAAAGTATCCGCTTTCTCTTTTAAGAAAGTTACCCAAGAATACCTAGAGAAATCATCAACCAAAAGAAAATATACCATTTACCTCCCAAGGATGGTTGACGAACCGACCCCATTAAATCCATATGCAGTAATTCCAAGGGCCGTTTGTACCGACGTGGTTCAAGTTCTTGTGTGCAACTCTTGATTGTTTTCCCTTTTGACAACCACCACACACAATGTTTTCTTTAAATAGAAGTTTAGGAACCCCTTAACCAAGTCCTTATTTGAAATCCTTGCTAGTTCTTTAAAATTCATGTGACCTAGTCTTTCATGCCAAACAGTTTCATTATCCAAAGAAACTAGGTTACATTTTTCAGAAACTTTGTTTGAAATAACATAGCAATTATTTTCCGATCTAACCCCTTTTAGAAAGAATACCTGGTCCTTATCAGTTACAACACATTCTACAGAAGAAAAATTAACTGAGAACCCATTGTCACAAAGTTGACTTATACTAATGAGGTTAGTCTTTAGGCCTTCAACAAATAAAATATTATTCAAAACAGGGCCTTCAGGAATAGCGATTGTTCCCTTTCCAACAATTTTGGAAGAACGACCGTCTCCGAAAACAACATGTCCTCCGGAGATTTTTCTCTAAAGTTTGAAAACAGTTTTTGTCACCGGTCATGTGACGAGAACAACCACTATCCAAATACCAAGACGAATTATCATAAGCGTGTAAAGAAGTATGAACAACAAGACAAGGGAAGATTTCACCTTTCCGTACCCAAACTTTTTGAGTTTTGGAGGACGTCGGAAATGATTGTGAAGTTGATACCTTTGGTGAAAGCGTCTTGATTGATCCATCGCTTTTCCTTGACGTCATCGTCTTGTTTGATGAACTACCGATGTTCTTTCCTTTTGAAAGATCCTTCTTTGATTTGCGGGAAATGAACTCATTGGTAGTAGTTGCAAGATGTGCTTGGTTTGATCTTTTTCGCTCTATTCTTGCAATTTCTTCTTATGTGCCCTGCATAACCACAACGAAAACATACCTTAGTGGTTGACGATCCCGAAGAGGGTGAAGTAGGTTTGTTGTCGTTGTTTGTCGTCAATTCCGGTGTCGGAGGAGGAGATACCGACTGAGGCACAAAGACTGTCCCAACCGAACTAAAATTGTCTTCAGTTCGATTGTATCCGAGGCCGAATTTGTTTGTTTGACCAAGACCAAGCATCTTATCCAACTTACTCCTTCCAGAAGAAAATTGCTCCTTGAGTTGGAAAATGGTCTCCGTCAATTCCATTTTTTCCTGTCGAGCCTCGCCGTAGAGCTTCAAGAAGTAATTCGCTTTGTTCACCATATCTACATAATTCTTCTCGAAATGCTCATTGGACTCTTGAAGTGAAGCATTTGCTTTTATCAGATTATCCCTTTCCACTTCAAAATCGGTCGAGAGAGAAGTTACCCTTTTTACTTCTTCTTCGAGATCCTGCAATCTCCCTCTCAACCCCTTGTTTTGCTTAGCCAGTTTCTTTGAATCCCTCAAAAGCTTATGGTAGGCTAGAGCAAAATCTTCACCTTCAGAGTTATCCGATTCATCGTCCGTTGCAATCTTTTCAACAGTGGAGTTGGACAGTGAGTCGGATGTACTTGCCATTAAGCACATGAAGGGTGAAGATGTGGACGCGTGGAATGCCGTTGCGTTGTTCTCTTCATCACTTGAAGATGACTCATTTGTCGTTGAGGTGTCATCCCAAGTGACGGCTTGCATCGCCTTCTTCTTGGATGGATTCTTATTTGGACACTCTGTTGAGATATGGCCGTATCCTCGGCACTTGAAGCATTGGACTTGTCCTTCTGAGCTTTTCTTATCCTTTGAAAAACTTTCTTGCTTTCTTGACTTTTGGCTTGAAAAACCTTTGCCTTTCTTCCACTTTCCGGAGGATGAAGTTTTACTTGAATTACCCCTTCGAAAGTTTCGGCGAAAATTTCTTGTCAAGAGAGCAAGCTGCTTCTCAAAGTCCTCCATAGATAGGTTCACGTCATCGCCTGAGGAGGATGAATCCGCGTCTTCTTCTTTTGTAGTTTTCAACGCAAAACCTGAAGACTTAGAAGTAGATGCTTTTCCAGAAGAATAGTTAGTAGGAAATGTCATTTCATATGTTTGTAATGAACCAACTAATTCTTCTACACGGATTTCGTCTGGGTGTTTAATAGTTTCAATGGCCGTAACCTTGGAACGAAATCTTTCAGGAAGAGTTCTTAAGATCTTTCTTACAATTTTAAATTCTGGAATCTTCTCTCCCAAGTTAGCACATGTGTTTGCGATGTCTTGCAATCGTGTATAGTAGTCTGTGAATGATTCATTTTCTGCCATGAAAATAGAGTCAAATCTGCTCGTAAGCATTTGCAGCTTTTGAATCTTCACAAGGTTAGTTCCCTCATGTGTAACTTGAAGAACATCCCAGATTTCTTTCGCAGTCTCACATGCTGAGACGCGAGAGAATTCAGTTTGAGACAAGGCATTAAATAAAGCATTGATTCCTTTGCCATTGTAAGAAGAGAAGTCTATCTCTTCCTTGGTCCATTTCGACCTAGGTTTGATGGTGTGAACATCAACAATAACTTCAGTTGGATTTGACCATCCTAACTCGATAGATTGCCACACCCGTTCGTCGATGGAAATAAGAAATGCTTTCATCCGTACTTTCCAGTAGGCATAATTTGTTCCATCGAAAAACGGGGGTCTGTTGATGTTTCCACCTTCAGCCATTGTTTACAACCCTATTCCCGCTCTGATACCACTTGTCGGGTTATATTAATAATGATCTAAATAGGGGAAAAAACACCTAGAGGGGGGTGAATAGTTGTAAACGTTTAAACACTCAAAAATCGTTACGCAATAAAACCCAATGCGGAAATAAAAATTAACACGCAAGATTCTTACGTGGAAAACTCCAAACCGGAGTAAAAAACCACGGGACCGATAACACGGTGAAATCCACTAGAATTATAACACGTACAAAGGTGATATACCGTACTCACAGACGACTCGACCTTTTTCCAAACGCTCCTAGTAGATCTTCTCCGCTCGCTCCGCAACGCTTCTCGAATCCACAATCTGCGTCCAACGCCGAATCCACGGCGTCTGACCGAATCCACGGTCTTCACCCAGTAGCACGTCTCGAATCCACGAACGTACCTCGCTCCGAATCCACGAGAGCGGTAGCACCTTGAATCCACAAGGCCACGCGAGTCCACGCGCCGATTTTGGGGAAATCGTTGTTTTTGGGTGGTGATGATCCGCCGAATACTTAGATTAGAAATAGATCGGAAATACCATCTAAGTATTCATTGATTTGATTCTACTTAAAATATGAGTATGAAAACCTAGAATCAAATCAATCAATATAGATGAAGAAACATAGGATTATATCTATTGATTTCCTTTCTTCTCTATATGTGGATTCATATGGCCGTCTTTAATTTATTTAGCTTTTACAGCTTATGCGGCTTACCCTAGAAAAAGAATCATAGGGTCTATTTATAGGTTAGACACCATTGGATGAGGATAAGAATAAAAAACTAACCTTTTCTGGAATTTTATAGGACGACGATCCGGATCGGATTTACGGCGATCCAGACTGTCGTAACGAAACAGCCAATTTCCAGAAAAACAATGGTTTGGGATCCGGATTGAAATGCCCGATCCGGATCGTTCATACTTTTCAGTAAAAACCAATGTTCGGGATCCGGATTGAAATGCCTGATCCGGATCGTTCATACTTTTCAGCAAAATCCAATGTTCGGGATCCGGATCAGAAATGGCTTGGATCCGGATTGGATTTGCGTATGAATCAACAACCTTCGGGATCCGGACTGTCTTGTCTGATCCGGATCCTGAACATGTCCCATGTCCAGTTTTTGATTTTTATGCAATTAAAAATTCATCCAAGTGTTTCTACACTATAAGAAGTATTCGGATCACCAAAAATAATTAGTTAAACATACTTGATCCTTTTGAATTTTTCTTTCTTGAGATTGAGTTATATGATCCAACCTTCTTCACCTTCAATCTTCAAGACTTAATACTTTCACGAAATGCGCCAAAACAAATTCCTTAACACAGGGGTCTGGGGTAGTGTAGCCGGGACATTGGTGTCAGGGACGGGTTGTGCTGGATTGCGGTTGGGAGGGTTTTGCGGTGACCGCGGACTTTGGGCGGTTGACCGGAGGTCGGTTATAAGACTTGATTATAGACGGCAGGGTATTGCGGCAACCGCGGATATTGGGCGGTTGACCGGATATTTATTTATGCATCACATTGGGTATCAGATTTCTCTAGTGGATAGAGTTTCCCACTATTTGAGTACTTTTGCATCTCATTCAGGACCGAGGCTTTCTTTAGTGGTTGAGCTTTCCCACTTTGATCAGAGTCATGATCCAGTCCTACTGATTTATACTACTTATGATACTTGTTACAGTGATACTTTACTCGTGTGGGTCACTCCCCTCAAGTGCCACTCCGGAGTGTGCAATATACATACTTTGAGTCCTTGAGACTCCTATCCCTTATCAGTGTTATGCGTCGGCCAGCATACCCGATTTGTCAGGCACAGCAGGCAGTACCAGTTTTACTGGTGGCACAAGATTGGGTTATTACAGGCAATTACTTTACTGTTGCACTCGTGTCAGGGGGACTGAGTGGAGTCTAGTAGCTGTGTTTAGACCAGTGCTAGTGTTGTTGGGAGCCGTTTGGTTTGGCGGTGGTCCCGTGTTGTTGTGAGTACTTTGACCATTGTGTGAGGGGTTGAGCATCTTGAGTCTATCCGTTCTGAGAGAGAGCGTGGATTTCGACTATAGCCTGCATGAGCCACTACTCGATAGCGAGTTAGTCCGTTTGGACGCCCTACGTAATTCCTGCCCGGTAGCGGGAGGTGGTTGTAGGTGGGCGCAAGTTTGACTGGACCCGATGTGGCAGTCAGCTCGATTGGGTCGATTGAGCACCTCGTGTGCGAGTGTTACATATCTTTATCAGAGTTTTCCCATTTGTGCACTTAGATAGAGACATGGTAGCTGTTGAGTGTCTCCAGCTTTCTTGTTCAGTTTTTACTGCATTAGTTATCTTATGCCTCTAGTGGACTTAGTGGGCAGATCGTCGGGCCTGGTGGCGGTACACACTGAGAACTCCCTTTTTGGTGTAGTTCTCACACCCGTTGGGGGTTTTCCCCCTCCTTTTTCCTTTCTCTCCCTTGTTTTACAGAGTCTTAGCGGGTGTTACTGATTCTGCGGTTGTTGATCGAGGCGAGGGAGTCGCGAGCTAGATCCCTACCCATCGTTGGAGAGTAGCGGTACCCTTCAGAGGAGATCTTCAGTCGATTAGTTATTTTATTTCCTCTTTTGAGAGACTGATGTAGCGAGGATATGTTATGTATTGAGAGCCTGTACACTGATGTATTTATTGGAGATACCTCACTGTTGAGTTCTGAGTCTTGTATCTAAGGATATTGTATGATTATCTTTTTGGGAGATGGACATTATTGTATTATTTCCAGTTGTACAGTGATTGATTTTAGTTTTACAGCAGATTTTTATTTTTAGCTCTGATATCTGTTAGCTGTAGTACCTTTTCTTGCAGGTTGGACGCTTCGCCTGTGCGGGGTCTTGCATAGGCGGCGGATCTGTTGGCGAGCCCGGGTCGCAGTTTCGACCCCAGGACGTGACAGATTAGGTTGGTATCAGAGCCTAGGTTGTAGGTCATGGTGGACTTAGAAACCCTAGGCTTATGGTTGGTTGACTTCGTGAGAGTCGTGATTTATAGCGAGAGTCCTGATTGAGTTTTATACCTCTCCCAAAGGACGGGAGGAGTGATCTGCATGTTTATTCTCCTAAGTGATTATGTTGGCTGCAGACAACATAATGCTGTGGAACGGGTGACATGCTTTAGACTTTTGCTGGATTGGATCGAGTGTTGTTGTGTGCTGCTTTGCTGTTTCGTCGTGGCGAGCGGTGTCTCCCCGACGCTGGGTTTTGACCAGTGTGCATCCTGTCATAGCAGTTGAGCTTGAGTTGTTGGTTTTGGGCCGGATACCCGGATTGAGGCCAGAGAGCTCCGGGCCCAGATGACAGGATTGTTAGAGGCATATCAGCGACTGAGTGAGCAGCTGGTCTTGGTGACACAGTTGTTGGAGCACTGAGTAACCCCCTCTGTGCCAACGTTTAGTGCCGATGCACCGAGGCAGGGTGGATAGTTGATAGCTGGTGAGCTGAGGGGACGTGATCGATCTATCGAACCAGCTTTGGCAGATGAACCACCCCGATTCATAGGATTGAGCTTGGAGCCTTTGGAGGCAGAATCGTGGTTGGTGGTATTGGAGAGACTATTTGAGAGCCTACTTGTGCCGAGGGTTTACGCAGTTGTTTAACTGCGCGCTCCAGGTTTCGAGGGACGAGGCGCCTAGGATATGTGTGACTGGGAGTGGATTGCGCCAGGATACCTTTCAGTTTATTCAGTCCCTCCGTTACAGGCTTTGACGCCTCGTTGGAGTAGGCGTTGTGTTGGAGCGTGGCGCTGCAGTTCCTTTGGATAGGGATCTACCGCCAGAGGCGAGTTCTGGGTATTGGTGCTTGGCGCCGGGTGATGGAGGACAGATCGGCAGGCAGAGACACTTCTGATTTCTTTTCCTGGATAGCGAATTCCCGAGGTGCCAGAGATCGGGCGCATTCTGATGGCAGCATCAGCATCTACATCAGAGTGGCGCGGCGGTAGCATGGATTGGTGATCTGCGGAGGACCGCATTTGTCACCCCTGTGTGAGCAGAGACAGAGGTCGTGCTCCCTATATGGATAGTCTTGATTTTTAGGCAGACTGAGCGACGACCACTTGCATTGAGCGGATGAATCTGTGCCGCCCGGTTGGAGGGCGCCACAGCAGCAGATCGGGTTGTCGCAGATGTGATTTTTTCACAGCAGTCGGAGTTAGAGCAGGTTGCATTCCTGCATGGACTAGAGGTAGAGTCGTTACCACATGCACTTGAGATACAGGTTGTTGTTGTTGTTGTGCATGTGGAGGAGGCTTTTGGATCATGTCCAGTGCAGCTGAGACCGCGAGTTACCGGCAGGCTTATTGGTAATTGTGGCAGTTCGGTGTTTTGACCTAGTGCTTGGGTTTTGGGTTGGCACAGTGCCACAGGATGTTTGACTGTGGAGAGAGAGGACTTTGACCTTCTGCAAGGCAGATGAGAGGAGGCTTGGTGGTTGAGTTTATTAGAGCACACAGGTTATAGCGACAGTGTGAGAGGTGCTTAGGCGGCACCGGGACTCAAGGATATCCCAGTTGCCCACGAGATCCCGGGTGTGATTTCACCTAAGCTGTTCATGATGCCGCCGGTTTGGGAGATAGAGATTGCGGTTGACGTGGTTCGGGGAACCGCGCCACCCTCGACAGCACCTCATTGGATATCACCAGTGGAGTAGTTGGAGAGCTGACGGCGCAGTTGCAGGATCTGATGGATCGAGGGGTCTGTTTGACCTAGTGCCACGCCGTTGATGCACGGTGGTGATGCCACGACAGTGATATACGACAGTGAGGTTTTACTGCGGCTAGAGTGCAGGCAGGTCCGGGTATTATTTAGGACCTTTTGATGGAATTATACTCCGGCAGATATTGTTATGATGCAAGTACCTACTTGGAATCAGACAGCCGAGAACTTTGCCTATATGACGTTCAGGACACGGTAGGGGCATTATGAACTCATAGTGAGGCCAAATGGAATGAATAATGCCCTGTTGTCTTCAAGATTTGAGGAATGGTGTGTTTCAGTTGTACTTGGACAGATTGGGAGTGGTGTTCCCCAAGGATATTATGATTTACTCCCTGAGTGACTTGGATTAAGAGGAGCACTTATGGATGTGCTACAATGGTTGGGTGGAAGAAGCTGTATGTCGTGTTATCGAGGTACAAGTTTTAGCTTGGAGAGCATACCTTCTTAGGTCACTTTGTTCGAGCCATAGGGGCGGCGGTGGAAATCCAGCCAATATGGATACTATTTGGGAATTGGCCGAGATCGACAATTATTGTCGAGGTGAGGAGCTTCTTGGACTTGGCAGTGCCAGGAGAGCATGGCTAATGGATAATGAGACTGATACCAGCACCAATTCTAGTTTTGTCAGTGTTGGGAGAGGGATCTGCGAGTTTTAGTGATGCCTCCTATTGTGACCGTGGAGTTATCGTTAGTTTATTGTTGAGCATTCTAGATTACCCCGACAAGGCCACTATGGTGGCGGATACCTAGAACAGGAGAGCTGTTTGGGGGTTGAGTTTGATGATTCCACAGCTAGCGCTGTGTGGACTGTTGAGGCAAACATGGCTTGTGGTTGTGTCCCTGAGGGTTCCTTTGATGGTAGACCGCGGCTGAGTAGTTCACTCGGACGGTCAAGATTCGGGAGTGACCAAGTGAGGACCCCTCCTTGTTAGGGCTCTTTTCCTTATTAGATGACAGAGTGGGTATGCTTCGGGTTGCCTTGGTTGAGTTGACACAGGATGTGGTTTGGTGCGTGTTGCACTAGTGGTGATTTCCTTTTCCCCCAGCCTTTCATTGGAGCCCCTTTTGGTTTTTCCCGTCTCAGCTCAGGAGTGTTATGTTTTTGGATCCCTCGCCCGCGATTGACTCGCTCCATTTGAGTTCTAGAAATATTTGGAGTACGAGGGACGCCCGTTGCGAATGCTGGCTCATGAGATGAAAGAATTGCGCAATCGGGCCATGCCGTACTGGTTGTTGTTGTTGTTGTTGAGGAGTAATCATGGGGGGGAGGGGGGGGGGGGGGGTGAGTAGTGATTTAGGAGCTGGAGACGGTGATGTTGAGTACTTACCCTTGGTAATTGTGACTCCTGTTTGAGTTGTGTTAGTTTCGAGGACGAAACTTTCTTTTAGTGGGGGAGGATGTGGTGACCCGGATCTCTGCAAGGCTTTTACAGTGTGACCCGCAGCTTCTGGAGGCCTATGTGGCGTGTCGGCGGTGTTGGTGCACCAATTGGACATAAGTGATGGATTCCGGGTGTTAAATGGATTACTTGGGTAATCGATTGACCCTGTCGGATGTTTAGAAGTGGTCCCCTGTTGTTGTGAGTACTTTGACCATTGTGTGAGAGGTTGAGCATCTTGAGTCTATCCGTTCTGAGAGAGAGAGTGGATTTCGACTATAGCCTGCATGAGCCACTACTCGATAGCGAGTTAGTCCATTTAGACGCCCTACGTAATTCCTGCCCGACAGCGGGAGGTGGTTGTAGGTAGGCGCAGGTTTGACTGGACCCGATGTGGCAGTCAGCTCGATTGGGTCGATTGAGCACCCCGTGTGCGAGTGTTGCATATCTTTATCAGAGTTTCCCTATTTGAGCATTTAGATAGAGGCATGGTAGCTGTTGAGTGTCTCCAGCTTTCTTGTTCAGTTTTTACTGCATTGGTTATCTTATGCCTCTAGTGGACTTAGTGGGCAGATCGTCGAGCCTGGTGGCGGTACCCAATGAGAACTCCCTTTTTGGTGTAGTTCTCACACCCGTTGGGTGTTTTCCCCCTCCTTTTTCCTTTCTCTCCTTTGTTTTGCAGAGTCTTAGCGGATGTTGCTGATTCTGCGGTTGTTGATCGAGGCGAGGGAGTCGCGAGCTAGATCCCTACCCATCGTTGGAGAGTAGCGGTACCCTTCAGAGGAGATCATCAGTAGAATAGTTATTTTATTTTCTCTTTTGAGAGACTGATGTAGTGAGGATATGTTATGTATTGAGAGCTTGTACACTGATGTATTTATTGGAGATACCTCCCTGTTGAGTTCTGAGTCTTGTATCTGAGGATATTGTATGATTATCTTTTTGGGAGATGGACATTATTGTATTATTTCTAGTTGTACAGTGGTTGATTTTAGTTTTACAGCAAATTTTTATTTTTAGCTCTGATATCTGTTAGCTGTAATACCTTTTCTTACAGGTTGGACGCTTCGCCTGTGCGGGGTCTTGCATAGGCGGCGGATCTGTTGGCGAGCCCGGGTCGCAGTTTCGACACTGGGGCGTGACAGTCGCCGCCACTTCATTTGACGCCGTCCAACCAATAGGGTGCTGCCACGTGGTACCACAAAACCTCGGTGCTCCCGGTGCACGCGCCTGACTGTGGACCCGCCACCGCGCGCCGTGCCTGCCCGCGCTGCCCGCGGCCGCGTTCCGCCACTGCGCCACCGTGCTCCGCCTTGCTCCGCCGCCTGCCGGTCGCCGCCGGCCACCGGAACAGTATTTTCGGCCGGTGAACAGTAACTTTTTGCTCCGAATTCTGAAAAATGCAAGTAAATAGCCCATTTTCATTGTTTTCGCGCGCTGAGTCCAAATCCGCTGTCCGTTTCGCTAAATTCTCTTTCTAAATTTTGTCGGAAGCCCCCGCAAAAGCAATCCTGATCCGTTTTTCGCTCCGGTCTCAAATATGGGATTCGATTCGAGCACAAACAGGTCGATCACACATCATTGGCCTCCAGAAGCCACTACTCACCTTGTATATCCATATCGGAGGTCCGGATCATCACATTCTCCCCCATTAAAAGAAAGTTTCATCCTCGAAACTAACATCCCTAAACGGGAGTCTCAACCGAAGGGTGGGCATCCATCACCACCATCGCCAGCTCTCGAACGCCACTCGCTCCCCGCGATTACTCCTCAACTCAAACAAGTACGGCATGACTCGGCTGCACAATCCTCTCATCTCACGAGCCAAGATTCACAACGGGCGTCCCTCGTACTGCAAACACTCACAGATCCCAAGTGGAGCAAGTCAATCACCGGGCGTGGGATCCAAAACATAACGCCACTGAGCTGGGATAAGAAAGCAATAGGGACTCTAGCCAAACGTGGGGGGAAAAACAACTAGTGCAACACGCTCTACAACCACACTCAGGTGCTAACTCAACCAGGGTGACCCGCAAACACCCACACGAACTACCAAAAAGGAAAGGAGTCCAACATCAGGAACGTCATCAACCCCAACTCTCAATTTAGAAAACAATCAAAGAAGCAAAAAGTTAGAAAATTTCGAAAAGCCAGTGCCTTCACCCCAATCAAACAAGAACAGGTTCCGGCACTGTCTCCATTTCTGGAGTAGCCTTTCATAGTTTTCGTCCCGTTTGAGAGCTTTGGCGTGAAAATGAGAAAATGAAAGAAGTGTTGAAGCTGTTCCTGCTGTGGCTACAAAACGAAGGCTACGGTCTATTCGTAACCCCTTAAGGACATAACCTCTAGTCCTACTCGTCGCGACTGCTCTATGAGCAGTATATAATGCGCGAACACTAGGCTCCAGCCCTGCACTGAGCTCCTACCCAAAACATCCGCACATCTCTAAATCCTCTGGGGTGCCACTGCCAGTCGACCTTTGCTGGCAGACCAAGTGATCTACCCTCTCTGATCCGATAAAGAGGGTGTTTCCCCAAGGTAGAGCACTGAGTCTAACAATCCTCAAACCATTAGCTAGATCCATCAATGATGCCAACAATCTCTTAGCTTTACGGGTACTATCCAATAAGGTGCCTTCCAACATTGGCGTGGTTCCCAAAACCACGTCAATTCACAACTCAATCCTCTTATCCGGCGACATCATAATCAACTCAAGTGAAACCATATCCAGAAACCTATGGACAATAGGAATGTCCCGGGTTCCCAGTGTCGCCGTAGGCGCCTTAAGCACCATTATGTGAAACTAATAACACATACTCGGCTCCTCTTCTACATGACCCTTTGCCGATGAAATCACTACTGAACGTAGCATACTCTGACAGTCTCGAACTTCTCTTGTCTTGCTCGTGGATGGTTACAGTCCTTCTTCTTCAGTCCATCATCGCACGCTACTGTGCTAACTAGTCCAGCGCACCGTGTCCTCGTCCTGGTACTACTATAAAGCTTAATAGTCCGTCGATGTAGTTCATAGTCTCAACTACACAAGACACGTTTCACGATCTCCCCCACATGCACAACCTACCCACGGACCTGCACCTCTGGTGGAAGTGGTAATAATCCTATCTCTACTATCTCTAGGCCATGCAGGGATGCAAGATACTCTACTAGTATATGTAAGAGAGGCATCAGAATCAAACATGCTCTAGCTCTGTCGTCTATAGGGATTATCTTGGCGTCCTCCAATCGAGCTGCACCATCTCATCCGCTCGGTGCTGGTGATCGTCGCTCTGTTTGCCTCGATGTAGTGGCCGTATCCGCCTGTCGGCAAACCGAAGGAGCTCCCGCCTCCTCAATGGGTAATGGAGGTGCCGTCGGTAGCGGTAAAACTGTGAGTACTACACGAGGGGCATGCTGCCAGAAAATGTCCTAATTGCCCGCAAGAAAAACACCGCCCCCGTCGGTGGTCACACTGCGATAGTGAGTGGGTCCCATCGCAGATGACACATCGGTCCTGGTGTTGCTGCTGCCTCGGCGGTCGAAAACCTTCCGATCTCTTTCTCCTCTGAGGCCCACGACTCTGAGACTGAAATCGTGGTGGCCTTGGTGGTCTTGGTCGACTAAACTGTCCCAAATCGGTTGGAACTGGGCGCTTCTCTTCGGAGCTGGTCCCTGGCGCTCCGTCCCTCTCACTCAAAACTACCAATCCTCGATTGGTCCACCGAGCGAGCTCAATCGCTGCGTCCAGAATCGGTGGTCGTCGGGAGTGGACAAATTGATAAATATCCCGATGCAGCCCTCTCTCAAAGAGATCAATCCGCTGGGCCTCATCCCGTACTACATGGGGTACACTGTTCAGTAATCGTGTAAAATTGCGAACATACTCCTCAAGTGGCCGATCTCCTTGCTGTAGGCGTCTCAACTCTCCTTCCAGTTTCTGCTTCGCACTATCGGGAAAGAAGGCCCCGAGTAGCAAAGCACGAAACTTGCTCCAGGTCATCAACTGAACTCCAGGTGGTCCAGCAGGACGAACTCGACGCCACCAAGTCTCCGCGTCCTTCTCCAGAAAGTGCGTAGCCAAATGCACCTGATGTTCTCCAGGATGAACAGGTTCTCAAATAGCTTTTCCATTGCCGCGATCCAGCTTTCTGCCTCCCAAGGCTCCAGGCTCTATCCCGAAAATTGTGGGGGATGGAACTGACTAAAATAAGTCAAACGATCAGTAAACTCTCGCTGCTCCGGCTCTGCGCATCATGCGATCCATGTTCTCCTCCTGGTGCCGCAACGCTTCCTCCTGGCATCTAGCGATCTCCTCCTGGCGCCTAGCCATCACCTCCTGGCGTCGCATCGCCTCTGACATCTGAGTCGTCTGGTTCGCAACGGGCGGACCTCGCTCTGCTCTGTCTGCTCTGCCTCCCGATGCTCGGACTCCTCATCTGACACAAGATGTGCCCTCGTCGTTGCATGACGTCTCAGAGGCATCGTAGTCCACCATACAAAACAAACATTAGGACAACAAAAACCTCTTAACCCGATCAAGCGAAAGTCTAAAACATGTTACCCATTCTAAAGCATTATGTTGTCTGCAGCCAACATAACCACTTTAGAGAAATAACATGCAAAATCTCTCACCCCAATCCTCTGGGGGAGTCAAGACCCAATCAGGACTCTCGCCAAAGTCACGTCTCTCTCGACTGTCATCCTATTGTCCAACCACAAGCCTAGGGTTTCTAAGTCCTCAACGACCTACAACCTAGGCTTTGCTACCACTCTAATCTGTCACGCCCCGCGGTCGAAACTGTGACCCGGACTCACCAACAGATCCGCCATCTGTACGGAAATCCCCGCACAGACGAAGCGCCTACCCTACAAGTCTCACACCCCGTGGGTTCAAACGCGCGGAAGGAGAGCCACTGTTGCTCCCAATTCAGCGTGATATATTTTTTTTTTGAAGAACAGTCCACCCCGGCGCGTGCCCAGACCCGCCGCATATACAAATTCACTCTGCAAACGGGCAGAGTCTCCTTTGTACATGCACGACGTCCTCACTACAACATACATCACATACAAGCTTTAACCACACTAATCGAAGCACAGATACACACAACATGCATTCCAAATGTTCCATCATCTTTTACACAAAGAAATAGGGCCCACTGATTTAAAAGGATAAATAATCACAGGGTTTTGAAAGCGGCGCCCACCCGACGTCGTTGTTTTAGAAAGCCCGTTTCGAAGCCACATAAATCCACAGTTTTAAAACCGGCACCCACCCGATGCCGAATTTTATAAAATCAGTTCGAAATCACATAAATTCCACAGGGTTTTAAAAATCGGTGCCCACACGACACCCACATTTTAAAAGCGGTTTTCGCAAACGATTTTCTTTGTTTTCTCGTAGTTTACAAAAAAGAACGACCAAGTAAGGAGAGGAACAACATTCATTCAAAACTATGAAAGAAGAGGCAACATTCACTTTGATCCCACGGGGGTATCACAATCCACGACTAACTAACATGAGTAATCAAAGAAAAGGGAAAGAAGAGTCACTGTGTCTAAAGTTGCTAAATGTCAGAACAGCACCCTCGCGGCCTCACCGGTGCCCTAGCACTCGCCCCTGGACGAACCTGTCACGGAGTGGGAAGTCAGTGACTAGAAACAACATAGTATGCAAAAAGGCTAAAGTAAAACAAACCCCGGTAACCAGAGCAACCGTCCTCCTCAAACACCGTCAACAATAATCATACCCTCCACCAAGCAAAACCGGGCACCTTTCCCGACCACCGCACCGAGCCCCTGCCCCGGTGTCCCCCTCCGAGCACCTGCCTCGGTCGCCGAGCACCCGTCTCGGCATCACCGCTCACACCCCCCACCCATGAGGGCCCCCCTTCCTAACGTCACCGACACGTGGGGTACACGGGTCAACGTACCACTTTTCCAATTGATCCTGGAGAGAGTAACCACCTTAAAAGGAGATCGTCGATTGGTATGCTCGCGCCCGCACGTCTGCCGAGTTTACGGCGTCCCGCGCCCCTGAAGAGGCAAAAGAATGCTGAACGTCGACTAAACATCAAACACGGAAGGCCCGACGCGATCCTCGGACTCCGCGCGGTGACATTCCCCGCACGGCACCGACCCGTGCGGCGCGCTCACGGCCCGCGGACAGCCCCGCGCGGCGCCGAGCCGTCGCGGTACCACGATCGGTGCGCCTGCCGCGTGGCGTGCGGTCTGCAGTCGGTCCGCGCGGCACCGGCCCGCGCGGCGCCCGCGCAGCGCTCCCGCCGCGCGGCGCGCGGTCTGCAGGCGGCCCGCGCGGCACCAGCCCGCCCAGCGCCCGCCTGCGGGCTGCGCGCGCGCGGCGCGCTTGCCGTGCGGTGCACCACCCGCGGGCGGCCCGCGCGGCTCAAGCCCGCGCGGTGCCCGCCTGCGGGCGGCGCCCGCGCGGTGCGCCTGCCGCGCGGTGCACTACCCGTGGGCGGCCCGCCCGGCACAAGCCCGCGCGGTGCCCACCTGCGGGCGGCTCCCTCGCGGCGCGCCTGCCGCGCGGCGCACCACCCGCGGGCGGCCCGCGCGGCACAAGCCAGCTTGGTGCCCGCTTGCGGGCGGCGCCCGCGCGGTGCACCACCCGCGGGCGGCCCGCGCGGCACAAGCCCGCGCGATGCCCGCCTGCGGGCGGTGCCCTCCTGCGGGCGGCACTCGCGCGGTGCGCCACCCGCGGGCGGCCCGCGCGGCACAAGTCCGCGCGGTGCCCGCCTGCGGGCGCCGCCCGCGCGGTGAGCCTGCCGCGCGGTGCACTACCCGCGGGCGGCCCGCACGGTGTTACGGAATTTGAGTTGGCGTATTTCGTGAAATTGGTTAAATCTTGAAGATTGAAGATGAAGAAGTTTGAATCATATACCTCAATCTCAAGAAAGAAGAATTCAAAAGGATTAGGTACGTTTAACTAAAGATTTATGGTGATCCGAATACTTCTTATAGTGTAGAAACACTTGGATGAATTTTTGATTGCATAAAAAATCAAAAACTGGGCATTTTACATATTCAGAGTCCGGACCGGGCATTACACTCCGGACCCCGAACATAGGATGGTTCATGCGCAATTCCAGTCCGGACCGTTAAATCCAGTCCGGACCCCGAACGTGGTATTTGATGGAATTGCAATTCCAGTCCGGACCGTGAAATCCAGTCCGGACCCCGAACGTGGTATTTGATGGAATTGCATGAACAGTCCGGACCGTGAAATCCAGTCCGGACCCCGAACGTCGTCTTTTCTGGAAAAAGTCTGTTTCGCTGAGACAGTCCGGACCGCCCATTCCAGTCCGGACTGTCGTCCTGTAAAATTTCAGAAATGGTTAGTTTTTTATGCTTATCCTCTTCCAAGGGTTTCTAACCTATAAATAGCCTCTATGATTCAATTTCTAGGGCATCCGCATATAATAAAAAAGACGGCCGAAATTGAAAAATACACATATAGAGAAGAAAGGAAATCAATAGATTAATTCTATGTTTCTTCATCTATATTGATTGATTTGATTCTAGGTTTTCATACTCAGATTTTGAGTAGAATCAAATCAATGAATACTTAGATGGTATTTCCGATCTATTTTTAATCTAAGTATTCGGCGGATCATCACCACCCGAAAACAACGATTTATCCCAAATCGGCGCGTGGACTCGCGTGGCCTTGTGGATTCAAGGTGCAACCGCTCTCGTGGATTCGGAGCGAGGTACGTTCGTGGATTCGAAGCGTGCTATTGGGTGAAGACCGTGGATTCGGTCGAACGTCGTGGAATCGACGTTGGACGCCGTGGACTCAACGTTGGACGCCGTGGATTCGGCGTTGGACGCAGATCGTGGATTCGAGAAGCGTTGCGGAGCGAGCGGAGAAGATCAACTAGGAGCGTATGGAAAAGGTTGAGTCGTAAGTGTGTACGGTAAATCACCTTGTACGTGTGTTAATTCTAGTGGATTTCACCGTGTTATCGGTCCCGTGGTTTTTTACTCCGGATTGGAGTTTTCCACGTAAAAATCTCTCCGTGTTATTTATTTTTCCGCATTGGATTTTATATCGTAAAGATTTTTGACTGTTTATTGTTTACACCTATTCACCCCCCTCTAGTTATTTTTTCCCCTATTTAGATCTAATTTATACATAACCCAACACGCGGCACAAGCCCGCGTGGTGCCCGCCTGCGGGCAACGCCCGCGCGGCGCGCCTGCCGCGCGGCGCCCCACCCGCGGGTGGCCCCGCGCGGCGCGTGGCGGCGGCGGCGGCCCTCTCCGCAAAACCCGACCCCGAAGCGAGAAACCCTAACGGAAAGACTCACCTTCGATCCGCCGGGGGGAGGAGAAGAAGAGGATCGTCCTACCGTTGCCCGGTTGATCCCGCGAGCAAGAAAGCCTCCGTCCCTCTCCCGATCTCCAACATCCCAATCGCCCCGCCGTCGGTCGTAACGAGAGCGAAAAAGGGTTGGGTTCCGTTTCCTCTTTTTCTCTCTCGTAGCGCCTCTTAAAAACCCTAGCTGCCGAAAAGAAAACCTAAGAGGGGGAAAACCTAAAATCCCCAGGTTCTTAAAGGTATCTAAAAATTAAACGGAACAAATCCGGCGGCTAGAGTTACCTCAAAAAATGTGCCGATCGCTCGCACGGATCCCGGAGCGCCTAAAAGGGGTCCAAACTTCAAAAATTAATTCTGGGAGAACCGGGCGTCGGAATTCGAAACCGATCGCGCCACCGTTCTCCGTTTTGCGAGCTCTGCAGCCTAAAAATACCCGCGAGCCCCGATGGACTGTCCAGAAAAACACAAAAATTGATTCCTCAGCCGGACCGCCACAAGAAAGAGGAATAACGGGAAGGTCAAGGAAAAGGCCAGGTCTTACACCACTCACCGCTAAAAACAAGTTTCGTCCTCGAAACTTAGCCCTTGCCTGCGGCGAAGAGGTCAGGGTAGCACTCCCTTATCCTTGACTCTGGTTCCCAAGTTGCCTCACGCTCTTCTTGATTGCTCCAAAGCACCTTCACGTAGGGGATTGACCGACTCCGTAGCTTTTTGTCCTCTCGTGCTAGGATCCGCACCGGCACTTCCTCCACCAAGTCCGGTCCCAAAAATTTCCGCTCTCCCAGGTCGTCCCAACAAATCGGGGATCTACAGCGTCTATCGTACAATGCTTCGTACGGCGCCATCCGGATACTCGCCTGGTAGCTGTTGTTGTAGGTGAACTCCACAAGGGGTAGGTAGCGCGACCATCCGTCTCCCAAATCCAACACGCAAGCTCGGAGCATATCTTCGAGGATCTGGATCACCCGCTCGGATTGTCCATCCGTCTGGGGGTGAAAGGCTGAGCTGAAGTGTAGCTTGGTCCCCAAGGCTCGTTGTAGACTCTGCCAAAAGTTCGAGACGAACCTTGTGTCTCTGTCTGAAGTAATAGATGTCGGTACCCCGTGTAGCCTCACAATCTCGCCGATGTAGACTTGAGCCAGTCGATCGCGTGTCCAGGTCGTGTGGATGGGTAGGAAGTGAGCTGACTTCGTTAACCGATCTACGACGACCCAGATAGCGTCATGTCCCTGCTGCGAACGTGGAAATCCGGTGACAAAGTCCATCGTGATTCGCTCCCATTTCCATTCGAGCACAGGTAGTGGTTGCAATTTCCCCGCCGGTCGCTGATGCTCGGCTTTCACCTGCTGGAAAATCAGGCAGTACGCTACGAATCGCGTCACGTCCCCTTTCAGTTTCGGCCACCAGAAAGTCTACCTGAGATCCCTATACATCTTGGTGCCCCCAGGGTGCGCCGTGTAGGGGGCGCAGTGTGCTTCAGTCAAGATTTTCTTCTTCAGGTCTGGCAAATCGGGCACGCAAATCCGTCCCCGAAATCGAAGAGTGCCATCCTTCCCACTGCAAAGTCTCCCCTCTGCTCCGGGGAAATCTTATCCCGTTCTAGCTGTAGCTGTGGATCAGCACCTTGGCCTTCTCGAATCCTCTCGAATAGTGTCGGCACGACTGTTAAAAACATTAGTCGCTCGACCGTCCCTCCTGGTACCACTTCCAATCTCAATCGCGAGAATTCTGCGATCAAGTCGCCCTGCTGTGTGATTGTGCCCGCTGAAGTCCCTTCTGCTTGTCCCTTCCTGCTGCCGAAAAAAAAAAATGTGCCCCAGAAATCCTACCTCGTGGAGCCAAAAACTCGCACTTCTTAAGTTTGGCATGAAGCCTCTGGTCTCTGAGTGTCTGCAGGACAATCCGTAGGTGCTCCTCGTGTTCTTCATCAGTGGCGAGTAGATCGGGATGTCGTCGATGAAGACCACTACGAACTGGTCCAGGAAGGGTTTGAAAACTCGGTTCATCAAGTCCCTGAATACCGCTGGGGCGTTGGTAAGCCCGAACGGCATTACAGTAAACTCGAAGTGGCCATACCGAGTCCGGAAGGCCGTTTTCGGAATATCCCCATCTTGGACTCTGAGTCGGTGGTAGTCTGTCTGCAGGTCAATCTTTGAGAAGACCATTGCTCCTCGCAGCTGATCTAAGAGGTCGGCGATCCTGGGTAAGGGGTACTTGTCCTACACTATGACCTTGTCCATTTCCCGATTGCTAAAGCGCAAACGAGACCCCCCCCCCCCCAATCCCTCTTCCGTACCAGTGGGGCGGCCGTGCACCAGACGGCTCTTCAGCCTCTTACCATTGGCTACCAGAACAACATTTGGTGCCCGACTCTTTTCCCGTACCAGAGTACGTCGACCCCAAAGGCGGAACTTGGGAGGGGGCATTAACATATATATATATACCAAACCGACCCGATTCTAAGTAGATCTTCTATCAAGTGCATGGTCACATAGCATAGGAGGGGAAAACGTAAGTAGTTCGAAGCCTGGTTCGGTTGGGTCAGAAAGGAATGGAAACCTTAAAGCTAAGAGTTCAACCATGGGCGAAACCAAGCCACCCTCTCGTGGGCGCTTGCCCCCAGTTGCACCGGGGAAAGCGAAGCGATTAGGAACAAAAAGGCGTAACCAAAAGGCAAGAGGGGTTAAACCAGGTCAAATAGGGATGGTTTGCTCCGGTTCTACGAGGTGCTCCCAACTAGTAGAAAGTAGTTTAAGAATTACCTGTCATTTCCCATTCTGGGACGTTGCGTCATCCGCTGGGGCGGCTAGAGGAGTCCGCCCGCAACCCTTGGGCCAGCGGCGTACGGTGTGGTAGGGTAAGGACCCGGTCTCATACGAGTCCGCCATGCGCAAGCCGTCGGTTCGGTCCGTCCGCGGGTCGGGGGTCGCAGTATAAACTCGTCCATCCGGCTGTGGCGCTGTGGCTGTAGCGGCTGGTTCATGTGGGCACGAAGCGCGGGTGTGATCCGGCTTGCCGCAACTATTGCAGTGGGAGTACCTCCAGAGGCAGTTTGTCACTCGATGCGCCTTTCCGCAGATAACACAAGGTCCTTGTAGCGATCCCGGGCATCTTGGTGGCACTCGCCCGCCCTTCTGTGCTTTCGTCAGGCGTTGGTTTGTCCGGCTCCTCGGACTGGGGCTCACTTGTAGGGTGGGGGTGGCAGGCTTCTCCGCTTCATCGGGTCGCGGCGCCGGGGGTCTAGTGACAGCCGATTTCCGGGGGCACGAGTAACTTGAGTGACCCGGTTTGCCACATCGAAAGCAGTGTTCGTTCCGCCAAGGGCAGCCCATCACTTGATGTGCACCACCGCAAATGATGCACGGCTTCAGTGGTTCGGGCCCCTCCTTCGTCGTTTGCCCAGCCTTCTGTCCTGTCTTCGGGCCTTTGGCCGCCCGGCCCCTCAGATAGGGGTCCTCCGCCGGCCCAAGGTAGGAGTATCCCTGCCGGGTATGTTCTTGCTCAGCGCACACAGCCAAGTTGACCGCCTCATGAAAGGTGGGAAAACCTGCCGGTGGCATCCTGTGAGGGGTATCGTCCCAGGTGCTGCGCTGGAAGTGGTCGACACTCTCCAGCTCCCGTGTCGGCATACATAAGCGCTCAGTGAGGGTCAGCAGCTGCCCTGCCACATCGCGCAGTTGGTTGCGTAGTAAGCGGTTCGCTTCAGCTGCAGTATCCATATCCGTCGGTCGTCGCTCACCGAGCCGGACTGCTATCTGTGCACACAAAGATAACACATTAATCTTATCATGTCCAGGGAACTAACTTAATCTGCCTAGGAAACTTGGCACCAAGCAGGATCCTACTTAGTTCCCTCCCCACGCGCACTCGCGTTCTATTTATCAGTCCCGTGTTCACTTTATTAATCAGTAGTTAGAGTGTTGCGCCCCGTGGATGTTGGGCCTCGACTATTGTGGTTAAAGTTCAGTCTCTGATACCATCTTAATCTGTCACGCCCCGGGGGTTCAAACGCGCGGAAGGAGAGCCACCGTTGCTCCCAATTCAGCGTGATATATTTTTTTTTTGAAGAACAGTCCACCCCGGCGCGTGCCCAGACCCGCCGCATATACAAATTCACTCTGCAAACGGGCAGAGTCTCCTTTGTATATGCACGGCGTCCTCATTACAACATACATCACATACAAGCTTTAACCATACTAATCGAAGCACAAATACACACAACATGCATTCCAAACGTTCCATCATCTTTTACACAAAGAAATAGGGCCGACTGATTTAAAAGGATAAATAATCACAGGGTTTTGAAAGCGGCGCCCACCCGACGTCGTTGTTTTAGAAAGCCCGTTTCGAAGCCACATAAATCCACAGTTTTAAAACCGGCACCCACCCGATGCCGAATTTTATAAAATCAGTTCGAAATCACATAAATTCCACAGGGTTTTAAAAACCGGTGACCACACGACACCCACATTTTAAAAGCGGTTTTCGCAAATGGTTTTCTTTGTTTTCTCGTAGGTTACAAAAAAGAACGGCCAAGTAAGGGGAGGAACAACATTCATTCGCAAATATGAAAGAAGAGGCAACATCCACTTCGATCCCACGGGGGTATCACAATCCACGACTAACTAACATGAGTAATCAAAGAAAAGGGAAAGAAGAGTCACTGTGTCTGAAGTTGCTAAATGTCAGAACAGCACCCTCGCGGCCTCACCGGTGCCCTAGCACTCGCCCCTGGACGACCCTGTCATGGAGTGGGAAGTCAGTGACTAGAAACAACATAGTATGCAAAAAGGCTAAAGTAAAACAAACCCTGGAAACCAGAGCAACCGTCCTCCTCAAACACCGTCAACAATAATCATACCCTGCAACGAGCAAAACCGGGCACCTTTCCCGACCACCGCACCGAGCCCCTGTTCCGGTGTCCCCCTCCGAGCACCTGCCTCGGCCGCCGAGCACCCGTCTCGGCATCACCGCTCACACCCCCCACCCATGAGGGCCCCCCTTCCTAACGTCACCGACACGTGGGGTACACGGGTCAACGTACCACTTTTCCAATTGATCCTGGAGAGAGTGCCCACCTTAAAAGGAGATCGTCGATTGGTACGCTCGCGCCCACACGTCTGCCGAGTTTACGGCGTCCCGCGCCCCTGAAGAGGCAAAAGAATGCTGAACGTCGACTAAACATCAAACACGGAAGGACCGACGCGATCCTCGGACTCCGCGCGGTGAAATTCCCCGCACGGCACCGACCCGTGCGGCGCGCTCACGGCCCGCGGACAGCCCCGCGCGGCGCCGAGCCGTCGCGGTGCCCCGCTCGGTGCGCCTGCCGCGCGGCGTGAGGTCTGCAGTCGGTCCGCGCGGCACCGGCCCGCGCGGCGCCCGCGCAGCGCTCCCGCCGCGCGGCGCACGGTCTGCAGGCGGCCCGCGCGGCACCAGCCCGCGCGGCGCCCGCCTGCGGGGTGCGCCCGCGCCGCGCGCTTGCCGTGCTGTGCACCACCCGCGGGCGGCCCGCGCGGCTCAATCCCGCGGTACCCGCCTGCGGGCGGCGCCCGCGCGGTGCGCCTGCCGCGCGGTGCACTACCCGTGGGCCACCCGCGCGGCACAAGCCCGCGCGGTGCCCGCCTGCGGGAGGCGCCCGCGCGGCGCGCCTGCCGTGCGGCGCGCTGCCGCGCGGCGCACCACCCGCGGGCGGCCCGCGCGGCACAAACCCCCGCGGTGCCCTCCTGCGGGAGGCGCCCGCGCGCTGCGCCTGCCGCGCGGTGCACTACCCGCGGGCGGCCCGCGCGGGACATACCCGCGCGGTGCCTGCCTGCGGGCGGCGCACGCGCGGTGCGCCTGCCGCGCGGTGCACCACCCGCGGGCAGCCCGCGCGGCACAAGCCCGCGCGGTGCCCGCCTGCGGGCGGCGCCCGCGCGGTGCGCCTGCCGCGCGGTGCACCACCCGTGAGCGGCCCGCGCGGCGCACCACCCGCGAGCGGCCCGCGCGGCACATGTCCGCGCGGTGCCCGCCTGCGGGCGGCGCCCGAGCGGTGCTCCTGCCGCGCAGTGCACTACCCGCGGGCGGCCCGCGCGGCACAAGCCCACGCGGTGCCCGCCTGCGGGCAGCGCCTGCACGGCGCCCCACCCACGGGTGGCCCCGCGCGGCGCGTGGCGGTGGCGGCCCTCTCAGCAAAACCCGGCCCCGAAGCGAGAAACCCTAACGGAAAGACTCACCTTCGATCCGCCGGGGGGAGGAGAAGAAGAGGATCGTCCTACCGTTGCCCGGTTGATCCCGCGAGCAAGAAAGCCTCCGTCCCTCTCCCGATCTCCAACTTCCCGATCGCCCCGCCGTCGGTCGTAACGAGAGCGAAAAAGGGTTGGGTTCCGTTTCCTCTTTTTCTCTCTCGTAGCGCCTCTTAAAAACCCTAGCCGCCGAAAAGAAAACCTAAGAGGGGGAAAACCTAAAATCCCCAAGTTCTTAAAGGTATCTGAAAATTAAACGGAACAAATCCGGCGGCTAGAGTTACCTCGAAAAATGTGTCGATCGCTCGCATGGATCCCGGAGCGCCTAAAAGGGGTCCAAACTTCAAAAATTAATTCTGGGAGAACCGGGCGTCGGAATTCGAAACCGATCGCGCCACCGTTCTCCGTTTCGCGAGCTCTACCGCCTAAAAATACCCGCGAGCCCTGACAGACTATCCGGAAAAACATGAAAATTGATTCCTTAGTCGGACCGCTACAAGAAAGAGGAATAACGGGAAGGTCAAGGAAAAGGCCAGGTCTTACAGCAAGTCAGATCTATAACTAAACATGTATCAGAGCTGAATAAGAATAAGTAGCTACAGAATCAAAAACTGAACATCTGAATATATAAAATCCAAAATACATAGTCATCTCCCACTATGAACATAATACAATAAATCTCTCAGACTGTCCAGTACAAAATAAAATCTCATATACATGGTACATCTACCTCTGACTCTCAAATAAGCTGGTAAGGAACTATTCAGCCACGCCCTTACCTCGATCTGCTGCCTCCGCTCAAATTGAAGCCGGAATAGCTACCTCAGAAATACCTGTCACCACAGCGGGTGTGAGAACTACTGCAGAAGGTAGTTCTCAGTGGGTACCGTCTCTAATTCTACGGTCTGCCCACTAAGTCTACTAGAGGCATAAGATAATAGGGAATGTTGTAAATAAGAATAGCTCAGCTGGAAAGAAATCTACAGCTAACATGCCCCTAGCTACCATGCTCAAAGGAATAACACTCAACTATGAACATGCTATGTATCCACTCGCTCATGAGGTGCTCACATCAACCCAATCTCACTGACTGCCAAATATGATCCAGTCAAGCCTGCGCCCCTAGTGTATCAACTAGGGCCCCTAGTGTATCAACTAGGGTGTCCAATCGGACTATCATAATATCACGCAAAGCAGCCTCGTCAGGCGCATGCAGCCTCATCAAGCGCATCATCATCATCGTATCCGGAGCGGCTCTCGAGGGGAGCAACCCCACCGAGGAATAAGCGTGTCTCATCTGGCTCAATAAGCGGCATCTGCAGGCTATAATCCAAATCTACGATCAATCAGACCGACAATGTCAAGCTCACAACACTAACTCACTGACTGGAGATACTCAACAGTTGGGATCACCGTCAACCCAAACGGCTCCCAGAATAGGAATCCACTCAATCAAATAAAAGAAACTGGCTGGAGATACTCAACAGCCGGGATCACCGTCAACCCAAACGGCTCCCAACACAGGAATCCTACTCGATCCACTATAGCTCACTGGCTGGAGATACCCAACAGTTGGGATCACCGTCAACCCAAATGGCTTCCAAAATAGGAATCCACTCAATCCACTAAAAGAAACTGGCTGGAGATACTCAACAGCCATACCAATGAAAGGTCCTAGAACCCCGAGAGACTAATACCTATAACCCCAATCAAACAAGAACAGGCTATAGGCATAGCCCTCCGTTGTTCTAGACCCGAGGAAGAAACAATCCTTGGAACCCAGATCACTCAACCCTCCTGGGTGTGTAGCTTTCTAAGAAATGGTGATCTTTATTGTTAAATACTGTTTCCACTCAAACCCTCTCGGGGTGAGGATAAAATAGCTCACCTTTTTAGAAAACCATCTTGATCTGAGAAAACCACTTTTACAGATTTTTCTTCTTCTGAAAATCAGTTAAAAGCAAGTTTATTTTTCCAAACTCCGAATGGCTAGTGCCTTCGTCTTAATCAAACGAGAACAGACTCTGGCGACCCCTAGAAATTTGGAAGGAAAAATAGCAGTTTACTAAAATCATGAGTGTCCAAAAACATTCTGGGTTCAAGGTCTTGACATCACAAGCACACCACGGCCACAGCCTCGGTGGCATCAACAAATCGGAAAGTTCCCGACTACACGGGACCACCGTTCCCTCGAACGGCTCCCAAAACTGGCACAACACTAGCCAGAGCTACCAGACTCCACTCAGCCCCCTGGCACGAGTGCGACATGCATCCCACACTATCCCGACTACTCGGCCCACTACCCGGGCGAGGAAAAGCTCTATGTCCAGGAAAAGAATGCGAGTAATGGAAACTAGAACATACAAGACTCTAGCCCCAAAAGAGTTTTCTAACAGTCTGGTTAAATTCATGCAATCATATGTCGGTGCTAGTCAAATCTCATAACTCATCATGCTACAACAATAATAGCACCTATTCTAGTATGCGAAAATGCTACAATACTAGAATTAGGGAGAAGTCCGCAGACTTGGAGGAAAATCCAACCCACCTAGATGCGCGTGTTGGTCCAGAGTCCAAAAGATCTGAAACTTAATGGGTGCGATCCTCAAGTTCTCACAATTTCGACGCACCAAAAATCATCAGAAAAGTCCTCCCGGTCACCGAGATATGAGCCAAACACTGCGGTAAGGTCAAATCACTCAAAACAGTAATCTCATCGCGCATCTGTCCATAAAATAGGAAATTACCTCTTACGAGATGCCCTCTAAAAATTCCAAGAAAAATACGGCGGCGATCCTTGTGAAGTTTAGATAGAAATCGAGTCCTTAAACACCAAATTCCGCCTCTCGTAGGCCGAGAAATTGCAAGATTACTCCTCCGCTGTCCAAAACATGCAACAACGAAAAGGGGGTCTAAAGATGCTGCACACACTCCCATAAAAACTCAAAAAAGAGCAAAGAAATGAGTATCAAAGTTGAAGATCTACCTTCCGTTAAAACATTGCCACAAAAATCGGCGTAAAATTCCAAGAACTCAGCTCGGGGGATCCGCGGACGAAGAGTTGACGAAAACGATCGATAACGGAACAGCGTCGAAGCTCGCGAGATCGGGGAGGAAAAATATCAAATGGCCTCCAAAATTTCTTCAAAACCCCCAAAAGTGTAGAAGACTCGAAGTAGAAACTCACTGTAAAAAACGGCACTCCAAAAGGATCTCAGAAAGTCTCGAAATGAAGCTCTCAATTGCCTATTTATAGCCGAAAATCCACACTATTGGGCTGTCGGATTCGGGCCCAAAAATCGGGCGTCCGAATGTTACTGTAGCCGCCCGAAATCACAGGATTATGCCACGTGTCCCACCCGAGTCCGCCCGATCGCGCCACGTGTCCCGCCGCCCACGTTCCGCATGCCTCGCGCACGTGGGCGGCGTGCGCCCACCAATAGAACAGTGCCACGTGTCCCCACGTGGTTCACGTGGCGCACACGCCCGGTCTACGCGCCGGGTCTTCCGGAATCTATCGGCCAATCACATGTCGCCACGTGTCACAGTCGCCGCCGCTTCATTTGACGCCGTCCAACCAATAGGGTGCAGCCACGTGGTACCACAAAACCTCGGTGCTCCCGGTGCACGCGCCTGACTGTGGACCCGCCACCGTGCGCCACGCTTGCCCGCGCTACCCACGGCCGCGTTCCGCCAATGCACCGCCGCGCTCCGCCTTGCTCCGCCGCCTGCCAGTCGCCGCCGGCCACCGGAACAGTATTTCCGACCGGTGAACAGTAACTTTTTGCTCCGAATTCTTAAAAATGCAAGTAATAGCTCATTTTCATTATTTTCGCGCGCTGAGTCCAAATCCGCTGTCCGTTTCACCAAATTCTATTTCTAAATTTTCCCGGAAGCCCCCGCAAAAGCAATCTTGATCCGTTTTTCGCTCCGGTCTCAAATATGGGATCCGATTCGAGAACAAACAGCTCGATCACACATCATAGGCCTCCAGAAGCCACTACTCACCTTGTATATCAATATCGGAGGTCCGGATCATCACATAGATCTCCTACCACACTTGTTAACTAGTGGTGGAGCCTGTATTATTTTATTTTTATTTATAGTTTAGTTGAGCAGACTGATGTATATTTGGGTCTAGCTTGATCCAGCTGGTTGTATTATTTGAATTTTGAGATGTGACACTTGTATTATGATACTTGGAGATTCTTTTATGTATACACTTTCAGTCTGTATTGGTTTTAGTTTATTTCAGCTATGTACTTTTGCTCTATTATATGCTTCTCTTATATCTGAGCAAGTTTTAGCGCTTCGTGTATACGAAAAATTTTGTGTGCACGACGGATCTGTAGACGGGCCCAGGTTTTGGTTTTCACCCGGGGCGTGACATATATAGAGTTTGATGGGAATACTATCGGTAGTAAACGGACGTTTTTACTACCGATTTGTTTTCGATGATGGAACCTCCGAATCGATGATCTGCACCGTTGAATATGATCTAGACCACTACAACTATCTAGAAATCAAATTTTATGTTTTTTTGATATTTTTTCTTGTCCATCAAGTGAACACAAAATTGAACGGCTGGAAATGAATATCCTTCAAAAAGTGATGATAGGAGTCTTGTAATCAAGATCGAGAGTATAGATCTTGTTTTAAATAGTTTAAAAAATTTTCTAATAAAATTTAATTGATTTAGATTTCTTTACACCGTTAAACGAGCAAACGTCTTATATCTACTATTAAAATTATAAATTTTGCAACTTTTTGAACATTAGGCTAATGATGTCAAAAAGATTTGAAATTTGATTTCTAGATAGTTCTAGTGGTCTAGATCATATTCAACGGTACCAATCATCGATTCGAAGGCTCCATCATCGAAAACAAATCGGTAGTAAAAACGTCCGTTTACTACCGATGGTATTGCAGTCAAACTCTCTCTCTCTCTCTCTCTCTCTCTCTCTCTCTCTCTCTCTCTCTCTCTCTCTCTCTCTCTCTCTCTCTATATATATATATATATATATATATATATATATATATATATATATATATATATATATATATATATATATGCTTGTGTGCTTTTAGAAGCACGGAGGCCTCCGTGCTTCAAAGTCGTTTTCGATATTGACACTTTCGAATGAACGATCGTCTTTATTAAACTTGTTTTAGAGTATTTAAAAGGCCTAGAAAATAAATTTCACATTTTTTCAATATCATGTCACGCCCCCGGGTCCGTTTTATAAAGCCATTTTCAGAAATAGTGCCAGTTTGGAAACAGAGTTAGCGAAAAATGCCTTCTTTTTTTTTGAAAATCTTTCCCACGGGACGGACAGACCCGCCACTAATACAGGTAACCTTTTGTTCACACGGATAGAACCTTCCCTATATTTGCACGGCATCACACACTGTACAATAACTCAACCTTTCTTTATCCGCCGAACTGGGGACACTGAGCACATCCCCAAGAAGGCCTAAGGCTTGAGCCCCAGATAAATCAATTCCGCCTCACCAGGCGGCACAAGGGTCAAGCTCCTATAGGCGCAATTGATAGTAGCCCTATACTTCACCAACCAGTTCATCCCCAATACACTATCATACTTCTGAAGTTTTATGACCCACATAGAGATCGAAAAGGCTCTCTCGCCCAACTGAACTGGACAAGAGCGACCCTCCGCATCGATGAGTATATTATGGCTAGATACCTCCACCCAATATCTATCTCTAATTGGTTGGATCAAAATCCCATGAGTGGTGACAAAATATGTAGAAATGAAAGAGTGCGAAGCCCCAGTATCAAATAGTATTTTTGCAACTCTACCAAAAATTGTAGTAGTACCTTCCAAGTTCTCCTCTGGTGGGTTCTCCAGTTGGATCATGGCATAGACCCGTCGTCCTGTCGTGCGGTGCGCCCCTTCTGACTGGCGTAGATTGGAGAGGAGTCCAGACGAGGCTGTAGTAGGTGCATGGCCCTGACGCTGATGTGGAGCAGCTGGAGCTGAAGCAATGGACTACACCGGTGCGGCACCTCGGGGGCAATTGGGACCAAACATGCCCCGATTGCCCGCACCCGTAGTAGTGACTATGGCGACGATCATAAGAATTGGCCCAATGCGGCCCGCCACAGAAAATGCAGGATCGCCTACCCTGCTGCTGGCTGCCTATGGGGGCACTCCTGGCCTAATCCTAGGATCGGGGGTGTTTAGGTGGCTTCATAAAGTTCACCCCCATTTCTAGTAAAAGGTCTCTTCTTCTCTTTGCCTTTCTCTGTAGCATCCTGCTCAGCGCAGAAGATCTCAACGTCGCTCTGAATGGATAGAGAGCACTCCACGCAGTCGTCAAAGTCTTTCACTCGGAGGGATGATAGTAGGCGCTAAATACCAGGTCGCAGGCCATGAGAGAAGAGCCTGACCTTGTGCCTCTCACTCTGCACTGCCTAAGGAACGAGGGACACGATACGAGAAAACTCCCGCTTATATTTGCGTATAGTGCAGTTTCCTTGGCGAAGCCTCTCTAGATCATGCTCGAGGCTCTCTATGGTGCTGTCCTCAAGATATCGACTGAACAACGCTTCCTTGAATTCCTGCCACGAGAGATACGTCATCCTCTCATAGCACTCTTTTAGAAGATTTCCCTATCAACTGCTTGCCTCACCCTCTAGGGAGTGGGTGGCGAGGGGAACCTAGTCGCGCTCCTTAGTATACAAGTCGTGGAACAGCTTCTCCTGGTGCACGACCTATTTCTCCACGGCCCAAAGATCTTCAATGTCTCCATCATAAACTGGTGGCTTGAACTTTTTAAACTCCACCAGTACAGCCCTGACTCAGGCTCGTTCTGTCTGAATCGCTTCATCAACGGCGACAGGTGTCGTGGATCAGGAGGGAAGCGAAGTCGTCCTGATCGCTGCGATCGGGGGGTCGCTAGTAGTAGCAGCCACGGGCGTAGCTCTAATAGTTGTAGTTGTGGTAGCAGCCACCACCACGGGTGTCGCGGTAGCCGCCGGAGGATTAACAACTCATTTGGGCACCTGGACTGGTGGTGGGGCTAGTGTGGTGACTGCAACCGCCTACTGTTGATTCAACTGATGGACAAGGCCAGCCAAAGTGGTGAGCTGATCCTCTAACCACTGCAAATGATCCGAGCTCTCTGGCTCCTAAGAATCTCCATACTTTTGGCCTGCACCACGCCCACAACCACCACCACTGTCACGCCCCGGGGTCGAAACTACGACCCGGGCTCGCCAACAGATCCACCACCTATGCCAAACCCCGCATAGGCGAAGCGTCCTACCTGTAAGAAAAGTACTATAGCTAACAGATATCAGAGCTATAAATAAAAATCTGCCGTATAACTAAAATCAACCACTGTACAACTGGAAATAATACAACAATGTCCATCTCCCAAAAATGATAATCATATAATAACCTCATGTACAAAGCCCAAAACTCAACAGGGAGGTATCTCCAATAAATACATCAGTGTACAGGCTCTCAATACATATCATATCCTCACTACATGAGTCTCTCAAATGAGGAAAACAAAATAGAAAATCTACTGCAGGTCTCCTCTGAAGGGGGTACCGCTACTCTCCAACGACGGGTAGGGATCTAGCTCGCGACTCCCTCGCCTCGCTCAATAACCGCAGAATCAACAACACCCGCTAAGACTCTACAAAACAAAGGAGAGGAAGGAAAAAGGAGGGGGAAAACCCCCCAAAGGGTGTGAGAACTACACCGAAAAGGGAGTTCTCAGTGGGTACCACCGCCAGGCCCGACGGTCTGCCCACTAAGTCCTCAAGAGATATAAAATAATCAATGCAGTAACACTGAACAAGAGAGCTGAAGACACTCGTCAGCTATCATGCCTCTATCTATATGCTCAAAAGGGGGGAACCAAAGAATGGCATGCAACCACTAGCACATGAAGTGCACAATCGACCCAATCGAGCTGACTGCCACATCTGGTCCAGTCAAACCTGTGCCCACCTACAACCACCTCCCACTACTGGGCAGGAATTACGTAGGATGTCCAAACGGACTAACTCACTATCGAATAGTGACTCATGCAGGCTATAGTCAAAATCCACGCTCTCTCTCAGAACGGATAGACTCAAGATCACCAAACCTCTCGCACAACGGTCGACAACTCACAACGACCTCGGGACCACCGTCAATCCCCAAACGCTTCCCAACAACACTAGCACTGGTCTAAACACAGCTACTAGACTCCGCTCGGCCCCTAGGCACGAGTGCAATAATAAAAGTACCTGCCGCATAAACCCAATCGAATGAACCGGTATAAAACCCGGTAATGCCTGCTCTGTCATCAATCTCACGAACTCAGTATCTCCACTGTCCAAATGACCGGAACCCAACATGGTCTAAAGCCTACTCCGGAGTGGCACTCGAGGGGAGAGACCCACACAAGTAAAGTATCTCTGTCTTCAGTATCACAAGTATCTCTATATAGCAGGACTAGATCATGACTATGATCAAAGTGGGAAAGCCCAACCACTAAAGAAGACCCTGGTCCTCAATCAGATGCAAAAATACTCAAATAGTGGGAAACTCCGTCCACTAGAGAAATCTGATACCCAATCTGATGCATAAATAAATATCCGGTCAACCGCCCAATATCCGCGGTTGCCCCAATACCCTGCCGTCTATAATCAAGTCCTATAACCGACCTCCGGTCAACCGCCCAAAGTCCGCGGTCACCGCAAAACCCTGCCAACCGCAATCCAGCACAACCCGTCCCTGACACCAATATCCCGGCTACACTATCCCAGACCCCTGCTCGCACCCGAGCAACACAGACCGCCTGACTAATAAAGAAGGAGAAAAGGATAACATGGTTTCTCCAAAGTCAAGTTCCAATATGTAGTCCAGCAGTAAAAGATGGCCTAACTAGATGACCATACAAGCATGCAAATGTCCTCAAGGAAATGAAAGGGAGTAAAGCATATAATAGATCCACTAGGAATAAACAACATGTCAGAATCCCTAAAGAACTATACCTGTTCACAATCCAGGGTCCGTCAAAAGAAAGATCAGGATAATACCCGCACATAGATATAGCTTCCTACTCCATCGAGTAATCATGACATAAAAGACTATATGCAACCTGGCATGCTAAAAGATCATTACTAAAGTATATCAATCTGTATGATCTAGGCCATTCCTCAAGCTTTTCATCTCAATGCTAAATATTGGTTGTACATTAAATATGCATGCTTTCAGTCATGGAGGGGTGACATTCCCACAAGTGCACTTACATTCACCATAACATAATCATCCATGAAGATCTTATCATTGCCTTATACAGTTACTAATATTAAGCTTACCCACCTGAAGTGCTCAATCCAAGGCAAACCTGGGGTCGGTGAAGAGCGTGGCCACTTGCTAACCATATCTGCTGAACTCGTATCCACGGTACATGTCGCGCAAACCTCGGCTCCTAGCAGTGTTCCAAAAACACTCGCGAACCTTCCTGGGTACAACAAAAGGTCCAAAGTTACACTTTATGCTAAAAATATCCAAGTATACACCATCTGCTGAAACCAGTCCCGAAGATGTGCAATTTTCACCTACAGAATGGACTCTTAAAAATCCAACAAAAATACAGTCGCGATCGTCGCGTCGAGCCCTTCGAAACGAGTACCTGCACGTCAAAATCCGAGTCCCGGAGGCCGAGTTACAAATTCCACAATGCGATGAGCGCAAAACTCCACAACATACACAACTGTAATACTCTGCACAGTAAAGGGGGAAGGAGTATACCTTCGGGCAAGTCTCGGAAAATTCCCTGAAAAATACGACGGTAATCCTTGTGACGCGTAGATACAAAAAGTGTAAAGGTACGTCTCCATCTGATGCCTGAGCGCGGAGATAAAAATCCGGCAAGGTGTCGCTGTCCAGAAATTCCATCAGCGGCAAAGAGGGTTAAAAACGTACCTGGAACCCCAAACAAAGCTCAAATCTGAGAAAAGTGGACAATACAAGAATCATAGATCTACCTCTCGTGAATCCAACACCATGAAAATCGTCCAAAAACACTATCAGGGTAGCTCTGTGGACCTCTCAGACTAAAATGGGACGATAACGGGCCTCCGGTGAAAGAACGTCGCTCTGTGCTACGATGCCGAAGTTGTCGACGCCGCGCCTTCCAAAAATTCCGAGCCTCCATACCAAGATGCACAACGAGGAGAGCAACAACTTTGCTAAAGGGTCCAAGGTTAAGAGGGCTCGGGAAAGGGCCCAAACTCGAAGGTGAAGAGGCTTTATATAGGCCCAAACCAAAAAATCCCGAAATTGGGCTTTTGGGCCCCAAATCCGGGCGCCCGCACGAACCGGGCTGCTACAGTGTTGGGCCCGGCCCAACACTATGCATGCCCGCAATGCCCACAGGCCGCCACGTCTCACCCGAACAGCGGACAACCACACCGGCCATCCGCTGCTTGACACGTGGCGCGCTATGGCGGCGACACGTGGAGCGCACTCAGTCAACCGACCGCGCCCACGTGCGCGCCTGCGCCACGGCCTGCCAACCCTACATGCACGCACCCCGAGGCAGCCTGCACCAGCTCCGTGGACTCGGTCCACTGCACCGGCCTACCACCAGCTGCCACGCATCCTGCCCTCCGGTGCACGCCGATCCCGTGGACCGCGCGCCCACGTGTCTGCCTGCGCGCCTGCCCGCGCACTGCAAGCTGCCCGCGCCTGTGCCTGCCCGCCGCCGCGCCTGTGCCTGCCCGAGCCCGCGCCGCCGCCCTCCGCCGTCGCCGGCGCCGGCGCTGCCCTAGCAGCCGAAACAGTGCCCCCTTGCCTCGAAATCTGTGCGCAGAATCCGGGCTCCGAAAAATAGAAGTGAATAGTCCATTTTCATCGTTTTCGCGCACTGAATCCAAATCCGCTATCCGTTTTGCCCAATTCCACTTCTAAAATTTGCCGAAGGCATCCAGAGAAGTGTTCTTAACCCAAATTTCATGCTAAGTCCAATTTTAATATCCGCTTCGCGCGAAACCACTTCTACACAACCGACGGGGTCCTCCGATCACTCACGTGATCCATTTTAAGCCCGAAGTCCATCACTTGTGTCCAAATTGTGCACAAACACCACCGACACACCTCGTAGGCCTCCAGAGGCAGTAGATGTGACCGTAATCCATAAGTGGGAATTTCGGGTCCTCACAACCATGCCTTGTGCGTGTATGAACCATAATATGTAACACAAATCTCATGGTTAGGACATACTCATTTCAGTAAAATAATACTTGAATTCCTAACCCAACAATGTAGTGTCCAGGTTTTTCCATATGACCTGTCTGGGTGGTCGGTGGTGAGAAAACACCTATTATTGGTGTATCGAGCCCGTTGTGCATCAAACGGATGCCAAAAACGGACTCAGCGTGCGAAAACGTTGAAAATCGGCTATTTTCGGGCGAAACGGGCTAAACGGGCCGATTTCTCGGGTGGGCCGGTCCACGGTCCACTTGGCGTGCACCGGGAGCAGCCAACGGAGGGAGCTGCCACGTGGCGCGCGCTAATTGGCGGGCAAACGCATGCGCGACAGCACGCGCTCCGCGCCGGGCGCGCCGCACGGTGGACTGCGCCAGGCCACGTGTCGCCCGCTCATTGGCGGGCGCAGTGACCCGTGCGGCCACGCGGCGCGCCGCAATTGGCGGGCGCACGTGCGCCGGTTGCGCGGGGCGTGGGCGGGACACGTGTCGCTTTGTGAGCATTTCGGGGGCGCACAGTGTGCGGGCCGGGCCAGATTCGGGCGCCCGATTCTTGCGCCCGAATCCGAGACCTCCTTTTTGTGGGCTTGGGCTATAATTAGCCCCCTTTCTTGAGCCTTTGGACCTTTTTCCCGAGTCCTTTTGCGACTGAGCCCTCAAGCAACCTTGTTGATCATCTTGTTCCGCATCTTGTGAAGGAGGCTCTGATTTTTTGGAGGCTGCGGCATCGACATCTTCGGCGAGTTAGCGAGGTGCGACGTTCTTTCTTCGGTGGCCCGTTTCCGTCGCGTTTTGGTCCAGAGGTCCACAGAGCTACCACGACAGAAATTTTGGACTATTTTTGCGGCGTCGGATTCACGAGAGGTAAATCTACGATTTTTTTATTTTCCACTCTTCCCAGATTTGAGCTTTTATTGGGGTCCCTGGTACATTTTCAAGCCCCTATTTTGCTGGTGGTTTTTCTTGGATAGCAGAGCCTTGTCGAATTTTTATCTCTATGCTCGGTTATTGGATTTCGACTTGTGAGGACTCAATCGACATCTACGCTTCGCGAGGATCGCCCTCGTATTTTTGTTAGAATTTTTGGAGATTATCTCATAGGTGGTATTTCCGCATCTTCAGGACCGATTTTTCAACAGTTTGTAAACTTGGAAATTTTGTGTTGATTGCAATGTTTGGACCATATCTTTGTACCCAGGAGGAGTTTTTAGGTGTTTTTGGGCCCGTTGGAATCGTGGGAATCTGAAGATTGTCCCCGTTCAGTTTCGGCCTTTTTGAACTTTGGATCGATTTGCACTTCCAGGTGGGTTCCTTCGTCTTCAAAACCGGTGGACGGTTCATTAACTCTATTTGATTATACTCATGCATGATTGCAAGATGTGGTTAGGATGCATGTTAGAAAAGGAGATGGTGATCCCTTTATGTTGTTATTATGATTGTATTTGATTATTGCTTCCTAATTATGTTAGTAAACTGCTATTGTTGGAACTTGACCTAGCACCCTGTCATATGATGCATGTCAACCAGACTAGTAGAAAACTCCAACTTGGGCTAGTTTATTTATGCTTTAGATACTCCCACACTTATATTCATTCTTTCACCTGGACTTAGAGTTTCCTCGCCCGGATAGTGGGCCGAGTAGTCGGATTGTTGTGGGATGCATGTTACACTCGCGCCTGGGGGCCGAGTGGAGTCTGGTAGCTGTGTTTAGATCAGTATTTTATTCTGGGAGCCGTCTGAGTCGACGGTGGGTCCCGGCTGTGTGGTTTTCCAGCCTGTGAGTGAGAGTTGGTATTGTTGGTTACTGTCGATCTTGTTGATCGTGGATTTGGACTATAGCTTGCATGAGCCGCATTGAGCTCGACAGAGATTCACGGATACTTTCCTCGGCGAGGTCGCGCCCCTCGAGTGCCACTCCGGAGTTGGGCCTGTTACTTTGCTATCGCGACTTGTCGACGCAGTCCCTCTGGCTGGGCCAGTTTTGGCAGTCACGGACACCCTACGTAAGTCCGGTCCTCCTTGGATGTAACGGCAGTAGGTGGGCGTAGGTTTGACTGGACCCTATGTGGCAGTCAGTGTAGATTGGGTGATTGTATTTGAGAGATAGTAGATGCATCATGTTTCCATCTGTATCACTCCTTGAACATTTAGATAGAGGCATAGTAGCTGTAGAGTTATTTTCCAGCCCTTTTCCTTTCAGTATTGCATTTGTTACTTTATGCCTCTAGTAGACTTAGTGGGTAGACCGTCGGGCTTGTTGGCGGTACCCACTGAGAACTACTGTGGGATGTAGTTCTCACACCCGCTGTGGTGATTTTTCCCCAGGGACCTCTACTCCAGTTCCTGCTGCTCTAGTTGCTGATCCTGCTGATCGAGGTAAGGGAATCGCGAGCTAGATCCCTACCAGTCTTCTTCCTGTGAGAGTAGATGTACCCTATTGGTGATGTATTAGTATTGTCAGTGATTTTGGGATTGTATCATGTATATTTTACTTTTGAGAGTTTTAGTTTTGGAGAGACTTATGTATTGTGAGGACCTGGCATGTACTATTTGAGGAGTTGTATTTATTTATTTCAGTAGTTTACTTTTCAGCTCTGATATCTGTATAGTGTAGTTGATCTTTTGCAGGCTAGTCGCTTCGTCTATACGGGGCTTCCCGTATGGGCGGCGGATCTGTTGGCGAGCCCGGGTCGCAGTTTCGACGCCAGGGCGTGATAGATTAGAGTGGTATCAGAGCCTAGGGTGTAGGTCATTGTGGACTTAGAAACCCTAGGCTTGTGGTTGGACCCTAGGATGACTCACGTGAGAGCCGTGATTTTTAGCGAGAGTCCTAATTGAGTTTCTTAACTCGCCCAAGGATGGGATGAGTGATTGACATGTCTTCTCTCGGTAAGCGGCTATGTTGGCTGCAGACAACATAGTGCTACAGGAAGGGGGACATGCCTTTGACTTTTGCTAGATTGGGTCGAGTGTTGTTTTGGTTCTGATTATTTTCTTTTGTCTCAGGTGAGCGATGCCTCCGCGGCGCAGGATGCTGACGCGTTCGCAACCTTCTTCCTCTGAGCCCGAGCAGGGGGAGTCAGAGCAAGGCCAGCAGAGTGAGGTATAGGAGCTTCGGGCTCAGATGGCCCAGATGTTGGAGGTTGTTCGACGTCAGGAGGAGGCTTCTCGGTGCCAGGAGGAGGCCATGGACCGGATGATGCATATATTTGAGCAGAGGGCGCAGCCTGTTGCAGCACCCCCTGAGAGTTCCCCTGCACCTTCTTCGCCGGTTGTGGCACCACCTGTTGTACCGACGGCACCAACAGCCCCTATTGCGCCGGTTACTAGCAGGCAGCCGTCTGGGTCGGCGGGACAGTTGAACCCTGCAGAGCAGCGAGAGGTGGTAGATTGTTTGATGAGATTCCGCCAGTTTGACCCGCCTCGTTTCTCGGGGCAGAGTTTGGAGCCGTGGGAGGCGGAGTCGTGGATCACAGTGATGGAGCGACATTTTGAGAGTTTGTTTATTGAGGAGCGGTTTCAGGTTTTGCTGGCGACGAACTTCTTGGAGCACAACGCCGAGGCCTGATGGCGGCGTGTTCGACCTGTTGGTCCGCCTGGCACTCAGCTTCTTACCTGGGCGGAGTTCCGCAGTTTACTTCTTGGAGCCTTCTTCCCGGAGAGTGTTAGGCAGAGTTTGGAGGATGAGTTGAAGAATCTCCGACAGGGAGATCGTCCCGTGCAGGCGTACATCGCAGACTTCAACCGACTGTTGGCCAGTGTACAACACGCGGCCAGGGACGAGGGGCATCGGATCTACATGTTCGAGCGAGGTTTGCACTGAGACATTTGTAGAGTTATTAAGGATCCACAAGGATCTAAATAGGTTAAGGATCTAAATAGGTACTATCAAACAACTAGAGGGGGGGTGAATAGGTGTAATACTTAAAAACTCAATCTCAGTGCAAAATAAAAACCAATGCGGAAAATAAAAACAGCACACCGAGATTTACGTGGAAACTCCAATCCAGGAGAAAAACCACGGGACCAACACGCAATAACAATCCACTAAGAATAGAAGAATAACAAGGTGATTACCGACTCCACGGACTCAACCCCTCCTTCAGCTTCTACGGACCTCGCGCTGACCGGTTGGATATCCACGCAATAACAATCCCTAAGAAAAGAAGAATAACAAGGTGATTACCGTCTCCACGGATTTAACCCCTCCTTCAATTTCTTGGACCTCGCGCTCCACCGTTTTGCCCGTCCACTGCTCACGTTCGAATCCACGAACGCACGCTTCGAATCCACGAAACGCCTTTAGCACACCGAATCCACGATGCCACGTCGAATCCACGACGCAAACTCAGTCGATAAGAATATTGACTTCGATGGTGATCCTTTGCTTAGATTATCAATGAAGAACCGTAGAAGAAATCTCTAAGCAAAGATTAGATCAATTCGACCAAAGATATGTTCTTGAAGGAACCATCGAATTGACCTAAAAGAGGCTATAAAGAAGAACGATAAAAACCTAGCCTCTAGGGTTGCTCTCAAGTGTTTTATAAATTGATCGGCCGTAGCTCCCACGTTTTTGAAAAACCCTAAATGTCTATTTATAGTTTAGAAACCTTTGGAAAGAGATAAGAATCAAAAACATACCTTATCTGGAAATTTTCAGGACGGCGATCCGGATCGGATTTACTGCGATCCGGATCGTCGTAACGAGATTGACGATTCCAGAAATACCATGGTTCGGGATCCGGATCTCATTGCCCGATCCGGATCGTTCATACAAATCAGAAAACTTAACATTCGGGATCCGGATCGGAAATTGCATGGATCCGGATTGAAGTCTTGTATGAAGCAACAACCTTCGGGATCCGGATCGTTGGCTCTGATCCGGATTCTGAACATGTCCGAACACCAGTTTTTGATTATTATGCAATTAAAAGTTCATCCAAGTGTTTCTACACTATAAGAAAGTATTCGGATCACCACAATTATTTAGTTAAACATACCTGATCCTCTTGAATACTTTCTTCTTGAGATTGATGTAACTGATCCACAATTCTTCAACTTCAATCTTCAAGACTCAAGACACTGAGTGTCAACTTGAGCTCTTGTTGAATCTTCTCTAAGTCTTTGATTGCTGATTGACAATTTGATCCATTTAAGACTCCGACTCAACTCACTGACTTGACTCACGAAATATGCCAACACCAAAATGCCGTAACAACATTTATCAGTTCGTCCGTTCGCGCAGACTGCAGACGCTGGATGCCTCGATGGAGAAGGCACTTTATGTAGAGCGTGGGGAGGCAGTGATGGACGCGGTGGCTCCAGCTCCCGCAATGATTCTGGGGGCGAAGCGTCCAGCACCGGTTGATGAGGGACAGACGAGTCGGCAGGGACCTCCGAGACCTCCACGATTCCCTCCTCAGGGTCGTGGGTTTCAGGGGCGCCAAAGGTCAGGTGCACCCCGTCACTCTCAGCAGCAATCTCAGCAGCAGCAGCGCCGACCGCCTCGGCCGCAGCAGCAGCAGCAGTCCCAGTGGCGGCCGTGCCTGGACAGATGTGGTATCTGTGGAGGACCGCACCCACCGAGCCAGTGTGACGGCCCCACTTCCCAGGGGGTCACCCATCCTAGAACTACTCTAGCTCTAGCACGCTTAACTCTCATGTTCCTCTTGGATCTTGCTACCATCCAAAATGCTATAGCCGGGTTAGAGATTTAGTCCTATTATATCATTTATATAGAGGACTAATCCAAATTCCGGGGGTGTCACATTCTTCCCCCCTTTAAGCCCTGACGTCCACGTCAGGCTCAAGCACACTCACAAGCACCAGGCGATGTGAGACTCGTCTCGCTAGCCTTAGCCGACCTTGTGAGGAGCTGCACTCCACTCACAACGGTCATTAGCCGGGGAGCCTCGCTCTACCGCTATAACCCTGGCTCAGCCGAGACTCATCTCATATTTCCGGCTGGTGAATGGCTCTGATACCAATTGTGACGGCCCCACTTCCCAGGGGGTCACCCATCCTAGAACTACTCTAGCTCTAGCACGCTTAACTCTCATGTTCCTCTTGGATCTTGCTACCATCCAAAATGCTATAGCCGGGTTAGAGATTTAGTCCTATTATATCATTTATATAGAGGACTAATCAAAATTCCGGGGGTGTCACAGCTAGTGTACTCAAAGGCAGGGCCGATGTTTTCATTGCGGGCAGACTGGCCACTTCCAGGCGTCGTGCCCCAGAGCATGCTTCCCAGCACACTCGACGACCTCACCACCCTCCATTCCTCTACAGACGGCTGGACCTTCTGCGACCTATGGTTGGCCTGATCGTGCTTCTTCTTCGCGACAGCCAGAGCGACGACCACTAGCTCCGAGCGGGCGAGTTTACACCACACAGGTTGAGGATGCTTCGACGACCGACCACGTCGTCGCAGGTATTATTTTGATTTCTGCAGTTCGTGCTCGAGCTCTTTTTGATACTGGTGCTTCACACTCATTTATCAGTAGAGCATTTGCATCCTTACATGGTATAGAGATAGATTCATTGTCGCATGCATTAGAGGTTCAGATTCCATATCATATTTTGCATGTCGAGGAGTGTTGTAGGGCTTGCCCCGTGTAGTTGGGATCTTGGATCTTGCCGGCAGACTTGCTTGTCTTGCGGCAGCTCCAGGATTTTGATGTTGTACTTGGTATGGATTGGTTGTCGTGGTACTTCGCCACCATTGACTGCAGAGAGAGGACTGTGACCTTCCGCGAGCCTGGACAGGAGGAGTTCGTCTATAGAGGCTGCCAGAGCACGCTGTTCGCAGCGACCGTTTCCTCGGCGAAGGCTACGCAGATGATGAGTAGAGGGTGTACCGCTTTCTTGGTGACTATTGTTGAGGTGCCTACGGCGGCACTGGGACTCGAGGATATCCCCATCATCCGCGAGTTTCCAGATGTGTTTCCCCATGAGTTGACGACTATGCCAACGGAGAGGGAGATAGAGTTTGTGATTGACGTGGTTCCAGGAACCGCGCCAATCTCGAAGGCACCTTATAGGATGGTACCTGCTGAGTTGAGAGAGCTAAAGGCACAGTTACAGGATCTGATGGACAGGGGTTTTATTAGACCCAGTGTATCTCCGTGGGGAGCGTCGGTGTTGTTTGTGAAAAAGAATGATGGGTCGCTTAGATTGTGTGTGGATTACAGAGAGCTGAACAAAGTGACCATCCGGAATAAGTATCCCTTACCACAGATTGATGACTTGTTTGATCAGCTGCAGGGAGCTTCAGTGTTCTCGAAGATTGATCTTCAGTCCGGTTACCACCAGTTGAGGGTGAGGGTCGAGGACGTTCCCAAGATGGCTTTTAGATCCCGGTACGGGCATTATGAGTTCATAGTGATGCCATTTGGTTTGACTAATGCCCCTGCCGCATTTATGGACTTAATGAACCGGGTATTCCAGCCGTACTTGGACTTGTTTGTTGTGGTATTCATGGACGACATTCTGATATACTCCCGGAGTGATATGGAGCATAAGGAGCACTTGAGGATAGTGCTACAGCATCTGAGAGAGAAGAAGCTGTATGCCAAGTTTAAGAAGTGCAAGTTCTAGCTTCGAGAGGTTGCATTTTTACGCCATATAGTGTCAGCCGCAGGAGTGGTAGTGGACCCGACGAAGATTGATGTTGTTCGGGATTAGCCTAGACCGACGACAGTTACTGAGGTCCGGAGATTCTTGGGCCTAGCAGGTTATTACCGTCGGTTCGTAGAGGGCTTTGCGAAGCTCTCTACCCCCCTGACTAGTTTGACTAGGAAGGGGACAAAGTTTATTTGGACTGAGCAGTGCCAGCAGAGCTTTGAGGAGCTGAAGAGGAGATTGATATCAGCGCCGATTTTAGCATTGCCAGTGCTGGGTGAGGGATTTGTGATCCACAGCGACCCCTCTCACAGCGGATTGGGTTACGTACTGATGCAGTATGGTAGGGTAATTGCTTATGCCTTGCGACAGTTGAAGGATTATGAGAAGAATTACCCTACGCATGATTTGGAGCTTGCAGCCATTGTGTTTGCTCTGAAGTTGTGGCAGCATTACCTCTATGGGGAGCACTGCGAGATCTACACTGATCATAAGAGCTTGAAGTATTTGTTTACTCAGAATGAGCTAAACTTGAGGCAACGCTGATGGTTGGAGTTACTGAAGGATTATGATGTGAGCATCCTGTATCATCCCGGCAAGGCCAACGTCGTGGCAAATGCTTTGAGAAGGAGGTCAGTCCAGAGTTTGAGCATGATGATTACACAGCAGGCACCGCTAGTCGAGCAGATGCGGCGATTGCAGATCGAGGTAGTATCCCCTGGGGTCTCTGCTAGACTTATGTCTATGGTCGTTCAACCCACTCTGTTGGACAGGATTAGAGAGGCACAGAGTGAGGACCCCCACTTGACGAGGATCAGAGGGCAGATTCAGACAGAGCATATAGGGGATTTTTCAGTAGATGCCTCGGGAGTACTTCGGTACAGGGACCGAGTGTGTGTGCCTATGGATTCTGAGATCAGAGAGCAGATTTTGAGAGAGGCCCATTATACACCTTATACCATTCATCCTGGTGGGACTAAGATGTATAAGGACCTCAATGCACACTTTTGGTGGACTGGAATGAAGCGGGACATTGGGAGATTCGTGGCTCACTGTTTAACTTGTCAGCAAGTGAAGGCAGAGCACCGTGTTCCTGCTGGCAAGTTACAGAGTCTTCCAATCCCCCAGTGGAAGTGGAATCACATCACCATGGATTTCATCACGGGACTACCGAGGGCGCAGAGTGGAGCTGACGCGATCTGGGTTATTGTGGATAGACTCACCAAGTCTGCTCACTTTCTACCCGTGCAGGTGACTTGGCCATTGGAGCGACTTGCGCAGTTGTACCTGGATGAGGTGGTGAGGCTACATGGTGTACCCGCCTCGATTGTATCAGACAGAGACCCGAGGTTTGTATCGCATTTCTGGGAGAGCCTTCAGACAGCCTTGGGGACGCAGCTCCGGTTTAACACGGCATTCCACCCACAGATCGATGGACAGTCTGAGCGCACCATACAAACCCTCGAGGATATGTTGAGAGCGTGCGTTCTCGATTTTGGAGGAGGGTGGTACCGACACTTAGCATTGGTTGAGTTTGCGTACAACAACAACTATCAAGCGAGCATTCATATGGCTCCGTTTGAAGCGTTGTATGGACGCAAGTGTCGGTCGCCCTTATATTGGAGTGACGTGGGTGAGAGAAGGACTTTGGGACCTGATCTACTGCAGGAGGCAGAGGAAAAGATCAGATTAGTTCGGCGACATCTTGAGACGGCCCAGAGTCAGCAGAGGAGCTACGCTGATACTCGACGGCGAGACCTAGAGTTTCAGGTTGGTGATCATTTCTTTCTGAAGGTCTCGCCATCGAAAGGGGTCCGGAGATTTGGAGTTCGTGGGAAGCTCAGTCCTCGTTTTATTGGACCCTTTGAGGTACTTGAGAGAGTAGGCCCTGTTGCATACCAAAGGCATCAGTCGATAGGAAAAGCAGCCGAAATAAGGAGATCATCGCCTCATCCAGCATCGACTTTGACTGAAAACGAAAACCAGACCACCCAGTCGAGCGACGAAAAAGGTGAAGTCGGAGTTAATTCTCGGCTGCTCGAGCCAAAAAAGGAAAGATTTTGAAAGGAAAGAGTGCAAGATTCGGGCGTGAATCTCGTAATTAACTCCGGAACGGCAAGCAGCGCCCAGTATTGGAAAGCGCCGAAGACCACGCTTCGACGCGTCGATAAGGGGATAAATTTGGACGGAAAAATGACTACCATCCTATTTGAGGAAGTTCGACTCAGAAGGAAGTAGTTGAAGATTTTTTGATAACTCTCCCCAAATCACGCCGATTATTCAAATCGGCGAATATACGCATGGTTCGGGAGTGTATAAATACCCGAACCATCAAAGAAAATGAGGTCCTGCAACCTCGTAAGCAAGGACCACCCCTGCGTTTTCATACTTTTTATATTTGTATTTACTGCTTTTCTAGATAACTTTACCGCATTTCTTAGGTGTAGGCTTACTTGTAATTGTCTATCTGTTACCCTTGTAACCCCTTTCCAATCAATTAAATCCTACAATCGGCTCCTTAGCTGTGTCAAATCTCTGTCTCCTCATCTCAGTTTGGCTATTCTAGGTCGAACTCTGCCTTCCTCACAACCCCGGTTCAGCTAATCTAGGCCGAGCTCGTTCGAGAATTGATTGAGAAGAACCCGGCCGAGCGGATCCCTCCGTGGCCCAATCGCTTGATCCATTGGCACGTGGCGCATTCACATTAGAGGGTCACCCCCATGGGTCGATCGATACCGGCAATTTTTCAGCCCAACAATCTTTTTGGCACGCCTGGTAGGACTCTCAGGTAACTCTTACCTTCTCTTGTCGTTATAATGTCATACGACAACAGCTTGAACCTTAAAATCAGAGTCGTTCCCAAACATACAAGGAACGACCAATCTAGTACCATCAGACACGCGGATGACCCACCACCGGCGCTACCAGAGGTTCCAGAGACCAGCGGAAGGTCGGCACCACAAGAGCCCCTAGCTCAGATATTCGGGCAAATGGCCCGAATGTTGGATAATATCGAGAGGACGCAAGCGTCCCTCGAAATAAATCGTCAGGCGCAGGATGCCTGTTTTGACTCAATATTAGCCACGGTAACGGCCAGGAAAGAAAATGGGGCTCGAATTAGGCAAACAGTGGCCCATGAAGAGCCATACATTGGAGGGTATGTCTCCACAGTACCCCAGCAATTGCCGACACAATCGTTTACAAAGACGCCGGCAATGCCGACAGTGAACCAGCAAGGATTTGCATCGTCGGTGGCTACTTATCAAGCGGCGCAGTCGCTGGGGGCAGTACAGGCGCAAGTGATCCCGTACCAGACGGAAGCGGGGCCGATGGGGCAGAACATCGGCCATCAACCATAGAATTACTGGAGGATTTCTCTGCCTCCCCCACCACCGTTCGTCCAGTGGGGCTCGCAGTGATAGAGGTGGAGAATTTATAAATTCAAAATTCATCGATTTTTGCTCTTCAAACGACATAAAACATGAATTCTCCGCACCTTATACACCACAACAAAACGGTGTAATCGAGTGCAAAAATAGAGTTGTACAGGAGATGACGCGTGTTATGCTTCATAGCCGAAAACTTTCCTTATATTTCTGGGCTGAAGTAGTTAACACCGCGGTCTATGTAATCAATCGAATCTATTTGCGCCCGGGTACTTTAAATACTCCATATGAACTATGGTTTACTAGAAAACCGAATATAAAGTATTTTCGTATCTTCGAGAGTCGTTGTTACATTTTGCGTGACCGTGAAAATCTTTGAAAATTCGACTCTCGTAGTGACGAAAGAATCTTTCTTGGTTATTCTACCAATAGTAGAGCATATCAAGTATACAATCTTAAATCTAAGACGGTGATAGAATCAATAAATGTGAAAGTAGATGACTCTTCTAATTTTTCTTCTGATAAATCTACTCTTGATATGTCTCTTTATGATGAATTAACTGTTGATGATGTTGCATCTGTGCATGATAAATCTGATAATCTTGATGCATCTCATGGTACTTCAAATCCATCCACTTCACATGATTCATCACATGTCTTGCCGAGTACTCCTTTACCTCAAACTCTTCGAATCTCTAAAGATCATCCGGAATCGAATATCACTGGAGATCCTCAACAAAGAGTCCGAACTAGGAGACAATTGGAATGTGGAGTGGCATGTTATGTCTCCATGATGAACCCAAGAATATTGATGAAGCTCTTCAAGATGATTATTGGATTGAAGCAATGCAAGAAAAGCTCAATCAATTCGAACGAAACAAAGTTTGGGAATTGACTAAGCACCCTAAGCAACAAAATATCATTGTAACTAAATGGATTTTCAAGAACAAAAAAAATGAAGATGATACCATTGTAAGGAACAAAGCGCGTTTGGTTGCTCAGGGTTACTCACAGGTTGAGGGCATCGATTTTGATGAGACATTCGCCCCGGTTGCCCGTCTCGAGTCCATTCGTATACTCTTTGCGATTGTTTATCATTTTAAAATCAAACTTTCTCAAATGGACGTAAAGAGCGCATTTTTAAATGGTTATTTAAATGAAGAAGTATATGTGGCTCAACCGAAATGTTTCATTGATCATAAACTTCTCAATCATGTTTTTCGCTTGAAAAGGCTCTTTACGGACTAAAACAAGCACCACGAGTATGGTACAAAAGATTAACAAAATATCTTTTGAAAAAGGGCTATACTCGAGGGGGAGCCGATCGGACACTCTTTGTGAAGCACTTTCAGGATAACTTCATTGTGGCACAAATCTATGTGGATGACATTATGTTTGGTGCTACAACAAACAAGGATTCTTCAAAGTTCGTAGAAGCAATGAAAAGTGAATTTGAGATGTCCATGATGGGCGAGCTTACATATTTTCTTGGATTGCAAGTTAAACAATATGAAAATGGAATTAATCTTTATCAATCCAAGTATGAAAAGGAGTTGGTCAAGAAATTTAGTTTGGAAGATTCTAAAGACTATCCGACTCATATGGGAACTAGCAATAAGGGATTAGAAAGTGAATCTCACAGAGAGAGTGTAGACGAAAAAATGTATAGAAATATGATTGGAAGTCTCCTCTACCTCCCGGCTAGTCGCCCCGATATTTCTTTCAATGTTTGTATTTGTGCGCGATATCAATCTGCACCGAAGAAAATTCACTTGAAAGCAGCGAAAAGGATCATCCGGTACATGAAAGGTACAATCAATTTTGAAATTTGGTATCTTATGGGCACATCTCCTGAAATAATAGGATATTCGGATACCGATTGGACTGGATCAATGGATGATCGGAAAAGCACTAGTGGAGCATGCTTTTATCTTGGTCATTTTCTTATTGCACGGCATAGTAAAAAGCAAAACTGCATTGCTCTATCTACTGCCGTGTAATGACTCGACTTTTCTATTAATATTTACACTCCTGTTAGTAAAGTACGTCTTCTAGGAAAGCTGATTTATCGAGTTTTCTTAAGTTGGTCGATGAGTTGCAGGGATATTTTTCTGTGAAAGGGCTCGAAAAATGATGACCGACGGTGCGATCGGATCTGAAATCTGACCTTGGGATCTCCCGGAATAAGGTTTTTAGGGTTGCGGTGACTTAGTGCGCATCGGAATCCGTGCAAGATATCCCGCACGCTTTTTGAGGAAATTATGGGTTTATCTCATATAATTAATTAATCAATTAATTAGTTATTTGTTAATAAATATTTAAATGTGGGAATTATTCATATGTACGAGAGAAAATCCCACGTTTCGCAAAAGAGAAACCCTAACCGGAGAGATCGAGAGAGAAAAGAAAAGAACGGAACCCTAACAGGAGGAAAAGGAGAAGAGGAAGGGAGAAGGCGGAGGAGTCCGAACACCCCGATTGACGTGTTGGAACCGGGAGTACAATTGGATCGTCTTCCCCCGACGCAAACGGTGAGTGGTTTTGGTTTATTATAATCTTCTTAGGGTTTCGTGTCTTTTTCGGCGTTTTCTTCGTCGTCGCCGTCGCCGTCACCGCCGTCGCGCGACCCCGGGGGGGCGCGCCGCGCGGCCTCGTGGCGCGCGGGGCGCCCGCGGGCAACACCGCACGGGCGCCACCCGCGGGTGCGCGCACCGCGCGGCTTCATGCCGCGCGGGGCAACCGCGGGCGGCGGCGCCTGCGCGGGCTGCACCGCACGGGCACCACCCGCAGGTGTGCGCGCCGCTCGGCTTCACGCCGCGCGGGCGGCACCGCACGGGCGCCACCCTCTGGTGTGTGCGCCACGCGGCTTCACGCCGCGCGGGGCACACGCGGGCGGCAGCGCCCGCGCGGGCGGCACCGCACGGGCGCCACCCGCGGGTGTGCGCGCCGCGCGGCTTCATGCCGCGCGGGGCACCCACGGGCGGTGACGCCCCGCGGGCGGTGACGCCGTGCGGGCAGCATCGCGCGGGGAGCAACCGTGCGTCGTGAACACGCCGCTACGGGATTTCCGTTACGTCGTCAGGTTTTGGGTCTCGTTTTGCGGCATGGTTTGATTTATCGTTCTTTTTGGGGACTTCTTTAGGTCCAGGTGCTGAGCGGGAGGGTGTCAAAGTTCAAGGTGTCCCGATCGTCGCGCAACAAGGTGGGTACCCTCGCAATAAGTGCTGAATGTCATCATTATAACAAGTATAATAACAAGCCTAATAAAGTAGATGAATTGTATTCACTGTTTAAACCCATCGCATGAGTATTTCCTGTTCTTCCATTATTAACTGTGGCGACTGAGTGTCGTGGTAATTGTTACACGCCGGTTTCGGCTATTATGTTCTTAGATGCTTACACGCACACCGGCGGTTTGGCCACCGATTGGGTGTACTTTTCCGGAATTGTGGTACGTTGACCCGTGTGCCCCACGAAAGTAAAGGTGTCGAGTGGGGACCCCTCGCGCTCGCTATAGGTGCAGTACTAGCACCGTGGAGGGGTTAAAAGCATTACGCAAGTAAAGTGATCGTTCACGAGGGGGTCTTTAGACCTTCCAACAGGTATCATGTAATTAAATCAAGGGATGTGGTGACTCATGAGGGGAAAAGCGAAAGGTTCCGGTGTATTCGGTTTGTCTTAACAATACTTTTATTGCTTTGATCATCTACTTTATTTGTCACTGACTTTCCCACACTGTGACAGGTCCGACTAGGTGTAGTAGCCGGGACGATGGTGAGGCAGCGTCTAGAGGACATTAGCCATATGAGGCTTCACATTATCGTTTGTTTGGGTTATCTCATTTCCTTTCTTGTTTAACTGTTAAGTTTCATTTGCTTGATTGTGGACCATTATGGATGTTGGATGGATAGTAAATTTGGTATTGTGGACTTGATATACTTGTATGGACTTATATGCGGCATGTTTTACACTAAACAAAAGGGTTTCGAAAATGCTTTCCAAAACCAAGTGTCGTGTGGGCACTATCTTGAAAACCTCTGGATTTATCCTTTCAAAAGATGCAGCCGCCTAATTGAGACTCGCGGAATTACTTTGGGAAATTAGGCGTCATTTAGACACCGTTCGTAAATCTGCAGTCTCATCTTGATATTGTGAATAAAACCTTAAGTTTATGGATAAAAATAGTACTCTCCATCAATGTATTCATTGTGACTGTGTGGTTAAAGAATAATGTTGTAAATGTGACGCCGTGCATATACAAAGGAGACTATGTCCGTTTAAAGAGTGAATTTGTATATGTGGCGGATCTGACGCGCACCGGCAGGAGGGGTTGTTAAGAAAAAAAAATATATGTACGTTTTTCGCTAATCCTTAAACCTCTGGGGCGTGACAGATTATATGGTATAAGAGAAAAACAACTTTAACCACAGTAGTCAGTGACCAGCATCCACAGTGCATAACGCTACAAGCAATTGAACATGAGATAACCAAGGTGTAGGTGCGGTAGACCGTGAGTGTACGAGGGAAAAAGGGGGGGAATTAATTTCGGTGCGGTCGTAGGTCAAAGTGCTAGGCCAGTAACCTTAGGGTTAACGTGGTTTCTTTATATACAGCAGATAATGGTCCGGACCAGGTCATCGACTGACAACGCGGGTCCAGAAAATATGGCCCCGACCACCGCGGAGAGCCAACTCCTCCGACAGCAACTGCGAGAAATGGCCGGGCAACTGGCGACATTGATAGAACAAGTCCGTCAGTTAATGCAGCGGCAGGCAACCGCACCAGCGGAGGACGCTCCGATCCCTCTGCCCGAATCGACCGCCCCCACTACGGGACCGCCAGGGGCTGGGGGTGCAACTGCTGCCGCGCCCCTTCAGACCTCGATGACAGGCGTGTCGACAGGGCGACCCACAACACCTTTGGACATACCCACCCCGGCGGCTTCAAGGCCCGTACTGGGAACGACTGCGGGGGACTCAGCAAGGGAAGCGGTGACGACCCCTACTCCCGGGGTGTCCGCAGCTGCAGGAGAAGCAACGGATCAGCGAACCGAACGGGAAAGAGTGAGGACGAACCTGGCAGAGTTCAAGAAGCACGATCCGCCCACCTTTGAGGGAGAAACGACCGACCCTTGGGTCGTAGAGAAATGGGTGGATACCATGGAGAAGCTTTTTGAAGACCTACTGATGGAGGAACATGAACGGGTTCCCTTGGCCGTCCACTGTCTTGAAGGGAACGCTCGTATTTGGTGGAAGACGGTACGCCCGGACCCGTCTACAAACACTCCACTTCCGTCGTGGTCAACTTTTAGAGAGGAATTGTTTGGAGCGTTCTTTTCCAACAGTGTTAAACGATAGATAGAAGACGACCTCAGACACATTAAGCAAGGGAATCGATCGGTCATGGAATACCAGCGAGAGTTCGTGAGGTTAACTAATTGTGTCCCCTTCGTCATACGGGACGAATCCCACAAGGCCCGTCATTTTGTAGACGGGCTACGGAGCGACATCTTCGAAGTCGTCCAAGTGGCGGATTTACACTCTTTTCGGGCAGTAGTTGATAGGGCCACTATCGTGGAACGTGGCTTTGCTATCACACGCGCCCGACGGGAGGGCTCGGAATATAACCGGGTTTTCCGGAACACGTTTACCTGGCGTGTAAAAGTACTTCCTTCTCAACCGTCATCTCCGCGTCTCGAACTAGGAAACTAATAGATGGCGGGTGCGTGGCTTATTTGGCCTCGGTGGACCTAACAGCTCGACCCACTCCCTCACTTTCCGACATCCCAGTCGTAAGGGAATTTTCGGATGTGTTTCCGACGGAACTCCCTGGGATGCCACCCGAATGAGAGGTCGACTTCCCTATTGAACTACTCCTAGGCACTCAACCCATTACCAAAGCACCATACAGGATGGCCTTCGCCGAGTTGAAGGAACTCAAAGCACAACTGGAAGACCTTTTGGATAAAGGCTTCATCAGACCGAGCGTGTCGCCATGGGGCGCGCCCGTTCTGTTCGTAAGGAAGACGGAAGCCTTCGCTTGTGCATAGACTATCGGGAAATAAACAAGGTCACTATAAAGAACAAATACCCCCTGTCGCGGATCGACGATCTGTTCGACCAGTTACAAGGAGCAACGGTGTTCTCAAAGATCGATCTGCAGTCCGGCTATCATCAGCTCAGAGTCAGGGGTGAGGATATCCCCAAAACAGCTTTCTGGACACGTTATGGCCACTACGAATTCACAGTAATGTCGTTCGGGCTCACCAATGCCCCAGCGGTGTTCATGGACATGATGAATAGGGTGTTTAAACCCTTCTTAGATCTATTCGTAGTGGTCTTCATCGATGATATCCTCATCTATTCCCGTACAGATGAGGAACATGAGGAGCACCTACGTATAGTCCTTCAGACCCTCCGGGACCAGAAACTATATGCCAAACTCAAAAAGTGTGAGTTCTGGCTCCGCGAGGTGGACTTTTTGGGGCATATCGTTTCTGTAGTATACCGGTTTTTAGATTGAGCTTACCGACTCTGCAGATGGGCTTTCTGGGTGAGGAAAGCTGTGAGCAGGTGTATTTTCAGTTTACAGCGGAGTTCGGGAGGTTTCGGACTGCGGCGGAGGGCCCAAAGCCAAAAAGTGAGTTAGGGTTGGCTTTTGGAATATTTTATTCATTTTATTTAATTAAGGCTTTGTTGATGTTGCTTCTTTTTTTTTAGTGCTGCTATTGGGTTGGAGTTGGCAGAGGAGTTGGGTGGTGGATTAATTAATGGTAGGTGGGTAGGTGGCTTAATTAAAATCCCTTAATTTATTTATTTCCTCTTGGTTTATTTAAGCTGCTCCCCTTCAAAACCCCACCTCACCACCTTCTTCTCCAAGGGTTAAGGGCACGGTTGGCCTTGTGTGAAGCAGAGGAAAGAAGAGGGAAGAAAAGGAGGAAAAATGGTGGTGCTCTTGTGCTTTTGCTCTCTGCTGCTAGGACGTGGAGCCGAGTGCCTCGAAGAGGTTGGTTGTTTTATTTTATTATTTTTGAGAGCTTGGGTTTTTTTTTGTTGGCTTCTTTTCTTTTCTTTTTTTTTTCCTGTTGGTGTGGCCTTGCGGACTGGTTGTCCGGGGCATGGGCGCAGCTGCGTGAGCCGCGCGCGCGCAAGGAAGCGCCGCGTGGCTGTGGGGCGAGCCGCTGCGCGGGCGCGTATGAGCGCCACACGCAGCAGGCACCCTGCTGCTGTTGGTTGCGCGAGCGGCGTTGCGGGCTGCGCGCAGGGCGCGCAGCGGCATTCCGGTGCGCGCGCAGTGCCGTGGGCCCTGCGCGGCACTACGGTGTGCGCGCGGTGGTGCGGGCCCCGGGCGGGCCGCGCGCAGTGCCGCGGGCCCCGCGCAGGCCGCCCACTGCGGGCCGCGCGCTAGGCGTGCTGCACTGCAAGGCGCCGCGCGGGCGGCCCTTGTGCCGCGGGGCTGGATTTTTTGAGCCGTGCGGCCGCACTCCGCGTCGTTGCCGCGCACGAGGCTGCTCGGCGACGCGCCGCGGCTCGCGCGATCGGTTTTTCGCGCGCCGCGCGGCGTTTTCCTCCGTCGGTTGGTTTTTTTCCGCCGTTGAGGGCGCGGTTTTTGGCCACGTGTTATTTGATCCCGGTTTATCACCTTTTCTCGCAGTTTGTGGCATAGTGTTAGCTTTCTACGTGGCCGGTGGTGCGTGTTTTGCCGCGTGGAGCTGTGGGATCGCAGCGGGACCTCCGGTTGACGCACGGTTTTGCTGATTGATCGCAGGTGGGTTGGTTCATTCCAAAAATTACCAAATGCCCTATAAAGCTTCTGAATGCAAAGGTATCGTGTCTCTTTTACCAGTATTTAATCTGATAACTACCGGACAGTCGTGGTAAGTATGTGGGAACCCGGACAGTGTATGGTGCACTCTTCTGTTTAGTTAGCATTGTTATTGCTCCCGGGCCGTTTTATAAAACTGGAAAAAATCCCTTTTATTCAAGAATGGTCTTTACTTTATGTTAGAGCGGGGTTTATCAGATTTAGTCGAGGGAGATTGTTCCGACTTGGACACGAGTGTGAGTAGAGTCATTTGAGCATTCGAGTTTTTCCGATCTACTTGATCGTGGACTATAGCCTACATATGCCGCTTGCTGAGACAGTTGAGACATGTTTGATACTCGGTGGGGTCGCTCCCCTCGGGTCACGCTCTGGACGCGTAGATGTATTGATACCCCAGGCCGAGTTACTAGGTAGTTGCTCGCCCCTGGCCGAGTTACCAGGTGGCTACTTGAGTGAGATTGAGATAGTCGGACAGGACGCCCCACGTAAATCCTGTCCTCAAGTGGATGTGTGGTAGTGGGCAGGTGCGTTCCTAGTCGACAGGCGCAGGCTCGACTGGACCCTATGTGGCAGTCGTTGAGATTGGGTGACATGAGCGGGTGATTGTAGCATATGTTCTTAGATGGTGTTTCCTTTGAGCATAGCATTGAGGCATATAGTGGTAGATTCATTTCCAGCATTCATACACTATCTATCTATCCATCTATCTATCTATCTGCTTTTGCCTCCAGTGGACTTAGTGGGCATACCGTGAGTTTTGGCGACAGTACCCACTGAGATCTGCCTTTGCAGTAGATCTCACACCCGCTGTGTGTGACAGTTGTTCCTTAGGCGTCTGTTCCAGGTTTGGCTCGTGCGGAGTCTTCAGACAGAGGTCAGGGCGTGGCCGACTAGTTCCAGTTATACCTTATGTGAAGGTACTTTGGAGCCACCATGATGAGAGAGAGGCTACTTGGGAGCCTGAGGATGAGCTGAGGACTACCTATCCTGATTTGTTTGTGACCCCTTCCTGAGTTTGGAGCTTTTTGGGTTTCGAGGACGAAACCTTTTGAAGGAGGGGAGAGTGTAGTATACCGGTTTTCAGATTGAGCTTACCAACTCTGCAGATGGGATTTCTGGGTGTGGAAAGCTGTGAGCAGGTGTATTTTCAGTTTACAACGGAGTTCGGGAGGTTCCGGACTGCGGCGGAGGGTCCGAAGCCAAAAAGTGAGTTATGGTTGGCTTTTGGAATATTTTATTCATTTTATTTAATTAAGGCTTTGTTGATGTTGCTTCTTTTTTTTTAGTGCTGCTGTTGGGTTGGAGTTGGCAGAGGAGTTGGGTGGTGGATTAATTAATGGTAGGTGGGTAGGTGGCTTAATTAAAATCCCTTAATTTATTTATTTCCTGTTGCTTTATTTAAGCTGCTCCCCTTCAAAACCCCACCTCACCACCTTCTTCTCCAAGGGTTAAGGGCACGATTGGCCTTGTGTGAAGCAGAGGAAAGAAGAGGGAAGAAAAGGAGGAAAAAGGGTGGTGCTCTTGTGCTTTTGCTCTCTGCTGCGAGGACGTGGAGCCGAGCGAGGGCGCGGCGAGCCTCGAAGAGGTTGGTTGTTTTATTTTATTGTTTTTGAGAGCTTGGGTTTTTTTTTGTTCGCTTCTTTTCTTTTCTTCTCTTTTTCCTATTGGTGTGGCCTTGCGAACTGGTTGCCCGGGGCATGGGCGCAGCTGCGTGAGACGCGCGCGCGCAAGGAAGCGCCGCGTGGCTGTAGGGCGAGCCGCTGCGCGGGCGCGTATGAGCACCGCGCGCAGCAGGCGCCCTGCTGCTGTTGGTGCGCAGCAGGACGCCGAACCGCCAGCTGCAGGCGCTCTGGGCACCGCGCCATGGTAGGCGCGCGCGCACCGCCGCGGAACCCGCACGGGTTGCGCGAGTGGCGCTGCGGGCTGCGCGCAAGGCGCGCAGGGCGCGTAGGGGCATTGTGGTGCGTGCACAGTGCCGCGGGCCCTGCACAGGCCGCGCGCGGCACTGCTATGCACGCGCGGTGCCGCGTGCCCCGCGCGGGCCGCGAGCAGTGCCGTGGGCCCTGCGCGGGCTGCGCGCGGCACTGCGGTGCGCGCGGGCCGCGCGCAATGCCGCGAGCCCCGCGCGGGCCGCGCACTGCGGGCCGCGCGCTAGGCACGTGGCACTGCAGGGCGCCGCGCGGGCGGCCCTTGTGCCGTGGGGCTGGATTTTTTGAGCCGTGCGGCCGCACTCCGCGCCATTGCCGCGCACGAGGCTGCTCGGCGACGCGCCGCGGCTCGCGCGATCGATTTTTCGCGCGCCGTGCGGCGTTTTCCTCCATCGGTTGGTTTCTTTCCGCCGTTGAGGGCGCGATTTTTGGCCACGTGTTATCTGATCCCGGTTTATCACCTTTTCTCGTAGTTTGTGGCATAGTGTTAGCTTTCTACGTGGCTGGTGGTGCGTGTTTTGCCGCGTGGAGCTGTGGGATCGCAGCGGGACCTCCGGTTGGCACACGGTTTTGCTGATTGATCGCAGGTGGGTTGGTTCATTCCAAAAATTTCCAAATGCCCTATGAAGCTTCTGAATGCAAAGGTATCGTGTCTCTTTTACCAGAATCTAATCTGATAACTGCCGGACAGTCGTGGTAAGTATGTGGGAACCCGGACAGTGTTTGGTGCACTCTTCTGTTTAGTTAGCATTGTTATTGCTCCCGGGCCGTTTTATAAAACTGGGAAAAATCCCTTTTATTCAAGAATGGTCTTTACTTTATGTTAGAGCGGGGTTTATCAGATTTAGTCGAGGGAGATTGTTCCGACTTGGACACGAGTGTGAGTAGAGTCATTTGAGCATTCGAGTTTGTTCGATCTGGTTGATCGTGGACTATATCCTGCATATGCCGCTTGCTGAGACAGTTGAGACATGTTTGATACTCGGTGGGGTCGCTCCCCTCGGGTCACGCTCCGGAGGCGTAGATGTATTGATACCCCTGGTCGAGTTACCAGGTGGTTACTCGCCCCTGGCCGAGTTACTAGGTGGCTAGTTGAGTGAGATTGAGATAGTCGGACAGGACGCCCCACGTAAATCCCGTCCTCAAGTGGATGTGTGGTAGTGGGCAGGTGCGTTCCTAGTCGACAGGCGCAGGCTTGACTGGACCCTATGTGGCAGTCGTTGAGATTTGGTGACATGAGCGGGTGATTGTAGCATATGTTCTTAGATGGTTTTTCCTTTGAGCATAGCATTGAGGCATATAGAGGTAGATTCATTTCCAGCATTCATACACTAACTATCTATCTATCTATCTATCTGCTTTTGCCTATAGCGGACTTAGTGGGCATACCGTGAGTTTTGGCGATGGTACCCACTGAGATCTGCCTTTGTAGTAGATCTCACACCCGCTGTGTGTGACAGGTGTTCCTGAGGCGTCTGTTCCAGGTTTGGCTCGGGCAGAGTTTTCAGAACGAGGTAATGGCGTGGCTGACTAGTTCCTACCCGAGTCTGTCGAGTCAGAGGTAGAGTGACCTGTACTTTTTGGTTTCCGCTTTTGTACTAGACAGTGATGTTGTACTTATGTCTCGAGAGATAGTGGATCTTTGTACTTGGACTTTTATTACTTAGTGTTTCAGTTGTTCAGTTTTTCTTTCTTCAGTAGTTCTTTTCAGCTCTGATACTTGTATAGCTATAGATCTCTTTTGCAGGTTAGACGCTTCGTCTGTACGACAGTTTTCGTGCAGACGACGGATCTGTTGGCGAGCCCGGGTCGTAGTTCGACCCCGGGGCGTGACAGATTAGGTGGTATCAGAGCCTAGGTGTATAGGTCGTTGGGGACTTAGAGGCCCTAGGCTATTGGTTGGACAGTAGGATGACTGTCGTGAGAGACGAGACTGTAGCGAGAGTCCAGATTGAGTTTGTAACACCCCTAGGGGATTGGGGCGAGTGACTTTACATGTTTATTCTCTAAAAGTGGTTATGTTGGCTGCAGACAACATAATGCTTTAGAATGGGTAACATGTTTAGACTTTCGCTTGATTGGGTCGTGAGACTTCTTTTCTCTGACACTTTGATTCTTTATTGCAGTTGCCTGAGATGCCTCCGAGACGTCGCGCGACGACGAGGGCACATTCCGCGTCTGATGACGAGCCCGAGCAGCAAGAGGCCGCACAGGGTGAGGTCCAGGAGCTACGGGCCCAGGTGGCCCAGATGTCAGAGGCGTTGCGACGCCAGGAGGAGGCGGCCAAGCGCCAGGAGGAAAATATGGAGCGTATGATGAGGTTGCTTGAGCAGAGGACGTCTCCAACAGCACCTCCAGTAGCGACTTCGTTGACCTCGTCTCAGATCGCCCCATTGACAGAGTCAGAGCAGAGGGAGCTCACAGATCGACTATCCTACATCACCCAGTTTCGTCCTCCGCGATTAGCAGGGCAGAGTTCAGAGCCTTGGGAGGCCGAAAACTGGATTTCAGCGATGGAGAAGCTATTTGAAAACCTGTTTATCAAGGAGAAGAATCATGGTCACCTAGCCACTCACTTCTTGGAGAAGGACGCCGAGACCTGGTGGCGTCGTGTTCGGCTAGTGGGACCGCCGGGTGTACCTTTATTGACTTGGGCTGAGTTTTGCGCTTTGCTGCTCGGGGTCTACTTTCCCGACAGTGCAAAGCAGAAACTAGAGGGGGATTTGCGACGGCTGCAGCAGGGGGATCGGCCCCTTGGGAAGTATGTTCTTGAGTTTCAGCGGCTTTTGGGTAGCGTGCCCCACGTTGCCCGGGATGAGGCCCAGAAGGTTGAGCTGTTCGAGAGAGGTCTGCACCAGGATATATATCCCCTTGTACACTCACATAGAGCCCAGACTTTGGATGCGGCGATCGAGCACGCGCAGTGGGTTGACAGAGGATCCGTGGTTATGACTGAGCGGGGGTTGGCGCCTGGGACTAGTTCTGGAGAGAAGCGCCCGGCGCCATTAGATTTTGGACAGTCGAGCAGATCGAGGCCCCCGAGACCGCCGCAGTTCCAGCCTCGAGGCCGTGGGACACAGAGGAGGCAGAGATCAGGGGGCTCTCGGCCCCCTTGGCAGCAGCAGCAGCAGAGGCGCACTGATAGTTGTGTGATTTGCGGCGGACCCCACGCACCTCCGCAGTGTGATCAGCGGCAGGGCCGGTGCTACCGATGTGGGTAGGCAGGGCACAGAGCATGAAATTGTCCCAGAGCGGGGTCATCAGTGGCATCGGCAGCGTCGGCTCCTCCACCGCCCTTCCAAACGGGCGGAGCTTCGACAGGTTATGGCCAGGGGGATAGGGCCACTTCGTCGCGGCAGTCAGACAGGCGACCACCCCCGAGCGGGAGAGTTTATGCCGCACAGGTTGAGGATTCAGGGGCAGCTAGTCACGTGGTGGCAGGTATTATCCTTATCTCCTCTACCCGCACTAGAGCTTTATTTGATACCGGAGCATCGCATTCATTCATTAGTAGGACATTCGCATCCATGCATGGCCTAGAAATAGGACCGTTAGTTTGTGCTCGTGAGGTACAGATACCTGATCACGTGTTACATGTAGATGAGTGTTGTTGGTCCTGCCCAGTGCAGTTAGGGCCCTGGATTTTGCATGTTGATCTTTTGGTCCTTCGTCAGCTCCGGGATTTCGATGTATTGTTGGGTATGGACTGGTTAACTCAGTATTATGCTACCATCGATTGTAGAGAGAGGACTGTGACCCTTCGTGAGCCGGGTCAGCAGGAGTTTGTTTATAGGGGTTGTCAGAGTACTCTGTTTGCAGCGACGATCTCTTCTGCTAGAGCACGACAGATGATGAGCCGTGGGTGTGTCGCTTTCTTAGCTACTGTTGTAGAGGTGCCTACGGCGATGCCTGGGCTCGAGGGCATTCCTATTGTCCGAGAGTACCCAGATGTGTTTCCTCCTGAGCTATCGTCCATGCCGCCGGATCGAGAGGTTGAGTTTGTGATTGATGTAGTTCCCGGAACTACACCAATCTCTAAGGCACCCTACAGGATGGCCCCTGCAGAATTGAGGGAGTTAAAGGCTCAGCTACAGGATCTCTTGAATCGCGGGTTTGTTCGACCTAGTGTTTCTCCTTGGGGAGCCCCGATTCTATTTGCAAAGAAGAAGGACGGGTCACTCAGGCTGTGTGTTGACTACCGGGAGTTAAATAAAGTGGCCGTCAGAAACAAGTATCCCCTTCCTCGGATTGATGATTTATTTGATCAGCTTCAGGGAGCTATGGTCTTCTCAAAGATAGATCTTCAGTCCGGTTACCACCAGCTGAGGGTGAGGTCCGAGGATGTACCCAAGACGGCGTTTAGAACTCGGTATGGGCATTATGAGTTCACAGTGTTACCTTTTGGTTTGACGGATGCCCCGGCCGCGTTTATGGATCTGATGAACCGAGTGTTTCAACCGTACTTGGACCGTTTTGTGGTGGTTTTCATCGATGACATTTTGGTTTATTCCCGTAGCGATATTGAGCACGAGGAGCACTTGAGGATAGTGCTGCAGCTTCTGAGAGAGAAGGAGTTGTATGCCAAGTTGAAGAAGTGCGCCTTTTGGCTTCGGGAGGTTTCTTTTCTAGGCCACGTAGTTTCAGCCGCAGGAGTGGAAGTGGACCCGACGAAGATTGATGCAGTTCGGGATTGGCCTAGACCGACGACGGTGACTGAGATACGGAGTTTCTTGGGCCTTGCAGGCTACTACCGTCGATTTGTAGAGGGCTTTGCGAAGCTCTCTAGGCCCCTCACTAGATTGACCAGGAAGAGGGTAAGATTTGTTTGGACAGAGCAATGCCAGCAAAGCTTCGAGGAGTTGAAGCAGAGGTTGATTACAGCGCCAGTCCTTGCACTACTAGTTATGGGAGAGGGGTACGTGATTTACAGCGATGCCTCCCACAGCGGCCTTGGATGCGTGTTGATGCAGCATGGTAGGGTAATTGCCTATGCTTCGCGCCAGATAAAGGATTATGAGAGAAATTACCCTACGCATGACTTAGAGCTAGCTGCTGTTGTTTTTGCTTTGAAGCTCTTGTGACATTATTTGTACGACGACCGCTGTGAGATCTTCACCGATCACCAGAGTTTGAAATACCTGTTCACTCAGAAAGAGCTCAACTTAAGGCAACGCCGGTGGCTTGAGCTGCTAAAGGATTATGACTTTAGCATTCTCTATCATCCCGGCAAGGCCAACGTGGTCGCAGACGCTTTGAGCAGGCGAGCAGGGCAGACCTTGAGCTAAATTATTACCCAGCAGAGGCCACTGAGAGAGCAGCCGAGGAGATTGGATTTGGAGGTTGTGTCCCCTGGGGTTTCTGCAAGACTTATGTCTATGGTCTTGCAGCCCACTGTAGCACTCGAGAAATTCAAGTATGGTTGCGAGCGAGGAAGCAGATCTAAACCTTAGTGACTTGCATACCGGTGCGCGTATTGCACAGTTTACGGAGCACTATGTCTGCCTTTCGGATCCGAGTCTGATCTCGAAAATCTGAAATCACTAGTGCGACCGTCTCGTCGAATCGATTGAAAATGATATAAACTAATTGTCGATCCGACGGTCGGATTGTTCAGAAATCAGTAAAGAAGCTTGTGGGGCCCACGACTTAAGTCGTGAATAGTAACCTCCCGATTTAATTCCCCACCGAGCGAACGTTAGCTGATTCACTGTCTGGAGTCCGAATCTAGCGATTCGGGTAGTCGATTTGAATGGCACGGCCATTCTGAGCACAATGGCACTGACGGAATTCGCGTTTAGTGATCCGGGTGCATCGAAGTGCGTGCGTCATACTGCAACTTACAGAACTTTATGGCCCGAGATTTTATTCGAGCGCTGAATCAAGCAAACAAATACGCTACTTGATAGGTCTCGACGAGCCGGACGTCGTGGCGAAGTCGGTTTCGCATTTTGACGAACCATTCGTCTCGAAATGCGTGAAATACGTCGAAAAAAGGGGTATTTTGTAAAAAGCCCAATATTTTATGTGTCAAATGCAATGAGGTTACTTGGAGAGGGACCTCTATGCATAAAAGACCTACAGCTATGGACTGAATAGTAATAAACAAGGTATAGAGGGACCAAAATGCAAAGAAAGTGGGAAATTCACTAAATTACCCTATACACTAAGGTGGTGGGTTTGGGAGCGGTTGCAACCACTTATCCACGTTCCTCACCACCTCTGCCACGACGCCCACTCCCAGAACCGCTCTCCCTCCAGTGGGGTGGCTCGTAGTAAGGTGGGGAGGCCGGTTATAACAAGGGGAAGTGGACGTTGGAGGAGAGGGGGATCACACAGAGTTTCTTGCACCCAATCCCCATCAAAGCTTTCTCCCACTTCCTCTGCATCCTCCCCGTGGCCGCGCGACGCTGGGAGGAGCGAAACGGGCACCAACCCCATCTTCCCCAACTCCGGCGAGGTAAGCCCTCTTTACTCTTGGAGTTTTAGAGGCCAAGACCTTTGAAGTGAGCTTTGTAGGTTCTAAGGATGCTCCACGCACAGCCCCGAAAATGGGAAGCCATCGGTTGGTCGGCGGCCGAGTTGCACAGCCGAGAGCTCCGCCTCGAGCTATCTTTGCTCCCGGCGACTTTTATGAAAGTAAAATGATGGGTTGGGACTGTAGGACCAATAGGTCATTTCTGCAAAAGTTTGGTGGAGTTTGGTTGAGTAACCACGTTGCAGTTTGAAACCCTAGTTCTCGGGTTTTTCCATCTTCGGCCGAGCTATGTGCTCCGGCGCCGGCGGGCCTCCCCACCTCCGGCCAAGTGGTCGAGGAGCTCCCTGGGGATGAGAGGGTTGCATCCATGCCTTTGCATGGCTTCCATGCAGCCCGAATGAGGGCCGGCCATGGGTGGCCGAGCTTGAGGCCATTAATGGCGGCCGGGTGATCCGGCGACTTCCGACGGCGGGGACAAGGCCAGACCTTCCTAAAAACTTGCTAGAAGCTATTTCCGCTGTCCTTTTCACCCGAAACCCATTGAGTGAAAAGTTGCCATTGTTGGTAAAAGCTCCAAAAACCGAGCTTGCCACCGCCAGCGCCGCCGCCGTGTTCTGTTGCCGGGCCACAGGCACAGGAGGGTTCACTGAGGGTGTTAGCACCTGTAGATGCTTTTGGTTTAAGTCCCAGAACCCTTGGTGGAACAGTCCCGAATTTCGAGGGTGAGGCATCTTCTTAACTTCGGGCCCCGGCCATCCGAGGGTGCAAGGCGAAAACCAAAATGCTGGGAATGTTGCCTGTGTCCTGTGGAGCATTTCCCTTCAAGTTTCACAGGATTTGGTCCAGTAATTGCTGAGAACCAGGTCGGGGAATGGCTTGCGTGTGTTGAGAGGAATAGAGCACACCACCTGTTTGATGAAATGCCTGAGAGAGGTTCTGTTTTGGATTTAGGCTTTGAACAGAATATGAAAGTTGCTCAAAAATGTCTCCTGAGCTTGATGCTCACTTCAGATCAAGTAAGATCTGGGTAGACTGAGGTTTGGTGCATTGTATGCGTTGTTAGTGGACTAGGTGTGGATCTGGTTGATCCAGCAACTGCTGGGCTGCAAATGAAGCAAGCCCCAGGGTTTTAGGTTGCTGTGAGCTTAACCCTAAAGCAGATTTTGATTTGGATTATTAACGGTGAAGTTATAGGTTAACCAACCTTAAAAGAATAGTTTAGCCCAAACACTATTCCGGGCGGTTTGCGAGGCCGCGACAGTGAGCTCCTGGCTAATTTTGGGGTCACTGGACGCGATGCTCGCGTCAGATCTCGGTTTCGTTGAGCCGAAGAAAAAAAAAAATGCATTTAAGCTATGTTGGAGAGGTATTTTATGGCCCGAAGTTTTCCTCGGGTACCGTGCTGCTGCAAATGGGTGAGCACGGTGTTCAGCGGGTCGAGTGTCACTTACTGGAAGTGACGGTTCGTAAAAATATTATCCCAGTTAAGAGAACGAGCAAAAACGACTCTTTTTTCATTGTAAAAGTGCAATTGGGTAAGACTCTAGGGGTCTAACTGCAATTGTAGCTCATGGGCTGTTTTGGGCTGTACGCCCATGATCTCTAAACCCTTCGTGGGAGGCCCAATGGCTTTCGTTGAGCGGAAATCGGATTTCCGGAAAGTGCCGGCAAAATCCCGGGACTTCGCGAAGGTTGCCGTATAGCTTGCACACACAGTGAGTTAGTAGGGATGGATACGAGAGAGAGAGTCTATTATTGACTTGGATTTATTATTCAGGTACTAGCAGTCAGTCGCTAGCCGGTGAGACTCCCAGCGGATTCCGGGATCGCTTGTGTTGAGGTGGGTTTACGGTCGAGGCTGAGTATGTTGGTAATCCGAAAGGGACTTTTATTATTAATCGGTACTAACACTGATGGTTTCTATGATGTACTACCTTACCCCGTGACATGGTTACTTGGTGACATGGTTACTTGGTTACTTGGTTACTTGGTTACTTGGTTACTTATGCTCGAGTTGCGACACGCGCACCCGCGGTTTGGCCACCGCAAAGGGTGCTCTTTTCCGGAAAGGCGGTCTTTGACCCGTGTTACCCCACGAGGTGACGTAGTGGGGGGCCCCTGACCGCTGGGGGGTCTGAGGCAGCGAGGTTGCGAGCGGTGGGACTACCGGGATTGGATCCCGATGTAGTCAGGTGTGGGACTGCCGGGATTGGATCCCGATGTAGTCAGGTGTGTGAGACCGCAGGGATTGGATCCCGACGCGGTCAGGTGTGTTACAGGTGTTACCGGGGTTACAGGTGTACAGGTGGTACAGGTGGTTGCGAGTTACCATTACGAGTAGAGCGGTTGTTCCGGCTAGCCTTACTTTTGTGGCTTGGTATTACTTTACTGCTTTAGTACTATTTTGATGATAGTGTCGCTGACTACCCACTCTGTGACAGGTACCTCCAGGGGGTAGAGGTAGGCGACGGTGAGGCCGAGTTGGTAGCAGTCGGTCTGAGGGAGCCCTAGTATGCTGTTTTATTTACCTTCTCTGCATTTCATTCAGTATTGTAGGTTACTGTGTGGTTCTCGATACCCTTGTGGGGTCGTGTGGATGTTGAGTTCTTCTTTCTACTTATGCACTACTATTTCCGTTATTGTTCCCGTTTGGCCGCTTTCAAAGCAACATGACTAGAAAAGAAAAGAACTTCGAAACTATCTTTTAAAAATCTGGGTCGTGTGGACCTGTTTTCAACACCTGTGGATTTATGGCATCTTTTCAAACTGTCTTCAAAACCTTGGGTCGTGTGGACCTGCTTTCAAAACTGTGAGTTTATCCTTTCAACTTGATTGGCCACGGGTATTGTTTAGTCTTCATGCACCGTACTACTTCGAACTGTTGTGATTAAATGGGAAAATGATTGCTCATAATCGGCTATTGTAGCAGCCGCGACGCCGTGCATATACAGAGGAGACTCTGCCCGAATTTCGAGTGAATCTGTATATGTGGCGGGTCTGGGCACGCGCCGGGGAAGGAGGTTTCTAAACAAAAAAATTCGTACGCACTTTACGCGTACTTTGAAGTATCGTTTCCGCTAAAATAAAACCCCCGGGGCGTGACAGATTAAGATGGTATCAGAGACTTTGTTTTAATCAAACAGTGACGACCCAACATCCACTGAGATATCACACTTAACTACGAAAAAATGAAATGTGTGGGACGTAAGGTTGTAGGACGTGAGTGAACGTGGGGGAAAGGGGAATTTGTGTGATTTATTTACGCACGGTTTCTTTGGTATGCTGGGACTAATATGTTTCCTTGCTGTGCACAGATAGAAACCATGGACTTTAGGCAGAGGCGAACCGCGTACTACGCAACCAGCTGCGAGACGTGGCTGTGAAATTGCTAACTCTTGCAGAGCAGGTGGGTATACTGACCCAAGAGCTCGAGAGTGTCGACCGCGCCCCCAGCGGCACCGGTGGTGTTAACCCCCGTGGGGCAACCCCGACTGGCGTTTCCACCTTTCAGGGAGCGGTCAATTTGGCCGTGCGCGCGGGAGCTAGAGCGCACACGACGAGCACACCCCTACCCCGGGCCGACAGGGGGCCCCTACCAGTGCGGCAGAGCGACCAAGCGCCAGAGGAACAGGTCGAAACCCGGGAGGCAATGAGAGAGGGACCTACACCACCGACCCCGTGCGTCATTTGTGACGGTGCGCATCCATGATGGAGTGCCCTTGGCGGAATGAGCATTGCTTCCGGTGTGGCAGGCCGGGCCACACACGTTACGAGTGTCCCCGGAGGCCAGGTGTCACCAGACCCCCGGCACCGAGACCCGACGACCCACGCCTGACGGACTCTCCGATACCGGAGACCTCCCCCCGCCACGTCGAACGTAGCTGGCCCAAAGGTTGTGGACGGACCTCCCCAGCCACCCCGGGGAGCAGTGATGCAGAATCCTAGGACAGGTATATATATATATTTTTATTCCCTTTACGGTTTTCTTTGGTTAGGCATCGATCCCATCTTCCGTATCTGTCTTTTCTTCCTCGCGTACGGTACGGTTGTGTCAGGGGGGGGAAGGGTTATATAGGATAGGAGTGGGGTACTCCCCTAGTCCGCCTGAGGAGTTTGCGAACGCTAGATAGGAATCCCTTACAAGTGTCGAGGAGAGAACCTACCTAGTTGTTGGTCTGTTCAAAACCCCGGAGGAGGAACTTCGCGGGAGTAACCACTACCGCGACTGCAGCAGGCAAAGTGTCACCAACCCCCGACGACGACACCAGAAGCGGGGTGTTTGAATTCTCGAAGGATTACGACCTAACGACCCAATATCACCCGGGAGGAGAAAGCAAACGTGTTTGGTAGCGGACGTTTTGAGCAGGAAGGGCGATTGGTGGGAAGAATCGGTAGGTGCGAGGGTCTAACAGAGCAACTTGATCGTGAATATTTTCACGACTAGGGTTGGAAGTAGTGCCAACAGGCACGGTTTGCGCAACTTCTAAACTCTGGTGGTCAAACCAACACTGTTAGAAAAGATTCGAGAGGAACAGCAGGCGGACTCGCACTACAGCCCGTACAAGACAAAGATCTCACGGATCAGGAAGGAAGGGGACCTTTCAGTGGAAGGCTGATGACACCCTACGGTTCCGCGGGTTGATTCGAGTGCGGAACCCACGGAATGAAGAAGGAAATTCTGAGCCAAGACCACACAGCGCCACGGTTGCAGGCATCTAGGAGGCCAAAGATGTACGGACCTCAAGCAGGACCACCCGGTGGCACAAGATGAAGAGGAGTGTAACGCACTTTGTAGCTCGTTGCCTGGGGGGGGGGCAACAAATAGGGG
>CM055071.1:17227646-17304458 GCA_029204045.2 Tillandsia leiboldiana
TCCAGGCGCACCGAGATAAAAACCGGACAGGGATGGCTTTTTTCCCTATTGTTTTCGTTTGGTTGGTTTATCTTGACCCGACTGCCTTCACCTTGGATTTTCTCCTCTTCCCGAATCCACCACCTTGCACCTCAAGCAAAGTTGAAGAGCTCCCTGTCGCGATCTTCTGGCAGAGGCCCGGATTTTTGGAAGACCCGGCGACGGCGATCTCGACTCGGAGTACACGAACGCCTTCCTTCCGTCGAGGCCCGGTTATGGTCACCTTTTCAGTGTGAGAGGCCCACAGCAACCCCTATCGTATTTTATTGGACTATTTTTCATCATGGCGTTGTCATCAGAGAGTACGCCTTCGATTTCAGTTTCATCGTTTTAGTCTCGTTTAGGGGCTTGTGACACGGATTCCGAGGATTTCTGCAACCCCTTGATTTCGGTTGTGAGTTTTTGTGACAGCGGGTCCGTGCCGGATTTTATCTCGCAATCGCGCATCAGATCGAGATGGAGGCCTATGCACGTTTTGGATCTACCTCGTCCAAGGATTAGCATCGTATTTTCCGGGATTTTCTGAGGCTTTGTCCCGAAGTATACATTCCCCCTTTTTTCTGTGTTTGCGTTTACAGTTGTGGTGGTTGTGAGAGTGTTTGCGCACACTGTCCTGGTGGAATTTGTAACCCTTGGCCCTAACGGGGCTCCGATTGGGCGTGCAGGTATCCGTTGCGAGGTCTCGACGCAAGGATCGCTGTGATATTTATTTAGAATTTTTGGAGCCTTATCTGCAGGTGAAAAATGGACATCTTTTGAGGCTGAATTTCAGAGTGTGATTATTTGGGTAATTTATGGATTTAAGTGTAACTTGGACTGTATGTTGTACCCAGGAGAGTTTGCGGGTATTGCTGGACCCCTTTGGAGTTGGAGATTTGGGATTCTGGGTATTTCAGCTGTGGGACTTGGATAGTCAGCTCTTCAGGTGGGTGGCCTTGTCTTCATGACTATGGACTGTACATTAATTCTATCAGTGTAGGGACTTGCATGTTGTAGATGTATTTTGTATAGCATGCTAGAATTAGGAATTGATGTGTCCTGATGCTGTCAGATGATCATGTGTTTATTTATTTCCCTACAAGCTGTTGATTATTGTTATCTTGGAATTTGACCTAGCACCCCTGTCATATGTTGCATGTGTAACCAGACTAGTAGAAAACCCTCACTTGGGCTAGGGTTATTCTGCTTTAGACATCCACACTTCTACTTTCCTGGACATAGTGTTCTTCCTCGCCCGGGTAGTGGCCGAGTGGTCAGGAGTTATCTTTTAGCGTGGGATGCATGTTACACTCGTGCTTGGGAGCAGAGTGGAGTCTGGTAGATGTAGTTGGTTGTTCATCTGTAGCGGGAGCCGTTTGGGTAGACTGACGGTCCCGAGATGTTTTATTCTCTTGTTTTATCTGTCGCCGCTGTGTTAGTGCAGCGGTATATCAGTGTTAGCAGGACCTTAAACCCAGAAACTTTTTGGACACACATATGATTTTTATCAACCAAATGGGTTCTTCCAAGCATCGTAGGGTCGCCGGAGTCTGTTCTTGTTTGATTGACGAAGGCATTAGCCCTTCGAGGCTTGGATATAAAACTTGGTTTCAACTGTTTTCCTAAAAAGAACTAAAATCATTAAATATGGATTTCTTACAGATCAAAGGGCTTCAGTACGAAATGTCACCTTTTCCTATAAATTAACCACCCGAGATGATTCGAGTGGTCTGGGTTCTAAGGTCTGCCTTCTTCTTGGGACGAGAACAACGAGAGGCTATGCCTAGAGCCTGTTCTTGTTTGATTTGGATTGTAGGTTCTAGTCTTTCCGGGGTTCCCGGACCCTTCCTCGTGTCAGTGGATGCGATGTTGGCCTGTTGAGGCAGTTGTTCGCAGTGGATGCGATGTTGGCCTGTGAGGCAGTTTCTCGCAGTGGATGCGACTTTGTGCTATGAGTTGGTAGAGTGTGATCTAGAGGTTGTTTTTCTGATTTAGTGGTGGAGGGTGGTTCTCCCACCTAGCTTTGAGGATCTTGGGGTTCTGGCAGATCGAGTCGTGGAGGTTTCCCGACTCAGCCATGGTCGTGCATTTATCAGATTGAGTCGTTGAGGGTTCTCCGACATAGCTGCGAGAGTGTTTTGGGCTATTCCTGTTTGAGTCGAGGTTCTTTTTCCGACTGAGTTGTGCTTTGAGCTTGAGTTACCGATCTGTTTGATCGTGGATCATAGCCTACATGAGCCACATTTGAGCTTGACAGAGATACTTTACAGAGATACTTGAGATGGGTTACTTTTACTCGAGCGGGTCGCTCCCCTCGAGTGCCACTCCGGAGTAGGCGAGACCGGGTTGTTTTACCGGCGTGAGATTGAGCTTTTCTATCGCGACTTGTCGTTGCATTTGTCCCTCTGACTGTGCTGGTGTTGGCAGTCATGGACGTCCTACATAAGTCCGCTCCTCCGGGACGTAACGGCAGTAGGTTGGCGCAGGTTTGACTGGACCCGAGGAGGCAGTCAGTTCAGATTGGGTGATCAGAGATGAGAGTTAGTTGTGGCATCATGTTCTTTCTGTTCCACTCTTTGAGCATCTAGATAGAGGCATAGTAGCTGTAGAGTTTACCTTTCCCTGCTTTCCTTACAGCACTGTATTTGTTACTTTATGCCTCTAGTAGACTTAGTGGGCAGAACGTTGGGCTTGTTGGCGGCACCCACTGAGAACTACTTGGGACGTAGTTCTTACACCCGTCGTGGTGTATTTTTCCACAGGGACTTCTACTCCTGTTCCTGCTGCTCCTGTTGCTGCTTCTTCAGATCGAGGTGAGGGAGTCGCGAGCTAGATCCCTACCAGTCGTCGTCCAGAGAGTAGATGTACCCTTATTATTTTGAGAGTTTCTTGTTGAGAGACTTTGTAGTGAGGTATAGAGTTGTACTTTTCTTTCAGAGTTGAGTGACTTGTACTTTGGTGAGGACCTTGTATTAATTTATTTTTATTTCTAGCAGGTTATTTTCAGCTCTGATATCTGGTTAGTTTAGTATCTATCTTTTGCAGGTTTGACGCTTCGTCTATACGGGGTTCACCGTATGGGCGGCGGATCTGTTGGCGAGCCCGGGTCGCAGTTTCGACGCCGGGGCATAACACATATGGTGTATTTAAAGTTCCTGGGCGCAAATACACTCGATTAATGACATAGACAGCGGTGTTCACAGCTTCAGCCCAAAAATGTAGCGGTAAATTCCAGCTATGAAGCATCACACGCGCCATCTCTTGAACAACCCTGTTTTTGCGCTCAACAACACCATTCTGCTGAGGTGTATAGGGTTCTGAGAATTTATATTTTATGCCGTCGGAAGTGCAAAAATCAATGAATTTGGAATTTATGAATTCTCCACCTCTATCACTCCTAACACGAATGATCTTTTCATTCTTTTCAATCATAATACGATGGCAAATCTCATGAAAAGAATCAAACGTATCAGCTTTCTCTTTTAAAAATGCTACCCAAGAAAACCTAGAGAAATCATCAACCAATAAGAAAATATACCATTTACCTCCCAAAGATGGTTTACGGGTCGGCCAAAAGAAAGAAAAAAATAGTCTACATAAACTACACAACATTTAATCGTAGAACGATTAAAGACAATGAAGGATTTAACCTTTGCATACCCAAACCTTTTGTGTTTTGGAGTATGTTGGCAATGGTTGAGAAATTTTTCTTGATGAAGACGTTTTGTCTGATTGATCTTTTCTTTTGTCATCGTCTTGTTTGGAGTACTACCAACGTTCTTTTCTTTTGAAAAATCCTTCTTTGAATTCCGGGGAGTGAACTTATTGGTAGCAGTTGCAAGATGTGGTTGATTTGATCTTTGAGCTCCAATCTTGCAATTTCTTTCAATGTGCCCTGCAAAATTACAACGAAAACATACCTTTGAACTTGACGATTCCGAAGAGGATGAAGTAGGCTTGTTGTCGTTGGTTGTCGTGAATTCCGGTGTCGGAGGAGGAGATACCGACTGAGGCACAAAGACTGTCCCAACCGAACTAAAATTGTCTTCAGTTCGATTGTATCCGAGGCCGAACTTGTTTGCTTGACCAAGACCAAGAAGTTTATCCAACTTACTCCTTCCAGAAGAGAATTGCTGTAAGTCATCCTTGAGTTGGAAAATGGTCTCTGTCATTTCCAATTTTTCCCGTCGGGCCTCGCCGTAGAGCTTCAAGAAGTAGTTCGCTTTGTTCACCATATCTATATAATTCTTCTCGAGTTGCTCATTGGACTCTTGAAGGGAAATATTTGCTTTTATCAGATTATCCCTTTCCACTTCAAGATCGGTCGAGAGAGAAGTTACCCTTTTTACTTCTTCTTCGAGATCCTGCAATCTCCCTCTCAACCCCTTGTTTTGCTTAGCCGGTTTCTTTGAATCCCGTAAAGGTCTGTGGTAGGCTAAAGCAAAATCTTCACCTTCCGAATCATCCGATTCGTTGTCCGTTGCAATCTTTTCAACAGTGGAGTTGGACAACGACTCGGATGTACTTGCCATAAAGCACATGAAGGGTGAAGATATGGACGCGTGGAATGCCGTGGAGCTCTTTTCTTCATCACTTGAAGACGACTCATTTGACGTTGAGTTGTCATCCCAAGTGACGACTTGCATCGCCTTCTTCTTTGCCGGATACTTGTTGGGACACTCCGTTGCAATGTGGCCGTAGCCTCGACATTTGAAGCATTGTGGTTGTCCCTCTGAACTTTTCTTATCCTTTGAGAAGTTCTCTTGCTTTCTTGACTTGTAACTTGAAGTACCCTTGCCTTTGTTCGACTTTCCGAAGGATGGAGATTTACTTGAATTACCCCTTCGAAAGTTGCGGCGAAACTTCCTTGTCAAGAGAGCGAGCTGCTTCTCAAATTCCTCCATAGAAAGGTTCTCGTCATCGTCTGAGGAGGATGTATCCGCGTCTTCTTCCTTAGTTGTTTTCAACGCATAACCTGAAGACTTAGAAGAGGATGCTTTTCCAGAAGAATTGTTAGTGGTAAATGTCATTTCATAAGTTTGTAATGAACCAACTAATTCTTCTACACGTTTTTCGTCCGGGTGTTTAATAGTTTCAATGGCTGTAACCTTTGGGCGAAATCGTTCAGGAAGAGTTCTTAAGATCTTTCTTACAACCTTAAATTCTGAAATCTTCTCTCCCAGGTTAGCACATGAGTTTACGATGTCTTGCAATCGTGTATAGTAGTCCGTGAAAGATTCATTTTCTGCCATCAAGATAGAGTCAAACTTGCTCGTAAGCATTTGCAGTTTCTGAATCTTCACGAGGTTAGTTCTCTCATGTGTAACCTGAAGAACATCCCAGATTTCTTTCGCAGTCTCACATGCCGAGACGCGAGAGAATTCAGTTTGAGATAAGGCATTAAAAATAGCATTAATTCCCTTGCCATTGTAAGAAGATGAATCTAACTCTTCATTGGTCCATTTCGACCTAGGTTTTAAGGTGCGAACATCAGAGATAATTTCAGTTGGATTAGACCATCCTAATTCAATTGATTGCCACACCCTTTCGTCGATGGAAATTAAAAAGGCTTTCATTCGTACTTTCCAGTACGCATAATTTGTTCCATCAAAGAAAGGGGGTCGATTGATGTTTCCACCTTCAACCATTGTTTACAACCCTATTCCCGCTCTGATACCACTTGTTGGGTTATATGTAATGTAGATCTAAATAGGGGAAAAAATACCTAGAGGGGGGTGAATAGGTGTAAACGTATAAACACTCAAAAATCGTTGCGATAAAAACCCAATGCGGAAATAAAAATAACACGCAAGATTTTTACGTGGAAAACTCCATCACCGGAGTAAAAAACCACGGGACCGATAACACGGCAGAAATCCACTAGAATTAAAACACGTACAAGGTGATTTACCGTACACACTTACGACTCAACCTTTTCCATACGCTCCTAGAGGATCTTCTCCGCTCGCTCCGCGACGCTTCTCGAATCCACGATCTGCGCCCAACGCCGAATCCACGGCGTCCAACGTCGAATCCACGACGTCCGACCGAATCCACGGTCTGCACCCAATAGCACCCTTCGAATCCACGAACGTGCCTCGCTCCGAATCCACGAGAGCGGTTGAACCTTGAATCCACAAGGACACGCGAATCCACGCGCCGATTTTGGGGAAATCGTTGTTTTTGGGTGGTGATGATCCGCCGAATACTTAGATCAAAGATAGATCGGAAATACCATCTAAGTATTCATTAATTTGATTCAACTCAAGATGTGAGTATGAAAACCTAGAATCAAACTAATCAATATAGATGAAGAAACATAGAGTATTCTCTAATGATTTCCTTTTCTTCTCTATATGTGGATCTTAGGACGTATGAAAATGATGTATGAAAATGACGGCTATTTTCATTTCCGGCCTCATTTGGATTAACCCTAGAAAAAGAGTCATAGGGTCTATTTATAGGTTAGAAACATTTGGAAGGAGATAAGAATCAAAAACCTAACAAATCTGGAATTTTTACGGACGGCGATCCGAATCGGATTTGGGCGATCCGGATTGCAGTAGCAAGAAAGACGGTTTCCAGAAAAACAATCGTTCGGGATCCGGATCGGAATGCCTGATCCGGATCGTTCATACAATTCTGAGAACTCAACGTTCGGGATCCGGATCGTGAGATGCTGCGATCCGGATTGAAGTAATGTATGAAACAACAACCTTCGGGATCCGGATTGCTGGCTCTGATCCGGATCCTGAACATATCCGAACACCAGTTTTTGATTTTTATGTAGTTAAAAACTCTTCCAGGTGTTTCTACACTACAAGAAGTATTCGGATCACCAATAATCTTTAGTTAAACATACCTGATCCTTTTGAATTCTTCTTTCTTGAGATTGAGTTAAATGATCCAACTTTCTTCACCTTCAATCTTCAAGACTTGAACCTTTCACGAAACTACGCAAACTCAAATTCCGTAACAATAAGAATCAAAAACTTACCTTATCTGGAAATTTTCAGGACGGCGATCCGGATCGGATTTACTGCGATCCGGATCGTCGTAGCGAGTCAGACAATTCCAGAAAAACAAGGGTTCGGGATCCGGATTGAAATGCCCGATCCGGATCGTTCATGTATTCCAGCAAATTCCCATGTTCGGGATCCGGATCGAAATGACTATGATCCGGATCGGATTTGCCAATGAACAAGTACCCTTCGGGATCCGGATTGGACTGTCTGATCCGGATCCTGAACATGTCCCATGTCCAGTTCTTGATCTTTATGCGATAAAACATTCATCCAAGTGTTTCTACACTATAAGAAAGTATTCGGATCACCAAAATGTAGTAACCATGATTTTAAAATCCAGAATTCAAGCTTAAATAATTTCCTGAATTATTTAAATGGCAAAAATAGGCAATTAATAGTCAATAGTGGCCCTTAAAATATCGACTTTCGGTCGGGGCCTGATCTGGAAAATCCGAGATCACCATTGCGATCGTCTCGTCGAAACATGAAAAGTTGATATACAAAATGTTCTTGTTTGAAGTTTAAATTAAAAGATATAGTAGAATCAACATAAAACAATAATGTTGGGACAAAACCTTATTTTAAAGTATTTGCGAAGCCGCGACAGTGTGCCCTAGGCTAATTTGGGGTCACTGGACGCGATGCTCGCGTTAAAATTTCTGTTTGAAGTCCCGAAGAAACAAAATGACATTAAGGCTATGTTAGTGCATATATTATGGGCCAAAGTTTGCCTCGGAACCCGTGATGCCACAAATGGGTGAGCACGGTGTTCAGCATGATGTAGAAAACCTGCTGGAAGTGACGGAATGTTAAAATGAATCTCCAGTTGAAAGAACGAGCGAAAACAGTGCCCAAATTGGCACTAAAAGTGAAAATTTAAAAGTCCTAGGGGTCTAGATGCAAAAGTCACATCATATACTGGTTAGTAAGTTGATTCCTGAACCTTAATTCACATTCAGGGTTATTCGGTAGCATCTGGTGTGCTGAGCGTACAGTTGGTTCAGTTTAGCCGCCTGCGTTATATCAGGTGGGTTTATCTTCGGTCCGGGCTTTATCATTTCGGCCCTCTGGGGTATAGTATTGGTTGGACCCCTGTTCTTGTAGCCTAGTTGATGTTTGAGCCTGCCTTCCTTTTGATCAGTTTTATTTTGCTATAAACGTGTTTTTATTCAACCAATGTTTTGTCTCCAAGCATCGCAGAGTCGCCGGAGTCTGTTCTTGTTTGATAGGACGAAGGCATCTCTCTTCGAGGTTTGGATATAAAACATGTTTTCAAAATTGTTTTTCTAAAAAGGATTTTAGTTGTGCATGATTGATTCTCAGTTGCTTCCAAATATTATGACTCTATTCCTGGATATTTGCCATGCCTGATTGGTCATTAGCTAGCTTGCACATTATACTTGATTATCAGTGTATCTTGATCCATGTTCTAGAGGTTGTTGATTATACACTGCACCCTTGTTGGAATAATTGGCCATTTCGTAGTTGCACTCCTATGCTTGATGATTATATCAGTCTATTAATGATTGAGCCTGCCTTTCCATTGATTCAGTGATTTGCTACCTTATGCCTGCTTTATACCTGCTTCCTTGTTGTTCGCCCGTTATGTTGCTAAATACATGATCTTTTAAAATAAATGTTTTTTTTCAAGCCTTGTAGGGTAGCCTAAGTCTGTTCTTGTTTGATAGGACGAGGGTAACGCTCTACGAGGGTTGGGACCCAAAAACCTATTGTTTTCAAAGGTCTTCTTAAAAACATGTGTTTAGTTGCATAAGGGGTTAGTCTGTCTGATTGGGTGAGATGTTGAGCCATGCCTGTTATCAATTCTATTCTGCCTTACATGATTATTCTTAGTGCCTCTGGTATTTATATCTTATCTTGGAACATTTCCATGGTTGATGAGTAAGCCTGTTTGTCCTGTCGATCAAATGATACACTGCTGAGCACATAGATTTGTTTAACTGATGTTTTTACCGAGCTTCGTAGGGTCGCCGGAGTCTGTTCTTGTTTGATAGGACAAAGGCAATTGCTATACGAGGTTTGGAAACCCAAGCTTCGTAGTGTCGCCTGAGTCTGTTCTTGTTTGATAGGACGAGGGCAATGCTCTTCGGGGTTTGGACTTTTTAAAACAGTTTTCTTAAAAATATGTGTTTAAGTTTTGTATCATTTGGTTGGTTTGTATGGTTGAGTTGAGTTTATATGTGAGCTTCTACTGAGTTGAGATTTGCCTTGATCTTGCGTATGAGTTGAGATTTATTGCTGAGTGTTCCTGCATAAGTGTTGAGATTCAGTTGATCTTGTCATTGCATCCCAGTGGGGATTTCCCGGCTTGTTGCGGATTACCCGGTCAGTGGACCGTGAGCTTGAGCATTTGCATTTGATCGCCCGCATCGTTGTACTTCACGAACATCAGCGGAGTCATACCCGTAGCGATGTTCTTTACCGGTAAAGTGGTTAGCCGTGGCAACCCGTGACCCTAGTTTGGGGAATGTCAACCAGGTTGGTGCTAGGTTGGCAGCCTTGCCTGAGGTCTTGTGAAGGCCAATATGGTAGCTTGTGATTGGGTCTTTGTGTTTTCACTTATTTGATGCATGTGTTGTTAAGTTACTTTAACATACTTCCTTGATTCTTTGATCTGGCTTCTAGTTATCTACCTTTATATGATTCTATGCGATGCCTTTGATTATAGTTCATTGTTATCTTGCTGATTGTCCTAACTCCTTGATACGTTGATTATCCTGATACATGTTTGTCCTGTTTTAAATTTTGCTAAAATTATCTCCTATGCTTGTACCCAGATTATGAGTTTTGCTTTCTTTACAGCACCAGTTATATATCTGCTTTACCCTAACCCATGATCTATTACTATCCTCTAGTATTGTATACCAGTAGGTACGATCTGCTATTTCTCGGCTCGTCGTGCCCACTGGGATACACTCCGGTGTATCTCACACCCTCGGGTGACTGTTTTTCAGGCCGAGCGGGTGCTGGGATGTCGGGACGTGTTGGTGAGATTCCGAGATAGAGATTGACCTTGGACAGCCGTGTATTTAGAAATAGTTAATTCAAGTGGTGTTCAGATGTAATATATTTGTAAAGAAATCTGTAACATTGTTGTTGTTGTTGTTATTGTTTTTGTAGTACGTAGTTAGTACTCTGATGATTGTTGCCAAGCTAGCCGTGCATATATAGAAAAGGCTCAATTCCATAGGGGATTGGGGACTCTTCTATATATGTGGCGGTCTGTCATTGCCCTGGTTGATTTGCAACTCTGATTTAAAAAAAAAAAAAAAGATTATACACTAGTTTTTGAACTCGGGGCGTGACACAAAATTATTTAGTTAACCATACCTGATCCTTTCGAATACTTTTTTCTTGAGATTGATGTAACTGATCCACAATTCTTCAACTTCAATCTTCAAGACTCAAGACACTGAGTGTCAACTTGAGCTCTTGTTGAGTCTTCTCTAAGTCTTTGATTGCTGATTGACAATTTGATCCCTTTAAGACTCCGACTCAACTCACTGACTTGACTCACGAAATATGCCAACACCAAAATGCCGTAACAGCTCCGAATCCACGAGAGCGGTTGCACCTTGAATCCACAAGGCCACGCGAGTCCACGCGCCGATTTTGGGGTAAATCGTTGTTTTTGGGTGGTGATGATCCGCCGATTACTTAGATCAAAGATAGATAGGAAATACCATCTAAGTATTCATTAGTTTGATTCAACTCAAGATGTGAGTATGAAAACCTAGAATCAAACTAATCAATATAGATGAAGAAACATAGGGTAATATCTAATGATTTCCTTTCTTCTCTATATGTGGATCTTAGGCCGTATAAAAGATGACGGCTTGTATGTGGATTTACGGCTTAACCCTAGAAAAAGAATCATAGGGTCTATTTATAGGTTAGAAACCCTAGGAAGAAGATAAGGATAAAAAACTGTCCGTTTCTGGAAATTTTCACGACGGCGATCCGGATCGGATTAACTGTGATCCGGATCGTCGTAACGAGTCAGGCAATTCCAGTAAAACAGGGTTCGAGATCCGGATTGTAATGCATGGTCCGGATCGTTCATGTATTCCAGCAAATTCCCATGTTCGGGATCCGGATCGAAATGACTATGATCCGGATCGGATTTGCCAATGAACAAGCACCCTTCGGGATCCGGATTGGACTGTCTGATTCGGATCCTGAACATGTCCCATGTTCAGTTCTTGATTTTTATGCAATATAAAATTCTTCCAAGTGTTTCTACACTACAAGAAGTATTCGGATCACCAAAAATATTTAGTTAAACTTACCTGATCCTTTTGAATTCTTCTTTCTTGAGATTGAGGTATATGATCCAAACTTCATTCATCTTCAATCTTCAAGACTTAACACTTTCACGAAATGCGCCAAAACAAAATCCGTAACAATCTCCCCCTTTGGCGGTTTCGTGATAAAATACAGATCCACTAAAGAAAATTCAAAAAAGATATTTTTGTTGCTAGCACCATACAACAAAAATTTATAATGGAGATCCAATACAAGAGATAAACTCCTAAAACAGACTCTAGACTTAGACATCTGCACTCTCTGCAAAAAGAAGTCATTCTTGACAAAACGAGATCGTTAGATACCTCAAGAATATTTAGCATTCAAAACCTAACAGAGATAGAGTTTATGCTCACCATGACATTGAGTAATTCAGATATGTAATAAGATCACAATCAAACATTGACATATCTTCTAAGCAATAAGATTCCAAATGTCATAACTTTGCTTTGTTAGTAATCAAACAACTTGTTAGTAATAATACATGTCCAAATAGTTAGTCGAATAGTTAGTAGGGACATGCAACAAATCACAAGATAAAACCAGAAGTTGTGATACTTACCTTTCACCAAAGTCAAAGTTTGTTCAAAGTTCTCACCAAAAGTTTAAAGTTCTCACAGAGTTCACTCTAAACTCTTCAAAGTTCTCACAGAGTTCACTCTAAACTCTTCACCAAAAGTTCAAAGTTCTCACAGAGCTCACTCTAAACTCTTCAAAGTTCTCACAGAGTTCACTCTAAAACAAAGTTCACTCTAAACTCTCTCCCCCTTTTTGTCACAAACTAAGCCAAAAATTCAAAATTTAAGGAGAGTTAAGAAGTTCAAAATCAAGAAAAAACCTGAGAACTAAAACTAAAGCAAAGTAAAAAGAGAACATTAAAACCTAAAAACTGAAATCCTGCACAAGAGAATTAGTTGTCAAACGATTCAAGCATCTGAATCTGAGTCATTCGAGGCGGAGTCCTCAGAGCTCGTGCAGCCCAGCTTCTTCAAAATTCCTTTAAGCATTCCCGAAATCGTAGAACACTCTTGTTTCATCTGATGTATATCCTTGGACATCTTTCTGAGTCCTAGAGCCATTTTGTCTTGCTCTTGTTTGATGGAAGACTCCAGGTTTCCCTTTTGGTCAATTCTTCTGGAAGTTGAAGAACGTTGTGTGACGATTGACGGAGCAGTCTGTCCTTCATTCCGAGGAGATCGTCTTGGCAAAGAAGGTGAATTGTCAAGAGGTTCATTGCTTGGCACATTCTTTTTCCTTGCTTGTTGCTTAAGTATTGAGGAAGACTTTAGTAGCTTCTTGTTCTTTAGGTAAACCTTATTTTATTCATCAATACCTTGTTGTACTTCATCAAGAAATGTGTCCCAATCTTCTTCGTCTTCAGATTCAGTGTCAATTTGAGAGATATTCTTTGGATTCTCTTGACATGGTTCATTTATTTCAATACCTCGAGCTCGTCCAGGTCGTCGAGCGAGTCTTTTTCTTTTTAGTATGGATGAAGAGGTCATTGGTGCTTTTCCTTTTTCCGTAGCAGTGGGCGGAGCCTTTTCCTTTGATGTCTCTGCACGGGCTTTCCCTTTCGATGCAACAGAGGTTTTCTGTGGCGATTTTCCAGGATGTGTTTCATCATCTGACAACTCATCCCAATTGACTTCATCCTTTTTAGCCCTCTTGGGCTTGACAGTGTCTCTCGTATTTACCATAGCAGCCAGAAGGAGAATGATCCACGTGATCACCATTGCTATTGGTTTCTTGTGAGAAGAAAATCCTGTGAGCAACAACTCAAGAACACGAAAAATTGTTAATTTTCAAAAATTTAAAAAATTGTACCCAAACAAACATTATCGTGTAGAGAGACTAGGAATCAAATTAGTTTTGCAAAAGGAATTTTAAAAATAGATCAATTGCATGATTTTGGAAAATTCCCATTATATGCCCTAAAACCGAAATTTTTGAAATCGAAGACCAAAAATCCGTTTATCTTGAGAAAACCTAGCATATAATCAAAACTAATCTACCCAGAGTTCTTATTTCAAAAGAAATTCGATCAAAACCATCCACAAATGAGATTGATACAAGAAATTCATCACGTTTTGAGGAGGAATAAGAAAAACTATGAAAAACCGAGATTTTGATCAATAAAACTTACTTGGAGTTGAAGAACTTGAGTTTGAAAGGCTCCAAGAATGATGAATTCTAGAGAGAGAAACTCTGGAGTCTTAAGAACAAAAGATTGGAATAAAAAAAATCAAAATCCCTCTTGTTCTAATAAAACCCTAGCCGTGATCCGGATCGGATCGAGATTTCGATCCGGATCGGCTACCCGCAGGAAACACTTGCGTTCGGGATCCGGATCATTCATGTCCGATCCGGATCGGCTCCAACTTTTTCTTCAGAATAATTTAGAAAAATTCAATAAAATCCGGAAAAAGTATGTAAGCATTTTAGCACATCAACTTTAAACAAAAATCATCGTTTCATGTCAAGAGAAATAAATTATGTTAAATCTATCAATAACATTCAAATAATGACATGAAAATTTACAGAAATTAAAACCTTTAAAGTTGATCAAGTTCAAACACATCCATCATGATCTTATGAGTACGACGTTTATCAAATCATTAAAATGGTAAAGAAAATGAATTACCAAGATCAATAGATGTTTGAAATCCCAAATAAATTATATAATGTATCTAGTCAATCTGTTGAAGAGAGTGGCTCTTTGAGCATCTTTCATTTAAAAAACCCACCTTATACCAACCTTGAAATTTGACGGAGTCAAGTATTTCAATCATGCATTTTATTTAATCAAAAATTACTAATCCATGCTTGGTATACATGTGGTAGCTGCACACAGTACTCGGACGACCGAGGTGGTAGCTCTTTCCTCCATGTGGTGGTAGTTTTCACACTCCTCATTGGGATGTAACTCTTTCCACATCTTTTGAGCATTTTACATTTCTTTGACTCCCCCTCAATTGGCTATCAATTAATTTAAGATATAAAGTATTCAACCAAGGATTGATCTCGAATTCATACTCAACCAAATAGTCAAATAAGATAAAAACAATACCAAGAGATCATTGAGAGAAAAATTGACTTTGATCAATTAAAAATGATTTAATTTAAATAAATGATCAATGCATCAACTGAATTATTATGATATCCAAAGCATAATAAATTTCTAATTATATGAAAGGATGCAAGTAAAGTCAATAATACACATGCTCAATTAATGTACTATGTATAAACATAGATAAAGAACAAAAACACAAAAACAAAACCTAACCTAAGCAAAAGTTTCAAAAAGAAGTTTATTTCAAGGAAAGCATTCCAATTGCTTTATGCAAATGAATAAAACGTTTTTGATCCAAAGGTTTTGTTAAAATGTCAGCTAATTGATCTTCAGTTGAAATATATGACAGTTGAAGAGTATTTGATTCAACTAGCTCTCTAAGAAAATGATATCTAAGTTCAATGTGTTTTGTTCTAGAGTGCAACACAGGGTTTTTGGAAATGTTTATAGCACTAGTGTTGTCACAAAGAATTGTTACCGAAGTTGCTGAAATCCGGAAGTCGCTCAACACACTTTTTATCCAAATGAGTTGGGTTGAACAACTACCCGCTGAGATATATTCCGCTTCGGCAGTCGAGAGTGCAATGCAGTTTTGCTTTTTACTATGCCATGCAACAAGGCAATGACCAAGATAAAAACATGCACCACTCGTACTTTTCCGATCATCCACAGATCCTGCCCAATCGGCATCTGAGTATCCAATAATATCTAGACTTGTTCCCATAGGATACCAAATTCCGAAATTTATGGTTCCTTTAATGTATCGGATGATCCGTTTCACCGCTTTCAGGTGAACCTTCTTTGGTGCAGATTGATATCTCGCGCAGATCCCAACACCAAAAGATATATCCGGGCGACTAGCCGTGAGGTAAAGTAGACTTCCAATCATACTCCGATAAAGTTTCTCGTCTACGTTCTCACTAAAAGATTCACTTCCTAATCTTTTATTGCTAGTTCCCATTGGAGTTGGAAAATCTTTACAATTTTCTAGATCAAACTTTTTGACCAACTCCAAAGCATACTTGGATTGACACAAATGGTTGCCTTCGTCACTCTGTTTCACTTGCAATCCAAGGAAATAAGTCAATTCGCCCATCATTGACATCTCAAATTCGCTTTCAATGGTTTCAGCGAATTTAGAAGCATCATTATCCTTTGTTGCTCCAAAAACAATGTCATCGACATAGATTTGTGCAACAATGAAGTTATTTTGATAATGCTTCACAAAGAGAGTCCTGTCAGCTCCCCCTCGAGTATAGCCCTTATCCAATAGGTGCTTTGTCAACCTTTCGTACCATGCTCGCGGTGCTTGTTTTAAACCGCAAAGAGCATTTTTCAAACGAAAAACATGGTTAGGTAGTTTACAGTCTACAAAACCTTTCGGTTGAGCCACATAAACTTCCTCATTTAAGAACCCATTTAAAAACGCGCTCTTAACGTCCATTTGAAACAATTTTATTTTAAAATGACAAGCTATCGCGAATAATATACGAATGGACTCGAGTCTAGATACAGGGGCGAAAGTTTCATCAAAGTCAATACCTTCTACTTGAGAGTAGCCTTGAGCAACTAAACGTGCTTTGTTCCTGATGATGGTACCATCTTCATTTTTCTTATTCTTGAAAATCCATTTGGTACCTATCACATTGTGTTGCTTTGGAGGCTTTGTTAATTCCCAGACTTTGTTTCGCTCAAACTGATGGAGCTCTTCCTGCATTGCTTTAATCCAGTAGTCATCCTGAAGAGCTTCATCGATGTTCTTTGGTTCGATCAAGGAAACGTAGCAAGCGAATCCACAAACCAACTGTCTCCGAGTTTTGACTCCTTCTTGTGGGTCTCCAATGATGTTTGATTCAGGATGATCCTTGGAGATGCGTAACGTTTGTTGTAACGGAGTACTCGAAGGTACATGAGATGATTCCTGCACATCAGATAAACTTGAAGAGCCATTAGATGCATCATTATTATTGGAAGAATTGTTATGAGAAGATGCATTGGCAGGTGTATCATCATCAAGAGAGATATCGAGGGTAGATTTTTCAGATGCAAAGTGAAAAGCTTCATCTACTTTAACATTTATAGATTCTACAATCGTTTTAGATTCCATGTTAAATACCCGATATGCTCTGCTATTTGTAGAATAACCCAAAAAGATCCCTTCGTCACTTCGAGAATCGAACTTACCAAGATTTTCGCTATCACGCAAAATAAAACATCGACTCCCAAAGATACGAAAGTATTTGATATCCGGTTTTCTACTAAACCACAGCTCATATGGTGTATTTAAAGTTCCTGGGCGCAAATACACTCGATTAATGACATAGACAGCGGTGTTCACAGCTTCAGCCCAAAAATGTAGCGGTAAATTCCGGCTATGAAGCATCACACGCGCCATCTCTTGAACAACCCTGTTTTTGCGCTCAACAACACCATTCTGCTGAGGTGTATAGGGTGCTGAGAATTCATGTTTTATGCCGTTGGAAGTGCAAAAATCAATGAATTTAGAATTAATGAATTCTCCACCTCTATCACTTCTAACACGAATGATCTTTTCATTCTTTTCAATCATAATACGATGGCAAATCTCATGAAAAGAATCAAACGTATCAGCTTTCTCTTTTAAAAATGCTACCCATGAAAACCTAGAGAAATCATCAACCAATAAGAAAATATACCATTTACCTCCCAAAGATGGTTGACGGGTCGGTCCAAAGAAAGAAAAATAGTCTACATAAACTACACAACATTTAATCGTAGGAAGATTAAAGGCAAGAAAAGATTTCACCTTTGCATACCCAAACCTTTTGAGTTTTAGAGTATGTTGACAATGGTTGAGAAATTTTTCTTGATGAAGACGTCTTGTATGATTGATCTTTTTCTTTTGTCATCGTCTTGTTTGAAGTACTACCAATGTTCTTTTCTTTTGACAAATCCTTCTTTGATTTCCGGGGAGTGAACTCATTGGTAGCAGTCGCAAGATGTGATTGATTTGATCTTTGAGCTCCAATCTTGCAATTTCTTTCAATGTGCCCTGCAAAATTACAACGAAAACATACCTTAGTGCTTGACGATTCCGAAGAGGGTGAAGTAGGCTTGTTGTCGTTGCTAATTGTGAATTCCGGTGTCGGAGGAGGAGATACCGACTGAGGCACGAAAACTGTCCCAACCGAACTAAAATTGTCTTCAGTTCGATTGTATCCGAGGCCGAACTTGTTTGATTGACCAAGACCAAGAAGCTTATCCAACTTACTCCTTCCTGATGAAAATCGCTGCAAGTCATCCTTGAGTTGGAGAATGGTCTCAGTCATTTCCAATTTTTCCTGTCGAGCCTCGCCGTTGAGCTTCAAGAAGTAATTCGCTTTGTTCACCATATCTATATAATTCTTCTCGAATTGCTCATTGGACTCTTGAAGGGAAACATTTGCTTTTATCAGATTATCCCTTTCCACTTCAAGATCGGTCGAGAGAGAAGTTACCCTTTTTACTTCTTCTTCGAGATCCTGTAATCTCCCTCTCAACCCCTTGTTTTGCTTAGCCAGTTTCTTTGAATCCCGTAAAAGTCTGTGGTAGGCTAAAACAAAATCTTCACCTTCAGAGTTACTTGATTCATCATCCGTTGCAGTTTTTTCAACCCGGGAGGAGTTGGACAATGAATCTGAAGTACTTGCCATTAAGCACATGAAGGGTGAAGATGTGGACGCGTGGAATGCCGTTGCGCTTTCTTCTTCATCACTTGAGGATGACTCATTTGACGTTGAGTTGTCATCCCAGGTGACGACTTGCATCGCTTTCTTCTTCGACGGATTCTTAGTTGGACACTCCGTTGAGATATGGCCGTATCCTCGGCACTTGAAGCATTGGACTTGTCCTTCTGAACTTTTCTTATCCTTTGAAAGGTTCTCTTGCTTTCTTGACTTGTAACTTGAAATACCTTTGCCTTTCTTCGACTTTCCGAAGGATGGAGTTTTACTTGAATTACCCCTTCGAAAGTTGCGGCGAAACTTCCTTGTCAAGAGAGCGAGCTGCTTCTCAAATTCCTCCATAGATAGGTTTTCGTCATCGTCTGAGGAGGATGAATCCGTGTCTTCTTCCTTTGTTGTTTTCAAAGCATAACCTGAAGACTTAGAAGAGGATGCCTTTCCCGAAGAATAGTTAGTAGTAAATGTCATTTCATAAGTTTGTAAAGAACCAACTAATACTTCTACACGGATTTCGTCCGGGTGTTTAATAGTTTCAATGGCTGTGACCTTGGAACGAAATCTTTCAGGAAGAGTTCTTAAGATCTTTCTTACAATTTTAAATTCTGGAATCTTCTCTCCCAAGTTAGCACATGAGTTTACGATGTCTTGCAATCGTGTGTAATAGTCAGTGAACGATTCATTTTCTGCCATGAAAATAGAGTCAAACTTGCTCGTAAGCATTTGCAGTTTCTGAATCTTCACAAGGTTAGTTCCCTCATGCGTAACTTGAAGAACATCCCAGATTTCTTTCGCAGTCTCACATGCCGAGACGCGAGAGAACTCTGTTTGAGATAAGGCATTAAAAATAGCATTAATTCCCTTGCCATTGTAAGAAGATGAATCTAACTCTTCCTTGGTCCACTTCGACCTAGGTTTGATGGTGCGAACATCAGCAATAATTTCAGTTGGATTAGACCATCCTAATTCAATTGATTGCCACACCCGTTCGTCGATGGAAATTAAAAAGGCTTTCATCCGTACTCTCCAGTACGCATAATTTGTTCCATCAAAGAATGGGGGTCTGTTGATGTTTCCACCTTCAACCATTGTTTACAACCCTATTCCCGCTCTGATACCACTTGTTGGGTTATATGTAATAATGGATCTAAATAGGGAAAAAAACACCTAGAGGGGGGTGAATAGGTGTAAACAATAAACACTCAAAAAATCATTGCGCAATTAAAAACCCAATGCGGAAATATAAATGAACACGCAAGATTTTTACGTGGAAAACTCCAAATCGGAGTAAAAAACCACGGGACCGATAACACGGTGAAATCCACTAGAATTAAACACGTACAAGGTGATATACCGTACTCACAGACGACTCAACCTTTTCCATACGCTCCTAGTTGATCTTCTCCGCTCGCTCCACAACGCTTCACGAATCCACGATCTGCGTCCAACGCCGAATCCACGGCGTCCAACGTCGAGTCCACGACGTCTGACCGAATCCACGGTCTTCACCCAGTAGCACGCTTCGAATCCACGAACGTACCTCGCTCCGAATCCACGAGAGCGGTTGCACCTTGAATCCACAAGGCCACGCGAGTCCACGCGCCGATTTTGGGGTAAATCGTTGTTTCTGGGTGGTGATGATCCGCCGAATACTTAGATCAAAGATAGATAGGAAATACCATCTAAGTATTCATTAGTTTGATTCAACTCAAGATGTGAGTATGAAAACCTAGAATCAAACTAATCAATATAGATGAAGAAACATAGGGTAATATCTAATGATTTCCTTTCTTCTCTATATGTGGATCTTAGGCCGTATAAAAGATGACGGCTTGTATGTGGATTTACGGCTTAACCCTAGAAAAAGAATCATAGGGTCTATTTATAGGTTAGAAACCCTAGGAAGAAGATAAGGATCAAAAACTGTCCGTTTCTGGAAATTTTCACGACGGCGATCCGGATCGGATTAACTGTGATCCGGATCGTCGTAACGAGTCAGGCAATTCCAGTAAAACAGGGTTCGGGATCCGGATTGTAATGCACGATCTGGATCGTTCATGTATTCCAGCAAATTCCCATGTTCGGGATCCGGATCGAAATGACTATGATCCGGATCGGATTTGCCAATGAACAAGCACCCTTCGGTATCCGGATTGGACTGTCTGATCCGGATCCTGAACATGTCCCATGTTCAGTTCTTAATTTTTATGCAATAAAAAATTCTTCCAAGTGTTTCTACACTACAAGAAGTATTCGGATCACCAAAAATATTTAGTTAAACTTACCTGATCCTTTTGAATTCTTCTTTCTTGAGATTGAGGTATATGATCCAAACTTCATTCATCTTCAATCTTCAAGACTTAGCACTTTCACGAAATGCGCCAAAACAAAATCCGTAACACATATAGCCACGTTAGGCGTATCTGCGACCCTTTGATTTCGTCAGGCACAGCTCCCAACAATGCCTCGCATAGAGGTGCCCAGTCTTGCAGTGCAGTTCCCGTCACTGGTGGGCCGTCGACACGGAAACCTAAAATAACCGCCACATCCTGGAGTGTGACGGTCATCTCACCATGGCGAAAGTGGAACGTCTGGGTCTCCGGTCTCCACCTCTCGGCAAGGGCGGCTAGTAAAGCCTGATCCAGCAGCATGCGTCCCAAGCGTGCTTGTGATGACCTGGATCTCCGCAGAGCTGTTGCAGTGCATTGGGTGGCTTCTGGAGGCTTACGTGGTGTGTCGGTGGTGTTTGTGCACAATTTGGACACAAGTGTTGGACTATGGGCTTAAATGAACCACGTGGGGGATCGGTTGACTCCGTCGGATCTTTAGAGGTGGTTTCGCGCGAAACGAATATTAAAATTGGGCTCAGCGTGAAGTTTGGACAAAGGAACGCCTTTCCGGATGCATTCGGCAAATTTTAGGAATGTAATTTGGCAAATCAGACACCGGATTTGGACTCAGCGCGCGAAAACGATCAAAATGGGCTATTTACTTGCATTTTTTGGAGGTTGCTACAGTAAAATCACTGTTCATGGCCGGAACAGTGTTTCCGGCTACGGCCGGCGGCGGCGGGCAGCGGCGGAGGGCGGCGGCGCAGGCGCGAGGAGGCGCGCGGGGGCGCGGGCAGGCGCGCGGTCCACGGTGTCGGCGTGCACCAGGGGGAGGACACGTGGCTACTTTTTATTGGGCGGTTCTGGCGGCCCGGTCCACGGAATTTTGTGGGTGCACGGTGGACCGGTGGAGGACACGTGGCAGCTTATGATTTGCTGGTGTTGTGGACCCGGTCCACGGAGCTTGATGTTGTTACCTCGGGGTGAGTGCGCGGTATCGGCGCGGCAGCACGCGCACGTGGGCCTGTTGGGTGTTTGCTGTGCGGATGCCACGTGGCGCTCAGTGAGCGGCCCGTTTTGGTGTTTCCTGTTATGGGGACACGATGGGTATTTCCTGAAATGTTTTTCTTTAGTTTTGCCTTAAGTTGCATCCGAGGGCTTTTCAAAGGGGGTTTTCGACCCCTTCGAGCCCTCTGCTCGTAGGGGGATGAGAAGAAGAGTTCTTCTTCATGAAGAGAGGGATACACCTGCTAAGTTTCGGATTTTTCGGCGGCACGCATTTCGAGATTTCTATTTTACCGGCGCGGCGCGACGTTTCTTCTTCGGTGTTTTTCTCCGTCGTATTTCAGTGCACGAGCTACCCCGGCCTATTCCGACCACCTTTTTCAGTGATTTTTGCGCCGTTGGCTTCACGACAGGTAGAGCTTCAACTATTGTGTTTTGAGCTTCCCCTCGTTCCGAGCTTTTCTTGGAGTTTTTCGAGCTTCTCTTTGACCCATTTTCTACTGTGCAGTTTTGGACAGCACATCGGTATTTCGGCGATATCTTTGAACACAGGCATCGGATTAAGGCGTGCCATGAGGCGTTTTTCATCTACTCATCGTAAGGAGCATCCTCGAATTTCCTTGGATTTTTCTGGATTTTTCCCGAAGGTGAAAAATCCCTGTTCCCTGAGATAAGCGCTACAGATTTTTGGTACAGGATTCTTTCGAGAGGGTCACCTTGCCGATTTTATATCTCGGCCTACAGGTATCGGATTTGGGCGTGCGAGTACTCGTTTCGATCGTCTCGACGCGAGGATCGCAGAGGAGATTTTTCGGGAATTTTTGGTCCCCATCTCGCAGGTAAAAACAGGACATCTTTGGGACTAAATTCTGGACAGCATGTATTTGGATACATGTATGCTTATCTGTGTGTATGTTGAGGATATTGTTGTACAGTGATCGCGGCAGTTGATCTTTTGGGCCAGAGCACTATTCAGACTTGGATTTAGCGATCGAGGTGGGTGGTTGCTATACTCCTCATTTTCTGACATACCCCTAGGAATATTAGAGAGATCCTCTCATTGGTTACATTGAATGATCAACTATGGACATGCATGCTTAAATTAAAATAATTGTGAGCCTATCATATGGAAATTACAATTGTGGAAATCTGATAGTGGTTGGGATTTATACATGTTTGTACGGATATAGTATTGGCACTTAACCTTGCATGTGGAATTTACTTTCATGTTGGGATAAAATGAAACGCCTTGTGGGAGGATACCACTTGAGGATCTTTTGGGACATGCATAGGTGGATGATTTAGGTGAGGGAAAATTGTGGATTTTAGACATGTGTGGATGGATAATGATTTTAGCATGATGGTTATATCTATGCGGAGCTATTAAATGATACACATGTGGAACCACTATTTGGCACACTCTCTTTATCTTTCATGAGGACATATGCATGCTTGTTTGGACATCTAGATAGGCCATCTTCTATCGCTACACTTTCATGCTGGAACCTGACTTAGGAGGAACCATGTTTGCTTCCTTTCTCATTTTCGTTAGTCAGGTGGTTATTGTTGCTCGGGTTTGAGCAGGGGTACGGGATAGTGTAGGCAGGACCTTGGGGTCGGGGACAGGTGGTATTTAATTGTGGGTTGTGGGGTATTGCGGCTACCGCGGATAGTAGGCGGTTGACCGGATACAGATTATTTCACCCGATTATGGGTTGTGGGGTATAGCGGCTACCGCGGACAGTAGGCGGTTGACCGGATGTCGGATGTGGGACATGTTTGTGATTATGGGTTATTCTGGCGACCGCGGATATTGGGCGGTTGACCGGAGGTCGGTTGTGAGACCTGGTTGTGGATTGTGAGGTATTGCGGCGATCGCGGATTTTGGGCGATTGACCGGATGTTCATTTGTGCATCAGATTGGGGATCAGTATTCTTTTAGTGGAGGGGTGTGTTCCACTGGGGCTTTATAGTTGTGATCCAGTCCTGCTTTTGATACTTATCACACCGGCGCGGTTATTGCCCGGTGATGCTTTCCTCGTGTGGGTCGCTCCCCTCGAGTTCCCCTCCGGAGGCCGGGGCCAGACAGTTATTGACAGTTTTGCTATCACATCGGCGCGGCTGATGTGCCCGATGATGAGGGCGGCAGCAGGAGTTTTGCTATCACATCGGCGCGGCTTACTTGCCCGATGATGAGGGCAGTACAGACTGGGTTCATCTGGGACAGTTGGCTACTGTTACATATGGTTATTCCAGTCTAGGACTGCATTTAGAGGCATAGCAGTGGTAGATTCCTTTCTTCGGCAGTCATTATTGCTTACCACACTTCTTTCCCTTTTTGCCTCTGGTAGACCTAGTGGGGGTGTCAGAGTTTGAGGTTTTACCCACTAGGGGAGGCTACTGGTTTACTAGTAGTTCTCACCCCCATTCTTCTTTCCTCTTTTTCTTCTCCCTTGTTTTGCAGTGTCTTCTGCGGGTGCTGCTGGGCTTTCAGCGGCGGGTCGAGGAGAGAGGACGGCTGAGTAGATAGATACCGAGGCAGGATGAGCGAGTTAGCTGGATTGTTGATGTACCCATATTTCCTCAGACGGTTGTACTTTTACTTTTGGGACTGGCTTTTGCCACAGGTTGTATTTATTTTTGGTGAGCTGGGAGAGACTGATGTATCATTTATACAGATGTATTGTATTTTATTTCCAGCTTCAGTCTGGGATGTATTAGTTTTAGTTCAGCTCTATTTTTATTGCTCTTTTATTATTATCTCTTATATCTGAGCAAGTTTGGCGCTTCGTGTACGCGGGAAATACCGTGTGCACGGCGGATCTGTAGACGGGCCCGGGTTCTGGTTTACACCCGGGGCGTGACAGTGCTACCCCGTAAAATCCAGACTGTTGGAGTAGATCTGGTACAGCTGGATGGTCAAGCTCCCACTGGTTGAGCTTGCGCCCATACTCTGAGAACTGCACATCACGATACCCCTGTAATGCAAAAAAATATAGTTAGCTCTTACATCAATTCAGCTTATTTGTATTACGATAAATATCAAATAAAATTTTATAGCTCTTACCTCAGTCCTGATAAATGCTGACCTATGAAGATGCTGTTGTGATAGGGCCGACGGATCAACTGGTCCCGCGTCCTCGTGATCTGTCATCTGCAATATGTAATCTACATATTAGTAACATAATATCTAAACAAAACAAAAATATTAAGACAAGATAAATAAAATTGTGGAAGTCATACGCCGACGTCCTTGTTGCACTCTTTCTACATTTTGTGCACAAGTGCTCCTATAATGGCCTGTTTGTTTACAAATGGAGCATTTTCCTCGTCGGCCACCCCCCTCGTCCATTATATTACGAATACGTGTAGATCGTGGACGACCTTTCTTCCTTCGTATAGGAGGCGGTACAATCGGGGGGCCTTGGGGTCGTGGCCAGAGCCATCTATCAGGAACAGGATGAAAATGTGGTGCGTACGTTGCATGATAACAGTCCGTACTATACCAAGCTGAACAAAAAATATGATAATTTAATCTTATTTATGATGTACTACAAACTGCTAAGATATGCGAGCAAGGTATTCCCGTTAGATGAAATTCACCACATGAACATTCTGTATTTGTTCCATTCACGATCACTTTGAAGGCGAAATATCCAGTATTAACTTCAAATTCTATTAGTCCAAATTGTACGACATGATGTCCCCGCGCCGTATCCATACTTTCGGTAATTATTCTTTTTATTTCAGGGGTTAGCACGTCCGTCATACTTTCACCGTCATCATGGCGATGAAAAAAAATACTTATTAAGCTTATAAAATGTAGCCGCAACAAAAGCCGTGATAGGCAAACTACGACTGCCCTTAAGTACCCCATTTAACGATTCCGAAAGATTCGTAGTCTTCAATCTAAACCGGCGGCCTCCATCAAATGCCCTTGCCTAGTACTTTTTATATCTCTCAAGGTCATGAACCCACTGCCAAGCATCATAATCCAACACATCTAATTCTTCCTTCAACTGATAATATTCCGTCGGTGTTGAAGCACTTTCGATCTGCCAGAATTTATCTAACAAAGTATCGTTTTTGAAGCGCTTATTCATATTTGCTTTCATGTATCGAAGACACCAACGATGTGAGTGACCCTGTCCTGGAAGATAGATAGTAGCCACTATTTCTCTCAATCTAGGAAATCGATCAGATATAAAACAAATGGCTCTATCACGGGTAACATGATGACACATGTTTTGCATAAACCATCGCCAACTCCCGGCATTCTCCCCCTCACAAATTGCAAATGCCAAAGGATATAGTCCATTATTTGCATCTATAGCCGTCACTATCAAAACATGACCTTCGTATTTGCCGTACATATGTGTGGCATCAATACTCACTACCGGCCGACAATGTGCGAATCCACGAATCGAAGGTCAAAATGACCAAAAAACACAACCAAAGCGACAAATCCCATCAGCGGGCCACCTATGATCCAGACGCCATAAAGTACCAGGATTAGATTCCTTCAGCATAGTAAGGTAATGAGGCAAGTCTGTATATGACTACTCCCAGCTCCCGTAAATAAGCTGTAACGCTTTACTCTTTGATTGCCAAGCTTTCCAATATGTTATGTCCATATGGAAAGTTGATCGCACCGTGTCTTGAATTTCTTTTGGCATCATATTAACTCTAGCCTTTAATGTCGAGAGAATCAATCGACATATAAGGCTCGAATTACAATTACGATGCGCCGCGTTCAACATTGGAATTACATATGTGTGTGGACTAGCATATATTTTTACCCTAAAGTACGTCGTATCTTTAGGTACCGAAGCATGTAATCTCCATGCACATCCCTCTACGAAGCATTTGACAGTGTAAGTCGTTCTAGTCGATTTCAATACTTTCATTTGTACATTATGATCAATATGCCACCGGTCTAGAGCATCCAATAAAGATGCCTTATCATGAAAGACACGTCCAACCCAAGTCCCGTCAATACTAGGGAGACCAATATTGATTTGTCGAATATCAATCTCTGTAGGATCTACAACATACTGATTTATCTAATTATTATCTGTAGAAAAACGTTCCGAATGATCACCAAATTCAATTTCCTCGTCAGGATTGTCTACATATTCGTTGCTTATTTGTGAGTTGTCCATTTCATTGAAAACTGCATTTGCTAGATAATTTAACCCTCCATCATGATCATCATCTATATCCGGAGATGGATAATTCAAATCGTCATCCTCACTACTATTCTGATCATCATTGATTGGTGAATCCTCATGATTAATATCACTATCACTACCCCCGTCAATATTACAATCTCCTTCGTCAATATTATCACATCCTTCGTCAACATTAGTAACAAAATCATTAATAGCAGCATTATTCCAATATTCATAGGAAGTAGATAACCTGCACATTTGGTAAAAATAAAATTCCAACATTGCCACCTCCACATCCCATTAACTTAAAATTTAATTTGATTTGTATTTACCCCCAATCATAAGGTTCTAGTTGTAAATGAGACATTCTTGGTTCTAAACGGGAGGTCGCGTACTGTCCGCATGAGGTCGTGCATTGTCCACGTGAGGTCGTGGCTTGCATGTGTCTGGTCGTAGGTGGCACACATGTGGTCGTTGGTGGCACACTAGTAACCGAGTAAGGTACAACACTCTCAATAGACGAATACTCACTTTCTCTGTAGTATATATAATGATTAAGTCCATTTAAAGAGCATTACAAATCACCAATTTATTATGTTATTTTACTAACCTTGTCATTCTTACACCACCTTCGCTTGGAATATTTTGATCACCCATTACATTGATGGAAGGACCCACATCAATATAATTGTGGAGCATTTTCATGTAATAACCTTGCGGTTCAAAATTCTCTTACGCATGTAGCTCTTTCTCAATGTATACCGACCCCGCCACACAACCAAAATTTTCAAACAATCCAATCATTCCCTCCAATGATTCATCATCTACTATTTCGTGAGCTAAATATACATTATCGATAGTGGGGCAACGAATAATGAATTTTAAACAAAATTCTTCTATCACGCCCCGGGTGCAAACCAGAACTCGGGCCCGTTTACAGATCCGCCGTGCACACGAAATTTTTCGCGTACACGAAGCGCCGGTAACCTGCTCAGGTATAAGAGATATAATAAAAGAGCAGAAAAACATAGCTGAATTAAAAACTACTACATCTCAGACTGAAACTGAAAGTAAAATGAAGTATAATTGTAAAAATAATACATATGTCTCTCCCAGCTCACCAAAAATATACAACTAGCTGGCTAAAGCCAGACCCAAAAGTAAAAATACAACAGTCTGAGAGAATGGGGATACATCAAAAGTCCAGCTAAACTCGCTGTCGGGGCAGACGATCTATCTAATCAGCTATCCTCTTACCTCGATCAGCCACTGTAGGCCCAGCTGTCACGCCCCGGGGTCGAAACTGCGACCCGGGCTCGCCAACAGATCCGCCATCTGTACGGAAACTGCCGTACAGACGAAGCGTCTAACCTGCAGAAAGAATCAACTACAGTATACAGATATCAGAGCGGAAAGTAAACTACTAAAAACTGAAAACCAAACACTGTACAACTGAAAATAATACAATATCCATCTCCCAAATACGATCGTATACAAAGTCCTCTGATACAAAACTCAAAAGGGAGGTATCTCCAATAAAATACATCGGTGTACAAGCTCTCAATACAAATATCCTCACTACATCAGTCTCTCAAACTGTAAAATAAAGTACAACTCTATACCTCACAACAAAGGTCTCTCAACAGAGGAAAAAGAAGTAAACTAATCTACTGAAGCTCTCCTCTGAAGGGGTACCGTTACACTCCAATGACGGGTAGGGAACTAGCTCGCGACTCCCTCGCCTCGGTCAGAAGGATCAGCAACTGGAGCAACAGGAACAGGAGAAAAAGTTCCTGGGGAAAAAGACACCACGACGGGTGTGAGAACTACTTCCCACAGTAGTTCTCAGTGGGTGCCGTCAACAAGCCCAACGGTTTGCCCACTAAGTCTACTAGAGGTAAAAGATAACAGTGCAATGAAATCTGAACAAGAAAAGCTGGAGCTACTCTACAGCTACCATACCTCTATCTAGATACTCAAAAAGTGGAACAGATGAAAGTAAAAGAGACCACTCGCACCCAAGGTGCTCAATGGACCCAATCGAACTGACTGCCTCATAGGGTCCAGTCAAGCCTGCGCCTGTCGACTAGGAACGCGCCTGCCCACTACCACACATCCCCATGAGGACGGGATTTACGTGGGGCATCCTGCCCGACTAACTCACCCCTCGCGCAAAACTGCCTCAACAGGCCCATCGTATCCACAGCAGCATCTCAGGGACGCGACTCTAACTGAGAAAAACGGCGCGGCATAGAGTATCACAAATTGGCATAAGCAGGCTATAGTCAAAAACCACACTCACTCCCAGAACGGTAGGACTCAAGATCCCCAAATATCTTGTACAACAGTCGGAGCACTCTCTACGACTCAGCTGATCAGCTCACACGGAACACGAGACACTAGCCTCTCCAACAGCTCGCAGCACAAGGCACACTGGCTGGAGGTACTCCACAGCTAGGAACGACCCACAACTCAAGCTAACAATACTGGTCGGACAACACTCAACGACCTGGGATCACTGTTAACCCCAACGGTTCCCAACAACACTGGCCGGAAGATACTCGACGGCCCGGGACTACCGCCTGCTCAACGGCTCCCTCCCACGACAGCGCAACAGGGAAACAAGACCTCTCGGGACTACCGTTTACCCAAACGACTCCCAGCACAGATAAGCAACCCGCTACAACTACCAGACTCCACTCTGCCCCCAAGCAAGAGCGCAAAAGCATCCCACACTAAAAGCAAGTCCCGACCTCTCGGCCCACTACCCGGGCGAGGATAACACTATGTCCAGGAATGAAAGAACAGTGTGGATGTCTAAGCATAAAATAACCCTAGCCCAAATGAGGGTTTTCTACTGGTCTGGTTACACATGCAACATATGACGGGGGTGCTAGGTCAAGTTCCAAGATAACTATGTTAACAGATGATAAAAGGAATAACCATTCCAACAATCTAGCATGCTACACAAGGAAATAAACTATCATGCATAGTCCTACATCAATAGAATTAATGTACAGTCCATAAAACTTGGAGATAAGGCCACCCACCTCAATAAGCCACCAATTGCTCGTAGACACTTGCAATTGGCCTCCACGCGATTCGCACGCAAAACGATGTCCGCTGCCGGAGTCCGCACGCAAAACGGAGCAGGTGACGGAATCCGAACGCCAAACGGAGTTCGCATGCAAAACGATGCATGGTGCCAGAATTTGCACGCAAAAAGGAGTCCGCACGCAAAACGGTGCACGGTGCCAGGATCCGCACGCAAAACGGAGTCCGCACGCAAAACGGTGCACGGTGCCGGAGTCCGCACGCAAAACGGTGCACGGTGCCGGAGTCCGCACGGAAAACAGTGCACGGTGCCAGGATCCGCACGCAAAACGGAGTCCGCACGCAAAACGGTGCACGGTGCCGGAGTCCGCACGCAAAACGGTGCACGGTGCCAGAATCCGCACGCAAAATAGAGTCCGCACGCAAAACGGTGCACGGTGCCCAACACAGAAAAGAGCAAGAGGGTCAATTACAGTCTAAAAGAATGCTCCAAAAACTGTACAAAAATACAGAAAAACCAACACACGGGACCTACCCGTTTGCGCCGCCGTCGCCGAAACGCTCCGCCGGGCGACCTCGCACGCAAAACGAGGTCCACGACGCGCCGCCGCACCTCACGCAACCTCCTCCCTCACTCCCTCTCGCTCTCGGTTGCAGGAGAAAGAAAAAGAGGAGCAGCCATGGCGGTGCGGGGGAGAAAGAATAAGAAAAGAAAAGAGAGGAAGAGGGGCGGTCCACAGTGCCGGTCCACGGAGCCGGTTCACGGCACGGACCAATGGGGAGCCCCAACGGGCCGGTCCACAGCGCATGGGCGCGCGCGCCCGGTCCACGCGCGCGCCCACGCGCCACGTGGCGCGCGGTAACGCGCCCGCCACACGGGCGCGTTACACCGCGCCCGCGCCAGGCGCGGGACACGCGCCCGTTACACGGGCGCGCGTGCCCCCGCGCCCACGCGGGGGCCAACGGGGGCCCGCCACGTGGCGGCCCCCGCGCGTCCCGCGCAGAAGGCGCCTGCGCCCCATCCCGTCCGCGCGCCTTGACCCGCGCGTCGCGTTCACCTCGGGATCCGTGCCACGCGCCACACCTCGAGATTCGTGCCGCATCGCCTCGAAAAATGCGCACGTCATCTGGGCTCCAAATCAAACAAGTAAATATTCCATTCCTAGCGATTTCGCGCGCTGAATCCAAAAACGATGTCCATTTCTCCAAATTCTCATCCGAAAATTTGCCGAATGCCCACTCGATCCAATTTTCGCGCCGGGTCCAAATCTGAAGTCCGATTTGCTAAATTTCAACTCTAAAAATTCCCGAAGGCGACCGGAGAGGTAATCTTTTATCCAAACTTCGCCCGGAGTCCAATTTTGACATCCGAATCGCGCGAAACCACCTCTAAACACCCGACGGATCATCCAAATTCCCACGGGTCTCCTTTTAAGCCCGAAGTCCAACACTTGTGTCCAAATTGCGCGCAAACACCACCGACACATCACGCAGGCCTCCAGTGATGCAACTAAATCCCAAATTGCATCACAAATCCATTTCTTGGGCCCAACACGCGCACAACCACCCCCAACGGCCACTAAAAGCTGCCCAACAACCAGCAACTCCTACGCGGGAGATTCCGGGACCTCACACCAGCAGCTCCCACAGAAGACTTTGCAAAACAAAGGGGAAGAAAAAGAGAAAAACAATAATGGGGGTGAGAACTACTAGTGAACCAGTAGCCTCCCCAAGTGGGTAAAGCCTCAAACTCCGACGTACCCACTAGGTTTACCAGTGGCAAGAAAAGGAATAAGTGGTAAAGCTGAATAACTGCTGATAAAAGGAACTACCACTACTACTATGCCTCTAAATGCAGTGCCAGAAAGGGAAACTATATGAGTGCATCAGTAAAAGTATCTGCCTGAATAAACCCAATCAATGGACCAGTAAAAACCGGTACTGCTTGTTAAACTGTCTTAAGTATCTGCTAACAGATCGGCACTCACTGACCGGAACTCGATGTCCGGTACTCACTGGCCGATGTGTCAATCGCCTACTCCGGAGTGGCACTCGAGGGTAGCGACCCACACGAGTAAAATAACCATGTCACAAGTATCTCAATACAGCAGGACTGGATCACGACTATGATCAAAGTGGGAAAAATCTATCCACTAATGAAACCCTGATCCCCCAATCTGATGCAAAAGTAAACATTCGGTCAACCGCCCAATGTCCGCGGTCGTCGCAATACCCCACAAGTCCACAATCATGTACAACCTGTCCCAGACCCCAAGGTCCTGGCTATACTATCCCAAACCCCTGCTCGAACCCGAGCAACATGTATCATAAGACTGAAAGATAGGAGAAAACGAACAATCATGATTTCTCCTAAGTCAAATCCCAATATGAAAGTATAGTAGTAAAAGATGGCCTATCTAGATGTCCATACAAGCATGCAAGTGTCCTCATGTAGAATAAAAGAAGGGTATCTAACAGTGTTCTTACACCTATTAGAGCATGATATCCCAATATAATAATCAATCTCATAGGAAGGTTAAATGCTAACATGGCATACAATGTTAAGGATTTTGTTTTTGCGTATTTCGTGAAGTGGTATAAGTCTTGAAGATTGAAGATGAAGAATTGTGGATCAATTACATCAATCTCAAGAAAAATAGATTCGGAATGATCAGGTACGTTTAACTAAATAATTTTGGTGATCCGAATACATTTGTGTAGTTTAGAAACACTTGGAATATGTTTTGATGCATAAAAATCAAAAACTGGACTTTTAGGAAGTTCAGGATCCGGACCAGCCACGTCCAGTCCGGACCCCGAACATGGTTTGGTTAATGCAATTTTTCCAGTCCGGACCACCCCTGTTTCAGTCCGGACCCCGAACTGCGTTTTTCAGAAAATCTTCTGAAAAAAGACGACAGTCCAGATCAGACTTAATCCAGTCCAGACCGCCGTGCGGGAAAAATTCTGTTTTGGAAGTTTTTGATGCTTATCTCTTTCCAAGGGTCTCTAATATATAAATAGACTTTTTATTCATCGTAAAAAGTGATTTTTGATTTCTTGAAAAAGATTTTCTTTTAAGAAAAAGAAAAAAACACGATCAAATTCATGTTTCTTCATCTATATTGTTCAATTTGATTCTAAGGTTTCAAAACTCCTATTTCTTGTAGAATCAAATTGAAGAATACTTAGATGGTATTTCTTGTCTATCATTGATCTAAGTATTCGGAGAATCACCGCCAATAATCAAAACAACGATTTTCCCAAAAATCGGCGCGAGGATTCGCGTGGCCTTGTGGATTCAAGGTGCTACCGCTGTCGTGGATTCGGAGCGAGGCACGTTCGTGTGATCGGGACGTGCCGCATTGGTGAAGACCGTGGATTCGGTTGGACGTCGTGGATTCGACGTTGAACGTCGTGGATTCGGCGTTGGGATGCAAATCGTGGATTCGAGGAGCGTTCGGAGCGAGCGGAGAAGATCAACTAGGAGCGTATGAAAAAGGTTGAGTCGTAGGGTTACGATAAATCACCTTATACGTGTTTAATCTTAGTGGATTTCGCCGTGTTATCGGTCCCATGGTTTTTTACTCCTGTGACAGAGTTTTTCACGTAAATCTTGCGTACTTTATTTATTTTCCGCATTGGGTTATTTTTTACGCAACGATTTGGTGTGGTTATTGTTTTCACCTATTCACCCCCCCTCTAGGTGGTTTTTCCCCTATTCAGATTCATATTATTCATAACCCACAAGTGGTATCAGAGCGGGAATAGGGTTGTAAACAATGGTTGAAGGTGAAAACGTCAATAGATCACCGTTCTTCGATGGAACAAATTATGCATATTGGAAAGTACGCATGAGAGCGTTCTTGATTTACATCGATGAACGGGTTTGGCAATCAATTGAGTTTGGATGTACAAATCCTACTGAGATTATTGCTGATATTCGCACCATCAAACCTAGGTCGAAGTGGACTAAGGAAGAAATTGATGCATCTTCTTACAACGGCAAAGGAATTAGCGCCTTATTTAATGCTTTGTCGCAAACTGAGTTTTCTCGCGTCTCGGCATGTGAGACTGCGAAAGAAATCTAGGATACTCTACAAGTTACACATGAGGGTACAAATTTAGTGAAGATTCAAAAACTGCAAATACTTACGAGCAAATTTGATTCAATTTTTATGGCAGAAAATAAATCTTTCACATAATATTATACACGATTGCAAGATATCGTTAATACATGTGCTAACTTGGAAGAGAAAATCCAGAATCTAAAGTTGTAAGAAAGATTTTGAGAACTCTTCCGGAAAGATTTCGCCCTAAGGTTGCAGCCATTGAAATAGTAAAACACCCGGACGAAATCAAAGTAGAAGAATTAGTTGGTGCACTTCAAACTTATGAAATGATTTTTTCTACTAACTATTCTTCTGGAAAGCCTTCCTCTTCTTCTAAGTCTTCAGGTTTTGCATTGAAATCAACAAAAGAAGAAGACGCGGATTCATCCTCCTCAGACGTTAATCTATTCATGGAGGATTTCGAGAAACAACTTGCACTCTTGACGAGGAAATTTCGCCGAAGCTTTCGAAGGGAAAATTCAAGTAAATCCTCATCCTTCGTTAAGTCCAAGAAAGGCAAGGGATCTTCAAGCTTTAAGTCAAGAAAGCAAGAGGGTTCTTCAAAGGACAAGAAGAATTCTAATGGACAAATCCAGTGCTTCAAATGCCGAGGTTATGGCCATATCTCAACGGAGTGTCCCAATATGAATCCGTCAAAGAAGATGGCTATGCAAGCCATCACATGGGATGACACTTCCACTTCTAATGAGTCATCTTCCAGTGATGAGGATAACAACGCCACAGCATTCCACGCGTCCACAATTTTACCTTACATGTGCTTTTCAGCGACTTCCTCTGGTTCATTATCCAACTCCTCCTTAAATGAAAAGAATGCAACGGATGATGAACCAAACGATTCAGAAGGTGAAGACTTTGCTTTTGCCTACCATAAATTATTAAAGGATTCAAAGAAATTGGCAAAACAAAACAAAAGTTAGAGAAGAAGATTGTGGGATCTTGAAGAACAATCCAAAAAGGCAACTTCTCTCTCAAACGCTCTTGAAGAGGAAAGGGATAACTTGATCAAGATAAACACTTCCCTTCAAGAGAAGAACGAGCATTTCGAAAAGGAAAATATCAAATTGGTGGATAAAGCAAATCACTTCTCGAAGCTCCACTCCGAGGCTCAACAAGAAAAATTGGAGATGACGAAGACCATACTCCAACTTAAGGAATATTTGAAGCGATTCTCTTCTGGAAGGAGCAAGTTGGACAAGTTGCTTGGTCTCGGTCAAACGAACTGTTTGGGTCTTGGATACATTCAAACTGGTGAGGGTCCAAGTTCGAGTGGTACGAAGTTTGTGCCCCAGTCGATTTCTCCTCCTCCGACGAAAATCACTGCATCCAGTGTTAACAAGCCTACCTCATCTACTTCGGGTTCAACTTGCACAAAGATATGTTTTTGTTGTGGTTTTGCAGTGCACATAAGACGGATTTGCAAGAATGGAGCCAAGCGATCAAATCAAGCGCCTCTTGCAACGACTACCATCAAGAACAAAGATCGGAATTCAAGAAGAAATCAACCAAAGGTCAAGAACAATTGTAGTACACCCCACAAGACGACGTCATTATGGATTCCAAAGAAAAGTGATCAACCGAACAAGACGCGTTCACCAATGAGATCAATGTCACGATCATTGCCGACGTATTCCAAAACTCGTAAGGTTTGGGTGCGCAAAGGTGAATTCTTCCATTGTCTTGTCATTCACACATCACTATATGCGTATGACAATTCGTCTTGGTATCTGGATAGTAGTTGCTCACGCCACATGACCGGAGATAAAAACGTTTTTCAAACCCTTGAGAAAACCTCCGGAGGGCATGTAGTTTTTGGAAATGGACGATCTTCAAAAATAGTTGGCAAAGGAACAATTACTATTCCAGATGGCCCGGCTTTGAACAATGTTTTGTTTGTTGAAGGCCTTAAGACTAACCTCATAAGCATTAGCCAATTGTGTGATGATGGTTTTTCAGTTAATTTTTTTTCAGTAGAATGTCTTGTAACTGATGAAAATCATTCATTCATTTTGAAAGGGGTTAGGTCACAGAACAATTGCTATGTAGTTCCTGGTAAAACAAGTCAACAATGTAACCTAGTGTCACTTGATAATGAGACTCTTTGGCATGAAAGACTAGGCCACATGAACTTTAAGGAACTATCTAGAATATCTAACAAAGACATAGTTAGAGGTGTTCCTAAATTGAACTTCAAAGAAAACCTTGTGTGTGGTGGTTGTCAAAAGGGAAAACAAACTAGATCCATTCACAAGAATTTGAACCATGTAGGAACTAAACACCCATTAGAATTATTGCATATGGATTTAATGGGGCCAACTCGTCAACCTAGTTTGGGTGAAAAATGGTATATTTTTCTTATGGTTGATGATTTCTCTAGATATTCTTGGGTAGCATTTTTAAAAGAGAAAGCGGATACTTTTGACTCTTTTCATGATATTTGTCATCGTATTATGATTGAGAAAAATAAAAAGATTGTCCGTGTTCGCAGTGATAGAGGTGGAGAATTCATCAATTCAAAATTCATTGATTTTTGCACTTCAAATGGCATAAAACAAGAATTCTCTGCACCTTATACACCGCAGCAAAACGGTGTAGTAGAGCGCAAAAATAGGGTTGTTCAAGAGATGGCGCGTGTTATGCTTCATAGCCGGAAATTCCCTTTATATTTTTGGGCTGAAGCAATTAACACCGCGGTCTATGTGATCAATCGCATCTATTTGCGCCCGGTACTTTGAATACCCCGTATGAGCTATGGTTTAGTAGAAAACCTAATATCAAGTATTTTCGTATCTTCGGGAGTCGCTGTTACATTTTACGCGATCGATAAAATCTTAGAAAATTTGACTCTCGAAGTGATGAAGGAATTTTTATGGGTTATTCTACAAACAGTAGAGCATATCGAGTATACAATCTTGAATCGAAGACGATGATAAAATCAATTAATGTTAAAGTAGATGAAGCTTCTTATTTGTCTTCTGATAAATCTACTCTTGATATGTCTCTTGATGATGAATCTCCTGCTAATGATATTGCATCTTTGCAAGATAAGTCTTCTGAAAATATTGATGCATCTCATGGTTCTTCTAGTTCATCCAATATGCAGGAATCATCACAAATTCCCCCGAGTACTCCGTTATCTCAAATGCTTCGAATCTCCAAGGACCATCCTGGATAGAATATCATTGGAGATCCTCAAAAAGGAGTAAGAACTCGGATACAATTGGAATGTGGAGTCGCATGCTACGTCTCCATGGTAGAACCAAGGAATATTGATGAAGCTCTTCAGGATGACTACTAGATAGAAGCTATGCAAGAAGAGCTTAATCAATTTGAAAGGAACAAAGTCTGGGAATTAACAAAGCCCCCGAAGCAACAACATATAATCGGTACTAAATGAATTTTCAAGAACAAGAAAAATAAAAAGGTACCGTTATTCAGAACAAAGCACGGTTAGTTGCTCAGGGCTATTCACAAGTTGAAGGTATAGACTTTGATGAGACTTTTGCCCCGGTAGCCCATCTCGAGTCCATTCGTATCTTATTTGCTATAGCTTGTCATTTTAAAATTAAACTTTTTCAAATGGATGTAAATAGCGCCTTTTTAAATGGTTTTCTAAATGAAGAAGTTTATGTGGCTCAACTGAAAGGTTTCATTGATGATATACTTCGAAACCATGTTTATCGATTAAAAAAGGCTTTTTACGGTCTAAAACAAGCACCGCGAGTATGGTACGAAAGACTGACAAAGCACCTTTTGGAAAAGGGCTATACTCGAGGAGGAGCAGATCGGACACTCTTTGTAAAGCACTTTCAAGACAACTTCATTGTAGCACAAATCTATGTGGACAACATTGTATTTGGTGCTACAAGGAATAATGATACTTCAAAATTGACCAAAACAATGAAAAGCGAATTTGAGATGTCCATGATGGGCGAGTTGACATATTTTCTTGGATTGCAAGTTAAGCAAAGTGAAGATGGCATTCATTTATGTCAATCCAAGTATGCAATGGAGTTGGTCAAGAAATTCAGATTAGAGAACTCTAAAGACTTTTCGACTCCCATGGGAACTAGCAATAAGGGACTTGGATGTGAATCTCACAGAGAAAAAGTAGACGAGAAGCTCTACTGAAGCATGATTGGAAGCCTACTTTACCTTACGGCTAGTTGCCCGGACATTGCCTTCAGTGTTGGGATTTGTGCAAGATATCAATCAGCACCGAAGGAAATTCACCTGAAAGCGGTGAAACGGATCATCCGGTACATCAAAGGTTCATTGAATTTCGGAATTTGGTATCCTATGGGCACATCTCTTGATATAATAGGATATTCGGATGCCGATTGGGCTGGATCAGCGGATGATCGAAAGAGCACGAGTGGTGCATGCTTTTACCTTGGCCATTGTCTTGTTGCATGGCATAGTAAGAAGCAAAACTGCATTGCTCTCTCTACTGCCGAAGCGGAATACATTTCAGCGGGAAGTTGTGCAACTCAATTGATTTGGATGCAGAGTGTATTGAGTGATTTGCGCATTCCGGCAACCTCGGTAACAATACTTTGTGACAACACTAGTGCTATTAACATTTCAAAAAATTCTGTGTTGCACTCAAAGACAAAACACATAGAACTTAGATATCATTTTCTTAGAGAGCTAGTTGAATCAAGTACTTTACAAATCTCTTATGTTTCAACTGAAGATCAATTAGCCGATATTTTGACAAAACCTTTGGATCAAAAACGTTTTATTCATTTGCGAAAAGCAATTGGAATGCTTTCTTTGAAATAACAATTTTTTGAACCATTGCTTAGGTTAGGTTTTGTTCTGTGTTGTGTGTTTGTATATAGAACATTAACTGAGCATTTGTTAAATTGACTTTAATTGCATCTTTTCATGTTTTGAGAAATCTATTATGATTTGAATATCATTATAATACATTTGATGCAATGATCATTTATATCAATTATTTCATCTTTAATTGATCAAAGTCAATTCCTCTCTCAATGATCTCTTGGTATAGTTTTTATCTTATTTGATAATTGAGTTAAGTATGAACATGAGATCAATGGTTGGTTGAATACTTAATATTTTACATAATTGATAGCCAATTGAGGGGGAGTATTATTTAAAGTTTCATGCTCAAAAGATGTGGAAAGAGTTACATCCCTAGTGGAGTGTGAAAACTACCACCACATAGAGGAAAGAGCTACCACCTCAGTCGTCCGAGTACTGTGTGCAGCTACCACATGTTTACCAAGCATGGTGTTTCTTGTTTATTAGATAAAATACTTTTTGGAATACTTGACTTTGTCGAATTCCAAGGTTGGTATAAGGTGGGATTTCAAATTGAAATATGCTCAAAGAGCCACTTCCCTAGATATATTGACTAGATACATTATCTAATTTATTTGGGATGTCAAACATCTATCGATTTTTGTGCTTTCATTTTCTTTATTCAATTGATGGTTTGATAAATACGTTACTCATTAGATCATGATTGATGTTTTGAACTTGCTCAACTTTAGAGGATATAACTTTTATAAATTTTCATTTCATAATTTGAGTATTAATGATAGATTTAGCATAATCTATTTCTTTTTATGTGAAACGATACTTTTTGTTTAAAGTTGATATGCAAAAATGCTTACATACTTTTTCTGGATTTTCTAAAATTTTTACAAATTTTTCTGGAGAAAAAGTTGCAGGCAGTCCGGACTGGATGGACTCAGTCCGGATCCCGAACGTTGGGATTTCTCTGCGGGTAGCCGATCCGGACTGGATTCCAACCTGATCCGGACCGCGGCTAGGTTTTAATAGAAACGAAAGGTTTTTTGATTTCTATTTTTTCTAAACTTTTGTTTCTAGCTTCCTAGAGTTTCTCTCACTAGAATCAAGAGGGTTTTGGATCTTATGCAACTCGATTTCTTTCGATCCAAGTAAGTTCTTTTGATCAAAACCTCTGTTTTTCACTGCTTTGCTATTGTTCTTCAAAACGTGAGTGGATTTCATGCTATGATTTTGTTTTTAAACGGTTTTTGGTCAAAATTTTTTTGAAATAAGAACTCTGGATACATTAGTTTTATTTCTATGTCTTGTTTTCATTTGATTAACGAATTTTTGGACTTCAACTTTTAAAAATTCGGTTTTAGGGCAAAATTTGAGAATTTTCGAAAATCATGTGATTGATCTATTTTTAAAAAATTCTTTTTGCAAAACTAACTTGATTTCTAGTCTCTATACATGATAAGGATTGTTTGGGTATGATTTTTCAAATTTTTAAAAATTAAACAATTTTTTCATGTTCCTTGAGTTCTTGCTCACAGGTGACTGTTTCTAACAATCTGGCAAGATGATATTTGGCTGGATTCTTGTGCTCATCGCAGCAATGGTTGGCACTCGGGCATCGAACAAGCTGAAGAGGACAAGAAAAACTCAAGCTAAAGGGGAGTATGTTTCTCTTGACGAGTCGGATACGGAATCAGAGGACTGGGATAAAGTCCTTGAGGAAACAGCAGCATTGGCTGCAGCAGCAGAAAAGGGGAAAGCCCCTGCTTCTTCGAAGGCGAAGACTCCGCCTACAGCTGCTGAAAAAGGAAAAGCTCCAATGCAACAAACACCTATGTCCATGAAAAGAAAGAGTGTTGCAAAGAGGAAAGGGAGAGCTCGTCGAATAGAGATTGATGAGTCACTAGCAAGTGAGCCGCCTCCACGAGATTTTGTTCATATTAACACTGACAGAATGAAGGACTTTGAGAAGCGCGAATGTATCAATGAGAGACATGTAAATGTCGTAGCTCTCAAAGAACGCTCAAAAGTGTTTGGAACACTGTTTGATCAAGCTGGACTTGCACAAATCTGTAATTTTTCGGAAACTTCAGGATATTGTCTTCATCTTGTGAGGACTTTTTACTTGTGTGCTACGCAGCTTCAAGATCATGAGGACGGACCCAAAGAATTTGTTACAATAGTTCGGAATGTCAACCTCAAGATCACGCCTCAACTGATTGGAGAAGTGCTGGGAATGAATACCCAAGTCAAAGGGATTCATTATTTGAAGGGACATGTCATGTCCAACACAACCTGGAGGACGGTTGTTAATGGAATCTGCTTGCCTGATACCCGGTCAGCGGGAAATTCAGTTCTTTCAAAAGAACTTCGACCGGAGTATAGATTTTTGAACTTTATTGTTTGCTACAATATCTTACCAAATATTCAAACTAAGGTTCTCCGTTGGGATAGAATGCTATTTCTATATCTCCTTGGACATCCTGAAGCTTCGTTGGGATCAAATTTCAATATTCCTTATCTCATTTAGTCGCGGATGGCTAGATATGTGGAGAATGCACATCCGACTGAGCGACTCCCATTCCCACTGATTATTATGCGGATTTTCAGAAAGTTTGATGTCGATATTCGTTAATCAACCTACATGCATAGTCTGGGAACGATCAATGACACTACCATTGTGAAGTCACTCTCAAGTAAACCAGATGGGAGCCCAACCCCTCCAAGGAGCAAGAGAACCTCAGCACAGCAAGCAACAATGGCAACAGCAAGAGCAGCAGTACCAGCTTCTACTTCTGAGGATGAAGCTTCTGTGACGTCAATCTATAAAGAACAGCAACGACTATCATTTGAACAAGAACGCATTCCAGATGAAATAACTAAGATCTCTACAGACATAGTTCAGATTTCTGCCGACCAAGCTGACTTGAAGAAGAAACACAAATCTCTTGCCAAATTGGTTAAGGAGATTTTTCACAAACTTGGATGCAGCAGTTCGGATGAAAATGACACTGATTGATGTTTTTTTCTTAAGTTTTCATTTTGCTTTGTTCTAATGTCTTCTCTTGCAGGTTTTAGTTTCTTTTCTTAATCTTTCTGAACTTTGTTTTACCCTCCTTTTGATTTTGGCTTTTTCTATGACAAAAAGGGGGAGAGACACTATACTTGAATGTTTGGATTGGAGAGAACTTTGGAGAGAACTTGACAACTTGAACTTTGAAAACTTTGAACATGAAGGTAAGTAAGTTCTAAGTTGAATTTGATCATGCCCCGACTAACTATTTGGGCATGTAATTTTACTAACAAGTTGCTTGATAACTGACATATTTTTTAACTTGTTAATTATTTTGACATGACATTTGGATTTTAATGATTAGAGATATGTGAATCTTTGTTTGCTAAATTTTCATACATATCTGATAATTAATGTCATGGTGAGTATAAACTCTATCTCTCTGATTGATTATTGAATGTTTAAATTCTTGAGGTATCTAACGATTTCTTTTGTCAAGAATTATTTCTTTTGCAGAGAGTACAAACGTCTAAGTCTAGAGTTTGTTTTAGGAGTTTATCTCTTGTATTCATTTTTATTTGGATCATACATGTAAATTTTTGTTGTATGGTGATATCAACAAAAATATCTTTCGTGAAGTGGTATAAGTCTAATCATTAATTATCAGATATCTCTAAATTTTCATACATATCTTTTGTTGTAAGGATTTTGTTTTGGCGTATTTCGTGAAGTGGTATAAGTCTTGAAGATTGAAGATGAAGAATTGTGGATCAATTACATCAATCTCAAGAAAAATGGATTCGGAATGATCAGGTACGTTTAACTAAATAATTTTGGTGATCCGAATACATTTGTGTAGTTTAGAAACACTTGGAATATGTTTTGATGCATAAAAATTAAAAACTGGACTTTTAGGAAGTTCAGGATCCGGTCCAGCCACGTCCAGTCCGGACCCCGAACATTGTTTGGTTAATGCAATTTTTCCAGTCCGGACCACCCCTGTTTCAGTCCGGACCCTGAACCTTAAATTCTGCAAAAATTGCATGAACAGTCCGGACCTCCCCTGTTTCAGTCCGGACCCCGAACTGCATTTTTCAGAAAATCTTCTGAAAAAAGGCGACAGTCCGGATCAGACTTAATCCAGTCCGGACCGCCGTGCGGGAAAAATTCTATTTTGGAAGTTTTTGATGCTTATCTCTTTCCAAGGGTCTCTAATCTATAAATAGACTTTTTATTCATCGTAAAAAGTGATTTTTGATTTCTTAAAAAAGATTTTCTTTTAAGAAAAAGAAAATTCCGTAAATATAGAGAAGAAAGGAAAACACGATCAAATTCATATTTCTTCATCTATATTGTTCAATTTGATTCTAGGGTTTCAAAACTCCTATTTCTTGTAGAATCAAATTGAAGAATACTTAGATGGTATTTCTTGTCTATCATTGATCTAAGTATTCGGAGAATCACCACCAATAATCAAAACAACGATTTTCTAAAAAATCGGCGCGAGGATTCGCGTGGCCTTGTGGATTCAAGGTGCTACCGCTCTCGTGGATTCGGAGCGAGGCGCGTTCGTGTTGTTGGGTTGTGATAAATATATGGATCTAAATAGGAAAAAAAAATACCTAGAGGGGGGTGAATAGGTGTAAACAATAAACACTCAAAAATCTTTGCGTAATAAAACCCAATGCGGAAATGAAAAATAACACGCAAGATTTTACGTGGAAAAACTCCAAAACCAGGAGTAAAAAACCATGGGACCAATCACACGGCGAAATCAACTAAGATTAAACACGTACAAAGGTGATATACCGTACTCACACACGACTCAACCTTTTTCCATACGCTCCGAGTTGATCTTCTCCGCTCGCTCCGCAACGCGCCTCGAATCCACGATTTGCGTCCAATACCGAATCCACGGCGTCCAACGTCGAATCCACGACGTCTGACCGAATCCACGGTCTCCACCAAGTAGTACGTCTCGATCACACGAGCGTACCTCGCTCCGAATCCACGAGAGCGGTAACACCTTGAATCCACAAGGCCACGCGAATCCACGCGCCGATTTTGGGGAAAATCCTTGTTTTGTTGGTGGTGATAATCTGCCGAATACTTAGATCAAAGATAGATCGAAAATACCATCTAAGTATTCATTAATTTGATTCTACTCAAAATCTGAGTTTGAAAACCTAGAATCAAATTAATTAATATAGATGAAGAAACATAGAATTAAATCTAGTTATTACCTTTCTTCTCTATATGTGAATTTGTGTAAGTTTTCTCCGTTAATATTTCTCTGTCATTTCCCGGAGTACAAACTTAGTTTGGATTACCCTAAAAGAAATGAGATTAGGGTTTATTTATATGTTAGAAACCGTTGGAAGTGGATAAGAATAAAAAACCAACCTTATCTGGAAGTTTTCAAGACGACGGTCCGGACTGGAATAAGTAGGGTCCGGACTGTCGTCAATAATCAGAACTTTTCCAGAAAATCACGTTCGGGGTCCGGACTGAAGAAACCACGGTCCGGACTGTTCATGCAATTTTTGCAAAATCCACGTTCGGGGTCCGGACTGAACCAGGGGTGTTACGGACTGGATTTGCGCATGAACCTACCTATGTTCGGGGTCCGGACTGAAGTACCCTGATTCGGATCCTGAACATATAACATGTCCAGTTTTTGATTTTTATGCAATTATTAATCCATCCAAGTGTTTCTACACTATAAGAAGTATTCGGATCATCAAACTTATTTAGTTAAACGTACCTAATCCTTTTGAATTCTTCTTTCTTGAGATTGAGGTATACGATCCAAACATCTTCATCTTCAATCTTCAAGACTTAGCCACTTTCACGAAATACGCCAAAACAAATTCCTTAACAATCTCCCCCTTTGGCGGTTTCGTGACAAAACAAAAATCCACTAAAAGAAAATTCAAAAAGATATTTTTGTTGCTATCACCATACAACAAAAATTTACAATAGAGATCCAAATAAAAATGAACACATGAGATAAACTCCTAAAACAAACTCTAGACTTAGACGTTTGTACTCTCTGCAAAAGAAATAATTCTTGACAAAAGAAATCGTTAGATACCTCAAGAATTTAACATTCAAAAACCAACCAGAGAGATGAAGTTTATACTCACCATGACATTTGCAAAATCAGATATGTATTAAAATATCAATCAGAGATAGACATATTGTCACGCCCCGAGTGTAAACCAGAACTTGGGCTCGTCAACAGATCCGCCGTGCACACGGAATTTTTCACATACACGAAGCGCCGGTAACATGCTCAGATAAATCAGATACAAGAGATAATAATAAAAGAGCAATAAAAGCAGAGCTGAACTAAAACTAATACATCTTAGACTGAAGCTGAAAATAAAATACAATACATCTGTAAAAATGATACATCTGTCTCTCCCAGCTCACTAAAATAAATACAACCTGCTGGCAAAAGCCAGTCCCAAAGTAAAAGTACAACCGTCTGAGGAAACATGGGTACACCAACAGTCCAGCTAACTCGCTCATCCTGCCTCGAGATCTATCTACTCTGCCGTCCTCTCTCCTCGACCCGCCGCTGAAAGCCCAGCAGCACCCGCAGAAGACACTGCAAAACAAGGGAGAAGAAAAAGAGGAAAGAAGAATGGGGGTGAGAACTACTAGTAAACCAGTAGCCTCCCCTAGTGGGTAAAACCAAGGATTTAAGTGCCGTGGCACGGGGTCATGCCGAAAACTTGCCGGCACGGTACGGCACGGTGCGTGCCGATGAGTGCCGGTCACAAAAAATACATGCGTGCCGACACATAATGGCATGAAATATTTAATTTCTTTAGCAACAAAATTTTTTAATTGCTTATTATGTATCTTTATCAAATATTTTGAATTTTATTAAGAAAATTACTTAGTAATTTTAAGAAATAAGGGTTTTGAAATGTGTCATCGGCAAGGGAGCTGTATCGTGCCGGTATCTTGTTGGTACGGTACGGCACGGTAGATACGGCGCGTGCCGATGGATACTTCAAACCTTGGGTAAAACCTCAAACTCTGACACACCCACTAGGTCTACCAGAGGCAAAAAGGAAAGAAGTATGGTAAGCAATAATGACTGCTGAAGAAAGGAAACTACCACTACTATGCCTCTAAAATACAGTCCTAGACTGGAATAACCGTATGCAACAGTAACCAACCGTCCCAGATGGACCCAATCTGTACCGCCCTCATCATCGGGCAAGTAAGCCGCGCCGATGTAATAGCAAAACTCCTGCTGCCGCCCTCATCATCGGGCAAATAAGCCGCTCCGATGTGATAGCAAAACTGTCAATAACTATCTGACCCCGGCCTCCGGAGGGGAACTCGAGGGGAGCGACCCACACGAGGAAAGCATCACCGGGCAATAACCGCGCCGGTGTGATAAGTATCAAAAGCAGGACTGGATCACAACTATAAAGCCCTAGTGGAACACACCCCTCCACTAAAAGAATATTGATCCCCAATCTGATGCACAAATGAACATCCGGTCAATCGCCCAAAATCCCCGATCGCCGCAATACCTCACAATCCACAACCAGGTCTCACAACCGACCTCCGGTCAACCGCTTAATATCCGCGGTCGCCGGAATAACCCACAATCACAATCATGTCCCACATCCGACATCCGGTCAACCGCCTACTGTTCGTGGTAGCCGCTATAATCCCCCAATCCAAAATCGGGTAAAATAATATGTATCCGGTCAACCGCCTACTATCCGTGGTAGCCGCTATAATTACCCCAATCCAAAATCGGGTAAAATAATATGTATCCGGTCAACCGCCTACTATCCGCAGTAGCCGCAACTCTACCGACCACATCAGGTCCAACCCCTGACCTCCGGTCAACCGCCCAAAATCCGTGGTTACCACAAAGCCCTCTAGTCCATAATCATGCCCTATTACCGATGTCCTATAACCGACATCAGGTCAACCGCCCAATATCCGCGGTCGCCGTCAAAACCCATAATCCACAATCCAGGCCCCGACTACACTAACCCAAACCCCTGCTCAAACCCGAGCAACGTGAACCACCTGACTAACGAAAAGGAGAAAAGAAGCAAACATGGTTTCTCCTAAGTCAAGTTCCAACATGATAGTGTAGCGATAAGAAATGGCCTATCTAGATGTCCATACAAGCATGCAAGTGTTCTCAAGGAAGATAAATTAAGCCACTGGTTATTATCCCAATCCACCTATGCATGTCATAAAAATCCACAAGTAGTACCACTAACAGGATAAATCATATAGTCCCAATTAAATATTCAATTCCACATGCAAGGTTAAACGCTATCATAGCAATCCTATCCCCACACAGGCATGCATAATTCCAACCCCGATCATGATTAATCAAAATGTCCAATATAGGGATCACTCTAATATTCCTAGTGGGTAAGTCAGAAAAGAGGGATATAGCAACCACCCACCTAGATCGCTAAATCCAAGTCCAAATAGTGCTCTCGCCCAAACAGATAAACCGCCGCGATCACCGTACAAAAATATCCCCAACATACACACAAATAAACACACAAGTACCCAAATACATGCTGTCCCAGAATTCAGTCCCAAAGATGCCCTGTTTTTACCTGTGAGATGGAGACCAAAAATTCCCGAAAAATTTCCGCTGCGATCCTCGCGTCGAGACGATCGAAATGAGTACTCGCACGCCCAAATCTGATACCTGTAGGCCGAGTTACAAAATCAACAAGATAACCATCCCGAAATTTCCAAGAACAAAATCTGTACAACTCCTCCCAGAAAAAATGGGATTTTCACCTTCGTAACTACCTCCAAAAATTCCAGAAAAATTTGAGGACGTTCCTTACGATGTGTAGATGCAAAACGACTATTGGCATGCCTTAATCCGATGCCTGAGCTCAAAGTTATCGCCGAAAAACGGTGGCGCTATCCAAAACTCCGCCCAAGAAAAAGGGTCAAAAGAAAGCTCAGGAAACTCCAAGATAAACTCGAAAAGTGGGGAAACTCAATCACGAAGATCGTAGCCCTACCTGTCGAGAAGCCAACGGCGTAAGAATCGACAAAAACGGTGGTCGGAGTAAGCCGGGGGAGTCCTCGCACCCAAACCGCGACAAAGGAGATAACAAATGAACGAGCGTCGCGCCGCGCCGTAAAAATGAAAACCTCCGGATGCGTGCCCCGGAAAAATCCGGGAATCTACAGATGGAACCAACTCTGGGAGAGGAGAAACTTTGGTGAAGGTCGCACTGTGAGAAGATGAACAGGGAAAGAGCCATCAGCAGTTGTTCTCGGCCTATTTATAGGCTGGGAGAACAATTCCAATAATCCCCATTGTGTCCCTGGATTCGGGCGCCCGAATCCGCTGCGAGCTCCAAAACGCAGAACGCCCGAATCCACCACCCAGCGCCACGTAGCCCCAAAACAGCGGACAGCCAAAGCGGGCATCCGCCGCGCGCCACGTGGTCCACCCGGCTGCCGACACGTGGCGCGCACCCGGTCAGCGCGCAGCTGACGCGCCCACGTGCGCGCTGCCAGCGGCGCCGCCTGCCATCCCTGCACGCACGCGCCCCAAGGCAGCCTGCACCCGCTCCTTGGACCCAGTCCACTGCACTAGCCTACCGCCAGCTGCCACGCGTCCTGCCCTCCGGTGCACGCCGGCCCCGTGGACCGCGCGCCTGCCCGCGCACTGCGCGCTGCCCGCCGCCGCGCCTGCGCCTGCCTGAGCCCGCGCCGCCACCCTCCGCCGTCGCTGGCGCGGCCCCAGCCGCCGGAACAGTTCCCCCTTGCCTCGAAATCCGTGTTTTCGCGTCCGGGCTCCGAAAAATACAAATAAATAGTCCATTTTCACCGTTTTCGCGCGCTGAGTCCAAATCCGGTGTCCGATTTGCCAAATTCTAATTCCAAAATTTGCCGAATGCATCCGGAAAGGTGTTTCTTTGTCCAAACTTCGCGCTGAGCCCAATTTTAATATCCGTTTAGCGCGAAACCACTTCTACACATCCGACGGGGTCCTCCGATCACTCACGTGACCCATTTTAATCCCTGAGTCCAGCACTTGTGTCCAATTATGCACAAACACCTCCAATACACAGTACAGGCCCCCAGAAGCTGCCAAACACACTGCAGAAGCTCTGCTGATCCAACAGTAATCCTCTTGCGGAAATTGGGATCCTCACATCCTCCCCCACTAAAAGAAAGTTTCATCCTCGAAACTAAAGTCATTCCTCAATCCGGAACCTCAACCAAGTAGAGGGGGCAAATATCCAATCATCCACCACTCAAGCTCCCAAGGCTGTCTAATACCTCCTCTAGAGACGCGATGCAATCCTCGGGTCTCTAACTAGAACAAAATAGAGGCGGGCACTCCAAAAAATGGCACCACCTCGACCAAGTACAGCTGGGCTAACCGCTCGAGCTACCAAGTAGTCTGCATCGGTACAAGCATCCGCTCCTCCCCAGGGCCCCGATAACCCAACCACAAGTCCATCGGCACAAAAGCTCGATCCAAGTACCTCTGTACTCCCAAGGTATCCAATATAAGTCCCCCAACTGATCACGTAGACTCTGATCTCTAGTCTTTAAACCGTCGGGATGTAGAAGCAATTCCCCAACTCTCCGGCATCAACACATAGCCATATGCAGTCGAGAAAACCAGATTACAAATCCACCTTCAGGAAGACCCGGGACCCTTACAGCTGGTAAATCAAATCCTCCATGCTCGACAAGGGTGCTAGCTCCAGATGGTCACTTCACCTAATTCCCGGGGATCCACACAAAGCCGAAGTGAACCAACCTTCCACATCTCGAATAGCACCGGCGCCCCCAAAGGCGACACACTTGGTCTGACAAAATTTCCAAAACATCGAATCCTGGAGTTGTGTCCTCAACTCCCAAACTAGTGACATGCTAGACAACTCCGATAGGAGAACAGCTGTCACGCCCCGGAGGTTCTAAAGGAGCGAAAAACGTACCCATTTTTTTTTCTTAAATAATTACATGAACCTTGCCTCCGGCGCGTACCAGACCCGCCGCATATACAAATTCTCTCCCCAAGCGGGCGGAGTCTCCTTTGTATATGCACGTCGTCGCCAACAAGTCCACTACTTTAACCATTCCAATCATGACATGCAGCGAGGAGAGGATATAGTACATCAAACCATCACCGCTATCTTATACGGTCTATAGCATAAACCCATGGGTTTTGAAAATCGGTGCCCACACGACACCCAGTTTTCTAAATCGTTTTCGCAAACTCTTTATGTGGCCATTAACTTGAAAGGATAAATCCATGGGTTTTGAAATCGGTGCCCACACGGCACTTGCTTTGAAAACTCCTTTGAAACCGGTTTGTATTTGAAAACAAGCAACAATTACACATCCTATCATTCACCAGTTAGTTACAAGAAAGTCCTCATCCCAACATCCATCAGAAGTCACAGTATATGAATCACAGTTAAACTAACCATAGTAATGCAATAACCAAAAGCAATTAAAATAAAGTATCGTTTTACTAGCCCTCTTGGCTAGTATCCTCTAACTGATGCCTCACCGTCGTCCCGAAATCCATCCCTACTCGAACCTGTCACAGTGTGGGTTGTCAGTGACTGATAAAGTAGAGAACATGCAAGTAAACGCAATAAATAGAAAGAACACACCGCGTCACTGGAGCATTTACTTTTCCCCTCCCCCTCATGTATCGCTAAATCCCTGTTGAAAGTCCCGCTGGGCACCTACCCCAGCTTTCAGAATATTTTGGGCACCAACCCCAATACCGTACTTATCTCCTTGGTGCCTCCAACCCCTCGACTGCCCAAGTAGCAGCCGCCTCCCCTTGAGGGGTCCCCACTAACCTCCCCTTGTGGGGTACACGGGTAAACGACTTACCATCTTTCTGGAAAAATACACCCTCTGCAGTGGCCAAACTGCCAGTGTGCATGTAAGCAATATGAGTATTTTTTTATTGCCTTGCGACCTTAGCCGCTATAACCAGAAAAGTAAAACGCACCTGCGACCGCAGCCGCTTGATTGAAATAGTAAAAGGGATTCACATGCTAGGGGGTTAGTCAAACTATAACCGTATCTACTTTATCAAAACGAGTAATCCGAAACGACACCACACCGGTAATAACCAACACCTACCCACCTTGATTAAGCGAAACATGTACTCCGGAGATCGAACCTCGCTCTCTGTTGACGCCCGGACCTAGAAGTAGTCCCCAAAAGAGCCATGGTCAGAACAGAAATATAATAGTGGATAAACCGAGCCCAACAACTCAAAACACTAAGGACAACTTGACCAGGCGGTGGCGCCCGTGTGCATCGAGCGACGCGGACGCCCCCGCGGTGTCGCGGGTCGTACGGCCGCGCGGGCACCAGCCCCGCGCGGCGTTTGCCGTGACCGCGCGGGCCCTAGCTCCGCGCGGTGCAAGCTGCGGCCGCACGGGCACCAACCCCATGCGGCACCTTCCGCGATCGTGCGGACCTCGGCCTCGCATGGCGCAAACCGCGGCCGCGCGGGCACCGGCCCCGCGCGGCACGTGCCGCGGCCGCGCGGGCTTGCGCCCCGCGCGGCACGCACTGCGGCCGCCGCCGCGCGGCACCTGGCCGCGCGGCATGCAGCCGCGGCCGCGCGGGCTTGCACCCCGCGCGGCACGCGCTGCCACCGCCGCTGCGCGGCATGCAGCCGCCGCTGCGCGGGCTTGCACCCTGCGCGGCACGCGCTGCTGCCGCCGCCGCGCGGCACCTGCCCGCGCGGCATGCAGCCGCGGCCGCGCGGGCATGAGCCCCGCGCGGCGCGTGCTGCCGCCGCCGCGCGGGTGCCTGCCCGCGCGGCATGCAGCCGCGGCCGCGCGGGCCTGAGCCCCGCGAGGCGCGTGCTGCCGCCGCCGCCGCGCGGGCGCCCGCCCGCGCGGTATGCTGCCGCGGCCGCGCGGGGATGAGCCCCGCGCGGCGCGTGCTGCCGCCGCCGCGCGGGCAAGTGCCCTGCGAGACGCGCGCTGCCGCTGCGCGGGCGCCCGCCCGCCCGGCACTTGTCGTGGCCGCGCGGGCACCGGCCCCGCGCGGCGCTTACCCTATCCTAGGCCCCGCGGGACCTTGGTCCCGCGCGGCACTTGTTGCGACCGTGCGGGCACCGTCCCCGAGCGGCGCGCATCCCGGTCGCGGCGGTGATGCCCTAGGGCTCCGCGGCGACGACGCCTTGGGTAGCGACGACTCCTCCTAAGACTCCGTGAAAGAGAACGAAACCCCAAAAACTGAGCGAAATACATAATCATAAATCTAGGTTACCTCTAATCGCTGGAGACGGTAATCCGATCACGCTCCCGGCTTCGTCACGCTCGTCAGGAGGATCTAGGTCCCTCCGTCTTGACCTTCTTTCCCACCGTTCCTTTCCGATTAGGGTTTCGCCTTCTCTTTTCTTTTCTTTCGCTCTCTCTTTCTCTCGGTTAGGGTTTCACTTTTTCTTTCTTTCCAGAGAAGTCACTAATTAAATCTTCTTCTACGGCAAAATCCACATCGGGTATTAAAATCCTAATTAATTAATTCCTCAATTAATTAATTCCTAGATAAGATCCTTCGGAATAATTCTTTAAAGATAATTCTTCAATTAATCAATTCCTCAATTAATTAATTCCTCAATTAATATTCTTCGGGATAATTCTTTAAAGATAATTCCCTCCTTTTTCCTCGGAAAGCATGCCAAATCACTTACGCGGATTTCGATGCACCCCCTGACCATTGCGATCACTTTCTACCCCTTTCCGGGAGTTCCGTAAGTCGGAATCCGGATCCGATCGCACTGTCGTTCTCCGTTTCCCGAGATCAATCGCAAAAAAATACCCGTACTTCCAAATTTGTGACTTAAGTAAACTCGTTACATTAGTTACATTAAACGAAAACTTTATTAGCAGGAGGTATAAAGTGTTACAAAATCCATGATATTACGACAGCCGGGAACTCGCAACCAAAGGGGGTATCCCCGAGTCCCGATGCCGCCGTAGGTCCCTCAACCACACCAGCCAAAAAGGCTACTCATCCACTGCGAAACATCCGCCTCGCTCACGAAGTCAAAACCATAGAGGCGAAGATAACCCTCAAGCAACTCGGGTACACCAACACCTCCGAGCCTGGCTCCCCAAGAAAACCGTCCTCGCGGCATAATCAACCGCCGCGAAAGAAAAACCGAACCAGCCAGCCCAACGGGTACCACAACAACATCCCGCAGCTGAGCCAAGACCATCAGGTCTACCGGCAAAATCCAGGACTCAAGCTGCACCGGGCAGGACCAACAACTCTCCTCCACGTGCCAAGCGCGATAGGGAAAATAAGCCTCCCATGCACGTGGTGACCATCCTACCCCTAACCCAAGCAATGAAGCAAAAGCACTACCGACCAAGAAGGGAATACTCCAGTAGCAAAAAGATACGAACCCAAAAGCCCGGAGCAACTCAAACCTACCACCACACCGACCGCTGTAACCTATGTGCTCTGACAGTCTCAGAAATCCACTATCCTGGAAAAAGAAATCGGGAATGCCTCATCCGACTGATATGTCCTCCATCACCTGGCGCCAAGCGCCTCAATCAGAACTCGCCTCAGGCGGTAGATCCCACAGCTTACCCCCTGTCAACTATCCACCCAGCCTCGGCGCCCCAGCACTAAACGTCGGGACGGAGGGGGCTACTCGCTACTCCGACAACTGTGCCACTGCGCTGATCCGACAACTGTGCCACTGCTCCGACAACTGTCCCACTGCGCTGATCCGACAACTGTGCCACTGCTCCGACAACTGTGCCACTGCCCTGCTCCGACAACTGTGTCACTGCTCCGACAACTGTGCCACTGCGCTGCTCCGACAACTGCGTCACTGCTCCGACAACTGTGCCACTTCGCTGCTCCGACAACTGTGTCACTGCTCTGCTGATCTGCCCCCCAACACTACTACCCTTCAGGTTCGGAGCTCTCAGACTCCAGTCTGGGTATCCGGCCCGAAGCAACCAGCTCAGATCCAACTGCCGCACCAAGGTGCACCCGGGTCAGGGCCCAATGTCGGGGAGACACCGCTCACCACGACAAAACCGCAAATCAGTACACCCCAAACACACGACCCAATCTAGCGAAAGTCAAAGACATCCCCCTATTTTTGTAACTTTATGTTGTCTGCAGCCAACATAACTGTCCCACAAAAATAGGATATGTCAATCCCTCTTCACTCACAGGAAGAGTCAAATAAATAAATCACCGACTTTCGCAAAATGTCGCGTCTCTCACGCACTAACATCCTAGGGTCCGCCCAAAAGCCTAGGGTTTCCTAAGTCCCAACCGACCTATCCCTAAGCTCTGATACCAACTAATCTGTCACGCCCCGAGTGTAAACCAGAACTCGGGCTCGTCAACAGATCCACCGTGCACACGGAATTTTCTGCATACACGAAGCGCCGGTAACCTGCTCAGATAAATCACATACAAGAGATAATAATAAAGAGCAATAAAAGCAGAACTGAACTAAAACTAATACATCTCAGACTGAAACTGGAAATAAAATACAATACATCTGTCTCTGCCAGCTCACTAAAATAAATACAACCTGCTGGCAAAATTCAGTCCCAAAGTAAAAGTACAACCGTCTGAGGAAACATGGGTACACCAACAGTCCAGCTAACTCGCTCATCCTGCCTCGAGATCTATCAACTCAGCCATCCTCTCTCCTCGACCCGCCGCTGAAAGCCAAGCAGCGGCCGCAGAAGAGACTACAAAACAAGGGAGACGAAAAAGAGGAAAGAAGAATGGGAGTGAGAACTACTAGTAAACCAGTAGCCTCCCCTAGTGGGTAAAACCTCAAACTCTGACACACCCACTAGGTCTACCAGAGGCAAAAAGGAAAGAAGTGTGGTAAGCAATAATGACTGCTGAAGAAAGGAAACTATCACTACTATGCCTCTAAAATACAGTTCTAGACTGGAATAACCGTATGCAACAGTAACCAACCGTCCCAGATGGACCCAATCTGTACCGCCCTCATCATCGGGCAAGTAAGCCGCGCCGATGTGATAGCAAAACTGTCAATAACTGTCTGACCCCGGCCTCCGGAGGGGAACTCGAGGGGAGCGACCCACACGAGGAAAGCATCACCGGGCAATAACCGCGCCGGTGTGATAAGTATCAAAAGCAGGACTGGATCACAACTATAAAGCCCTAGTGGAACACACCCCTCCACTAAAAGAATACTGATCCCCAATCTCATGCACAAATGAACATCCGGTCAATCGCCCAAAATCCGCGATCGCCGTAATACCTCACAATCCACAATCAGGTCTCACAACCGACCTCCGGTCAACCGCCCAACATCCGCGGTCGCCGGAATAACCCACAATCACAATCATGTCCCACATCCGACATCCGGTCAACCGCCTACTTCCCGCGATAGCCGCTATAATCCCCCAATCCAAAATCGGGTAAAATAATATGTGTCCAGTCAACCGCCTACTATCCGCGGTAGCCTCTATAATTCCCCCAATCCAAAATCGGGTAAAATAATGTGTATCCGGTCAACCGCCTACTATCCGCGGTAGCTGCAACTCTACCGACCACATCAAGTCCAACCTCTGACCTCCGGTCAACCGCCCAAAATCCGCGGTTGCCACAAAGCCCTCTAGTCCATAATGATGCCCTATTACCGATGTCCTATAACCGACATCCGATCAACCACCCAATATCTGCGGTCGCCGCCAAAACCCATAATCCACAATCCAGGCCCCGGCTACACTAACCCAAACCCCTGCTCAAACCCGAGCAACATGAACCACCTGACTAACGAAAAGGATAAAAGTAGCAAACATGGTTTCTCCTAAGTCAAGTTCCAACATGATAGTGTGGCGATAAGAAATGGCCTTTCTAGATGTCCATACAAGCATGCAAGTGTTCTTAAGGAAGATAAATTAAGCCACTGGTTATTATCCCAATCCACCTATGCATGTCATAAAAATCCACAAGTAGTACCACTAACAGGATAAATCATATAGTCCCAATTAAATATTCAATTCCACATGCAAGGTTAAACCCTATCATAGCAACCCTATCCCCACACAGGCATGCATAATTCCAACCCCGATCATGATTAATCAAAATGTCCAATATAGGAATCACTCTAATATTCCTAGTGGGTAAGTCAGAAAAGAGGGATATAGCAGCCACCCACCTCGATCGCTAAATCCAAGTCCAAATAGTACTCTCGCCCAAACAGATAAACCGCCGCGATCACTGTACAAAAATATCCCCAACATACACACAAATAAACACACAAGTACCCAAATACATGCTGTCCCAGAATTCAGTCCCAAAGATGCCATGTTTTTACCTGCGAGATGGAGACCCAAAATTCCCAAAAAATTGCCACTACGATCCTCGCGTCGAGACGATCGAAATGAGTACTCGCATGCCCAAATCCGATACCTGTAGGCCGAGTTACAAAATCAACAAGATAACCATCCCAAAATTCCCAAGAACAAAATCTGTACAACTCCTCCCAGAAAAAGTGGGATTTTCACCTTCCGACCTACCTCTAAAAATTCCATAAAAATTCGAGGACGTTCCTTGCGATCTGTAGATGCAAAACGACTATTGGCACGCCTTAATCCGATTTCTGAGTGCAAAGTTATCGCCGAAACACTGTGGCGCTGTCCAAAACTTCGCCCAAGAAAAAGGGTCAAAATAAAGCTCAGGAAACTCCAAGATAAACTCGAAACGAGGGGAAACTCAAATCACGAAGATCGTAGCCCTACCTGTCGAGAAGCCAATGGCACAAGAATTGACAAAAACAGTCATCGGAGAAAGGCAGAAGTACTCATGGATATTGGAAGGGGTTGGATGCGATCTGGCCCGACCACAGTTTGTGATATTTTGAGGTGGAGAAGCGAAGCCGAGCTGCGAGCTGTTTCGCGTTGGATGCTCCAAGACGTTGGGACGTTTGGAGTTTGACCTCGGAGGGAGCGAGGGAGGGCCACTCTACTGATTTCAAAGGAACTCGTGCACGCTTGGATAGGTATATTCGCGGAGTATACCGAGTGCACTAGTTGGTCCGATAGCATTCTGGGAAGAGATCGCTAGCTGGAAAGGGTTTTCCCTGCGAGGGAGGCACAAGGTTGGCGACTAGCTGCAGGAGACTTGGGTTAGTATGGGCGAAAGGGACAGAAGGGCTGAGTAGCGCCTCGAGAAGAACCGAGTTGCAGGGACGTGCCAGTGCCATCTGGGTTGTCGCGAGCAGGTGACAAGGTTAGCATTCTAGTTCCGTGGAGGAGTTTTGTGTGATGATCCAGGTTTCCATGCACTGTTTTCCCGTGAATCCAAGTGTGAAACACCTAATGATGGTGTTTGATCCACAGTGTGTCAAAGGGACAGCACAGGTGGGTCCGTGGCAGTGTTTATTGTTAGTTTGGCCTTCGGCGGGGTTTGCCGAATTTTAGAAAAGTTTCTAGGCCAAACGGATGGCGTATTTGGATTCAGCGCGGAAAAACGCTTGAAAACGGCTATTTATTTGCCGGATTTGGAGTCCGGATGCCCAAAAACGGACTCCCGGAAGTTTCTAGTGTCTCCTGGTGCATGGGGGAGGGCCGTGGACCGCCGGATGCCACGTGGCGGGCCCTCATTGGCCGGCCCGCGGCGCCCGGTGCATGGAACGGCTCGGCGGGGTGCACGGACCCGGCGCACCGACACGTGGCGCATGGCTACTGGCGGGCTCATGGGACTCGGCGCAGGGGACAACGCCTGCCCCCGCGCCTGACCGCACAGTGCGTGGGACGCGCGTCGCCTCGCCATTGGCGAGCGCCTGCGGGGCTGACCGCGCGGTCGGGACGCGCGTCGGCCGCTGGCGCGCCCCGCACGGCTGTTCGCTGTGCGGGATGCGCGCCGATCTCCTGTGGGGACGCGCGTCGCGTGCTGGTTGGTTCCGCCCGGTCGGACGGAACGCGTCCGACCCGCCCTGGCGGATCCGGGCCCAAACGCGGCCCGAATCCAATAACGCGGGTTTGTTTTTTCTCCTTCTTGATTCTTTTAGGGCATTGGGAGCCCGATTTCTCCCTTTCTGTTTGGAACCACTCCGAGCCCCCTCTTAGACATTTCTTCCTCTCCCAATCCTCCATCCACTGTAGAAATCTCAAGAATTTTGAAGGCTCGGATCCCAAGGTTTGCATTTATCCGGCGCGGCGCGACGATCGTTCTACGGCTACCAGATTCGTCGCATTTCGGTGTTCTAGCTCCCCCGGCTCACCCCGACATCCTGTTTTTACGATTTTTGCGCCGTCGGATTCTTGACAGGTAGGGCTTCACTTTCTCTTTTATGAGTTTCTCTTGATTCAGAGGTTTTGATGGTGATTCTGTGGCTTCTTTCTGACCCTTTTTCCGTCGCGGAGTTTTGGGACAGCACCATCTCGTTTTGGCGATAACTTCGCGCTCGAGCATCGAAACAGGGCGATTCAAAAGGGGATTTGCATCTACGCGTCACGAGGAATCTCCTGGAATTTTCGTGGATTTTTGTGGAATTTCCCTGAAGGTGAGGAATCCCTTTTTACAGAATTTTATATCGCTGTTTTGGGATGAATGTATTGTTTGAGGTGGTCCTCTTGTCGATTTTCGTTCTCAGCACAGAAAAATCGTGGGAAAACGTGCAGGTACTTGTTTCGACCGGATCGTCGCGTAGATCGCAGTGTATATTTTCTGGGAATTTTGTGGGCACGTGTCACAGGTAAAAATGGCTGAACAGTAAATCTGAATTTGGGAGACAGATTTTGGGTTAAACTTGAATTGTAATTTGTGTGTGTTCTTTGGGATCTTTGGCACAGTGTTGCGGGGTTTTTTCCGGAGCGAGCGCGGACTTAGCCTTTGAGGACCGGATTTAGCGCTCGAGGTGGGTACCGTTGTTTACCTCCTACTTATGATGTCCCCACTAGGCCTATTGGAGTGCTTCACTGTTATGTTGCTAAATGAACCGGAATAAGTTAAAATGGCATCTTGGTTGAGAATTGGACTTATTGCTTGGGCTACATCTTAAAATGGACTAAGTATTAATGAATGGATGATTCTTATATTAATATGTCGTTTAAACCTCACGGGGGGGGGGAGTTTTGCTATAAAGGACTATCTTACTCGTACACTTTGGGACCTCTTATGCTTATGTGATAAATGGATATGAGATAACTTAGCAAATGAAAGTTTAACTAGTGGCATACCTCTCTATTGGGAAGGATAATAATATTTAAACCCTGTTTTTATATAAAGGACTTTGCATGCTTAAATGGACATCTAGTTAGGCCACCTTTTTCTGCTACACTATCATGCTGGAATTGACTTAGGAGAAACCATGCTTTTCTCTTCTTTTATTTATATTCGGGGGATAGTGCGCTCGGGTTCGAGCAGGGACTGGGATAGTGTAGTCAGACAGTTGTGGGCTTTGGGACAGGCAGGCTGTGAGGGCCGGGCATTGCGGCAACCGCGGATCTTTGGCGGTTGACCGGACAGTAGTTATTGCATCAGATTGGGATAGAGGATTTGGATTTCTTTTAGTGGATGGGTTTTCCACCGTGATCAGAGTCATGATCCAGTCCTGCTGATTTGGTACTTGTTACCCAGGCATTATACTCGTGTGGGTCGCTCCCCTCGAGTGCCACTCCGGAGTGTGCGTTTTTACAGGCTTCGAGTCTTCGAGACTCCCTTTTCCTATCGGTGTTATGCGTAGGCTGGCATACCCGATTTGGCAGGCAGAGCAGGCAGTACCAGTGCTTACTGGTGTATCGATTGGGCCTAGACAGGCAGGCGTTGACATTCTGATGCATACATATAGCTAATCTATCAGTTAGCTCATTAGAGGCATGTAGTGGTAGCTCTATTCATCATCAGCAGTTTTAATTACAGCTTACCACCTCTGTTCATCTTTTCTGCCTCTTATAGTCCTAGTGGGCACATTTGTGTTGAGGTCTACCCACTAGGAGGAGGCTACTGTTTTATAGTAGTTCTCACTCCCCACTGCTTTTCTTCTTCTATTCCCCTTTGTTTTGCAGAGTCGTCTGCGGCTGTTGCAGGACCCTCCACTGCGGACCGAGGTAAGAGAATCGCGGACTAGGTAGCGGTCCACCCAGGCACCAGTTCTATTATTAGATGTACCCCGATACTCTCAGATACTCTACTATTCATTTCTTTTTGGGTCTGGCTTCGGCCAGCTGGTTGTATTTGATTAGTGAGCTGGGAGAGACTTATGTATTATTGAGAGTTACTTTCTGCACCTTGCTTTTCTGCTTTATCTGAGATGTATTAGTTACTGTTTAGCTCTGTTTATGCTCTTTTATTATATCATCCATACTTGAGCAGGTTACCAGCGCTTCGTATACACGGGAAATTCTGTGTATACGGCGGATCTGTAGACGGGCCCGGGTTCTGGTTTACACCCGGGGCGTGACAGATTAAGTTGGTATCAGAGCTTAGGGATAGGTCAATTGGGACTTAGGAAACCCTAGGCTTTTGGCAGACCCTAGGAAGGCAGGGCGTGAGTGACGTGACATTATGCGAGAGTCGGCAATTTGGTCATATATTATTTTGACTCTTCCAGGGAGTGAAGAGGGATTGGCATGTCCTGTTTCTGGCGAACTATTATGTTGGCTGCAGACAACATAAGGTTACAGAAATAGGAGGATGCCTTTGACTTTCGCTAGATTGGGTCGTGTGTGGTTTCGGTTCTGATTCGTGGTTTCTTGTGTGACAGGATGCCTCCCAGGCGGCGGATTCCTACCCGGGGTACCCCTACACCCCCGGAGGGGCCGGAGCAGTCCGGACCTTCAGAGATTGCTGAGTTGAGGGCCATGGTGGCCCAGCTGGCGGAGGGTCACCGCCGGCAGGAGCAGAGGTTTGAGCAGCTGCTTGCTCAGGTTGGGGCCCCTCCCCCTACTACTACTGAGGCCCCCGCACCACCTGTTGTACCACCGGCTATACCGCTTGTGCCTACGGCACCATCTTCGAGCAGCGGGGCCCCGGGAGCGATCCGACCTTTGGCTCCCGAGGAGGAGCAGGAGTTTACTGATAAACTCACCCATTTCTGCAAGCGGGGACCGCCTAGATTCTCGGGGCGGAGCACTCACCCTTGGGAGGTTGGGACGTGGCTTTCAGCAATGGAGAAGTTGTTCCGAGACTTCTTCATCGATCAGAAGTACCGGGTACACATGGCTGTGCATTGTCTGGATGGAGATGCGGACACGTGGTGGCGTCGGGTGGAGCCCCTGGAGTTTCAGATCACCCGGCAGCTACCTTGGGCAGAGTTCAAGAGGATGGTCCTGGACACTTACTTTTCCACCAGCGTGAAGAAAAAGGTAGAGGATGACCTGAAGAATCTCCAGCAGGGCGACCGGTCGGCATGGGACTACTTTCAGGAGTTTTCGCGACTGCTCAGCTGCGTTCCCTACGTCGCGAGGGATGGACCACATCAGGTGGAGCTCTTCGAGTCGGGCCTGCGCCCGGAGCTCTATACCTTGGTGCATGCACAGAGATTACAGACCCTGGAGGAGGCGGCCGAGCATGCACAGTGGATCGAGAGAGGAGACCACGTTGTTGCCAGACATGGGGGCCTGGCCGCTCAGGGATCGGACAGGAAGCGGCCAGCGCAGGATGATGGGGGACAGGCCAGCTCCTGGAGGCCGCCCCGACCCCCGCCGCCTCAGTTCTCAGGCCGCGGGCGTTCGGAGCGGCGAGGGCATGGTGGATCTCCGAGGCCCCCACAGCACCAGCAGCAGCACTCACGACAGCAGCAGCATTCTCAGCAGCAGAGGTCGCAGTCCCGGCACCAGGGATCTCAGCGGCAGAGGCAGCAGCAGCAGGGGAGGCAGCCCCAGACCCCAGCCAGGTGCATTTTCTGCCAGGGACAGCACTCTCCTGATACTTGTGACCAGAGGTTTGGCCGCTGTTACCGGTGCGGACAGTCGGGCCACGTTCGAGCTACTTGCCCTTATGCGCCAGCACCGGCTCCTTCCTCGGCATCCGCCCCACCGGCGCCCCAGCAGCGGTCCTATGCTCCGGCAAGCAGGGCCCCTTCTTTCCACCCGGCAGATCACCGACCACCGGCATAGAGCGGGCGGGTTTATGCCGCCCAGGTTGCGGACTCCCTGGCAGCCGACCACGTGGTGGCAGGTATCGTTTTACTTTCTGGCAGTAGAGCTCGCACCTTATTTGATACCGGGGCATCACATTCTTTCATCAGTAGAGCATTTGCATCATCTCATGGACTAGAGTTAGGTCGGTTGCCACGTGCGTTAGAGGTACGGGTTCCCGAGCATACTTTACTTGTAGAGGAGTGTTGTTGGTCTTGCCCTGTACAGATCGAGTCGTGGATCTTGCCAGCGGACCTGATGGTCCTGAGTCAGCTGCGAGACTTTGATATGGTACTTGGGATGGACTGGCTGACTCGCTATTATGCGACTATTGATTGTGCCGCGAGGACGGTGACTTTTAGCGAGCCAGGCCAGGAGGTGATTGTGTACAGAGGATGCCAGAGTACCTTCTTCGCCGCGATAGTTTCGACTTCTCGTGCGAGGCAGATGATGCGCAGCGGATGCGTGGCCTTTTTGGCCAGTGTGGTTGAGGGGCCTGCGGCGGCACCGGGACTCGCGGATATCCCTATAGTCCACGAGTTCCCGGATGTTTTCCCACCAGAGCTGACTTGTATGCCGCCGGATAGGGAGATCGAGTTTTTGATTGACGTAGTCCCAGGAACTGCGCCAATCTCTAAGGCCCCTTACCGAATGGCACCGGCGGAGCTGCGGGAGTTGAAGGCGCAACTCCAGGATTTATTGGATAAGGGTTTTGTGAGGCCGAGTGTATCACCTTGGGGAGCACCGGTGCTGTTCGTGAAGAAGAAGGATGGTTCACTTCGTCTTTGTGTGGATTACCGAGAGCTGAATAAAGTGACCATCAAGAACAAGTACCCTTTGCCGCGCATCGACGACTTATTTGATCAGCTGCAAGGGTCTTGTGTCTTCTCTAAGATTGATTTACAGTCTGGTTACCACCAACTGAAGGTGAAGACCGAGGATGTTCCTAAGACAGCATTCAGGACTCGGTACGGGCATTACGAGTTCACCGTCATGCCTTTTGGATTGACTAATGCCCCTGCCGCATTTATGGATTTGATGAACAGGGTCTTTCGACCTTATCTGGACCGGTTTGTGGTAGTGTTCATCGATGACATCCTGATTTACTCTCGGAGCGATGTGGAGCACGAGGAGCATCTGAGGATAGTGCTGCAACTTCTGAGGGAGAAGAAGTTGTATGCCAAGTTGTCTAAGTGCGAGTTTTGGCTTCGAGAGGTTGCCTTTTTGGGCCATGTGATTTCAGCCGCGGGGAGTGGCGGTAGACCCGGCGAAGATTGAGGCGATCCGGGATTGGCCCCGACCGACGACGGTAGCAGAGGTTCGCAGTTTTATGGGCTTGGCAGGTTATTACCGTCGGTTTGTGGAAGGTTTTGCGAAACTTTCCGCACCCCTCACTCGTCTGACGCGCAAAGGAATTAAGTTCATCTGGAGTGAGGATTGCCAGAGAAGCTTCGAGGAACTGAAGACCAGATTGATGTCAGCTCCTATCCTTTCCCTCCCTGTTATGGGGAAAGGATACGTGATCTACAGTGACGCATCGCATAGTGGACTCGGGTGCGTGCTGATGCAGGAGGGTAAGGTAATCGCTTATGCTTCGCGACAACTCAAGGATTATGAGAAAAATTACCCTACCCATGACTTGGAGCTAGCGGCTGTGATCTTCGCACTGAAGTTGTGGTGCCACTATCTGTATGGGGAACACTGCGAGATTTACACCGACCACAAGAGCCTGAAGTATCTGTTCACGCAGAAGGAGCTCAATCTGAGGCAGCGCAGATGGTTGGAGCTGTTAAAGGATTACGATGTGGACATACTTTACCATCCTGGCAAGGCAAACGTGGTCGCTGATGCCCTGAGCAGGAGAGCAGTGCAGAGCTTATCTATGATGATCACCGATCAGGCGCCATTATTGGAGCAGATGAGGCGGTTAGAGCTTGAGGTGGTGTCCCCGGGGGTTTCTGCTAGACTATTGTCCTTGGTCGTGCAGCCCACTCTGTTGGACAGGATTCGGGAGAAACAGAGTGAGGACCCCCATCTGATGAGGATTCGAGAGCAGATTCCGGCTGGAGAGGCAGGGGATTTCTCAGTTGATGCTTCGGGAGTACTACGGTACAGGGACCGAGCTTGCGTGCCTATGGACTCGGAGACTCGAGAGCAGATCTTGCGGGAGGCTCATTATACACCTTATACCATCCATCCTGGTGGGACTAAGATGTATAAGGACCTCAAGGCACAGTTCTGGTGGAGCGGCATGAAAAGAGATATTGGCAGATTTGTGGCGCACTGCTTAACTTGTCAGCAAGTAAAGGCTGAGCATCGTGTACCTGCTGGCAAGTTGCAGAGCCTCCCGATCCCTGAATGGAAGTGGGATCATATCACTATGGATTTTGTCACGGGATTGCCGAGAGCTCAGGCTGGAGCGGATGCGATCTGGGTGGTCGTGGACAGACTCACCAAATCCGCTCACTTTATACCAGTTCAGATGACTTGGCCATTGGATCGACTGGCACAGGTGTACTTGGCCGAGGTGGTCAGATTGCACGGGATACCCATTTCCATCGTGTCGGATAGGGACTCGAGGTTTGTCTCGCACTTTTGGAGGAGTTTACAGACGGCCCTAGGGACACGGCTTCACTTCAGCACAGCTTTTCACCCACAGACGGACGGACAGTCAGAGCGCACCATTCAGACTCTCGAGGATATGCTACGAGCATGCGTTCTGGACTTTGGGGGCGGGTGGCACCGACATCTGGGATTGGTCGAGTTTGCGTACAACAACAGCTATCAAGCGAGCATCCAGATGGCCCCGTTTGAAGCGTTGTATGGGCGCAAGTGTCGGTCACCCCTATATTGGAGTGATGTGGGCGAGAAGAAGACCTTGGGTCCTGATCTACTATTGGAGGCAGAGGAGAAGGTCAGACTGATTCGACGACATCTGGAGACAGCTCAGAGCCGGCAGAAGAGTTATGCTGACACCCGACGACGAGACTTGGAGTTTCAGGTGGGCGATCATGTCTTTTTGAAAGTCTCGCCGTCGAAAGGGATTCGGAGATTTGGGATTCGTGGAAAACTGAGCCCTCGTTATATCGGACCTTTTGAGGTATTGGAGCGCATCGGGCCAGTTGCCTACCGGCTTGCACTTCCTCCCAGATTGGCTAGTGTTCACGACGTGTTTCATGTATCCACCCTGAGGAGATATGTTCATGACCCGTCGCACATCATTGATTTCGTCCCACTGGAGGTTGCGGAGGACTTGAGCTATGTCGAGCGGCCACTGCGGATTTTGGACCGCGAGGTTAGAGAGCTGCGCAGCCGGGCCATCCCTTATGTGAAGGTTCTGTGGAGCAACCAGGGCGAGCGCGAAGCTACGTGGGAGCTGGAGTCAGCGATGTTGGATGCCCACCCCAATTGTTTGAGGCCCCGACTTGAGGTATGATTTTAGTTTCGAGGACGAAACTTTCTTTTAGTAGGGGAGGATGTGATGATCCAGGTTTCCATGCACTGTTTTCCCGTGAATCCAAGTGTGAAACACCTAATGATGGTGTTTGATCCACAGTGTGTCAAAGGGACAGCACAGGTGGTGTCCGTGGCAGTGTTTATTGTTAGTTTGGCCTTCGGCGGGGTTTGCCGAATTTTAGAAAAGTTTTCTAGGCCAAACGGATGGCGTATTTGGATTCAGCGCGGAAAAACGCTTGAAAACGGCTATTTATTTGCCGGATTTGGAGTCCGGATGCCCAAAAACGGACTCCCGGAAGTTCTAGTGTCTCCTGGTGCATGGGGGAGGGCCGTGGACCGCCGGATGCCATGTGGCGGGCCCTCATTGGCCGGCCCGCGGCCGCCGGTGCATGGAACGGCTCGGCGGGGTGCACGGACCCGGCGCACCGACACGTGGCGCATGGGCTACTGGCGGGCTCATGGACTCGGCGCAGGGGACAACGCCTGCCCCCGCGCCTGACCGCACAGTGCGTGGGACGCGCGTCGCCTCGCCATTGGCGAGCGCCTGCGGGGCTGACGCGCGGTCGGGACGCGCGTCGGCGCTGGCGCGCCCCGCACGGCTGTTCGCTGTGCGGGATGCGCGCCGATCTCCTGTGGGGACGCGCGTCGCGTGCTGGTTGGTTCGCCCGGTCGGACGGAACGCGTCCGACCCGCCCTGGCGGATCCGGGCCAAACGCGGCCCGAATCCAATAACGCGGGTTTGTTTTTCTCCTTCTTGATTCTTTTAGGGCATTGGGAGCCGATTTCTCCCTTTCTGTTTGGAACCACTCCGAGCCCCCTCTTAGACATTTCTTCCTCTCCCAATCCTCCATCCACTGTAGAAATCTCAAGAATTTTGAAGGCTCGGATCCCAAGGTTTGCATTTATCCGGCGCGGCGCGACGATCGTTCTACGGCTACCAGATTCGTCGCATTTCGGTGTTCTAGCTCCCCCGGCTCACCCCGACATCCTGTTTTTACGATTTTTGCGCCGTCGGATTCTTGACAGGTAGGGCTTCACTTTCTCTTTTATGAGTTCTCTTGATTCAGAGGTTTTGATGGTGATTCTGTGGCTTCTTTCTGACCCTTTTTCCCGTCGCGGAGTTTTGGGACAGCACCATCTCGTTTTGGCGATAACTTCGCGCTCGAGCATCGAAACCAGGGCGATTCAAAAGGGGATTTGCATCTACGCGTCACGAGGAATCTCCTGGAATTTTCGTGGATTTTTTGTGGAATTTCCCTGAGGTGAGGAATCCCTTTTTACAGAATTTTATATCGCTGTTTTGGGATGAATGTATTGTTTGAGGTGGTCCTCTTGTCGATTTTCGTTCTCAGCACAGAAAAATCGTGGGAAAACGTGCAGGTACTTGTTTCGACCGGATCGTCGCGTAGATCGCAGTGTATATTTTCTGGGAATTTTGTGGGCACGTGTCACAGGTAAAATGGCTGAACAGTAAATCTGAATTTGGGAGACAGATTTTGGGTTAAACTTGAATTGTAATTTGTGTGTGTTCTTTGGGATCTTTGGCACAGTGTTGCGGGGTTTTTCCGGATGCGAGCGCGGACTTAGCCTTTGAGGACCGGATTTAGCGCTCGAGGTGGGTACCGTTGTTTACCTCCTACTTATGATGTCCCCACTAGGCCTATTGGAGTGCTTCACTGTTATGTTGCTAAATGAACCGGAATAAGTTAAAATGGCATCTTGGTTGAGAATTGGACTTATTGCTTGGGCTACATCTTAAAATGGACTAAGTATTAATGAATGGATGATTCTTATATTAATATGTCGTTTAAACCTCACGGGGGGGGGGGAGTTTTGCTATAAAGGACTATCTTACTCGTACACTTTGGGACCTCTTATGCTTATGTGATAAATGGATATGAGATAACTTAGCAAATGAAAGTTTAACTAGTGGCATACCTCTCTATTGGGAAGGATAATAATATTTAAACCCTGTTTTTATATAAAGGACTTTGCATGCTTAAATGGACATCTAGTTAGGCCACCTTTTTCTGCTACACTATCATGCTGGAATTGACTTAGGAGAAACCATGCTTTTCTTTCTTTTATTATATTCGGGGGATAGTGCGCTCGGGTTCGAGCAGGGACTGGGATAGTGTAGTCAGACAGTTGTGGGCTTTGGGACAGGCAGGCTGTGAGGGCGTGCATTGCGGCAACCGCGGATCTTTGGCGGTTGATCCCGGGACAGTAGTTATTGCATCAGATTGGGATAGAGGATTTGGATTTCTTTTAGTGGATGGGTTTTCCACCGTGATCAGAGTCATGATCCAGTCCTGCTGATTTGGTACTTGTTACCCAGGCATTATACTCGTGTGGGTCGCTCCCCTCGAGTGCCACTCCGGAGTGTGCGTTTTTACAGGCTTCGAGTCTTCGAGACTCCCTTTTCCTATCGGTGTTATGCGTAGGCTGGCATACCCGATTTGGCAGGCAGAGCAGGCAGTACCAGTGCTTACTGGTGTATCGATTGGGTCTAGACAGGCAGGCGTTGACATTCTGATGCATACATATAGCTAATCTATCAGTTAGCTCATTAGAGGCATGTAGTGGTAGCTCTATTCATCATCAGCAGTTTTAATTACAGCTTACCACCTCTGTTCATCTTTTCTGCCTCTTATAGTCCTAGTGGGCACATTTGTGTTGAGGTCTACCCACTAGGAGGAGGCTACTGTTTTATAGTAGTTCTCACTCCCCACTGCTTTTCTTCTTCTATTCCCCTTTGTTTTGCAGAGTCGTCTGCGGCTGTTGCAGGACCCTCCACTGCGGACCGAGGTAAGAGAATCGCGGACTAGATAGCGGTCCACCCAGGCACCAGTTCTATTATTAGATGTACCCCGATACTCTCAGATACTCTACTATTCATTTCTTTTTGGGTCTGGCTTCGGCCAGCTGGTTGTATTTGATTAGTGAGCTGGGAGAGACATATGTATTATTGAGAGTTACTTTCTGCACCTTGCTTTTCTGCTTTATCTGAGATGTATTAGTTACTGTTTAGCTCTGTTTATGCTCTTTTATTATATCATCCATACTTGAGCAGGTTACCAGCGCTTCGTATACACGGGAAATTCTGTGTATACGGCGGATCTGTAGACGGGCCCGGGTTCTGGTTTACACCCGGGGCGTGACATTTTTGTGGTGCGTGGGAGGCATCCGGAGCTGGGGAGCTCAACTCCAGGGACAGAATGTTTGTACAGTGTAATGGTCCAGCGTGGCATGCGATGCCAAGGCCGAGGGCGCTCTGATCTAGGTTTGGTCGTGAGGACCAAGGGTTTCAGCACGTGTTGGTACGGACATACTCAAGGGCGGGTCAGTGTGGCATGCGACGCCAAGGCCGATGGCGTCTGATCTGGAGTAGTGGTTGGCAGCTATCAACCAAGCTAAGCACGGAAGCGTCACGTTGGGTAGCGGACATGCTCAGGGTGGGTCAGTGTGGCATGCGATGCCAAGCCGAGGCGGCTCTGATCTGGAGTAGTGGTTGGCAGCTATCAACGAAGCTGGAGAACAGATGGACATCGACGAGGGCGTCGATAACTTGGGTGGGGGAGTCTGTCACGTGTCGATCGTGTTGGTTCGACCGTGACATCCTTGGGGCCACTTTTGGATGACATTTGGTAGGCATTTGGGTTGACAAAGTTACGGTTTGCGAAGTTGGGACAATCCGTCAGGGTTAAGCCGTGGGCGAACCAACGGGGGCAATTCCCTAGCAATGGCCCATGCCATGACCATGGAAATGGTGCCGCATGCGGGGTTTCAAAACGTACCCCTCGGTGAGCACCTTTGTACCCCCGGGGTGCCAAAGGGTGGATGCCTCTGGGGTTATATAGAGGAGGGGTTGGACACTTGCGAAGTGGCCCGACTCCCCCGTTGGCCTATAGGACATAGGCCATCCCTTGGCGAGCGGAGTCGCCAAGCCTAAGTTCGTGTGAGCGGGATTTGATGGTCGTTGAGCACACGGGCTTAGGGTAATGCCAAAGACACGAGGTCGACGGCATTACGGAGCGGGGTTGGCCCAGAGGTTTTGCCTCTCGGTTCGCTTGCACTACCTTATGCCGTTTCGGATCTCTGTAGCGGAGCGAACGAGCGGATGAGGGACAGTCTTGCGAAAGGTTGGTCCGCCTCAATGGACAAGGCTTGCGAAGGCATGTGGGTGCCTAGCGGGGATTCGTGAGGCGCGAGGCCTACGAAGTTGCAAGGCGAGGGAACGTCGGTCCGCCGTAATGGGCAAGGCTCGCAAAGGCAGTGGTGCCGAGCGGGGATTCGTGCGGTGCGGCCCACGAAGTAAGAGGAGGCAATCGATGCTGGTTTTCGTTAAGTGAGCCATGGAGAGGACCGAGGGTGTTGGCGGCCAAGCATGGTCGTGCAATGGAGGTGCCGAATGGCTAGCTAAGCGGAGCGAGGCTGATTCGATTGTGAGCGACATCCGTCAAGCAACCTTGGATGCTGGGCCGAGTGTGTTGGCGGCCAAGCATGGTCGTGCAATGGAGGTGCCAGGGGGTTGGCGACGCGGGGAGAATGTCGCTAGGTTGGCAAACCCTTGCGAAGGGAACACACGCGGGGACAAGTAGTGTGGGGTATTCGGGAAGCGGACCTTGGACCGAATCGGGAGCGATGACGGAACTAGGTGGCCGGCGGAACGGGACATGCCCGACCTGACTATAGATCCTATCGTGGGAATTGCGGGGCGCGCGGCGCCTTGGCAAGGCAACGGGCTGGCAGACGGGCGAGATGCGTGGGACGGGTCGCTCGGTTAAGCAGACGAGCGGAACGCGCAAGGGCAACTCGCTCGGGCCCATTCAAATGGACTAAGTTGTGAGAACTTGTATTGTCCCGGATGTTTGCTTCGGAGGCAAAGGGACATTCGGTTAGTAGCACTCTCGAGGAGAGTTTGTCCGGCTAGGCGGAATATACTCGGCTTGAAGGCCAACCTCGTGGCGGGGTTGTTTGTTCGGAACTCGCGGAGTTCGACAAAGGGTTCGACGTAAGGCGCGGCACCGGGCAGTCAGGCTCGTGGAGGAGCATGCTTGGTTAATGCTTGAGTTTGGATCCCGCTGTTTAAGTTCGAGGGCGTGTCCGTGGCAAGGGACTCGGGAAGGCTGGCTCGGGTGTGCGACACTTGAGCGCCGCATGGGGTAATTTTAAGGCGAAAAAGCTGACCCCGTGACAGCGCGCCACGTGGTCCACCCGGCTGCCGATGCGTGGCGCGCACCCGGTCAGCGCGCCGCTGACGCTGTGACGCCCCACTTCCCAGGGGGTCACCCATCCTAGAACTACTCTAGCTCTAGCACGCTTAACTCTCATGTTCCTCTTGGATCTTGCTACCATCCAAAATGCTATAGCCGGGTTAGAGATTTAGTCCTATTATATTATTTATATAGAGGACTAATCCAAATTCCGGGGTGTCACATTCTTCCCCCCTTTAAGCCCTGACGTCCACGTCAGCTCAAGCACACTCACAAGCACCAGGCGATGTGAGACTCGTCTCGCTAGCCTTAGCCGACCTTGTGAGGAGCTGCACTCCACTCACAACGGTCATTAGCCGGGGAGCCTCGCTCTACCCGCTATATAACCCTGGCTCAGCCGAGACTCATCTCACATTTCCGGCTGGTGAATGGCTCTGATACCAATAGTGACGCCCCACTTCCCAGGGGGTCACCCATCCTAGAACTACTCTAGCTCTAGCACGCTTAACTCTCATGTTCCTCTTGGATCTTGCTACCATCCAAAATGCTATAGCCGGGTTAAGAGAATTAGTCCTATTATATCATTTATATATAGGACTAATACACATTCCGGGGGTGTCACATTCTTCCCCCTTTAAGCCCTAACGTCCTCGTCAGGCTCAAGCACATTCACAAGCACCAGGCGATGTGAGACTCGTCTCGCTAGCCTTAGCCGACCTTGTGAGGAGCTGCACTCCACTCACAACGGTCATTAGCCGGGGAGCCTCGCTCTACCCGCTATATAACCCTGGCTCAGCCGAGACTCATCTCACATTTCCGGCTGGTGAATGGCTCTGATACCAACTGTGACGCCCCACTTCCCAGGGGGTCCCCATCCTAGAACTACTCTAGCTCTAGCACGCTTAACTCTCATTTTCCTCTGGATCTTGCTACCATCCAAAATGCTATAGCCGGGTTAGAGATTTAGTCCTATTATATCATTTATATAGAGGACTAATCCAAATTCGGGGGTGTCACAGACGCGCCCACGTGCGCGTTGCCAGCGCCGCCTGCCATCCCTGCATGCACGCGCCCCAAGGCAGCCTGCACCCGCTCCGTTGACCCAGTCTACTGCACCAGCCTACCGCCAGCTGCCACGCGTCCTCCCCTCCGGTGCACGCCGGCCCCGTGGAACGAGCACCTGCCCGCGCGCCTGCTCGAGCACTGCGCGCTGCCCGCGCCTGCACCTGCCCGAGCCCGCGCCGCCGCCCCTCCGCCGTCGCGGCGCTGCCCCAGCCGCCGGAAACAGTGCCCCATTGCCTCGAAATCCGTGTTTCCGCGTCCGGGCTCCTAAAAATACAAATAAATAGTCCATTTTCACGTTTTCGCGCGCCGAGTCCAAATCCGGTGTCCGATTTGCCAAATTCTAATTCCAAAATTTGTCGAATGCATCCGGAAAGGTGTTCTTTTGTCCAAACTTCGCGCTGAGCCCAATTTTAATATCCGTTTCGCGAGAAACCACTTCTACACATCCGACGGGGTCCTCCGATCACTCACGTGATCCATTTTAATCCCTGAGTCCGGCGCTTGTGTCCAATTGTGCACACAACACCTCCAATACACAGTACAGGCCCCCTGAACCTGCCAAACACACTGCAGAAGCTCTGCTAATCCAACAGTAATCCTCTTGCGGAAATTCGGATCCTCACATCCTTCCCCACTAAAAGAAAGTATCGTCCTCGAAACTAAAGTCATTCCTCAATCCGAAACCTCAACCAAGTAGAGGGGGCAAATATCCAATCATCACCACTCAAGCTCCCAAGGCTGTCTAATACCTCCTCTAGAGACGCGATGCAATCCTCGGGTCTCTAACTAGAACAAAATAGAGGCGGGAACTCCAAAAAACCGCACCACCTCGACCAAGTACAGCTGGGCTAACCGCTCGAGCTACCAGTAGTCTGCATCGGTACAAGCATCCGCTCCTCCCCAGGGCCCCGATAACCAACCACAAGTCCATCGGCACAAAAGCTCGATCCAAGTACTTTGTACTCCCAAGGTATCCAATATAAGTCCCCCAACTGATCACGTAGACTCCGATCTCTAGTCTTTAAACCGTCGGGATGTAGCAATTCCCCACCTCTCTCCGGCATCAACACACAGCCAATGCAGTCGAGAAAACCAGATTACAAATCCACCTTCAGGAAGACCCGGGACCCTTACAGCTGGTAAATCAAATCCTCCATGCTCGACAAGGGTGCTAGCTCCAGATGGTCACTTCACCTAATTCCCGAGGACCCACAAAGCCGAAGTGAACCAACCTTCCACAACTCGAATAGCACCGGTGCCGCCGAAGGCGACACACTTGGTCTGACAAAATTCTAAAACATAAACATCCATCCGTGGCTGTTGAGTGTCCTCAACTCCCAAACTAGTGACATGCTAGACAACTCCGATCGGCCGGGAAACTCCGCAGACACCAAACCGGGGGTCCGATCCCCACTCCAAACCAGGGTCCCCGTCCCGGCGCCGCCCAGTCCCTCAACCACACCAGTCAAAAGGCTACTCATCCACTGGGAACATCCTCCTCACTCACGAAGTCAAAACCATAGAGGCGAAGATAACCCTCAAGCACCCAGGTACACCAACACCTCCGGGCCTGGCTCCCCAAGAAAACCGTCCTCGCGGCATTCAACCGCCGCGAAAAAAAAACCGAACCAGCCAGCCCAACGGTACCACAACAACATCCCGCAGCTGAGCCAAGACCATCAGGTCTACCGGCAAAATCCAGGACTCAAGCTGCACCGGGCAGGACCAACAACTCTCCTCCACGTGCCAAGCGCGATCGAGAAAATAAGCCTCCCGTGCCGTGGTGACCATCCTACCCCTAACCCAAGCAATGAAGCAAAGCACTACGCACCAAGAAGGGAATACTCCCGTATCAAAAAGATACGAACCCAAAAGCCCGGAGCAACTCAAACCTACCACCACACCGACCGTTGTATCCTATGTGCTTGACAGTCCAGAAATCCACTATCCTGGAAAAAACAAATCGGGAATGCCCTCCCTCCGACTGATATGTCCTCCATCACCCGGCGCCAAGCGCCTCAATCAGAACTCTCGCCTCAGGCGGTAGATCCCACAGCTTACCCCTGTCAACTATCCACACCAGCCTCAGAGCCCCAGCACTAAACGTCGGGACGGATGGGGCTACTCGCTACTCCGACAACTGTGCCACTGCGCTGATCCGACAACTGTGCCACTACTCCGACAACTGTGCCACTGCGCTGATCTGACAACTGTGTCACTACTCCGACAACTGTGCCACTGGCTGCTCCGACAACTGGGTCACTGCTCGACAACTGTGCCACTGCGCTGCTCCGACAACTGTGTCACTGCTCCGACAACTGTGCCACTGCGCTGCTCCGACAACTGTGTCACTGCTCCGCTGATCTGCCTGTTAAGGATTTGTTTTGGCGTATTTCGTGAAAATGGTTAAGTCTTGAAGATTGAAGATGAAGAAGTTTAGATCATATACCTCAATCTCAAGTAAGAAGAATTCAAAAGGATCAGGTATGTTAAACTAAATAATTTTGGTGATCCGAATAATCTTATAGTGTAGAAACACTTGGATGGATTTTTAATCGCATAAAAATAAAAAACTGGACATGTTATATGTTCAGGATCCGGAACAGGTATCTACAGTCCGGACCCCGAACATAAGGTAGTTCATGCGCAAATCCAGTCCGGAACACATCAGTTCAGTCCGGACGCCGAACGTGGATTTTGCAGAAACTGCATGAACAGTCCGGACCGTGGATCTTCAGTCCGGACCCCGAACGTGTGTTTTTCTGGAAATAGTCTGTCTAGCTACGACAATCCGGACCGCAGTATTCCAGTCCGGACCGTCGTCCTGAAAAATTCCAGATAATGTTAGTTTTTGATTCTTTCCTCTCCCAATGGTTCTAACCAATAAATAAACCCTACGATTATTTTTTTTTAGGGTGAATCCAACAGAATCCGAAAATGTTTTATCTCTGGGAAATGAATGAGAAAAATTAAAGAGATAAACTTATTAATCCACATATAGAGAAGAAAGGAAATAACTAGATAATTCTATGTTTCTTCATCTATATTAATTAATTTGATTCTAGGTTTTCATACTCAGAATTTGAGTAGAATCAAATTAATGAATACTTAGATGGTATTTTCGATCTATCTTTGATCTAAGTATTCGGCGGATTATCCCACACCAAAAAAAACAACGATTTTTCCAAATCGGCACGTGGACTCGCGTGGCCTTGTGGATTCAAGGTGCTCCCGCTCTCATGGATTCGGAGCGTGGTACGTTCGTGGATTCGAGACTACTACTGGGTGAAGACCGTGGATTCGGTCAGACGTCGTGGATTCGGCGTTGGACGCAAATCGTGGATTCGAGGCGCGTTGCGGAGCGAGCGGAGAAGATCAACTCGGAGCGTATGGAAAAAGGATGAGTCGTCTGTGAGTGCGTTATATCACCTTTGTAAGTGTTAAATCTTAGTTGATTCACCGTGTTATCGGTCCCGTGGGTTTTTACTCCTGGTTTTGGAGTTTTCCACGTAAAAATCTTGCGTGTTATTTCATTTCCGCATTGGGTTTTTATACGCCAAGATTTTTGAATGGTTTATCGTTTACACCTATTCACCCCCCCTCTAGGTGTTTTTTCCCCTATTTAGATCCTATTATAGAGGTGACCCAACAATGGTATCAGAGCGGGGAATAGGGTTGTAAACAATGGTTGAAGGTGGAAACATCAACAGACCCCGTTCTTCGATGGAACAAACTATGCCTACTGGAAAGTACGGATAAAAGCCTTTTTAATTTCCATCGACGAAAGATGTGGCACTCTATCGAGTTAGATGGTTCAAATCCAACTGAAGTTATTGTTGATGTTCACACCATCAAACCTAGGTCGAAATGGGACCAAGGAAGAGATTGACTCATCTTCTTACAATGGCAAAGGAATTAACGCCTTATTTAATGCTTGTGACAATCTAAGTTCTCCGGCGTCTCGGCATGTGAGACTGCGAAAGAAATCTGGGATGTCTTCAAGTTACACATGAGGGAACTAACCTTGTGAAGATCAGAAACTGCAAATGCTTACGAGCAAGTTTGACTCTATTTTCATGGCAGAAAATGAATTTTCACAGATTACTATACGCGATTGCAAGACATCGTGAATACATGTTGCTAACTTGGGAGAGAAAATTCCAGAATTTAAAATTGTAAGAAAGATTTTAAGGACTCTTCCTGAAAGATTTGTTCCAAGGTTACGGCCATTGAAACTATTAAAACCCGGACGAAAATGTGTAGAAAGATTAGTTGGTTCATTACAAACATATGAAATGACATTTCCTACTAACTATTCTTCTGGAAAAGCATCTACTTCTAAGTCTTCAGGTTTTGCGTTGAAAACAACAAAAGAAGAAGACGCGGATTCATCTCCTCAGACGATGACGAGAACTTATCTATGGAGGATTTTGAGAAGCAGCTTGCTCTCTTGAAAAGAAAATTTCGCCGAAACTTTCGAAGGGGTAATTCAAGTAAAACTTCATCCTTCGTAAAGCGAAGAAAGGCAAAGGTTTTTCAAGCCACAAGTCAAGAAAGCAAGAGAGTTTTTCAAAGGATAAGACAAGCTCAGAGGGACAAGTCCAATGCTTCAAGTGCCGAGGGTACGACCATATCTCAACGGAGTGTCCCAATAGAATCCGTCAAAGAAGAAAGTGATGCAAGCCGTCACTTGGGATGACACCTCAATGTCAAACTGAGTCATCTTCCAGTGATGAAGAGAATAACGCCAACGGCGTTCACGCGTCCACAACTTCACCTTTCGTTGCTTTATGGCAAGTACATCCGATTTCTTGTCCAACTCCTCCCAACTTGAAAAGAATGCAACGGACAACGAATCGAGCAACTCCGAAGGTGAGACTTTGCTTTGACTACATAAACTTTTAAAGGATTCAAAGAAACTGGCAAAGCAAAACAAGGGGTTGAGAGGGAGATTGAGGATCTCGAAGAAGAAGTAAAAAAGGGCAACTTCTCTCCAACCGGTCTTGAAAGTGGAAAGGGGATAACTATAAAAGCAAATGCTTCACTTCAGAGAAAAATGAGCATTTCGAGAAGGAACATGTTAAAAATGGTGATAAAGCTGGTTACTTCTTGAAATTAGCTCTACTCCGAGGCTCGACAGGAAAAAAACGGAAGAGATGGACGAACGACCATTTCCAACCTCAAGGATGTTTAAAGCAATTTCATTCGGGAAGGAGCAAGGGGTAAGATGCTGGGTCTTGGTCAAAACAAACCGTTGCGGCCTTGGATACAAGCGAACTGACGAACAATCTTAGTCTCGGTTGGGACAGGTTTTGTGC
>CM055071.1:17304558-17350628 GCA_029204045.2 Tillandsia leiboldiana
AGCGAAACGAGCGGATGAGGGCCAGTCTTGCGGGAAAAAAGGTTGGTCCGCCTCAATGGACAAGGCTTGCGAAGGCATGTGGGTGCTACGGGGGATGTGAGGCGCGAGGCTACAAGGTTGAAGGCGAGCGAGGGAACGGTCGGTCGCCGTTAATGGGCAAGGTCGCAAAGGCAAGTGGTGCCGAGCGGGGATTCGTGCGGTGCGGCCCCACGAAGTAAGAGGAGGCATCGATGCTGGTTTTCGTTAAGTGAGCCATGGCGATGACCGGGGGGTTGGCGGCCAAGCATGGTCGTGCAATGGAGGTGCCGAATGGCTAGCTAAGCGGAGCGAGCTGATTCGATTGTGAGCGACATCCGTCAAGCAACCTGGTGCTGGGCCGAGTGTGTTGGCGGCCAAGCATGGTCGTGCAATGGAGGTGCCAGGGGGTGGCGACGCGGGGAGAATGTCGCTAGGTTGGCAAACCCTTGCGAAGGGAACACACGCGGGGACAAGTAGTGTGGGTATTCGGGGAAGCGGACCTTGGACCGAATCGGGAGCGATGACGGAAATAGGGGGCCGGCGGAACGGGACATGCCCGACTGACTATAGATCCTATCGTGGGATTGCGGGGCGCGCGGCGCCTTGGCAAGGCAACGGCTGGCAGACGGGCGAGAGCGTGGGACGGGTCGCTCGGTTAAGCAGACGAGCGGACGCGCAAGGGCAACTCGCTCGGGCCATTCAAATGGACTAAGTTGTGAGAACTTGTATTGTCCCGGATGTTTGCTTCGGAGGTCAAAGGGACTTCGGTTAGTAGCACTCTCGAGGAGAGTTTGTCCGGCTAGGCGGAATATACTCGCTTGAAGGCCAACCTCGTGGCGGTGGTTGTTTGTTCGGAACTCGCGGAGTTCGACAAAGGGTTCGACGTAAGGCGCGGCACCGGGCAGTCAGGCTCGTGGAGGAGCATGCTTGGTTAATGCTTGAGTTTGGATCCCGCTGTTAAGTTGAGGGGCGTGTCCGTGGCAAGGGGACTCGGGAAGGCTGGCTGGGTGTGCGACACTTGAGCGCCGCATGGGGTAATTTTAAGGCGAAAAAGCTGACCCCGTGACAGCGCGCCACGTGGTCCACCCGGCTGCCGATGCGTGGCGCGCACCCGGTCAGCGCGCCGCTGACGCTGTGACGCCCCACTTCCCAGGGGGTCACCCATCCTAGAACTACTCTAGCTCTAGCACGCTTAACTCTCATGTTCCTCTTGGATCTTGCTACCATCCAAAATGCTATAGCCGGGTTAGAGATTAGTCCTATTATATTATTTATATAGAGGACTAATCCAAATTCCGGGGTGTCACATTCTTCCCCCTTTAAGCCCTGACGTCCACGTCAGGCTCAAGCACACTCACAAGCACCAGGCGATGTGAGACTCGTCTCGCTAGCCTTAGCCGACCTGTGAGGAGCTGCACTCCACTCACAACGGTCATTAGCCGGGGAGCCTCGCTCTACCCGCTATATAACCCTGGCTCAGCCGAGACTCATCTCACATTTCCGGCTGGTGAATGGCTCTGATACCAATAGTGACGCCCCCACTTCCCAGGGGGTCACCATCCTAGAACTACTCTAGCTCTAGCACGCTTAACTCTCATGTTCCTCTTGGATCTTGCTACCATCCAAAATGCTATAGCCGGGTTAAGAGAATTAGTCCTATTATATCATTTATATATAGGACTAATACACATTCCGGGGGTGTCACATTCTTCCCCCCTTTAAGCCCTAACGTCCTCGTCAGCTCAAGCACATTCACAAGCACCAGGCGATGTGAGACTCGTCTCGCTAGCCTTAGCCGACTTGTGAGGAGCTGCACTCCACTCACAACGGTCATTAGCCGGGGAGCCTCGCTCTACCCGCTATATAACCCGGGCTCAGCCGAGACTCATCTCACATTTCCGGCTGGTGAATGGCTCTGATACCAACTGTGACGCCCCACTTCCCAGGGGGTCACCCATCCTAGAACTACTCTAGCTCTAGCACGCTTAACTCTCATTTTCCTCTTGGATCTTGCTACCATCCAAAATGCTATAGCCGGGTTAGAGATTTAGTCCTATTATATCATTTATATAGAGGACTAATCCAAATTCCGGGGGTGTCACAGACGCGCCCACGTGCGCGTTGCCAGCGCCGCCTGCCATCCCTGCATGCACGCGCCCCAAGGCAGCCTGCACCCGCTCCGTTGACCCAGTCTACTGCACCAGCCTACCGCCAGCTGCCACGCGTCCTCCCCTCCGGTGCACGCCGGCCCCGTGGAACGAGCACCTGCCCGCGCGCCTGCTCGAGCACTGCGCGCTGCCCGCGCCTGCACCTGCCCGAGCCCGCGCCGCCGCCCTCCGCCGTCGCCGGCGCTGCCCCAGCCGCCGGAACAGTGCCCCATTGCCTCGAAATCCGTGTTTTCGCGTCCGGGCTCCTAAAAATACAAATAAATAGTCCATTTTCACCGTTTTCGCGCGCCGAGTCCAAATCCGGTGTCCGATTTGCCAATTCTAATTCCAAAATTTGTCGAATGCATCCGGAAAGGTGTTCTTTTTTTGTCCAAACTTCGCGCTGAGCCCAATTTTAATATCCGTTTCGCGCGAGAAACCACTTCTACACATCCGACGGGGTCCTCCGATCACTCACGTGATCCATTTTAATCCCTGAGTCCGGCGCTTGTGTCCAATTGTGCACAAACACCTCCAATACACAGTACAGGCCCCCTGAACCTGCCAAACACACTGCAGAAGCTCTGCTAATCCAACAGTAATCCTCTTGCGGAAATTCGGATCCTCACATCCTTCCCACTAAAAGAAAGTATCGTCCTCGAAACTAAAGTCATTCCTCAATCCGAAACCTCAACCAAGTAGAGGGGGCAAATATCCAATCATCCACCACTCAAGCTCCCAAGGCTGTCTAATACCTCCTCTAGAGACGCGATGCAATCCTCGGGTCTCTAACTAGAACAAAATAGAGGCGGGAACTCCAAAAAAACCGCACCACCTCGACCAAGTACAGCTGGGCTAACCGCTCGAGCTACCAAGTAGTCTGCATCGGTACAAGCATCCGCTCCTCCCCAGGGCCCCGATAACCCAACCACAAGTCCATCGGCACAAAAGCTCGATCCAAGTACCTTTGTACTCCCAAGGTATCCAATATAAGTCCCCCAACTGATCACGTAGACTCCGATCTCTAGTCTTTAAACCGTCGGGATGTAGAAGCAATTCCCCAACTCTCCGGCATCAACACACAGCCATATGCAGTCGAGAAAACCAGATTACAAATCCACCTTCAGGAAGACCCGGGACCCTTACAGCTGGTAAATCAAATCCTCCATGCTCGACAAGGGTGCTAGCTCCAGATGGTCACTTCACCTAATTCCCGAGGATCCACACAAAGCCGAAGTGAACCAACCTTCACAACTCGAATAGCACCGGTGCCGCCGAAGGCGACACACTTGGTCTGACAAAATTCCTAAAACATCGAATCCTGGAGTTGTGTCCTCAACTCCCAAACTAGTGACATGCTAGACAACTCCGATAGGAGAACAGCCGGGAACTCGCAACCAAAGGGGGTATCCCGAGTCCCGGCGCCGCCGTAGGTCCCTCAACCACACCAGTCAAAAAGGCTACTCATCCACTGGGAAACATCCTCCTCACTCACGAAGTCAAAACCATAGAGGCGAAGATAACCCTCAAGCAACCCAGGTACACCAACACCTCCGGGCCTGGCTCCCCAGAAAACCGTCCTCGCGGCATAATCAACCGCCGCGAAAAAAAAACCGAACCAGCCAGCCCAACGGGTACCACAACAACATCCCGCAGCTGAGCCAAGACCATCAGGTCTACCGGCAAAAATCCAGGACTCAAGCTGCACCGGGCAGGACCAACAACTCTCCTCCACGTGCCAAGCGCGATCGAGAAAATAAGCCTCCCGTGCACGTGGTGACCATCCTACCCCTAACCCAAGCAATGAAGCAAAAGCACTACGCACCAAGAAGGGAATACTCCCGTATCAAAAAGATACGAACCCAAAAGCCCGGAGCAACTCAAACCTACCACCACACCGACCGTTGTATCCTATGTGCTTTGACAGTCTCAGAAATCCACTATCCTGGAAAAACAAATCGGGAATGCCTCCTCCGACTGATATGTCCTCCATCACCCGGCGCCAAGCGCCTCAATCAGAACTCGCCTCAGGCGGTAGATCCCACAGCTTACCCCCCTGTCAACTATCCACCCAGCCTCAGCGCCCCAGCACTAAACGTCGGGACGGATGGGGCTACTCGCTACTCCGACAACTGTGCCACTGCGCTGATCCGACAACTGTGCCACTACTCCGACAACTGTGCCACTGCGCTGATCTGACAACTGTGTCACTACTCCGACAACTGTGCCACTGCGCTGCTCCGACAACTGTGTCACTGCTCCGACAACTGTGCCACTGCGCTGCTCCGACAACTGTGTCACTGCTCCGACAACTGTGGCCACTGCGCTGCTCCGACAACTGTGTCACTGCTCCGCTGATCTGCCCTGTTAAGGAATTTGTTTTGCGTATTTCGTGAAAATGGTTAAGTCTTGAAGATTGAAGATGAAGAAGTTTAGATCATATACCTCAATCTCAAGTAAGAAGAATTCAAAAGGATCAGGTATGTTAAACTAAATAATTTTTGGTGATCCGAATAATTCTTATAGTGTAGAAACACTTGGATGGATTTTTAATCGCATAAAAATAAAAAACTGGACATGTTATATGTTCAGGATCCGGAACAGGTATCTACAGTCCGGACCCCGAACATAAGGTAGTTCATGCGCAAATCCAGTCCGGAACACATCAGTTCAGTCCGGACGCCGAACGTGGATTTTGCAGAAACTGCATGAACAGTCCGGACCGTGGATCTTCAGTCCGGACCCCGAACGTGTGTTTTTCTGGAAATAGTCCTGTCTAGCTACGACAATCCGGACCGCAGTATTCCAGTCCGGACCGTCGTCCTGAAAAATTCCAGATAATGTTAGTTTTTGATTCTTATCCTCTCCCAATGGTTTCTAACCAATAAATAAACCCTACGATTTATTTTTTTTTAGGGTGAATCCAACAGAAGCCGAAATATGTTTTTATCTCTGGGAAATGAATGAGAAAAAATTAACAGAGATAAACTTATTAATCCACATATAGAGAAGAAAGGAAATAACTAGATTAATTCTATGTTTCTTCATCTATATTAATTAATTTGATTCTAGGTTTTCATACTCAGAATTTGAGTAGAATCAAATTAATGAATACTTAGATGGTATTTTCGATCTATCTTTGATCTAAGTATTCGGCGGATTATCACCACCCAAAAACAACGATTTTTCCAAATCGGCACGTGGACTCGCGTGGCCTTGTGGATTCAAGGTGCTCCCGCTCTCATGGATTCGGAGCGTGGTACGTTCGTGGATTCGAGACATACTACTGGGTGAAGACCGTGATTCGGTCAGACGTCGTGGATTCGGCGTTGGACGCAAATCGTGGATTCGAGGCGCGTTGCGGAGCGAGCGGAGAAGATCAACTCGGAGCGTATGGAAAAAGGATGAGTCGTCTGTGAGTGCGTTATATCACCTTTGTACGTGTTATAATCTTAGTTGATTTCACCGTGTTATCGGTCCCGTGGTTTTTACTCCTGGTTTTGGAGTTTTCCACGAAAAATCTTGCGTGTTATTTTCATTTCCGCATTGGGTTTTTATTACGCAAAGATTTTTGAGTGTTTATCGTTTACACCTATTCACCCCCCCTCTAGGTGTTTTTTCCCCTATTTAGATCCTTATTATAGAGGTGACCCAACAATTGGTATCAGAGCGGGAATAGGGTTGTAAACAATGGTTGAAGGTGGAAACATCAACAGACCCCGTTCTTCGATGGAACAAACTATGCCTACTGGAAAGTACGGATAAAAGCCTTTTAATTTCCATCGACGAACAGATGTGTCAATCTATCGAGTTAGGATGGTCAAATCCAACTGAAGTTATTGTTGATGTTCACACCATCAAACCTAGGTCGAAATGGACCAAGGAAGAGATTGACTCATCTTCTTACAATGGCAAAGGAATTAACGCCTTATTTAATGCTTTGTGACAATCTAAGTTCTCTCGCGTCTCGGCATGTGAGACTGCGAAAGAAATCTGGGATGTTCTTCAAGTTACACATGAGGGAACTAACCTTGTGAAGATTCAGAAACTGCAAATGCTTACGAGCAAGTTTGACTCTATTTTCATGGCAGAAAATGAATCTTTCACAGATTACTATACGCGATTGCAAGACATCGTGAATACATGTGCTAACTTGGAGAGAAAATTCCAGAATTTAAAATTGTAAGAAAGATTTTAAGGACTCTTCCTGAAAGATTTCGTTCCAAGGTTACGGCCATTGAAACTATTAAACACCCGGACGAAATCCGTGTAGAAGAATTAGTTGGTTCATTACAAACATATGAAATGACATTTCCTACTAACTATTCTTCTGGAAAAGCATCTACTTCTAAGTCTTCAGGTTTTGCGTTGAAAACAACAAAAGAAGAAGACGCGGATTCATCCTCCTCAGACGATGACGAGAACTTATCTATGGAGGATTTTGAGAAGCAGCTTGCTCTCTTGACAAGAAAATTTCGCCGAAACTTTCGAAGGGGTAATTCAAGTAAAACTTCATCCTTCGTAAAGTCGAAGAAAGGCAAAGGTTTTTCAAGCCACAAGTCAAGAAAGCAAGAGAGTTTTCAAAGGATAAGACAAGCTCAGAGGGACAAGTCCAATGCTTCAAGTGCCGAGGGTACGACCATATCTCAACGGAGTGTCCCAATAGAATCCGTCAAAGAAGAAAGTGATGCAAGCCGTCACTTGGGATGACACCTCAATGTCAAATGAGTCATCTTCCAGTGATGAAGAGGAATAACGCAACGGCGTTCCACGCGTCCACAACTTCACCTTTCGTGTGCTTTATGGCAAGTACATCCGATTTCTTGTCCAACTCCTCCCAACTTGAAAAGAATGCAACGGACAACGAATCGAGCAACTCCGAAGGTGAAGACTTTGCTTTTGCCTACCATAAACTTTTAAAGGATTCAAAGAAACTGGCAAAGCAAAACAAGGGGTTGAGAGGGAGATTGCAGGATCTCGAAGAAGAAGTAAAAAGGGCAACTTCTCTCTCAACCGGTCTTGAAGTGGAAAGGGATAACCTGATAAAAGCAAATGCTTCACTTCAAGAGAAAAATGAGCATTTCGAGAAGGAACATGTAAAAATGGTTGATAAAGCTGGTTACTTCTTGAAGCTCTACTCCGAGGCTCGACAGGAAAAAACGGAGATGACGAAGACCATTTTCCAACTCAAGGATGATTTAAAGCAATTTTCTTCGGGAAGGAGCAAGTTGGATAAGATGCTTGGTCTTGGTCAAACAAACCGTTTCGGCCTTGGATACAATCGAACTGAAGACAATCTTAGTTCGGTTGGGACAGTTTTTGTGCCCCAGTCGGTAACTCCTCCTCCGACGACAGAATTCACTACAATCAACGACAACAACCTTATCTCACCTACTTCGGGATCGTCAAGTACAAAGGTATGTTTTCGTTGTAGTTATGCAGGGCACATAAGAAGAAATTGCAAGATTGGAGCGAAACGAACAAATCAAGCACCTCTTGCAACTACTACCAATGAGTTCACTCCCCGGAAATCAAAGAAGGATTTTTCAAAAGAAAAGAACATTGGTAGTACATCAAACAAGACGAAGACGTCAAGGAAAAGCGATGAATCAATCAAGATGCTTTCACCTAGGAGAATAACTTCACAATCATTGTCGACGCAATCCAAAAAGGTTTGGGTGCGCAAAGGTGAAATCTTCCCTTCTCTTGTTGTTCATACTTCTTTACACGCTTATGACAACTCGTCTTGGTATCTGGATAGTGGATGTTCCCGTCACATGACCGGTGACAAAAACAGTTTTCAAACTTTAGAGAAAATCTCCGGAGGACATGTTGTTTTCAGAGACGGTCGTTCTTCCAAAATTGTTGGAAAATAAACAATCACTATTCTAGAAGGCCCGGTTTTGAATAATGTCTTATTTGTTGAAGGCCTAAAGACTAACCTCATTAGTATAAGTCAACTTTGTAACAATGGTTTCTCAGTTAATTTTTCTTCTGTAGAATGTATTGTAACTGATAAGGACCATATATTCTTTTTGAAAGGGGTTAGGTCAGAAAATAATTGCTATATTGTTTCAAACAAAATTTCTGAAAAGTGTAACCTAGTTTCTTTAGATAATGAAACTCTTTGGCATGAAAGACTAGGTCACATAAATTTTAAAGAACTAGCAAGGATTTCAAATAAAGACGTGGTTAAGGGGGTTCCTAAACTTTCTTTTAAAGATAACATTGTGTGTGGAGGTTGTCAAAAGGGAAAACAATCAAGGGTTGCACACAAGAACTTGAACCACGTTGGTACCAATCGGCCCTTGGAATTACTGCACATGGACTTAATGGGGCCGACTCATCAACCATCTTTGGGAGGAATCATCACATATACCTCCGAGTACTCCGTTACCTCAAACGCTACAGATCTCCAAGGATCATCCGGAATTGAATATTATTGGAGACCCACAAGAAGGAGTCAGGACTCGGAGACAGTTTGTTTGTGGAGTCGCATGTTACGTCTCCATGGTAGAACCAAAGAACGTTGATGAAGCTCTTCAGGATGACTACTGGATTGAAGCGATGTAGGAAGAGCTCCATCAGTTCGAAAGAAACAAAGTCTGGGAACTAACAAAGCCACCGAAACAACACAATGTGATTGGTACTAAATGGATGGTACCATCATCAGGAACAAAGCACGCCTAGTTGCTCAGGGCTATTCACAAATAGAAGGAATAGACTTTGATGAGACGTTCGCCCCGGTAGCTCGACTCGAGTCGATTCGTATACTTTTAGCGATTACTTGTCATTTTAAAATCAAACTCTTTCAAATGGACGTTAAGAGCGCGTTTTTAAATGGATTTTTAAACGAGGAAGTTTATGTGGCTCAACCGAAAGGTTTTGTAGACTATAAACAACCTAACCATGTTTTTCGTTTGAAAAGGGCTCTTTACGATCTAAAGCAAGCACCGCGAGCGTGGAACGAAAGGTTAACAAAGCACCTATTGGAAAAGGGCTATACTCGAGGGGGAGCAGACCAGACTCTCTTTGTGAAGCATTATCAGGATAATTTCATTGTAGCACAAATCTATGCCGATGACATTGTATTTGGTGCAACTAGAGACAATGATGCTTCTAAATTCGCTGAAACCATGGAAAGCGAATTTGAGATGTCTATGATGGGCGAACTGACATACTTTCTTCGATTGCAAGTGAAACAAAATGATGAAGGCATCCATTTGTGCCAATCCAAGTATGCAAGGGAGTTGGTGAAGAAATTCGATTTAGAAAACTCTAAAAATTTTTCAACTCCAATGGGAACTAGCAATAAGGGATTAGGAAGTGAATCTGTTAGTGAAAGTGTAGACGAGAAGCTTTATCGCAGCATGATTGGAAGTCTACTCTACCTCACGGCTAGTCGCCCAGATATATCCTTTAGTGTTGGGATTTGCGCGAGATATCAATCAGCACCAAAGGAGGTTCACCTGAAAGCGGTGAAAAGGATCATCCGGTACGTCAAAGGAACACTGAACTTCAAAATTTGGTATCCTATGGGAACAACGCTTGATATTATAGGATATTCAGATGCCGATTGGGCAGGATCTGTGGATGATCGGAAAAGTACGAGTGGTGCACGTTTTTATCTTGGCCATTGCCTTGTTGCATGTGACGCCCCCAATAGTCCCACATCGGATGTGGATGGATTTGTGATTGGGTTTATATGAGACTTGGACACTAGTAATAATGACTGGGCTTAAGCATTTTGGGCTGTGGTTTGGGCCCAACGAGTTATTGTTGCTAGTGGGCCGGGTCGTTACATTTGGTATCAGAGCCAATAACCAGCCGGATGTGTGTGGCGAGTCTCGGCTGAGTCTGGGTCTAGATGACAGGGCTAGCGAGACGAGTCTCACATCGCCTGGTGATCTTGGGCTTGTGTGTGTGTGTTTGGGCTGACGAGGACGTCAGGCCTAAACGGGGGGAGTTTGTGACGCCCCCAATAGTCCCACATCGGATGTGGATGGATTTGTGATTGGGTTTATATGAGACTTGGACACTAGTAATAATGACTGGGCTTAAGCATTTTGGGCTGATACCAGCACTAAAGCACCGCATCCCATCAGAACTTTGCAGTTAAGTGTGCTTGGGTGAGAGTAGTACTAGGATGGGTGACCCCCTGGGAAGTCCTCGTGTTGCATCCCCCATTATTTTTCTGTGACGCCCCCAATAGTCCCACATCGGATGTGGATGGATTTGTGATTGGGTTTATATGAGACTTGGACACTAGTAATAATGACTGGGCTTAAGCATTTTGGGCTGTGGTTTGGGCCCAACGAGTTATTGTTGCTAGTGGGCCGGGTCGTTAGATTTGGTATCAGAGCCAATAACCAGCCGGATGTGTGTGGCGAGTCTCGGCTGAGTCTGGGTCTAGATGACAAGGCTAGCGAGACGAGTCTCACATCGCCTGGTGATCTTGGGCTTGTGTGTGTGTGTTTGGGCTGACGAGGACGTCAGGCCTAAACGGGGGGAGTCTGTGACGCCCCCAATAGTCCCATATCGGATGTGGATGGATTTGTGATTGGGTTTATATGAGACTTGGACACTAGTAATAATGACTGGGCTTAAGCATTTTGGGCTGTGGTTTGGGCCCAACGAGTTATTGTTGCTAGTGGGCCGGGTCGTTACATTGCATGGCATAGTAAAAAGCAAAACTGCATAGCACTCTCGACTGCCGAAGCGGAATATATTTCAGCGGGTAGTTGTTCAACTCAACTCATTTGGATGAAAAGCATGTTGAGCGACTTCCGAATTTCAGCAACTTCGGTAACTATTCTTTCTGACAACACAAGTGCTATAAATATTTCTAAAAATCCTGTGTTGCACTCGAGAACAAAACACATTGAACTTAGATATCATTTTCTAAGAGAGCTAGTTGAATCAAATTTACTTAAAATTTCCTATATTTCAACTGAGGATCAATTAGCTGACATTTTAACAAAACCTTTGGATCAAAAACGGTTTATTCATTTACGTAAAGCAATTGGAATGCTTTCTTTGAAATAACACCTTTTGAAATCATTGCTTAGGTTAGGTTTTGTTTTGTGTTTTTGTTCCTTATCTATGTTTATACATAGAACATTAATTGAGCATATGTAATTGACTTTACTTGCATCCTTTCATATATTTTGAAATTTATTATGCTTTGGATATCATAATAATTCATTTGATGCAATGATCATTTATGTCAATTAAGTTTTCTTTAATTGATCAAAGTCAATTTCTCTCTCATATGATCTCTTGGTATAGTTTTTATCATATTTGAAAATTGGTTTAAGTATGAAACTCGAGATCAATTTTTGGTTGAATACCTTATATCTTAAATAATTGATAACCAATTGAGGGGGAGTTTGTTAAAATATTTATGCTCATAAGATGTGGAAAGAGTTACATCCCATTGAGGAGTGTGAAAACTACCACCACATGGAGGAAAGAGCTACCACCTCGGTCGTCCGAGTACTGTGTGCAGCTACCACATGTATACCAAGCATGGTTTTTCAAGTTGATAAGATAAAATACTTTTTGGAATACTTGACTCTGTCAAATTCCAAGGTTGGTATAAGGTGGGGATTTTATTGAAAGATGCTCAAAGAGCCACTCCTTACAATAAATTGATTAGATATATTATCTAACATATTTGGGATTTCAAACATCTATTTATCTTGCTACTTCATTTTCTTTACTATGTTAATGATTTGATAAACGCATTACTCATAAGATCAAGTTAGATGTGATTGAACTTGTTCAACTTTAAAGGTTTTAATTTTTATAAATTTTCATTTCATTACTTGGATATTATTGATAGATTTTGCATAATCTATTTCTTTTGATGTGAAATGATGATTTTTGTTTAAAGTTGACATGCAAAAGTGCTTACATACTTTTTCTGGATTTTCTGGAATTTTTCTAAATTTTTCTGAAGAAAAAGTTTGGAGCCGATCCGGACCGGAACATCCGTTCCGGATCCCGAACGCAGAAATTTCTTCGGGTAGCCGTTCCGGACTGGATTCATGAGGCAATCCGGACCGCGGCTAGGGCTTTATAAGAAACAAAAGGGATTTGATTTCTTTTTACAACAATCTTTTGTTTCCAAGTCTCCAGAGCTTCTCTCTCTAGAAATCATTCAATTTGGAGCCTTTCCAACTAGAGTTCTTCGAATCAAAGTGAGTTTTCATGATCAAAACCTCGGTTTTTTCAGTTTTTCTCTATTTTGCTCAAAACGCGAAGGAAATCTTGTAACTTCTTCGTTAGAGATTGGATTTTGGTCAAATTTCTTTTGAAATAAGAACTCTGCGTAGATTAGTTTTGATTATATGCTAGGTATTCTCCTGATTAACGGATTTTTGTGCTTCGATTTCTGAAAATTCGGTTTTAGGGCATATAATGAGAATTTTTGAAAATCATGGGATTGATCTATTTTTAAAATTCTTTTTGCAAAACTAATTGGATTCCTAGTCTCTCGACATGATAATGATTGTTTAGGTACAATTTTTCAAATTTTTGAAAATAAACAATTTTTTCATGTTCTTGAGTTCTTGCTCACAGGTTGCTCTTCACTAACGACTAGCAAGGATGGTTTCTGCTTGGATTATTGTGCTCATTGTAGCATTAGTAGGAACTCGAGCATCTGTTAAAAAGGAAAAAGATGGAACAAATCAAGAAGAAACAAAGAATGTTCCTCAAATTGAGTCAGATTCAGAAGATGAAGAGGATTGGGACACAATTTGTAAAGAAGTACAGCAGGCTGTTGATGACGAAGATAGGTTCTATTTAAAGAACAAAAAGCTGATGAAGTCTTCTTCAACAACCAAGCAGTACACTAGGCGAAAAAATTCGAGGGGCACTGGAATTCAGATTAATGAACCCCTCGCCAGAGCACGCTCTCTGCCTAGAGAACATCCATGGGATGAAGGTCAATATGCACCATCAGCATCCACGCAACCTCCTTCGACCTCCAGGAGAAACACCACAGAAGATGATATACTATCTATCCAACGAGAACAGAGGAGAATGTCTGCAGAACAAGAAAGAATGTCCACTAACATTCACAAGATGAAAAGAAAATGTTCCAAAATATCATGAATGCTCAAAGGAATTTTGAACAAATTGAGCTGTAGCAGTTCAGACCAGTCTGATCTCGGATGATCATTTGCTCTGATGATCTAATCTGTGGTTTCTGTGTTATTCTAGCTAATTTTCTCTTTTGCAGGTTTTTAAGTTTTTAGTCTTAGTTCTTACATTTTCTTCTTTGAACTTTTACCTCTCCTTAATTTTGTAATTTTGGCTACTTTAGTGACAAAAAGGGGGAGAGAGATATGAACAATTGGTACAATGGTTACAATGGTTTGTGAGAACTTTGAACTCTGGAAGGTAAGTATCAAAGCAACTTTTGGTTTTGTATTGTGATTGCATGCATGCCTCGACTAACTATTTGACTAACTATTTGGGCATGTATTATTACTAACAAGTTGTTTGATTACTAACAAATTTACGACATTTGGATTTTATTGCTTAGAAGATATGTCTATTATTGATTATGATCTTAATACATATCTGAGTTCATAAATGTCATGGTGAATATAAACTCTATCTCTGTTTGGTTTTTGAATGTTGAACATTCTTGAGGTATCTAACGATTTTGTTTTGTCAAGAATTAATTCTTTTGCAGAGAGTACAGATGTCTAAGTCTAGAGTCTGTTTTAGGAGTTTATCTTATGTATTTATTTATTGGTTCTCAAATGTAAATTTTTGTTGTATGGTGATAGCAACAAAAATATCTTTTTGAATTTTCTTAAGTGGAATTTTATTTTGTCACGAAACCGCCAAAGGGGGAGATTGTTAAGGAATTTGTTTTGGCGTATTTCGTGAAAATGGTTAAGTTTTGAAGATTGAAGATGAAGAAGTTTGGATCATATACCTCAATCTCAAGTAAGAAGAATTCAAAAGGATCAGGTACGTTTAACTAAATAATTTTTGGTGATCCGAATAATTCTTATAGTGTAGAAACACTTGGATGGATTTTTAATCGCATAAAAATTAAAAACTGGACATGTTATATGTTCAGGATCCGGAACAGGTATCTACAGTCCGGACCCCGAACATAGGGTAGTTCATGCGCAAATCCAGTCCGGAACACATCAGTTCTGTCCGGACGCCAAACGTGGATTTTGCAGAAACTACATGAACAGTCCGGACCGTGGATCTTCAGTCCGGACCCCGAACGTGTGTTTTTCTGGAAATAGTCTGTTTAGCTACGACAGTCCGGACCGCAGTATTCCAGTCCGGACCGTCGTCCTGAAAAATTCCAGATAAGGTTAGTTTTTTATTCTTATCCTCTTCCAATGGTTTCTAACCTATAAATAAACCCTACGATTCATTTTTTTTAGGGTGAATCCAACAGAATCCGAAATAAGTTTTTTCTCTGGGAAATGAATGAGAAAAATTAACAGAGATAAACTTATTAATCCACATATAGAGAAGAAAGGAAATAACTAGATTAATTCTATGTTTTTTCATCTATATTAATTAATTTGATTCTAGGTTTTCATACTCAGAATTTGAGTAGAATCAAATTAATGAATACTTAGATGGTATTTCCGATCAATCTTTGATCTAAGTATTCGGCGGATCATCACCACCCAAAAACAACGATTTTTCCAAATCGGCGCGTGGACTCGCGTGGCCTTGTGGATTCAAGGTGCTACCGCTCTCGTGGATTCGGAGCGAGGTACGTTCGTGGATTCGAGACGTACTACAGGGTGAAGACCGCGGATTCGGTCAGACGTCGTGGATTCGGCGTTGGACGTAAATCGTGGATTCGAGGCGCGTTGCGGAGCGAGCGGAGAAGATCAACTCGGAGCGTATGGAAAAAGGATGAGTCGTCTGTGAGTGCGTTATATCACCTTTGTACGTGTTATAATCTTAGTTGATTTCACCGTGTTATCGGTCCCGTGGTTTTTTACTCCTGGTTTTGGAGTTTTCCACGTAAAAATCTTGCGTGTTATTTTCATTTCCGCATTGGGTTTTTATTACGCAAAGATTTTTGAGTGTTTATCGTTTACACCTATTCACCTCCCCTCTAGGTGTTTTTTCCCCTATTTAGATCCTTATTATAGAGGTGACCCAACATGCCCCCCAACACTACTACCCTTCGGGTCGGGAGCTCTCAGACTCCAGTCTAGGTATCCGGCCCGAAACAACGAGCTCAGGGCCCAACGTCAGGGAAACACCGCTCACCACGACAAAACCGCAAATCAGCACACCCCAAACACACGACCCAATCTAGCGAAAGTCAAAAACATCCCCCTATTTTTGTAACTTTATGTTGTCTGCAGCCAACATAACTGTCCCACAAAAATAGGATATGTCGATCCATCTTCACTCACAGGAAGAGTCAAATAAATAAATCACCGACTTTCACAAAATGTCGCGTCTCTCACGCACTAACATCCTAGGGTCCGCCCAAAAGCCTAGGGTTTCCTAAGTCCCAACTGACCTATCCCTAAGCTCTGATACCAACTAATCTGTCACGCCCCGAGTGTAAACCAGAACTCGGGCTCGTCAACAGATCCGCCGTGCACACGGAATTTTCCGCATACACGAAGCGCCGGTAACCTGCTCAGATAAATCAGATACAAGAGATAATAATAAAAGAGCAATAAAAGCAGAGCTGAACTAAAACTAATACATCTCAGACTGAAGCTGGAAATAAAATACAATACATCTGTAAAAATGGTACATCTGTCTCTCCCAGCTCACTAAAATAAATACAACCTGCTGGCAAAAGCCAGTCCCAAAGTAAAAGTACAACCGTCTGAGGAAACATGGGTACACCAACAGTCCAGCTAACTCGCTCATCCTGCCTCGAGATCTATCTACTCAGCCGTCCTCTTTCCTCGACCCGCCGCTGAAAGCCCAGCAGCACCCGCAGAAGACACTGCATGTGACGCCCCACTTCCCAGGGGGTCACCCATCCTAGAACTACTCTAGCTCTAGCACGCTTAACTCTCATGTTCCTCTTGGATCTTGCTACCATCCAAAATGCTATAGCCGAGTTAGAGATTTTAGTCCTATTATATCATTTATATAGAGGACTAATCCAAATTCTGGGGGTGTCACACTGCAAAACAAGGGAGAAGAAAAAGAGGAAAGAAGAATGGGGGTGAGAACTACTAGTAAACCAGTAGCCTCCCCTAGTGGGTAAAACCTCAAACTCTGACACACCCACTAGGTCTACCAGAGGCAAAAAGGAAAGAAGTGTGGTAAGCAATAATGACTGCTGAAGAAAGGAAACTACCACTACTATGCCTCTAAAATACAGTCCTAGACTGGAATAACCGTATGCAACAGTAACCAACCGTCCCTGATGGACCCAATCTATACCGTCCTAATCATCGGGCAAGTAAGCAGCGCCGATGTGATAGCAAAACTCCTGCTGCCGCCCTCATCATCGGGCAAATAAGCCGCGCCGATGTGATAGCAAAACTGTCAATAACTGTCTGACCCCGGCCTCCGAAGGGGAACTCGAGGGGAGCGAACCACACGAGGAAAGCATCACCGGGCAATAACCGCGCCGGTGTGATAAGTATCAAAAGCAGGACTGGATCACAACTATAAAGCCCCAGTGGAACACACCCCTCCACTAAAGGAATACTGATCCCCAATCTGATGCACAAATGAACATCCGGTCAATCGCCCAAAATCCGCGATCGCCGCAATACCTCACAATCCACAACCAGGTCTCACAACCGACCTCCGGTCAACCGCCCAATATCCGCGGTCGCCTGAATAACCCACAATCACAATCATGTCCCACATCCGACATCCGGTCAACCGCCTACTGTCCGCGGTAGCCGCTATAATCCCCCAATCCAAAATCGGGTAAAATAATATGTATCCGGTCAACCGCCTGCTATCCGCGGGAGCCGCTATAATTCCTCCAATCCAAAATCGGGTAAAATAATATGTATCCGGTCAACCGCCTACTATCCGCGGTAGCCGCAACTCTACCGACCACATCAAGTCCAACCCCTGACCTCTGGTCAACCGCCCAAAATCCGCAGTTGCCACAAAGCCCTCTAGTCCATAATCATGCCCTATTACCGATGTCCTATAACCGGCATCCGGCCAACCGCCCAATATCCGCGGTCGCCGCCAAAACCCATAATCCACAATCCAGGTCCCGGCTACACTAACCCAAACCCCTGCTCAAACCCGAGCAACTTGAACCACCTGACTAACGAAAAGAAGAAAAGAAGCAAACATGGTTTCTCCTAAGTCAAGTTCCAACATGATAGTGTAGCGATAAGAAATGGCCTATCTAGATGTCCATACAAGCATGCAAGTGTTCTCAAGGAAGATAAATTAAGCCACTGGTTATTATCCCAATCCACCTATGCATGTCATAAAAATTCACAAGTAGTACCACTAACAGGATAAATCATATAGTCCTAATTAAATATTCAATTTCACATGCAAGGTTAAACGCTATAATAGCAACCCTATCCCCACACAGGCATGCATAATTCCAATCCCGATCATGATTAATCAAAATGTCCAATATAGAGATCACTCTAATATTCCTAGTGGGTAAGTCAGAAAAGAGGGATATAGCAACCACCCACCTCGATCGCTAAATCCAAGTCCAAATAGTGCTCTCGCCCAAAAAGATAAACCGCCGCGATCACTGTACAAAAATATCCCCAACATACACAAAAATAAACACACAAGTACCCAAATACATGCTGTCCCAGAATTCAGTCCCAAAGATGCCCTATTTTTACCTACGAGATGGAGACCAAAAATTCCCAAACAATTTCCGCTGCGATCCTCACGTCGAGACGATCGAAATGAGTACTCGCACGCCCAAATCCGATACCTGTAGGCCGAGTTACAAAATCAACAAGATAACCATCTCGAAATTCCCAAGAACAAAATCTGTACAACTCCTCCCAGAAAAAGTGGGATTTTCACCTTCGGGCCTATGTCCAAAAATTCCATAAAAATTCGAGGACGTTCCTTGCGATGTGTAGATGCAAAACGACTACCGGCACGCCTTAATCCGATGCCTGAGCGCAAAGTTATCGCCGAAACACTATGGCGCTGTCCAAAACTCCGCCCAAGAAAAAGGGTCAAAAGAAAGCTCGGGAAACTCCAAGATAAACTCGAAACGAGGGGAAACTTAAATCATGAAGATCGTAGCCCTACCTGTCGAGAAGCCAACGGCGCAAGAATCGACTAAAACGGTGGCCGGAGTAAGCCGGGGGAGTCCTCGAACCCAAACCACGACGAAGGAGATCACAAATGAACGAGCGTCGCGCCGCGCCGTAAAAATGAAAACGTCGGGATGCGTGCCGCAGAAAAATCCGGGAATCTACAGATGGAACCAGCTCTGGGAGAGGAGAAACTTTGATGAAGGTCGCACTGTGAGAAGATGAACAGGGAAATAGCCATCAGCAGTTGTTCTCGGCCTATTTATAGGCTGGGAAAACAATTCCAATAATCCCCATTGTGTCCCTGGATTTGGGCGCCCACACGGGATTCGGGCGCCCGAATCCGCTGTGAGCTCCAAAACGCAGAACGCCCGAATCCAACACCCAGCGCCACGTAGCCCCAAAACAGCGGACAGCCAAAGCGGCCATCCGCCGCGCGCCACGTGGTCCACCCGGCTGCCGACGCGTGGCGCGCACCCGGCCAGCGCGCCGCTGACGCGCCCACGTGCGCGCTGCCTGCGCCGCCTGCCATCCCTGCACGCACGTGCCCCGAGGCAGCCTGCACCCGCTCCGTGGACCCAGTCCACTGCACCAGCCTACCGCCAGCTGCCACGCGTCCTGCCCTCCGGTGCACGTCGGCCCCGTGGACCGCGCACCTGCCCGCGCGCCCGCGCGCCTGCCCGCGCACTGCGCGCTGCCCGCCGCCGCGCCTGCGCCTGCCCGAGCCCGCGCCGCCGCCCTCCGCCGTCGCCGGCACTGCCCCAGCAGCCGGAACAGTTCCCCCTTGCCTCGAAATTCGTGTTTTCGCATCCGGGCTCCAAAAAATACAAATAAATAGTCCATTTTCACCGTTTTCGCGCGCTGAGTCCAAATCCGGTGTCCGATTTGCCAAATTCTAATTCCAAAATTTGCCGAATGCATCCGGAAAGGTGTTCTTTTGTCCAAACTTCGCGCTGAGCCCAATTTTAATATCTGTTTCGCACGAAACCACTTCTACACATCCGACGGGGTCCTCCGATCACTCACGTGATCCATTTTAATCCCTGAGTCCAGCACTTGTGTCCAATTGTGCACAAACACCTCCAATACACAGTACAGACCCCCAGAAGCTGCCAAACACACTACAGAAGCTCTGCTGATCCAACAGTAATCCTCTTGCGGAAATTCGAATCCTCACACATATCTTCTAAGCATTAAATTCCAAATGTCATAAGTATGTTAGTCAACAAACAACTTGTTAATAATAATACATGCCCAAATAGTTAGTCAAATAGTTAGTCGAGACATGCAATTATTCACAATACAAAACCAAAGTTGTTGTCATACTTACCTTTCAAGTTTTAATTGTTCCAAAATTCTCACAAAACCACTTGTCACTTGTTCATATCTCTCTCCCCCTTTTTGTCACTAAAATTAGCTAAAAATTTATACAGATTAAGGGAGTTAAAAGTTCAAAAATTGCAAGAACTAAAATTAAAACCTGCAAAACAAAAAGATTAGAACAATAGAAAGCCCAAGATTAGATCATTAGAGCAAATGATCATTCTAGATCAGACCTGTCTGAATTGCTACAATCCAATTTGTTCAAAATTCCTTTAAGTAATCTTGATATTTTTGAACATTTTCTTTTCATCTTGTGTATGTCAGTGGACATTCTTTGTTGTTCTACAGACAATCTCCTCTGTTCTTGTTGAATGGAAGACAATACATTATCTTCTGTGGCATCTCTCCTGGAGGTCGAAGGAGGTTGTGTGGACGCGGACGGTGCATTTTGACCTTCATTCCATGGAGATTCTCTAGGCAGAGAGTGTGCTCTGGCGAGGGGTTCATTAATCTGAATTCCACTGCCCCTTGAATTCTTTCGCCTAGTGTACTGCTTGGTTGTTGAGCAAGACTTCATCAGCTTTTTGTTCTTTAAATAAAACCTATCTTCTTCATTGACGACCTGTTGTACTTCTTTACAAAATGCGTCCCAATCTTCTTCTTCTTCTGATTCTGACTCAATTTGAGGAACATTCTTCGTCTCTTCTTGATTTGTTCCATCTTGTTCCTTTTTAATAGACACTCGAGTTCCTACCAAAGCTGCGATGAACACTAGAAACCATGCAAACACCATTTTTGCTAGTGCTTTGAAAATGAAGAACCTGCAAGAAAAAACTCAAGAACACGAAAAATTATTTAATTTTCAAAAATTTGAAAAATTGTACCCAAACAATCATTATCGTGTAGAGAGACTAGGAATCAAGTTAGTTTTGCAAAAAGAATTTTAAAAATATATCAATTCCATGATTTTCAAAAATTCTCATTATATGCCCTAAAACCGAATTTTCAAAAATCGAAGCCTAAAAATCCGTTAATCAAGAGAATACCAAGCATATAAACAAAACTAATCTACTCAGAGTTTTTATTTCAAAAGAAATTTGACCAAAAACCATCTAGAATTGAATTCGAATCATGATTTTCACTCACGTTTTGATGAACAATGCAAAAACAGCAAAAAATTTGAGTTTTGATTAAAAAGACTTACTTGAATCTGAAGAACTCGAGTTTGAAAGGCTCCAAATTAGTTGTTTTCTAGAGAGAGAAACTCTGGAGACTTGGAAACAAAAGCTTGTGATAAAAAGAAATCAAAACCCTTTCGTTTCTTATAAAACCTAGCCGCGGTCTGGATCGGATCAAGAATCCAGTCCGGATCGGCTACCCACAGACAATTACTGCGTTCGGGATCCGGAACAGGAATTCCAGTCCGGATCGGCTCCAACTTTTTCTTCAGAAAAATTAAGAAAAATTCCAGAAATTCCAGAAAAAGATTGTAATCACATTTGTATGTCAACTTTAAACAAAAATCATCGTTTCATATCAAAAGAAATAGATTATGCTAAATCTATCGATAATATCCAAGTAATGAAACGAAAATTTATAAAAATTAAATCCTTTAAAGTTGATCAAGTTCAAAAACATCAATCACGATCTTATGAGTAATGCGTTTATCAAATCATCAATTTGGTAAAGAAGATGAAGCACAAAGATCGATAGATGTTTGACATCCCAAATAAGTTAGATAATAGCTCTTTCCTCCATGTGGTGGTAGTTTTCACACTCCTCATTAGGATGTAACTCTTTCCACATCTTTTGAGCATAAACATTTTGATAAACTCCCCCTCAATTGGCTATCAATTATTTAAGATATGAAGTATTCAACCAAAAATTGATCTCGTGTTCATACTTAACTCAATTTTCAAATATGATAAAAATTATACCAAGAGATCATTGAGAGAGAAATTGACTTTGATCAATTAAAAATGAACTAATTGATATAAATGATCATAGCATCAAATGAATTATCATGATATCCAAACCATAATAAATTTCTCAAAAATATGAAAGGAAGCAAGTAAAGTCAATTATACTAATGCTCAATTAATGTTCTATGTACAAGCATAGATAAAGAACACAAACACACAACAAAACCTAACCTAAGCAATGATTTCAAAAAGTGTTATTTCAAGGAAAGCATTCCAATTGCTTTACACAAATGAATAAACCGTTTTTGATCCAAAGGTTTTGTTAAAATATCAGCTAATTGATCTTCAGTTGAAGTATAAGATATTTGAAGAATACTCGATTCAACTAGCTCTCTTAGAAAATGATATCTAAGTTCAATGTGTTTAGTTCTTGAGTGCAACACAGGGTTTTTAGAAATATTTATAGCACTAGTGTTGTCACAGAGAATAGTTACCGAAGTCGCAGAAATTCGGAAGTCGCTCAACACGCTTTTCATCCAAACCAATTGAGTTGAACAACTACCCGCTGAAATATGTTCCGCTTCGGCAGTCGAGAGTGCAATGCAGTTTTGCTTTTTACTATGCCATGCAACAAGACAATGGCCAAGATAAAAACATGCACCACTCGTACTTTTCTGATCATCCACTGATCCTGCCCAATCGGCATCTGAATATCCTATTATGTCGAGAGTTGTGCCCATAGGATACCAAATTCCGAAATTTAATGTTCCTTTGACGTACCGGATGATCCTTTTCACCGCTTTCAGGTGAACCTCCTTTGGTGCTGATTGATATCTCGCGCAGATCCCAACACTAAAGGATATATCCGGACGACTAGCCGTGAGATAGAGTAGACTTCCAATCATGCTGCGATAAAGCTTCTCGTCTACACTTTCACTAGGAGATTCACTTCCTAATCCCTTGTTGCTAGTTCCCATTGGAGTCGGAAAGTCTTTAGAGTTTTCTAAATCGAATTTCTTCACCAACTCCTTTGCGTACTTGGATTGGCACAAATGGATGCCTTCTTCACTTTGTTTGACTTGCAATCCAAGAAAGTAGGTTAGCTCGCCTATCATGGACATCTCAAATTCGCTTTCCATGGTTTCCGCGAATTTTGAAGCATCGTTGTTTCTTGTTGCTCCAAATACAATGTCATCGACATAGATTTGTGCCACAATAAAGTTATCCTGAAAATGCTTCACAAAGAGTGTCCGATCCGCTCCCCCTCGTGTGTAGCCATTTTCCAAAAGGTGCTTTGTCAACCTTTCATACCATGCTCGCGGTGCTTGTTTCAGACCGTAAAGAGCCTTTTTCAATCGAAAAACATGGTTAGGTAGTTTATGGTCAATGAAACCTTTCGGTTGAGCCACATAAACTTCCTCGTTTAAAAAACCATTTAGAAAGGCGCTCTTAACGTCCATTTGAAAAAGTTTGATTTTAAAATGACAAGCAATCGCAAAGAGGATGCGAATTGACTCGAGACGAGCTACCGGGGCGAACGTCACATCAAAGTCTATACCTTCTATTTGTGAATAGCCCTGAGCAACTAGGCGTGCTTTGTTCCTGATGATGGTACCATCCTCGTTTTTCTTATTCTTGAAAATCCATTTAGTACCAATTATGTTGTGTTGCTTCGGAGGCTTCGTTAGTTCCCAGACTTTGTTTCTTTCGAACTGATGGAGCTCTTCCTGCATTGCTTCAATCCAGTAATCATCCTGAAGAGCTTCATCGACGTTCTTTGGTTCTACCGTGGAGACGTAACATGTGACTCCACAAACCAATTGTCTCCGAGTCCTGACTCCTTCTTGTGGGTCTCCAATAATATTTGATTCTGGATGATCCTTGGAGATACGTAACGTTTGAGGTAACGGAGTACTCGGAGGTATGTATGATGATTCCTGCATATCAGATAAACTAGAAGAACCATTAGATGCATCAACATTATCGGAAGAATTATTATGAGAAGATGCATTTACAGGAGTATCATCATCAAGAGACATATCAGGGGTAGATTTATCAGATGAAAAATGAAAAGCTTCATCTACTTTAATATTAAAAGATTCTACCATCGTTTTAGATTCGAGGTTAAAAACCCAATATGCCTACTGTTTGTAGAATAACCCATGAAAATTCCTTCGTCACTTCGAGAGTCAAATTTTCTAAGATTTTCGCGATCACGTAAAATGTAACAGCGACTCCAAAAGATTCGAAAATATTTGATATTCGGTTTTCTACAAAACCATAGCTCATATGGTGTATTTAAAGTTCCCGGGCGCAAATACACACGATTGATTACGTAGACAGCGGTTGTCACGCCCCGGGGTCGAAACTGCGACCCGGGCTCGCCAACAGATCCGCCACCTATGCAAAATCCCGCATAGGCGAAGCGTCTAACCCGCAAAAGATAGTACTATAGCTACGCAAATATCAGAGCGGAAATAAAATGCTGTAAAATAAAAATCCAATCACTGTACAACATGAAATACAGTACAATATCCATCTCCTCAAATATAGGTAATCATCATACAATATCCTCAGTACAGCATCTCTCAACTATAAAAGGGAGATAAACTAAAACTATAGTACATCAGTCTCTCCAAATACAAAAGATCACTCTCCAAAGTAAACAGTAAAACCCAGCTGACAGCTACAAGGAATCTCCAACCAGGGGATACAGCTACACTCCTCGGGCGGTAAGGATCTAGCTCGTGACTCCCTCGCCTCGAACAACGACCGAAAGATCAGCAACTCCCGCAGAAGACTCTGCAGAACAGGAGGAAGAAAAGAGGGAAACAACAATGGGGGTGAGAACCACTAGTAAACCAGTAGCCTCCCCCTGTGGGTAAAGCCTCAAACTCCGGCGTACCCACTAAGTCTACCAGAGGCAAGAAAAGGAATAGGTGGTAAAGCTGTAAACAGAACTGCTGAATAAAGGGAAACCACCACTAGCATGCCTCTAAATGCAGTATCAAAGGGAATTGTATGCATACAACTATAATGCTAACTGTCTGAATAGACCCAATCAGATGGACCGGTATGAAACTCGGTACTGCCTGCTCTGCTGTCGAACTCAAGAACTCAATAGGGGACCAGCACATAAGGCTCGAAATCCCAATCAAATAGACCGGCGCCCGTCACGGTCTAAAGCCTACTCCGGAGTGGCACTCGAGGGGAGCGACCCACATGAGTAAAGTATCTCTGTCACCAGTATCACAAGTATCTCAGTCAAGTGTCTCAATATAGTAGGACTGGATCATGACTATGATCAAAGTGGAAAAATCCATCCACTAAAGAAACCCTAATCCCCAATCAGATGCAATAGTACTCAACAAGTGGGAAACTCCATCCACTAGAGAAATCTGATACCCAATCTGATGCAAAAGTAAACATCCGGTCAACCGCCCAATGTCCGCGGTCGCCGCAACACCCCACAAGACCAAAATCTGATAAAGTAATCAACATCTGGCTAACCGCCTAATGTCCGCGGTCACCACAATAACCCACAATCCACAATCGGGTAAAATAATCAATATCCGGTCAACCGCCTACTGTCCGCGGTTGCCGCAATAACCCACAAATCCAACATCAAGTACAACCAGTCTCCGACCCTAAGGTCCCGGCTACACTATCCCAAACCCCTGCTCGAACCCGAGCAACAAGACTCGAAAGTCTAAATAAGAAGGAGAAAGGAAACAATCATGGTTTCTCCTAAGCCAATTCCCAATATGATAGTGTAGCAATAAATAGTGGCCTATCTAGATGTCCATACAAGCATGCAAAAGTCCTCATGCAAGATGAAAGAGAGAATATCAAATAACAGTTCCACATGTGTATCAAATAGTAAATCCACACATATATGACCATCATGCTAAAATCAACAGCCAACAACACATGTATAAAATCCCTGATCCATAATAAATCCCAAAGTGGTACCCGCACATAGATATGTCATCATGTCCCAACAATTAATCCATTTAACCAACTTTTATAAAATCTATGTGCTAACATGGCATGTGAATTATCACTATTAACACTGTCCTCGCAATCAAGTTTCCACAATAATATTATCCCAATAATATTCCCAACATGCTATGTCCACAAAATTAATCTCAAATGATAGGCTCACATTTATATCATTCAATCATGCATGGTAATCAATCAATATGTCCAATAGAGGGCTTCTCTAATAAACTTAGTGAGCAAGTCAGAAGTAGAGGTATGCAACAACCATCCACCTCGATTCACCGAGCACGCGAATCACAGCCCAAATACGCCCTCACTTCAGGTAATCACGGCACCCTGCACGGTAATCCAAACGGCGTACAATTAATCCAAAAAAAATGCACAATTACCCGCTGTCCAAAAATCAGTCCCGAAAATGGCTAAATTCCACCTGTGATAAGAACTCGAAAAAATCTAGAAAAATAATCGTTGCGATCGTCGCGTCGAGACGATCGAAACGAGTACTCGCACGTTCCGATCCGAAACCTGTAGACCAAGATAAAAATAAAACACCGCTGCATACTCAAAACCTCCCACAAACAAAATTCCTGTAGCATCCTGTCTAGAAAAGTGGGATTATCACCTTCGCAGCAAACTCCAAAAATCTCAGAAAAATCACCACTGTGTTCCTCGCGATGAGTAGATCCAAATCGAGTACTTATTCGCCCTGTTCCGATGCCCGTAGGCCGAGATATAAAATCGACAAGCCGGTGCTGTCCAGAATTCATCACAGAAAAAGGGAGTTAAAAGGTGCCTCAGGAACTGTGCCAAAAACCCAAAATGAGGTGAAACAATCAGTACGGAAAACGAAGCCTTACCTCTCTAGAACATGCTGCCATGAAAATCGCTCAAAAATTCCATCAGGGTAGCCCAGGGGAGCTCTAAGACTGAACTGTGACGGAAAAGCCCACTGTAAGAGAATCGTCGCAGTGCGCCGAATCGCAGATAACGCCAATGCGGAGGCCTCCAAAAAATCTGGGAATCCACCACGAGATCAAGAACATCAAGGGAAACAAATCTCGTAGAGAGCTGTCCCTCTCATTCCCTCTCTAAAGCTCGGAAAAAGGAGAGAAAGAGGGAGAGGAGGAGGTATTTATAGGCCCATTCCAAATAATTAAAGTAATTACCTCTGTGTCCCAAGTTCCGGGTGCCCGACAATCTGGGCCGTCGATCCAGCGCCCGAATCCACCACAACGCGCCATGTGTCCCCGAACAGCAAACAGCAAACAGCAAACCCGGCCGCTCCCGTCCTGCCGCGTGGCCCACCCTGGTCAACGGGGTGGGTGGCGCCCACCAATGGCGGGCCGCCACGTGGCGCACGCGTGCGCCACATCGGCGCCGTGGCCGCCACGCCAGCCGCCACCCTGCCAACTGCCCCCCCCGTACGTGCACAGTGACGCGCCCAATCCCCGCGAGCCACGTGTCAGGCCCCCGCGCTCGCTGCGCCCGGTGCACACACTCCGTGCACCCGATGAACCACAACCTGCCACGTGTCCAACTCTCAACCAATAGGAAACTGCCACGTGGCACACCACCAGCCTGCACCTCCGCGCCTGCCCGTGCACCTGCCCGGCCTGCCCGCGCAGCCCCGCGTGCGCCGCGTCCACTGCACCGAACCAATGAAGAGCTGCCACGTGTCCAGCTCCAGTCCACTGTACACCCGCGCGCTCTCCCGTGAACCGAGCGCGTTGCGCCCGCCATTCCAGCACTGCCATGTGTCATCCCGCCCGGTCCACTGCACTAGCGCCTCACCCCGTGTACCGAGAAGCGTGCGCCGGCCAATCCGAGGCAGCCACGTGTCCCGGCCGGCGGTCCACGGCTCCTCTATGCACCAAAATGCACTAGAAACTTCCGGGTCTCCCTTTTTGGGCGTCCGGACTCAGAAAAATACAAGTAAATAGCCGTTTTTCATCATTTTTCCGCGCTGAATCCAAATACGACCTCTGTTTTGCACAAAGCTCTTTCCAAAATTCGACGGGGGTATCCGAATACACTCGGGATCCATTCGACGCACTGAGTCCATTTCTTGAGTCCGATACGCACCCAAACACTCCCATCTCCCAAGATAGTACTCCAGAAGCCACTGATCAAGCCATAAACCCCTAATGAAGATCAGGGTCATCACAGCGGTGTTCACTGCTTCAGCCCAAAAATGTAACGGGAGTTCCCGGCTGTGAAGCACAACCCGCGCCATCTCTTGTACTACCCTGTTTTTGCGCTCGACTACACCATTCTGCTGAGGTGTATAGGGTGCAGAGAATTCATGTTTTATGCCATTGGAAGTGCAAAAATCAATGAATTTAGAATTGATGAATTCTCCACCTCTATCACTCCGAACACGAACGATCTTTTCATTTTTCCCAATCATAATACGATGACAAATCTCATGAAAAGAATCGAAAGTATCCGCTTTCTCTTTTAAAAATGTTACCTATGTATATCTAGAGAAATCATCAACCAAAAGAAAAATGTACCATTTACCTCCCAAGCTTGGTTGACGAGTCGGCCCCATTAAGTCCATGTGCAGTAATTCTAAAGGCCGATTGGTACCCACGTGGTTCAAGTTCTTGTGCGCGGACCTTGATTGTTTTCCCTTTTGACAACCTCCACACATAATGTTTTGTTTAAAAGATAGTTTAGGAACCCCTTAACCACGTCTTTATTTGAAATCCTTGCTAGTTCCTTAAAATTTATGTGACCTAGTCTTTCATGCCAAAGAGTTTCGTTATCAAGTGAAACTAGGTTACAATTTTCAGAAATTTTGTTAGGAACTACATAGCAATTATTTTCAGATCTAACCCCTTTCAAAAGGAATGCATGGTCCTTATCAGTTACAATACATTCTGCAGAAGAAAAATTAACTGAAAAGCCATTGTCACAAAGTTGACTAATACTAATGAGGTTAGTCTTAAGGCCTTCAACAAATAAGACATTGTTCAAAACCGGGCCTTCTGGAATAGTGATTGTCCCTTTTCCAACAATTTTTGAAGAACGACCGTCTCCGAAAAGTACAAGTCCTCCGGAGGTTTTCTCTAAAGTTTGAAAATAATTTTTGTCACCGGTCATATGACGTGAACATCCACTATCCAGATACCAAGACGAGTTGTCATAAGCATGCAAAGAAGTATGAATGACAAGACAAGGGAAGATTTCACCTTTGCGCACCCAAACCTTTTTAGAATGCGTCGGCAATGATTGTGAAGTTATTCTCCTTAGTGAAAACGTCTTGTTTGATTGATCGCTTTTCTTTGATGACGTCGTCTTGTTAGTTGAACTACCAAGGCTCCTTTCTTTTGAAAAATTCTCCTTTGATTTCCGGGGAATGACCTTGTTGGTAGTTGTTGCAAGAGGCGCTTGATTTGATCGTTTCGCTCCAATCTTGCAATCTCTTCGTATGTGCCCTGCAAAACCACAACAAAAACATACCTTGGTACTTGATGAACCCGAAGTTGGTGAGGTAGGCTTGTTGTCGTTGAATGCATTGAATTCCGTCGTCGGAGGAGGAGACACCGACTGGGGCACAAAAATTGTTCCACTCGAACTAGGACTGTTTCCAGTTCGATTGTATCCAAGGCCCAACCGATTTGTTTGACCAAGACCAAGCATCTTATCCAACTTGCTCATTCCAGAAGAAAATCGCTTCAAATCGTCCTTAAGTTGGAAAATGGTCTTCGTCATTTCCATCTTTTCTTGACGAGCCTCGGAGTAGAGCTTCTAAAATTAATTTGCTTTATCCACCAGTTTGATGTGTTCCTTCTCGAAATGCTCATTTTTCTCTTGAAGGGAAACATTTACTTTGATCAAGTTATCCCTTTCCACTTCAAGAGCGTTTGAGAGAGAAGTTGCCCTTTTTGCTTCTTCTTCAAGATCCTGCAATCTTCTTCTCAAACCCTTGTTTTGCTTTGCCAGTTTCTTTGAATCCTTTAAAAGTTTATGGTAGGCAAAAGCAAAGTCTTCACCTTCGGAATTACTCGATTCATCGTCCGTTGCAGTTTGTTCAACCTGGGAGGAGTTGGATAATGAACCGGATGTACTTGCCATAAAGCACACGTAAGGTGAAGTTGTGGACGCGTGGAATGCCGTTGCGTTGTTTTCTTCATCACTGGAAGATGACTCATTGGAAGTTGAGGTGTCATCCTAAGTGACGGCTTGCATCGGCTTCTTCTTCGACGGATTCTTATTGGGACACTCCGTCGAGATGTGACCGTAGCCTCGGCACTTGAAGCATTGGACTTGTCCCTCCGAGCTTTTCTTATCCTTTGAAAAACTCTCTTGCTTTCTTGACTTAAAGTTTGAATTTCCTTTGCCTTTCTTCGACTTTACGAAGGATGAAGTTTTGCTAGAATTACCCCTTCGAAAGCTTCGGCGAAATTTCCTCGTCAAGAGCGCAAGTTGCTTCTCGGAATCCTCCTTTGATAGGTTCTCATCATCGTCTGAGGAGGATGAATCCGCGTCTTCTTCTTTTGTTGTTTTCAACGCAAAACCTAAAGACTTAGAAGAAGATGCCTTTCCAGAAGAATAGTTAGTAGAAAATGTCATTTCATAAGTTTGAAGAGCACCAACTAATTCTTCTATACGGATTTCGTCCGGGTGTTTAACTGTTTCAATGGCCGCAACCTTAGGGCGAAATCTTCCAGGAAGAGTCCTTAAAATCTTTCTTACAACTTTAGATTCTGGAATTTTCTCTCCCAAGTTAGCACATGTATTTACGATATCTTGCAATCGTGTATAATAATCTGTGAAAGATTCATTTTCTGCCATAAAAATAGAGCCAAACTTGCTCGTAAGCATTTGCAGTTTTTGAATCTTCACAAGGCTTGTTCCCTCATGTGTAACTTGTAGAACATCCCAGATTTCTTTCGCAGTCTCACATACCGAGACGCGAGAGAACTCGGTTTGCGACAAAGCATTAAATAAGGCGTTAATTCCTTTGCTGTTGTAAGAAGATGCATCACTTTCTTCCTTGGTCCATTTCGACCTAGGTTTGATGGTGCGAACATCAGCAATAATTTCAGTAGGATTTGACCATCCAAATTCTATTGATTGCCACACCGGTTCATCGATGGAAATTAAAAATGCTCTCATCCGTACTTTCCAGTAGGCATAGTTTGTTCCATCGAAGAGTGGGGGTCTGTTGATGTTTCCACCTTCAACCATTATTTACAACCCTATTCCCGCTCTGATACCACTTGTTGGATTATGATAAATATATGGATCTAAATAGGGGAAAAAACACCTAGAGGGGGGTGAATAGGTGTAAACAATAAACACTCAAAAATCTTTGCGTAATAAAATCCAATGCGGAAATGATAAATAACACGCAAGATTTTACGTGGAAAAACTCCAAAACCAGGAGTAAAAAATCACGGGACCGATCACACGGCGAAATCAACTAAGATTAAACACGTACAAAGGTGATATACTGTACTCACACACGACTCAACCTTTTTCCATACGCTCAGAGTTGATCTTCTCCGCTCGCTCCGCAACGCGCCTCGAATCCACGATTTGCGTCCAACGCCGAATCCACGGCGTCCAACGTCGAATCCACAACGTCTGACCGAATCCACGGTGTCCACCAAGTAATAAGTCTCGATCACACGAACATACCTCGCTCCGAATCCACGAGAGCGGTAACACCTTGAATCCACAAGGCCACGCGAATCCACGCGCCGATTTTGGGGAAAATCGTTGTTTTGTTGGTGGTGATAATCCGCCGAATACTTAGATCAAATATAGATCGGAAATACCATCTAAGTATTCATTAATTTGATTCTACTCAAAATCTGAGTTTGAAAACCTAGAATCAAATTAATTAATATAGATGAAGAAACATAGAATTAAATCTAGTTATTTCCTTTCTTCTCTATATGTGGATTTGTCTAAGTTTTCTCCGTTAATATTTCTCTATCATTTTCCGGAGTACAAACTTAGTTTGGATTACCCTAAAAGAAATGAGATTAGGGTTTATTTATAGGTTAGAAACCGTTGGAAGTGGATAAGAATCAAAAACCAACCTTATCTAGAAGTTTTCAGGACGACGGTCCGGACTGGAATAAGTAGGGTCCGGACTGTCGTCAATAATCAGAACTTTTCCAGAAAACCACGTTCGGGGTCCGGACTGAAGAAACCACGGTCCGGACTGTTCATGCGATTTCTGCAAAATCCACGTTCAGGGTCCGGACTGAACCAAGGGTGTTACGGACTGGATTTGCGCATGAACCTACCTATGTTCGGGGTCCGGACTGAAGTACCCTGATCCGGATCCTGAACATATAACATGTCCAGTTTTTTATTTTTATGCAATTATAAATCCATCCAAGTGTTTCTACACTATAAGAAGTATTCGGATCACCAAACTTATTTAGTTAAACGTACCTGATCCTTTTGAATTCTTCTTTCTTGAGATTGAGGTATACGATCCAAACATCTTCATCTTCAATCTTCAAGACTTAGCCACTTTCACAAAATACGTCAAAACAAATTCCTTAACACGTGTGATCGAGACGTGCCGCATTGGTGAAGACCGTGGATTCAGTTGGACGTCGTGGATTCGACGTTGAACGTCGTGGATTCAGCGTTAGGACGCAAATCGTGGATTCGAGGAGCGTTCGGAGCGAGCGGAGAAGATCAACTAGGAGCGTATGAAAAAGGTTGAGTCGTAGGGTTACGGTAAATCACCTTGTACGTGTTTAATCTTAGTGGATTTCGTCGTGTTATCGGTCCCGTGGTTTATTACTCCTGTGACGGAGTTTTCCACGTAAATCTTGCGTACTTTATTTATTTTCCGCATTGGGTTATTTTTTACGCAACGATTTGGTGTGGTTATTGTTTTCACCTATTCACCCTCCCTCTATGTGGTTTTTCTCCTATTCAGATCCATATTATTCATAACCCACATACAACAAGTCCATACAAGCATGCAAGTTTCTCGAGAAAGATAGAAGAATGAGTATTAGGTAACAATCTTGCAAAGGAATAAATCATCGGTCATAATCATCATCCAACTATGCATGTCCATAAAAGTCCTCAAGTAGTACCCGCTAATAGGATAAATTACATTGTCCAGATATAATAGTCAATTTCACATGCAAGGTTAAGTGCTAGCATAACAAACAATATGTCCAAACAAGCATGCATGATTTCCAACCAAGTATTAATCAATAATCCTAACACAGGGGGATCTCTCTAATATTCCTAGTGAGCATGTCGAAATAGAGGTACACAACAACCACCCACCTTGGCCGCGAAGCACAGATCCAACCTCGCCTTCCCTCAAAGAATACCAGGCTCACTACGAAAACTGCCACAGAAGTCAAAAACGGTGCACAATTAGTCCCACAAATAACACTATGCCGCTGTCCGCTCAAACAGTCCCAAAGATGGTCGATTTTCAATGGCGAGATGACCTCCGAAAAATCCAGAAAAATTACTGTTGTGATCCTCGCGATGAGTAGATGTGAATCGAGTACTCACACGTCCCGTTCTGACACCCGTGGCCCGAGAAAACCCACAAGCACTCCAATGCTGTTCGAAAGTCTGCCGCAGAAAAAAGGGTCAAAAGGTGATCCGTAAAACCCAAGAAAAGCTCAGAATGGAGGGAAGCTATAAAACCAAGAAATGTAGCTCTACCTGTCATGGAAACACAGGCGCAAGAATCACCCGAAAAATCCTTCGGGGTAGCCCAGGGGAGCCCGCGAACCGAAATGCGACGAAAAAAGCCGCTGAAGAAGGAACGTCGAAATGTGCCGAATCACCGTAGACGTCGATGTCACGGCCTCCAAAAATCCCAAAACTCCTTCACAAGGTGGGAAACACAAAGAGGAAGAAGTTCACAAGAGGAAGCTCTTGAAGAAAAAGCCCAGAAAAACAGAGAAAGGAAGCTGTAGGGGCCTATTTATAGGCCCAGCCCGAAAAATGGGCTCACTTCGGTTTTGGGCCGAAGATTCGGCCGCCCGGAACAACCGGGCGCCAAAAATGCGCCCAAAGATGCCGTTTGATCAGCGCCCGGATCTTCCTGCGCTTGACACGTGTCTCGAACACGAGACAGCGTGTGCAAGGCCGCCCGGGCGCTGACGCGTGGCCCGCGCCAGTCAACGCGGTCGGTGGCGCCCGCGAATCGCAGGGCGCCACGTGGCCCGCACTCGCGACCGAGCCCACGTGCGCCCTGCCGCGACGCCTGCCCTCCCTACCACGCACGCATCCCGAGGCACCCACATGCGCCTCCGTCAACCGCGCCTACGTGAGCCCGCCTATCAGAGGCTGCCACGTGTCCCCGCGCCCGGTCCACGGCACCCGCGCGGGTTCCATGGACCGCGTCGCGTGCGCCAGCCACTCCGGGGACGCCACGTGTCCCCTGCCTCGGTCTATGCACCCCCCGCGCCCCACCATAGGCCGCGCCGCATGAGCCGGCCAATCCCAAGCCGCCACGTCGCACCCAGCCGGTCCACGGCTTCCCCATGCACCCGAATACACAGAAAACTTCCGGGTGTCCGTTTTTGGGCATCCGGACTTAGAAAAATATAAGCAAATAGCTGTTTTCAAGCGTTTTTCCGCGCTGAATCCAAATCCGGCCTTCGATTAGCCTGAAACCTCTTCCAAGATTTGGCAAAAGCAGCCGAAAGACAGGCTTGGTCTAGAAACCTCACTGAGTCCGTCTAACACATCCATTTGACGCGTTACGGGCTCGACATACCAATAATAGGTGTTTCACACCACGGATCACGGGAAAAAGCTACACGGGGATCTAGGCCACTACATCTTCTCTTGTACAATTTGTTAAAAGATACATTCTCGTCTCGAAACAAGTATATGTAGAATCGGAACGTACCGCGATTAATTTTTTTCGACCGCCGATATATTTTGGACCATTCTCATCGATAACTAACTGTCCATCACAATGAACACTTAGTGATATGCGACGATTAGTCATTTTAACTACAAAAAAAATTAAGCACTTCAAAATACTGTGAGAGAGGGATCTCTCACAGTGAGATTGCTCACTGTGAGAGAACTCTCATAGTGAGAGATCCCTCACTGTGAGTCTCTCACAGTGAGGGATCTCTCACTGTGAGAGAAATCCCTCATAGTGAGCTCACTGTGAGAGTTCTCTCACAGTGAGTGAGTGAGTCTCACTATGAGAGATCCTTCTCTCACAGTGAGAGGGAGAGAGAGAGAGGGAGGGGAGAGGCTCACAGTGAGAGATCTAGAGAGCGAGAGAGACGACGACGGCGAAGGCGACGACAACCACAGGCTTCGGCGACGGCGACAGTGGGCTTCGTCGACGGTGACGGCGACAATGCGCTTCCTCTCAGCGACGGCGATAATGTTCTTCGGGTCCTGCTTCGACATGGTGCGGTAGAGGGGGAGAGAAGGGAAGTCGTCAGATTTCCCCAGTGCGGGGGAGGGGAAGACCTCTGCTTCTGCACTGTGCGGGAGAGGGGGAGAGAGGGGAAGTCGAGATTGAAGAGAGGGAAAGTGAGGGCACTGTAGCCCGCGGGGGAGATTTTAGCAGAGAAGAAGGTACTGAACGATTCAGCGCCTTTAGCGTTTATGTTAAAGGCGCTGAACGATTCAACGTCTTTAACATATATGCTAAAGGCGCTGAATCGTTCAGCGCCTTTAGTGTAATGTATAAGGCACTAAATTCAGCGCCTTATACATAGGCCTTGGGGACTTGGCCAATTTTTTGGCCAAGTCTTCAGTAACTACATTAAAGGCGCTAAATGATTCAGTGCCTTCAGATGAACTTTCCTTCGTGGCACCCTGCTAGCAAAAGCAGGGTTAGTTTTACAAATAATTTTTTTAGAGGGTCATTTTGCAATTTTTAAAAGTTTAGAGGGTTATTTCAAAAAAAAATTCCTTGCCAATTGGCAAACCGCCGCACAGCACAACCTACACCCGTGATTGTGATTCGAGTCCCAAATTACATTTCTTGGTGAGGGTGACAGTGAAATTTAGGATGGCTTGGATGCATCAAGAGCCACTCCCAATGAAATTTTTAAGAGAGCTCTTTATTGAAGTTTTGTGTGCTATTTTTTTTTTGTTCATAAAATGTTTTGTGCTTTTAGATGGTGTTTGTTTGGAGTTCTTTATTTATAAGTATTATGAAAAATAAAGTCCAACTATAGTACTGTTGAGATCAAAATTGTCATCATGTGGAAATAAGTCAGGCGACGACATGTGATGCAGACCATCGGCTAAGGACATCAGCCGATAGAAAAAATAGTCAATGAAAAGTGTCACGCACCGCGAAAAGCGAGGTAATTTTTTTTTTTCAATCAGAGTTAAAAGCATATTTCAGGACATGAGAAAATCGCCACATGTATAAAAAATTTTCTATCCCCTTGAATAGAGCCTTCTCTATACATGCACGGCTAAGCACTTACAGCCATCATCAGAGTAGTCTATACTACGCATAAGTTCATTAACAGTTAAACTAGCCTTTTAAGCAGTTATTACATTAAACAGTTCCACAATGTTCTAAGTCATAAAATGCTAAAAAACATAGATAAACAGGTGTTTGTATGTCATCAGGGGAATAGCACTATCGTGATAGTCTCACCAACACGTCCGGACATCCCATCACCCGACCGACCTGAAAAATGGTCACTTAGGGGTGTGAGATACTGTAGTACTCGAGAAATTCGAGTTTGAAATACAAAGAAAATCCTAAGTTGTATATATACCAGTGTGCAAATAACCCTATATATAGATGTATAGAAGGGAATAGTGTTGACTTAAGTGAATAGTAACTCTTTATAAACCTAAGATCCTCCGGCCAACGTCGGTCGATCGACCAATTTGAATTCAAATCCGAATCCGGCAATCCAGATAGTCGATTTGAATGGTCTCAACATTCTGAGCACAATAGCGCAGTCAAAATTTATATTTGGCGAGTCTACGTCATCGAAAAGCGTGCCAAATAGTGGAAGTCACTGTATAAGATGGATTTTGAAATTTTCGAAGATCGAACTCAACGAACCAAAATCCCTACTCGATAGGTTTCGTCGAGCCGGACGTCGTGGTGGTGTCCTCTTTTCCGTTTGACGGCACTGTTGTCTTGAAAAGCATGAAAAAAGTGAAAATTAGCGTATTTGCACAAAAGTCCTAATGTTTTTATGCTCCGTTTTGCATGTCACTTAATGGTGAGGGACTTAGATGTGAAACAAAGTTCCTGTAAAGGACCCAACTAAAATATGTGGAGAGTAGAGGGATCAAACAGCATTCTGTGCAAGATAAATATTTATGGCAAGTGGCGATTCGAGAATGCCCTAGCCTCGGATTCTTTTGAACCCAGCCGCCACCAAAAGTCCATTCTCCTTCCTCTACACCTTCTCCGACGATTACAACTGTGATGATCCGGATCTCCGCTGAAGGGTTACAGTGTGATCAGCGGCTTCAGGAGGTTTATTTTGTGTAATGGAGGTGTTTGTGCACGAATCGGACTCAAGAAATGGACCCCACGCAAAAAAATGAATCAAGTTTGCCTCTCGGATGCCTTCGTCGAAAAATGAAAGTGGTTTTGCGCAAAATGGAGGCCGGATTTGGATTCACCGTGAAAAAACGATGGAAAACAACTATTTGGAAATATTTTTCTGAGTCCGGACACTCAAAAATGGACAACCGAAAGTTTACGGTGTAATCGGGTGTACGGGGGGAGCTGTGGACCGGGGGGGCACGTGGCGGCACCGGATTGGTTGGCGCACGCGGCGCGATCCACGCATGGAGCGCGGGCAGGCGGGGGCAGGCGGGTTGGCGGCATGGCGCGCATGCGGGGGCGCCCCGCGATTGGCTAGCGCCACCCACTCCCCTGCGATGTTGGGCCACGCGGCGTGGCCTGGTTGGCCGCTCCCCGCTGCGGCACGTTCCGGGACACATGGCGCGCCCGGATCGATCCGGGCGCAGCCTTCCGTGTCCCCTGTTCGGGGCCTGGATGTTCCGGGCGTCCGAAAACGTACCCTGAACCCACTTTTTGGGTTTTTTCTTATAAATTGGTTGTTTCACCCCTCCATTTCGGGTTTTTGGAGCTTGCTCTTGGGGATTTCTTTAGTTGAGGGTCTTCTTCATCAAGTCCACCATATTTCTAAGGATCCTTGGTATTTTTGGAGGCCGCAACACCGATGTTTTCCCCGACTCGACGCGCTTCGACGCTTCCTTGATTTTGGGCTTTTTCGTCGATGTTTCGTCCGCGGACTCCCCTGTGCTGATCCGAGGGAGTTTTTGGCTGATTTTTTGTGGCGACGTTTCCATGAGAGGTAGATTTTCGATTTCCGTATTTATCATTCCTCTCAATTTTGAGTTTTTATGGGGTATTTTGGAGCTTCTTTTGACCCTTTTTTCTGCGACATTTTTCTGGATAGCGAAGGAGTATTCTTGCATTTTCTCAGTCTACGGTTGGCGGAATTGAGAGTTTAAGGACTCAATTGACATCTACGCTTCGAGAGGAACGCAACCGTATTTTTCCTAGCTTTTTTTTTGAGGTCTCTACAAAGGTGAACATTTTCGGTTTTGGGGACTGTTGCGCAGAACAGTACATGCAGGATTTTGGGCTTGTAATTTACTTTATGTTCGGCTTGTGATGCAGTTTTCGTAGAGATTTTGGAGTTTCCTGAGGGAAGTAAAAATTGGAATACATCATCACGATTGAGGTGAGCATTTTTCCTTTTGGTCCCAGCTGAAAATGATGATTGGATTGGCCTCCTCATTATCTTGACGCGCGCGCTGAATTTTGTATTGTTGTGGACAGCATTTCAGTGTTTTGGTTGCCGCCGCCGATCCAGAAGGAATTTTTGGATGATTTTCATTGCGTGGGAATCCTGAGAGGCTGAGGAATGTGCACGCCAAGTTTCGGCTCGATCAGACCCTGGATTGTTGCGTTTCAAGTGGGTTGGATTTTCCTCCAGATCGACGGATTGTTTTCTAATTCTATCTTGTAGTGGACATGCATGATAGATATGTTGATTGAGATGCATGCAAGGTAGAGTTAGTGACTTATTTATTGATCGAGATATATGCATGATATAGTTGGGGATTTATTTATCGATATTTGACGGATGCATGATAAAATCAGTGATTGTTTGTTGGTTAAGATGATTACATGCTAGAGTTAGCGTTTTGAGAATCGGTTATGTTGTATGTTTAATTGTGGAATCTTGACTAGCACCCCGTCATATGTTTGCATGTTTAACTAGACTAGTAGAAAACCTTCACTTGGGCTAGGTTCTTTTAAGCATTAGTCCTCCTACACATTGCATGTTTACTCCCCTGGACTTAGTGTGATGACCCGGATCTCCACAGAGCTTTTGCAGTATATCTGGCAACTTCTGGAGGCCTTTGCTATGTGTTAGAGGTGTTTGTGCACGAATCGGACCCAAGAATTGGGCTCAGTGTGAAAAATGAGAGCAAGTTTGCCTAACCGGATGCCTTCGACAAATTTTAGAAGTGGAATTGGGCAAAACGGACATCGGATTTGGACTCAGCGCACCAAAATGATGGAAATGGACTATTTACTTGTATTTTTTGGAGCCCGGATGCCCAATCACGGATTTCTAGGCAAGGGTTACTGTTCCGGCGGCTGGGGCAGCGCCGGCGGTGACGGGTAGGCGGCGGAGCACGGCAGCGCGGCGGCGAGCAGCGGCTGCGGGCAGAGGCGCGGGCCGCTCGGTCCACGAGCTTGGCGTGCACCGGGGGTTGGACGCGTGGCGGCTTTCGATTGCCGGTTCGCGAGGCGCGGTCTACGGGAGAGCGCGGGGGGCCATGGACCAGGGCGGGGCCACGTGGCGGCCGCTGGTTGGCCGGTCCACGTGTGCTCGGTCCACGCGAGGAGCGGAGCTGGAGCGGTGCAGCAAGGGTGGTGTGCCACGTGGCGTCGTCCTATTGGCGCGGTGTGGGACGTGGCAGCTTTGGATTGGCTGGCGCACCAGGCGTGGTCCACGGAGCAGGGTGGCAGGTGCCTCGGGACGCGTGCGCGGAGTGGGCGCGGCAACGCGACATGCGCACACGTGGGCACGGTGATCAAGGTGCTGACGCGGGCGGAGCAGCGCGGGGGCGCAGCCACGTGTCGCGAGCTGGTTGGTCGTGTTCGCTGTTTGCTGTGCGGGGACACGTGGCGCAACAGGGTGGATTCGGGTGCTGATGGTTCGGGGTACATTTTGGGCTACTGTGCGGCACTGTTTGCGCCCGAAACTGTTTCGGGCACCCGAAACTGTTTCGGGCACCCGAAACTGTTTCGGGCGCCCGAAACTGGGGACCCAGATGGAATTAATCAAATTGTTGGATTTTGGCTATAAATAGCAACCTTCCGCAACTCCTTTGGCCCTTTTCCCGAGCTTCTCTTCCTTTGGGGTCTTTAGCAAAGTTGTTCTACCTTGTGTTCTTCATCTTGTGGTGGATTCCCGGATTTTTTGGAGGCCGCAACATCGGCATTTTCTGCGACGCGGCGCACTTCGACGCTCCTTCGATTTTGGCTTCTACTATCGCATTTCAGTGCGTGAGACCCCCTAAGCTACCCCGATGGATGTTTGGGCTGATTTTTGTGGCAACGCGTTCAAGAGAGGTACACCTTCGATTTCCGTGTTGATCACTTTGCCTCATTTTGGGATTTTGGCATAGTTCCCGAGGTATCTTTTGACCCCTTATACCACTGCGAGGTCTTGGACAGTGGTGGAGTATTGTTGGGATTTCTCGGCCTACGGGCATCGGAACGAGACGTATGAGGACTCGATCGACATCTACGCTTCGAGAGGAACGAACCTATATTTTTATCGGAATATTTGGAGGTCTTTTCAAAGGTGATATTTAAGCTTCTTTGGGAATTATTTCTGCAGAGATGCGAGTTGTGGATTGATTGGCGTACCGCGATGTTCTATTTGTATCTTGGCCTACAGGTGTCGGAATGAGGAGTATAAATACTCGATTTGGATCTACTCGTCGCGAGGATCGCAATCACGATTTTTTTGGATTTTTCAAAGGACTGCACGTAGGTGTAAATCCCCTTTCTCTTTGCTGGACTGTAAAAACAGCAAGCGTTGTTTTGTGTGTGTGGGGTATTGATTAGTGTGTTGTGGATGTGATGTTGGTTTGAGCAGAGGCTTGTGCGACCGAGCACCGAGGGTGCGGTTCCTGCAGATTTTGTTAGCAAGTGGCTACGCACTTCACCGACTTCGGCTTTGCCTCCGAAAAGCTATTTAGGTGGGTTGCTTCGTCTCCAGAACCGGTGGATGGTTCTCTAATTCTATTTGTTAGAATGCATGCATGTTTAGTGTTCCAATATGTCGTTGAGAGGTGAGCGTGGTAAATGGTTTTTGTTTGAGGAATTGTAAGATATGATATTCATGTTATACCTGATGAAACTTGCAAGATTTAGATAACAATGATTATGATCAATGAAAGCTCACCTAAGGGAAGCATTACACTATGTGATTGATAGCATGCACAATTTAATGTACAACCTATAAGATTGAGATGTAAGCATAAAAATTATATAGTTCATGTGGATTGAGGCTTACATGATTTATTGTACATGTTGGGTACCTTCGAGATATTATATTTATTTAATGGTTGTATTCACCTATGCTAGTTGAGAGCATGTTTAGGGAGATGAGGCTTATTTTGATTGATTTTGGTGATCATATCTGCTAATGTTCCCTACTTATGATTCAGTTTATTTAAATGCTATTATGGGAACTTGACCTAGCACCCCGTCATATGATGCATGTTTAACCAGACTAGTAGAAAACCTTCACTTGGGCTAGGTTCTTTTATGCTTTAGACATCCCACACTTTGCATCTTTTCCTGGACATAAATTTTCCTCGCCCGGGTAGTGGGCCGAGTGGTCAGGTTACTATGGGACATTGTTGCACTCTTGTCTGGGTGCTGAGTGGAGTCTGGTAGCTGAGGTTAGACCTGTGCTAGTGTTGTTGGGAGCCGTTTGGGTAGACGGTGGTCCCGGGCCGTCGAGTATCTTCCGGTCAGTGTTGTTGGGAACCGTTCGGGTTGACGGTGGTCCCGAGTCGTTGAGTGTCGTCCGACCAGTTTTGTTAGCCCTGAGTTGTGGGTCGATCCCGGCTGTGGAGTATCTCCAGCCTGTGTGTTTAGCGCCACGAGTTGGTTGAGTTCGTTAGTGTCTCGAGATTCGTGAGAGCTGGTTAGCTGAGTCATCGAGAGTACTCCGACCGTCGTGCAAGATGTTTGAGGATCCTGAGTCCTTCCGTTCTGAGAGTGAGCGTGGATTTTGACTATAGCCTGCATGAGCCACTTTGAGCTCGACAGAGATGCGCGGATGCCTTTTTCCTCGGTGGGGTTGCGCCCCTCGAGTGCCCCGCCCGGAGTGGGCCTGTTACTTTCGTATCGCGACTTGTCGATGCTATCCTTCTGGCTGGGCCAGTTTTGGCAGTCACGGACGCCCTACGTAAGTCCCGTCCTCTTGTGGATGTGTGGCAGTAGGTGGGTGCAGGCTTGACTGGATCCTATGAGGCAGTCAGTTCGATTGGGTCGATTGAGCACCTTGGGTGCGAGTAGTTGCATATCTTTTCATCTGTATCACCCATTGAGCATTTAGATAGAGGCATGGTAGCTGTAGAGTATCTCCAGCTTTTCTTGTTCAGTTTTTACTGCATTGTTATCTTATGCCTCTAGTAGACTTAGTGGGCAGACCGTCTGGCTTGGTGGTGGTACTCACTGAGAACTACGTGTTGATGTAGTTCTCACACCCGTTGGGGGTTCTCCCCCTCCTTTCTCTTTCCTCTCCTTTGTTTTGCATAGTCATCTGTGGGAGATGTTGATTCTGCTGTTGCTGTTCGAGGCGAGGGAGTCGCGAGCTAGATCCCTACCTGTCTTTAGAGAGTAGTTGTACCCCCACATTGGAGATTTATAGTACAGTCGGTAGATTAGTTTTATTTCTACTTTTGAGAGATTATTGTAGTGAGGATATGACTTGTACTGAGAGCCTGCTCACTGATGTATTATTTCTGGTTACCCTCCCTGTTGAGTTCTGGGTTATTGTATCTGAGAATTTTGTATTTGATTTGATTTTTTGGGAGATGGATATTATATCTTTATTTCTAGTTGTACAGTGTTTGATAGAGTTTTGCAGCTTTTATTTTACAGCTCTGATATCTGTTTAGCTATAGTAGATCTTTCTTTGCAAGTTGGACGCTTCGCCTATGCGGGGTTTTCGTATAGGTGGCGGATCTGTTGGCGAGCCCGGGTCGCAGTTCGACCCCGGGGCGTGACTGATTAGAGTGGTATCAGAGCCTAGGATTTAGGTCATTGTGGACTTTAGAAACCCTAGGCTTGTGGTTGGACCCTAGGATGACTTCGTGAGAGTCGTGATTTTTAGCGAGAGTCCTGATTGAGTTTTATACCTCTCCTAAGGGATGGGATGAGTGATCGGCATGTTTATTCTTCTTGGTGATTATGTTAGCTGCAGACAACATAATGCTGTGGAATGGGTGACATGCTCTAGACTTTCGCTAGATTGGGTTGAGTGTTGTTGTGTGCTATTGTAGTTTTTGTCGTGGTGAGCGGTGTCTCCCCGACGCTGGGTTTCGACCCGTGTGCACCCTGTCGTAGCTGTGGAGCTCGAGCGGTTAGTTTTGGGCCGGATACCCGGATTAAGGTCGGAGAGCTCTGGACCCAGATGACAGGATTGTCTGAGTTATCAGTGGCGGAGTGGGCTGTTGGTTTGGGTGACACAGTTGTCGGAGCAGCGGGCAGCCCGACAGTGCTTTCGTCCTGAGACCACCCGGTTGCAGTATCCTCAGTGGCACCGATTTTAGTGGCGCCGATGGAGCGAGTAGCCCCCTTCGTGCCGACGATTAGTGCCGAGGCACCGAGGCAGAGTGGATAGCTGACAGCTGATGAGCTGTGGGACATCATCGATCAGTTGAGCCGGTTCGGCAGATGAACCACCCCGATTCATAGGTTTGAGTTTGGAGCCCTTGGAGACAGAATCGTGGTCGGTGGTGATGGAGAGACTACTTGAGAGCCTTATTGTGTTAAAGAGTTTACGCAGTTGTTGAACTGCGTGCTCCATGTTTAGAGGGATGAGGCGCATAGGATATGTGTCACGCCCCGGGGTCGAAACTGCGACCCGGGCTCGCTAACAGATCCGCCATCTGTACGGAAACTGCCGTACAGACGAAGCGTCTAGCCTGCAAAAGACAAAACTACAGCTACACAGATATCAGAGCGGATAAAAAGCTGTACTATAAAATTTTTCTCAACTACAAGTTGCTACAACTCATAGCCTATCTCCCAAAATCAGGCGATACAAATAGAAGTCCTCCTATACAACATCTACGAATCCAAATGGGAGATAGCTAACAAGACACATAACCCACTCCCACAATCCGGGATGGTACATCTACCTCTCTCTAAAGTAACAATGCTGGTAGGGAACTATCACGCGACTCCCTGTCCTCGGTCCGTCCAATCAAGCTCAGCAGGAACGGAAGAAAGCCTCAGCAACCTGTCACCGACAGAGGGTGTGAGAACTACATCCTACAGTAGTTCTCAGTGGGTACCGTCTCCAAGAACCACGGTCTGCCCACTAAGTCTACCAGAGGCATAAGATAGAGAAAAGACTGATAATAAGATAAGTAAGCTGGAAAGGAAATCTACAGCTATCATGCCTCTATCTACTATGCTCAATAAGAAGAGACTATGGATGATGGAATGCAGTCACTCACTGCTGACAACATGTCACAAGTACTAAGCCCAAGACGCTCTACTATGACACATGCTACGCCATCACTCTCTCAGTACATCACAAATCTCAGCGACTGCCCACCCGGGTCCAGTCGAATCAAGCCTGCGCCCCCTGGTGTATCAACCAGGGTGTCCAAACGGACAAACTCAATATCTCACACAGTGACCCCATGGTAGCACGGCCAGGGGTATCAAGCGACCTCTAGTACATGAACTAGGCGCATCATCGAAGCCTCGTCAGGCTCGGTATCATCATCGCAGCCTCATCAGGCTCGGAATCATCAACGCACCCGGGGCGTGGTTCGAGGGGTGCGACCCCACCGAACTCAAGTATCTCATCAGTATCACTGTCTCACAAGTGGCTCCTGCAGGCTGTGGTCCTCGATCAAACAGATCGGTATCTCGGTGCTCAAAGCACAAACTCGGTCGGAGAACCCTCCACGACTCAATCGCACAACACAGACCCACTCAACGAAGGTACAACACAGCTGGGACCGCCGTCTCTCCCACGGCTCCCACAACACAACTCCACTGAACTCAACACTCAACCCACGGCCGGAGCTACTCCACGGCCAAATCTACGAAGGGTCCGAAACCCAGGGAGACTAACATCTACGTCCCCAAGAGAGAAAGCAGCCCTTAGAACCCAGATCACTCGAATCCGCTCGGTGGATAAGTTTATAAGAAACCATGTCATTTATTTCAGAAAACCATTCGATCTGAGAAAAATCCATCTTTTAGTGATTTTTAGTCTCTTTTAGGAAAACCCTTTGAAATCAAGTTTTATGCCCAAGCCTCGAAGAGCTGATGCCTTCGTCCCAACGGACGAGAACAGACTCAGACAACCCTGCGAGGCTTGGGAGAAAACATTGGCTGACTAAAATCATGTATTTATCCAAAAAGGTTCTGGGTTCAAGGTCCTGCTAACACACGTGCACCACGATCCCAACCTGGTGGTGACGAGAAGAACAGTGGAAAGGAAAACCCCCGGGACCACCGTTTATCTGAAACAGCTCCCCAAAAAGCTAACACTGGCCTAACCCAGCCACCAGACCCCACTCGGCCCCCCGGGCCCGAGTGCAACACCCGTCCCACAACACTCTGACCACTCGGCCCACTACCCGGGCGAGGAAACTCTAAGTCCCGAAGGATAAGCAAAATGTGGGATGTCTAAAGCATAAAGGAACCTAGCCCAAATCAAGGTTCACAATGGGTCTGGTCAAACTCATGCACATATGACGGGGGTGCTAGCTAAGTTCCAAGAAAACACTTAAACTAGCATGCAAACCTAAAACATTAGAATTAGAAGGAAGTCCGTAGACTTGGAGAGAAAACCAACCCACCTCAGAAAGCCACCAATTGCTCGTCGACACTTGCAATTGGCACAACGGCTTACCTGGCCTCCAAGGGGTCCGCACGCAACCCGAAGCCCGATGCCAGAAACCGCACGCAAAACGGAGCACGCGGCGACCAACCACACGACCGCGCGCTCCGCGGAAGCAAAAACCGCACCGCAAGCTGTCAGAAGCGAAGAAATCGCAAAATCAATCAAAAAGGTCAAAACCGAGCATCCGACGGCGAAAAACAGCTTCCGTCGGCGAAAACAGCCTCCGTCAGCGAAAAAGTCAGCGCCCGACGGCGAAAAAACAGCCCCGTC
>CM055071.1:17350728-17517766 GCA_029204045.2 Tillandsia leiboldiana
CTCTCTCTCAAAAAGAAAAGCAGCCGAAAATAGCGAAAAGTCCAAAATTTCCAAAGGACCGATGCCTTCGCCCCGATCAAAACAGAACAGGTTCCCGCATCGCCTCCATTTCTGGAGTAGTCCTTCGAAATTTTTCACTCCGCCCGCTATTTTCGGTGATAAAACGGGATAACAAGGAGAGTGAGAGGTTGAAGTTGTCCCTGCTGTGGCAGCAACCCAAAACCACAGTCCACCAACTCAACCAAGTAGGGGTGCAAAACTCTGACCTCAACCACCAGGAAAGGAAGTCATACCAAGTACCAAGCGATCCGCTAACCTGGCGCCCACCAATCGGCAACCCAAACTCATCCTCTCGGCTCTCAGGTGGTCGCTCAACTCAACAAACAGGCCTCGCCGAACCTTCACTGGGTAAACTCAACCGTAAATTCCATAACTTCACAAGTAAGAATTTCTTCGGTTGCTTCAGATAGCTCAAATCCTTGTTCGACTCCAACGAAGAAAGGCCGATAAAGTGCGAGGATTCAATTACACTTCTTCCTATCAGACGAAAATCACGGTCCAAACTCCCCGCGTAAACTCAAGTCCATAAACATAGCCTTCTGCGGCTAGTGGCTTCCAAAAGATCGAAGTCTCCAAAAGGCAAAATCCTCCGTTGCTCCCTAGCAACCAAAACCATCTAGTTCCGCAGGTACATCTCTCGACGAGGCAACCAACATCTCCCCTCTTAGGAGTTGCTGCACAATCCTCCAGTGATCTTGAAGCTCTAAGCCACTTCGGAAATAAATCCAAATGTCCACGACGGGTCCGGCTGCTAACCCGTTCAAACACGGCTGGAGAACTCGATTCTTCAAATACTAACAATCACAGGCCTCAGTCAATCCACTTGACCGCAAGGCAAGCTCAAAAAGCCCCTACCGGGTTCTGAACACTAACCGGGCACGGCCCCCGGCTGCCAGGTTCCAAAACCATGTCGACCACTAACTCGGTCTCCAATCCACTATCTCGGCACCACAACCGCCGAGAACCTCCAGGTCTCTGTCTCCTCTGAGACACATGATCCTGGGGCTGGCACCATGGCAACCTCGATCCACTCCGCTAACCCGAACTCAGGCCATACCGGAAGACTCTCTCTCTGGAGCTGGTCCCTCAATCTCCGTCCCTCCTGGACGTGATCAGTGATCCTCGGTCAATCCATCGCACATGCCCAATCGCTGCATCTACGGTCGGCACTCGCCGAGAATACACAATGAGATAAATATCTAGGTGCCGTCCCCTCTCAACATAAACAACCCCGAAGCCTCAACCTGGGTGACAAGGGGCCCACTACTCAACCTTCGCGGAAACTCGCTCCCGGTGGTCCAACAGGACGAACCCGACGCCACCAATTCTCGGCGTCCCAAACGAAAGGCGCAAGATCCCGCGCCCTGATGCTTCTCCTGGATGAACAATCCTTGAACAGCTTTTCCATAGCAGCGATCCAGCTCTCGGCCTCCCAAGGCCCCCAACTTAAATCCTAAAATCTGCAGGGGATGGGACTGGATGAAGTAGAATAACCGGTTGGCAACCTCTCGCTGCTCCTGCACCATCAGTGGTGCGACCAGGGTCGAAATCGACAATGTCGCGGCTGGAGTACTACTGGCGATACCCCGGGAGATGCTCTCAGCTTAAACATGCGCAACACACGCTCCATGTTCTTCTCCTGGCGCCGCAACGCCTCCGACATCTGGGCCACCTCAGCCCGCAGATCCTGTGCCTCACCCTGCCTAGCCTGCTCGGCAGCCCGCCGTCCGGGCTCCTCAGCTGAGGTCAAACGCCCGCTCGTCGCTGCACGACGTCTCGGCGGCATCACAGGTAGCTGAAACAAAACAAACATCAGGACACAACAACCATACGACCCAATCCAGCGAGAGTCTAAAATTTGTTATCCTTCCTAAAGTATTATGTTGTCTGCAGCCAACATAATCACTTTGAGAGAATAACATATCAAATCACTCATCCCAACCCGAGGGAGAGGTAAAAACTCAATCTGGACTCTCGCTAAAAGTCACGACTCTCACGTAGTCATCCTAATGTCCAACCACAAGCCTAGGGTTTCTAAGTCCTCAATGACCTATAACCTAGGCTCTGATACCACTCTAATCTGTCACGCCCCGGGGTCGAAACTGCGACCCGGGCTCGCTAACAGATCCGCCATCTGTACGGAAACTGCCGTACAGACGAAGCGTCTAGCCTGCAAAAGACAAAACTACAGCTACACAGATATCAGAGCGGATAAAAAGCTGTACTATAAAATTTTTCTCAACTACAAGTTGCTACAACTCATAGCCTATCTCCCAAAATCAGGCGATACAAATAGAAGTCCTCCTATACAACATCTACGAATCCAAATGGGAGATAGCTAACAAGACACATAACCCACTCCCACAATCCGGGATGGTACATCTACCTCTCTCTAAAGTAACAATGCTGGTAGGGAACTATCACGCGACTCCCTGTCCTCGGTCCGTCCAATCAAGCTCAGCAGGAACGGAAGAAAGCCTCAGCAACCTGTCACCGACAGAGGGTGTGAGAACTACATCCTACAGTAGTTCTCAGTGGGTACCGTCTCCAAGAACCACGGTCTGCCCACTAAGTCTACCAGAGGCATAAGATAGAGAAAAGACTGATAATAAGATAAGTAAGCTGGAAAGGAAATCTACAGCTATCATGCCTCTATCTACTATGCTCAATAAGAAGAGACTATGGATGATGGAATGCAGTCACTCACTGCTGACAACATGTCACAAGTACTAAGCCCAAGACGCTCTACTATGACACATGCTACGCCATCACTCTCTCAGTACATCACAAATCTCAGCGACTGCCCACCCGGGTCCAGTCGAATCAAGCCTGCGCCCCCTGGTGTATCAACCAGGGTGTCCAAACGGACAAACTCAATATCTCACACAGTGACCCCATGGTAGCACGGCCAGGGGTATCAAGCGACCTCTAGTACATGAACTAGGCGCATCATCGAAGCCTCGTCAGGCTCGGTATCATCATCGCAGCCTCATCAGGCTCGGAATCATCAACGCACCCGGGGCGTGGTTCGAGGGGTGCGACCCCACCGAACTCAAGTATCTCATCAGTATCACTGTCTCACAAGTGGCTCCTGCAGGCTGTGGTCCTCGATCAAACAGATCGGTATCTCGGTGCTCAAAGCACAAACTCGGTCGGAGAACCCTCCACGACTCAATCGCACAACACAGACCCACTCAACGAAGGTACAACACAGCTGGGACCGCCGTCTCTCCCACGGCTCCCACAACACAACTCCACTGAACTCAACACTCAACCCACGGCCGGAGCTACTCCACGGCTAAATCTACGAAGGGTCCGAAACCCAGGGAGACTAACATCTACGTCCCCAAGAGAGAAAGCAGCCCTTAGAACCCAGATCACTCGAATCCGCTCGGTGGATAAGTTTATAAGAAACCATGTCATTTATTTCAGAAAACCATTCGATCTGAGAAAAATCCATCTTTTAGTGATTTTTAGTCTCTTTTAGGAAAATCCTTTGAAATCAAGTTTTATGCCCAAGCCTCGAAGAGCTGATGCCTTCGTCCCAACGGACGAGAACAGACTCAGACAACCCTGCGAGGCTTGGGAGAAAACATTGGCTGACTAAAATCATGTATTTATCCAAAAAGGTTTTGGGTTCAAGGTCCTGCTAACACACGTGCACCACGATCCCAACCTGGTGGTGACGAGAAGAACAGTGGAAAGGAAAACCCCCGGGACCACCGTTTATCTGAAACGGCTCCCCAAAAAGCTAACACTGGCCTAACCCAGCCACCAGACCCCACTCGGCCCCCCGGGCCCGAGTGCAACACCCGTCCCACAACACTCTGACCACTCGGCCCACTACCCGGGCGAGGAAACTCTAAGTCCCGAAGGATAAGCAAAATGTGGGATGTCTAAAGCATAAAGGAACCTAGCCCAAATCAAGGTTCACAATGGGTCTGGTCAAACTCATGCACATATGACGGGGGTGCTAGCTAAGTTCCAAGAAAACACTTAAACTAGCATGCAAACCTAAAACATTAGAATTAGAAGGAAGTCCGTAGACTTGGAGAGAAAACCAACCCACCTCAGAAAGCCACCAATTGCTCGTCGACACTTGCAATTGTCACAGCGGCTTACCTGGCCTCCAAGGGGTCCGCACGCAACCCGAAGCCCGATGCCAGAAACCGCACGCAAAACGGAGCACGCGGCGACCAACCACACGACCGCGCGCTCCGCGGAAGCAAAAACCGCACCGCAAGCTGTCAGAAGCGAAGAAATCGCAAAATCAATCAAAAAGGTCAAAACCGAGCATCCGACGGCGAAAAACAGCTTCCGTCGGCGAAAACAGCCTCCGTCAGCGAAAAGTCAGCGCCCGACGGCGAAAAACAGCCCGTCGGCGAAAACCAGCGCCCGACGGCGAAAACAGCTCCGTCGGCGCGAAAACTGCTCAAAAACAGCTTGCGAAAAACCAGCGAAAACTGCGCAAACTGCTCGCGAAAAATGGCGGAAACCTGCGCGAAAACCTGCGCGAAACTGCGCGAAATCTGCGAGCGAAAACAGCGAAACCGCTTGCGAAACTGCTCGCAACCTGCTCGCGAAAAACGGCGAAAAACTGCGCAAAAACAGCGAGCGAAACAGCGGAACCGCTTGCGAAACTGCTCGCAACCTGCTCGCGAAAAACGGCGAAAAACTGCGCAAAAACAGCGAGCGAAACAGCGGAACCGCTTGCGAAACTGCTCGCAACCTGCTCGCGAAAAACGGCAAAAAACTGCGCAAAAACAGCGAGCGAAACAGCGGAACCGCTTGCGAAACTGCTCGCAACCTGCTCGCGAAAAACGGCGAAAAAAACTGCGCAAAACAGCGAGCGAAAACAGCGGCCGACGGCGGCCCACGGCTCCGACGGCGAAAACACGGCGAAAACCCGCGAAAGACAGCGGCCGACGGGGGAAAACAACGGTTGACGGCGAAAAACGGTGCCGGCACGCAAACCGAGGTGCCACCGCTGTCCCGGGAGCACGCCGAGCGGCGAAAAACCAGCCGCGCGACGAGGGAGGCCCGCCGCACGCCGCCCAACCAAGCGGCGCCGCGCAGCGGCCCGCTGCGCGGTGCCGGAGCGCACCGCGCTGCGCCCAGCGGCGCTGCGCACAGCGCCCAGCGGCGCTGCGCGCGGCGCCCAGCGGCGCTGCGCGCAGCTCCCAGAGGCGCTGCGCGCGGGCCCGCGCGCAGCCCACTGCGCTGCGCGCGGTCGCGCGCCTGCGCAGGCCCGCGCGCGGCCCGCGCGGCCCGCGCAGGCCCGCGCGCACACGCGCGGCCCTGCCGCGCGCGCCTGCGCGCGGCCAGGAGGGCCCGCGCGCCCCTGCGCGCGGCCCTGCCGCGCGCGCCTGCGCGCGGCCAGGAGGGCCCGCGCGCACGCGCGCGGCCCTGCCGCGCGCCCCTGCGCGCGGCCCTGCCGCGCGCGCCTGCGCGCGGCCAGGAGGTGCCGCGCGCACCTGCGCGCGGCCAGGCAGCGCCGCGCGCACCTGCGCGCGGCCAGGCAGCGCCGCGTGCAGCACTTTGCTGCACGCGGCGCCGCGCCCAGCGGCACCGCCACAGGGTGCTGCCAATAGCAGCACCCTGGCGCCGCGCGTGCGCCGTTGCGCGCGCGCGCGGCCGCCGGCGACGGCAAAACCCAGAAAAACCCAAAAAAAATCCGATAAAATCCAAAAATCCCAAAAACCAAGAATCCACATTTTTCATGATTTTTAAACACCAATTAAAAATCCTCAAAGCTCCAAAACACCGAAAAAACCTCAAAAAGAGAAATTACTTACCTCGTTGACGCACGCCGCACGCCCACGGCGCTCTCTCGGCCACCAACGGGGAGTCCAAAAATCCAAGAAGCTCCAATCCCAATTTCTTCTTTTTCTTCTTCTTCCTTTTTCCTCTCTTTTCCTCTCCTTTCTTTCTCTTTTCCTTTCTTTCTCTTCTCTCTGCTGCAGAGGAGGGTGGAGGCAGCTTTATATAAAGCATAAAGCTTTAATTAATTAAATCCATTAATTAATTAACTCCAAACTCCAACTCCAACTCACTTTTTGCCTTCGGGCTCTCCGCCGCTGCCCGGAACTTCCCGAACTCCGCTGTAAATCGAAAATACACGCGCTCCCAGCTTTTTCTCTCCAAAAAGCTCATCCGTTGAGGCGGGGTGCTCAAATCACTTACCGGCTCCAAAATTGCCAGTTCCAACTCACTTTTTGACTCCGGGTCCTCCGCGTCAGTCCGGAACCTCCCGAACCTCGCTGTAAATCAAAAGTACACGTGTCCACAGCTTTTTCTCCTCAAAAAGCTTATCCGTTGAGTCGGGGTGCTCAAATCCATTACCGGCTCCAAAATTGCCAGTTCCAACTCACTTTTTGACTCCGGGTCCTCCGCGTCAGTCCGGAACCTCCCGAACCTCGCTGTAAATCAAAAGTACACGTGTCCAGAGCTTTTTCTCTTCAAAAAGCTCGTCCGTTGAGTCGGGGTGCTCAAATCAATTACCGGCTCCAAAATTGCCAGTTCCGACTCACTTTTTGACTCCGGGTCCTCCGCGTCAGTCCGGAACCTCCCGAACTTCGCTGTAATCTGAAAGTACGCCTGTTCCAAGTGTTCCTGAATTTCCGGCGCTCCACGGTGAAGTCGGAAATTTCCAATCTCATCCTCAATCGGCCTACAAAGCCCGGAAAAACCCCGAATCGAGCTGGAGCTTCCGCGTTGATCCGAATCAACCCGGCATCCACTGTAACCTCAGATGCAACATGCTCAAGGCAACTCTCTGCTCCAAGTCATCTGTGTGGTCGGCGCGCTATCCAATGCCCCGGTACTTTACAATATGTGTGTCTGGGAGTGGATTGTGCCAGGATATCTTTCAGCCCATTCGGTCCCTCCGTTTCAGATTTTGGATGCCTCGTTGGAGTAGGCGTTGAGTGGAGCGTGGCGCTAAAGTTCCTTTTGATAGGAATCTGCCACCAGAGGCGAGTTCTGGATAGAGGCGCTTGGCGCTAGGTGTTGGAGGACAGAGCGGCCAATAGAGGCATTCCCGATTTCCTTCCCCAGGATCGTGGATTTCTGAGACGCTAGAGGTCGGGTGGACCCCGATAGCAGTACCAGCATTAGTATCAGCAGCGGCGGTAGCATGGATGTGTTATCTGCGGAGGACCACATTCGTCGCCTCAGTGTGAGCAGAGGCAGAGGTCATACTCCCTGTGTGATTGGTATAGATATTTTCTGGCAGACTGGACTTTGATGACGAGGCAGACTGAGCGATAACCACTTGCATCGAGCGATTGAGTCTGTGCTGCCTGGTTGGAGGGCGCCTCGATAGTGGATCGGATTATCGCAGGTGTGATTTCATTACAGCAGTCTCAGTTAGAGCATTGTGCATTCCTGCATGGACTAGAGGCGGAGTCATTACCACGTGCACTAGAGGTACAGGTTCCTGTCGGTGTTGTGCATGTGGAGGAGTCTTGTGGATCATGTCCAGTGCAGTTGAGACCACGAGTTATACCGGCAGACTTATTGACTTTTGTGGTAGTTGGTGTTTTGACCCAATGCCTGAGATTGGTTGGCACGGTACCACATGATGTTTGACTGCGGAGAGAGAGAGGACTATGACCTTCTGCGAGGCAGATAAGAAGAGGTTTGTTTGTAGAGACAATTGGAACACATAGGTTACAACGACAGTGTGAGAGGTGCCTACGGCGGCACCGGGACTCAAGGATATCCCTATTGCCCGTGAGATCCCGGGTGTGAGTCCACCTGAGCTGATGTTGATGCCGCCAGTTAGGGAGATTGAGATTGACGTGGTTCTGGGAACCGCGCCAACCTTGACAGCACCTCATTGGATATCACCAATAAAGCTGAGAGAGCTGATAGCGCAGTTGCAGGATCTGATGGATCAAGGGGTCTGTTGGACCTAGTGCAACGCCGTTGATATACGGTGGTAATGCCACATCGTTGGTACATGACTGTGAGTGTTCTTTTCTGGTTTGAGCACTAGCAGGTCCGGGTTTTATTTAGGACCATTGATTGAGTTATACTCTAGCAGTTGTTCTTCTATGAGGCATATATCTATTTGGAATCTTATAGCCGAGGATTTTGCCAAGACGGTGTTCAGGACACTGTATGGGCATTATGCGCTCTTAGTGAGGCCAAGTGGATTGACTAATGCCCTGCTGCCTTTATGATTTGTGGAATTGTGTGTTCCAGCTGTACTTGGATGGATTGGTAAAAGTGTTCTGCATAGATATTTGGATTGACTCCCAGAGTGACTTGGATCATGAGGAGCACTTATGGATGGTGCTACAACATCTATGAGGGAGAAGTTGTATGCCGAGTTGTTGAGGTACGAATTTTAGCTTCAGGAGCATACCTTATTGGGCCACATTATTCTAGCCGTAGGAGTGGCTGTGGAAATTCGGCCAAAATGGATGCTATACGAGATTGGTTGAGATCGACATTTATTGTTGAAGTGAAGAGCTTCTTGGACTGGGCAGTGCCAGTAGAGCTTGACGAATGGATGTTGAGATTGATACCAGCGCCGATTTTAGCTTGACGATGGGTGTTGGATTTGCGAGTTATAGTGATGTCTCCCTTAGGGGCTGTGGAGTTACTGCTGGATTATGGATGAGCATCCAGTATCATCTCGACAGGGCCACTGTGGTAGCGGATACCTTGAGCGGGAGAGCTGTCTGGGGTTGAGTTTGATGATTTCATAGTTGGCGCTATGTGGTGTTGTTGAGGCGAACAGGGCTTGAGGTTGTGTCCCTGGGGGTCCCTTTTTGATTGTAGCCTGCGGATGGGCAGTCCACTCGGATGGACAGGATTCGAGAGTGACTGAGTGAGGACCCCAGCTTGTTAGGGCTTCTTTACTTCTTGGATGTTGTGGGGGTGTGTTCCGGGTTGCCCTAGTTGAGTTGGCACAAGGGTGTGGTGTTGGTGCGCGTAGCACTGGTTGTTCGCTCCTTTCCCCCAGTCTCTTTGTTGGAGTCCCTGATGTTTTTTCCACGTCTTAACTCAGGAGTGTTATACTTTTGGATCCCTCGCCCGTGATTGACTCGCCCCATTTGAGATCTGTGAGTGTTTGGAGTACGAGGGACGCTCATTGCGAATTCTGGCTGTGAGATGAGGGAATTGCACAATTGGGCCATGCCGTACCGGTTGTTGTTGTCATTGAGGAGTAATCACGGGGAGTGAGTGGTGACGTGGGAGCTGGAGACGGTGATAATGAGTACCTACCCTTTTGTATTTGAGACTCCCTTTTTGAGTTGTGTTAGTTTCGAGGATGAAACTTTCTTTTAGTGGGGGAGGATGTGATGACCCGGATCTCCACAGAGCTTTTGCAGTGTGTCTGGCAACTTCTGGAGGCCTTTGCTATGTGTTAGAGGTGTTTGTGCACGAATCGGACCCAAGAATTGGGCTCAGTGTGGAAAACGGGAGCAAATTTGCCTAACCGGATGCCTTCGACAAATTTTAGAAGTGGAATTGGGCAAAACGGACATCGGATTTGGACTCAGCGTGCGAAAACGATGGAAATAGACTATTTACTTATATTTTTCGGAGTCCGGATGCCCAATCACGAATTTCGAGGCAAGGGGTTACTGTTCCGGCGGCCGGGACAGCCACGGCTTCGCGACAGATTCAAATGTATATTCTGCGGAGGACCTCATTTGTCGCACACCTGTGATCAGAGGTGGGGTCGTTGTTATAAGTGTGGACAACCAGGCCACATTCGAGCTTCGTGCCCCCTTTCGACTTCAGCGCACCTTCATCAGCATCGGCTCCTTTTCCGCCTCTGCAGTAGTTGTCAGCTCAACGGCCTTATGCTCCAGCGAGCGGATCACCTTCTTTTTACCCTGCGGATCACCGGCCGCTGGCTCAGAGCGGTCGGGTCTACGCTGCTCAGGTGGAGGACTTTACAGCAGCCGACCATGTGGTGGCAGGTATTATTTTATTTTATTTACCGGCATTAGTTTTTGCATTGTATTGCACTTGAGCATCCTAGTCATTTGTTAGGAGTGCATTTATCTCTTTGCATGGGTTAGGGGTAGGACGGTTACCTGGTGTTTGGGAGGTTCATATTCCCGATCTTTGGCACGTAGAGGAGTGTTGTTGGTCCTGCCCAGTGCAGTTGAGTCCTCGATTGTACCAGTAGACATGATGGTCTTAACCTAGTTGCGGGACTTCGTTTTGGTACTTAGGACGGTTTGGCTGGCTCGGTTTTCTTCTTTTCGCGGCGGTTGATTGTGCCGCGAGGACGGTCCTCTTAGGGGCTAGGCCAGGAGTAGATGGTGTGCCGAGGTTACTTGAGGGCTATCTTTGCCTCTTTTGTTTCGACTTCGCGTGCGGGACGGGTGTTCCGCCGTGGGTGCGCAGCCTTTTTGGCTAGCGTGGTTGTGGGACCTGCGGCGGCGCCGGGGGCTCGGGGACATCCTTGTTGTTGCTGATTCCCGGATGTTTTTCCTTTTTAAAGTTGACTGGCGTGCCACCAGTTGGGGAGTTGAAGACGTGACTCCAGGATTTGTTGGTTGGGAGATGTTCTTGCGTTCCCACTGGTTTAAGGATTATAGATTAGTTTTCGAGTGATCAGTCGGGGGGATTTTGTGGGATAACCCGGGAGTGCGGAGGTACTCGGGTTGAGCTTTTATGCCTTTGGACTTGGTGGTTGGATTACCGGGGGCCTAGGTGGAGCGGATGTTTTTGCCGGTGTGAACTACTTGGTAGCTCTAGCAGTTAGCCAGCTATACTTGGTTGAGGTGGTGCGGTTTCCTGGAGTGCCCGCCTCTATTTTGTATCAGATAGAAACCCATGGATTGCATTGAGTCTCTGGGGGAGGTATTAGACAGCTTTGGGAGCTTGAACCGAGGATGATTGTATATCTACCCCCCCCCCTTTTTTGTGCGAGGTTCCGACTTGAGGGATGACCTAAGTTTCGAGGACGAAACTTTTTTTTAGTGGGGGAGGATGTGAGGACCCGAATCCCGCGAGAGGATTACTGTTAGACTAGCAGCTTCTGGAAGCCTTTGTTGGGTGTTCGAGTGGTTTTTGGGCATCTTGGACTCAAGAATTGGACCCTGTGTGTTGAGTTGACCCCGAGTGTAGTCAGAGGCAGTTGTCGAATTTTTAGGGGTGGTTTTGCGCAAAACAAACTTCGAATTTGGATTCAGCGCAGAAAAACGATGGAAATTGACTATTTGGACGTTTTATTCGGAGTCCGGACGCCCAAAAACGGACACCCGGAAGTTTTTACTGTTTTTGGGTGCATGGTGGACCGGTGGACCGAAGGGAGTGCTACGTGGCGGCTTTCTACTGGTGTTGTACGCCACGTGGCGGAGCGGGAGAGGTGGCGCAGTGGGCTCGGCCCACGGGAGCGACCGCGGGAAGCACGCGGGCGCGGGCAGGCGCGCGGGCAGGGCGCGATGCAGCGGAGCAGGTGTGCCAGGTGGTAGCTTCCCATTAGAGCGCGGTGGACACGTGGCAGCGTGTGGTTGGGTGGCGCAGTGGGCGCGGTCCGCGGAGCAGCACGGGGTGGTGCATGGACCGGGCGGGACACGTGGCGGATTCCGGTTGGCGGGCTCACGCAGGCAGGGACCACCGAAGCGCGCGGGGGGCGCCTCGGGAACCGTGCGCGGTAGGTGGTGTCACGCCCCGAGTGTAAACCAGAACTCAGGCTCGTCTACAGATCCGCCGTGCACACGGAATTTTTCGCATACACGAAGCACCGGTAACCTGCTCAAATAAATCAGATACAATAATAGAGCAATAAAACAGAGCTGAACTGAAAATACTACATCTTAGACTGAAGCTGGAAATAAAATACAATACTTCTGTATAAATGATACATCAGTCCCTCCCAGCTCACAAAAAATAAATACAACCTGCTGGCAAAATCCAGTCCCAAAAGTAAAAGTACAACCGTCTGAGGAAACATAGGTACACCAACAGTCCAGCTAACTCGCTCATCCTGCCTCGAGATCTATCTACTCAGCCGTCCTCTCTCCTCGACCTGCCGCTAAAAGCCCCACAGCACCCGTAGAAGACACTGCAAAACAAGGGAGAAGAAAAAGAAGAAAGAAGAATGGGGGTGAGAACTACTAGTAAACCAGTAGCCTCCTCTAGTGGGTAAAACCTCAAACTCTGACACACCCACTAGGTCTACCAGAGGCAAAAAGGAAAGAAGTGTGGTAAGCAATAATGACTGCTGAAGAAAGGAAACTACCACTACTATGCCTCTAAAATGCAGTCCTAGACTGGAATAATCGTATGCAACGGTAACCAACCGTCCCAGATGAACCCAATCTGTACCGCCCTCATCATCGGGCAAGTAAGCCGCGCCGATGTGATAGAAAAACTCCTGCTGCCGCCCTCATGATCGGGCAAATAAGCCACGCCGATGTGATAGCAAAACTGTCAATAACTGTCTGGCCCCAGCCTCCGGAGGGGAACTCGAGGGGAGCGACCCACACGAGGAAAGCATCACCGGGCAATAACCGCGCCGGTGTGATAAGTATCAAAAGCAGGACTGGATCACAACTATAGAGCCCCAGTGGAACACACCCCTCCACTAAAAGAAAACTGATTCCCAATCTGATGCATAAGTAACCATCCAGTCAATCGCCCAATATCCGCGATTGCCGCAATACCCCAAAATCCACGACCATGTCTCACAACCGACCTCCGGTCAACCGCCCAATATCCGCGGTCGCCAGAATAACCCACAATCACAATCATGTCCCACATCCGACATCCGGTCAACCGCCTACTATCCGCGGTAGCCGCTATAACTCCCAATCCAAAATCGGGTAAAATAATACGTATCCGGTCAACCGCCTACTATCCGCCGTAGCCGCAACTCTACCGACTAGATCAAGTCCAACCCCTGACTTCCGGTCAACCGCCCAAAATCCGCGGTTGCCACAAAGCCCTCTAGTCCATAATCATGCCCTATCACCGATGTCCTATAACCGACATCCGGTCAACCGCCCAATATCCGCGGTCGCCGCCAAAACCCATAATCCACAATCCAGGCCCCGGCTACACTATCCCAAACCCCTGCTCAAACCCGAGCAATTTGAACTACCTGACTAACAAAATGAGAAAAGAAGAAAACATGGTTTCTCCTAAGTCAAGTTCCAACATAAAAGTGTAGTGATAAAAGATGGCCTATCTAGATGTCCATACAAGCATGCAAGCGTTCTCAAGGAAACATAATTTAAGTCATTGATCATTAACAGTATCCACCTATGCATGCCACCTATCCTCAAGTAATACCACTAACAGGATAAATCATATAGTCCCAATTAAATATTCAATTCCACATGCAAGGTTAAGTGATAACATAGAGCAATCCATATGTCCAAACAAGCATGCATAAGTTCCATCCCCACTTGTTAATCAATAATCCTAACATTGGGAGATCACTCTAATAATCCTAGTGAGCATGTCAAAATAGAGGTAAACAACAACCACCCACCTCATTCGCTAATTCCAAGTCCAAAAGTGAAGTCCTCGCCCAAGTCAGTCGACCGTCACAAACACTGTACAACATGCCCCAAAACATACACAATTAAACATACAAAGCTCCATAAAAATCTGTCCAAACACAACAGTCCAGTGTTGCCCTGTTTTTACCTGAGGAAAAGGCTCAGAAAATTCCAAGAAAAATACTGTCACGATCCTCGCGACGAACCGGTCGAAACGAGTACCTACACGTTCAAATCCGAGTTTCCTACACTGAGATACAAATTCCACAAGGGAACCACCCCGAAATAAACCAGTCTCAAAATCTGTAGCACAAAGTTCTGTAAACTGGGATTGTTCACCTTCGGGAAATATTCAGAAAAATCCCAGAAAATTCGAGGGTGTTCCTTGTGCTGTGTAGATGAAAAACGCCTATTGGCACGCCTCGATCTGACTCCTGTGCGCGAAGATATCACCGAAACACTGATGTGCTGTCCAAAACTCCGCCCCAGAAAAAGGGTCAAAAGAAAGCTCGGGAAACTCCAAGATAAACTAAACAAGGGGAAACTCAAATCAAGAAGATCGTAGCCCTACCTGTCGTGAAGCCAACGGCGTAAGAATCGACGAAAACGGTGGTCGGAGTAAGCCGGGGGAGTCCTCGCACCCAAACCGCGACGAAGGAGACCACAAATGAACGAGCGTCGCGCCGCGCCGTAAAAATGGAAACCTCAGGATGCGTGCCGCAGAAAAATCCGAGAATCTGTAGATGGAACTAGATCTGGGAGAGGAGGGATTCTTGTGAAGGCCGCACTGTGAGAAGAGGAGCAGGAAAAGTGTTCTCTGCTGTTGTTCTCGGCCTATATATAGGCTGGAAGAAACAAATCAGAAAATGACGCTCAAGTCCCCACTTCCGGGCACCCGGACTTTTCGGGCCGCTACAGTGTTGGGCCCGGTCCAACACTGTGCGGGCCCGAATCCCTCCTGGGCCTCCACGTTGCCCCGCGAACAGCCAACAGCCGCGCCGACCTCCCACCGCACGACGCGTGGCCCAATGTGGAGCCGACGCGTGGCGCGCTCGATGGCGGGAAAACGCGTCAACGCGGCCCACGTGCGCGCCTGCGCCCTCTGCACGCACGCGCCCCGAGGCCACCAGTTCCTGCTCCGTGGACCCGGTCCACAACACCAGCCTACCGCCAGCTGCCACGTGTCCAGCCCTTTGGTGCACGCCGCCCCGTGGACCGCGCACCTGCCCGCGCGCCTGCCCGCGCACTCCGCCCTGCCCGCGCCTGCCCGCCGCCGCGCCTGCGCCGCCGCCCTTCACCGCCGCGGGCACTGCCCCAGCCGCCGGAATAGTACCCCTCCTTGCCTCGAAAATCGTGCGCGGCATCCGGGCTCCGAAAAATACCAATAAATAGTCCATTTTCACCGTTTTCGCACGCTGAATCCAAATCCGCTATCCGATTTGCCAAATTCTAATTCCAAAAATTGTCGAAGGCATCCGGAAAGGTGTTCTTTTGTCCAAACTTCGCGCTGAGCCCAATTTTAATATCTGTTTCGCGCGAAACCACTTCTAAAGATCCAACGGAGTCAACCGATCACCCACGTGATCCATTTAAGCCCGAAGTCCGCCACTTGTGTCCAATTGGTGCACAAACACCTCCAACACACAGTACAGGCCCCCAGAAGTCACCAATCACTCTACAACAGCTCTGCGGAGATCCAGGTCATCACAGGTGGGCGCCAGGCGGCGCTGCAGGAGTGTCGGGGCCATAATTGGGGGCCACGTGATGCCCGCTGATTCGCGGGCGCCACCCACCCGCGTTGACCGGGAGCGGCCACGCGGCGCCCCTCGTGTGGCGGGGCTTGCTGTCGCCTGTTCGGGGTGACGTGGCGCTCCCAGGGCATTTCGGGCGCACGCTGTGTGGGGCCTTGCAGCGGATTCTGGCGCCTGAATCCGGTGTGGGCGCCCGAATCCAAGGACACATTGGGGATTTTGGCAATTGTTTTTGTGGGCCTATAAATAGGCCCCTTGGAGCTTCGTTTCTGATTTTTCTGGCCGGTTTCTCTAGGGCGCTTCTACAGAGAAATTGTTTCCCTCTTTGATCTACACCTTGTGGAGGAGTTCTAGGATTTTTAGTGGCACGCACTTTAAGGTTTTCGATTTTACAGCGCAGCGAGACGTTCTTGCATTGGTGTTCTTCTCCGTCGCATTTCGGTGCGTGGACTCCCCCGGGCTACTCCGGCAGTATTTTCGGCGATTCTTGCGCCATCGTCTTCATGACAGGTAGGGATACGTTTCCCGTGTTTGCTGTTTATTCTCTTTCCGAGGTTTTCTTGGGCTTTTAGGACCATTTTGTGACCATATTTTCTGGGGCGGAGTTTTGGACAGCATTGGAGTTTTTATAGGTTTTCTCCGCGCTCGAGTGACGGAATAAGGTGTGCAAGTACTCGATTCGTATCTACGCGACGCAAGGAACATCACCGTGATTTTTCTGGAATTTTTGGAGGTAGGCACGAAGGTGAAAATACCACTTTTTCTGGGCGGAGTTTTACAGATTTTGTTCTTGGGAATTTTGATGTGGTCATCTTGTTGGTTTTGTAACTTGACCTACAAAACTCGGATTAAGACGTGCAGGTACTCGTTTCGATCGTCTCGACGCGACAAACACAGCGATTATTTTTCCAAATTTTTTCGAGTTTATCTCACAGATGAGATTTAGCCATCTTCAGGGCTGGTTGTGTAGAATACCGGGATTTCGTATAGCGCGCCGACCTCGCAAGATGGCGTGGTGCGGAGAGATCGCCTCGGGCGTGTTCCATATATGTTTACAGATGAGTTCGGGTTGATTTGGATCTACGCGGAAGCCCCAGCTCGATTCGGAGTTTTCCGGGCTTTGTGCGCCGATAGAGGACTGGTTTTGGGAAAGCACCGACTCCGCAGTGATGTGCAGAAAATTTGGGAATACTTGGAACAGGTGTACTTTATGATTACAGCGGAGTTCGGGAGGTTCCGGACTGACACGGAGAACCCGAAGGAGAAAAGTGAGTTGGAACTGGCATTTTTGGAGCTGGTTTTTGGATTGAGCACACCGACTCCACGGTTGAACTGTTTGAGGAGGAAAAGCTGTGGACATGTGTATTTTCAGATTACAGCGGAGTTCGGGAGGTTTCGGATCCGTGCGGAGGCCCCGAGAGCAAAAAGTGAGTTGACGGGGCTTTTGATGGATTATTTAATTAATTAATTTAATTAGTTGAATTATTTGGGTTTTTGGATGCCTTTTGGAATTGGTCTATGAGTTGTTGGAATAAAAGAAAGAAAATGATTGAGAATGGAATAAGGGTGTGTGGAGATTATTTTTAGTGTGCATTAAATGCTCCCAACCAACCCCCCTTATTAATTAGGCACCTCCTAATTAACAAGCTCCACGTCACACCTCTTTCGTCCCTGCAAAACAGAGGAAGAGCTAGGGAGCAGAGAAAGAGAGAAAAGAAGGAGAAGAAGAAGAAGAAAGGAAGGAAAAGAGAAATGTTGGGTGAGCATTGTTGGTGGGAACTCCCTGCTAGGAGCCGTGGCGCCGAGCGGAGAGTGCGGCGAGCGGGTGCGTGCGCGTCGACCTCCAAGGTAATCTTTTCAGTTTTTGGAAGCTTGGTTTGATCTTTTGATTTTTTTCTTTTTGGATTTGGAGGTGCTGGTTGGAGTGGCTTGTTGCCACTGTGTAGAGGGGGGAGGGGGGGGGCAGCTTGCAGCGGGGGGTGCGCGCAGCTGGGCTGTGCGCAGCGGCGCTGCGGGCGCCGCACGGCCGCGGGCGCGCGCAGCGCGCAGGGCAGCGCGCTGCGCGGCTGGCCAAGCGCCGCGCGGGCGCGCAAGTGCACCGCGCGGCCGAGCAGCCAGCGCACTGTGGGTGCGCGTGGCGCGCCAGGACGCCGCAAGGCGGGGCCCAGGCGCCGCGCGGCAGCGGCAGCGGCGCGTGCAGTGGCCGCGGCATGCGTCGGGCTGTGCGCAGCAGCGCGCGTGCGCCGCTTGGGCAGCAGCATCGCAGCGCTTAGTTGACGCGGAGGCTGCGTGCGAATGGCGAGCAAGCGGAGGTCATTGTCGCTTGGTCTTTGGTAGGCCGTTATTGACGCAGGTTTTTGTTGGTTTTTCTCTTTCAGGTCGGCATCAACTGCGGCGGTTTTATTGCCGGGGTACTGTTGGAGCCCGAGTCGAGTGCGCGCCACATGGATCTCATCGGAGTTGTCTGGGCTGCGCGTGTGCTGTGAGCCTAATGTGGTTGTTTTGATAAGTGTGCTGGGGGTGTGTGATGTTGCAAAGGAATGTAGCTTGAGTGTGTGTGGGTTTGCATGTGTTTTGTGTACAAGTATTTATTTAAGCTGCAGCTTTGGTGTGTGAAGTGTTGGTGCTGTTGTTGGATTATTTATAAATAGTCTATGTGAACTGGGTGTGTGCAATTGGAGCATGTGGTGTGTAATGTTGGACTTATGTAATTTGATTATGTGAGCTTGTATTTTAAATGTAAGCTTGTGTAGTTGTGGATGGCCAGATGTGGGCAGATGCTTGAGGCTAGAGCTTTCGTGTGGACTGGGTGTTGGCTGTGTGTGTGTGAGAGAGCCAGAGCGCGCAGGATTTTTTTTTTTAGAGGACTCGAGGGATTTATTTGAGCTTCCGGGGATTTTTCCGAGGTTCGCAGCAGTGTGCGCGCGGCGCGTTTTTCGGAGTTTCTTCGGTTCGTGGTTTCAACACTACACCAACTTCAGCGTTGCCTACGGAATGCGTTCCAGGTGGGTTGGAATTTCTCCAAAATTTATGAAATGCCCTTTAATGCTCCTGAATGCATTTTGATCATGTTTATTATGTTTTTCCTCTGTAATTAAATCTGATAGTTGCCTAGAAAATTATAGGAATATTTTCCTGATCCCCTGTTATTTTTACCATGATCTAGAGACCATTCGACGCTAGACGACATATTTTCTTGAGTTTCGGGACCTATCTGGACCTTCATAATAATTTTGTAACCGATTTTAAGTGAAACTCATATTTTAAAGGGTTTTTAAATATTTAGAGTATTATGAATGGTCCAGGTAGTTCGAGGTGCATATATACTCGTGCCGAGGGCCGAGTAGATTTTTAGAGCATTGTGAGATGACTTTCTAGTGTCATGAGAGAGTTTTAGCATTTTTTCCAGTTCGGGGGCGGAAGCTATGGGCGGCTACGCCTGTAGCCTGTTCTTGTTTGATAGGGTTGTAGGTGGCAGTCGTTCAGAATTTTCAGGCCTCCCGTGTGAGAGATTGAGAATTTATTTCCCTGTTTGGTTTACTCTAGATCTTGGGTCGTGTTCTGATTTAGTGGTGGAGATGGTTCTCCCACGTAGCTTTGAGAGTTTTGGGGGTTCTGGCAGATCGAGTCGTGGAGGTTTCCCGACTCAGCCACGGGTCGTGCATTATCAGATTGAGTCGTTGAGGGTTCTCCGACATAGCTGTGAGAGTGTTTGGGCTTGTCCTGTTTGAGTCGTGGATCTTTTCCGACCGAGTTATGCTAGTTGAGCATTGAGTTCCGATCTGTTTGATCGTGGATTATAGCCTGCTGAGACTGAGGTTTTATGCCAGTTGTGAGATACTTGAGTTCGCGGGGTCGCTCCCCGCGAGCTACGCTCCGGATGCGATGATGATACCGAGCCTGACGAGGCTGCGATGTGGTTACTGAGATAGTCCTTGAGGGACACCCTACGTAAGACCAAGCCCTGTTTGGGCATGAGTGGCAGTAGATGAGCGCAGGCTTGACTGGTCCAAAGAGGGACAGTCATTGGGATTGGGTGATATGTGTGAGTGAGTTTCATAGCGTGTTCATAGATGAGTTTTCCTTTGAGCATGATACTTGAGGCATGTTAGCGGTAGCGAGTGTATGCACATTTCATCATTAGTATAGTTTCTTGAGCATGATGATTGAGACATGATAGCTACAGTTCCTTCCAGCTTTTATCTATCTATCTCTCTATCTATCTGCATACCTATCTGTTGTGCCTCCAGTAGACTTAGTGGGCATACCGTGGATATTGGGACGGTACCCACTGAGATCTGCCTTTTGCAGTAGATCTCACACCCGCTGCGGTGACAGGTTTTCTGTGGCTGCTGTTCCGGCTTAGCTCGCGCGGAGACAACTGATCGAGGTGAGGACGTGGCCGAGTAGTTCCTTACCAGCATTGAGTTTCAGAGGTAGATATACCCGGTTTTATATTTTATATTTCCACTTTTGTACTGGACATTCTGAAAGATCGGTGAGGATTTTTTGTATATTGTTTTTATAGCTGAGAGACTTTGTATTGAGATTTTATTTATATCAGATGTTCAGTGGATTTCTGTAGCTATTAGTTCTTTTTCAGCTCTGATACATGTTTAGCTATAGATCTGTTGCAGGGTAGACTGTAGAGTACCGGGACTTTGGTTAGCGCGCCGACCACACAGATGGCTTGGAGCAGAGAATTGCCTTGGGCATGTTGCATTTGAGTTTACAGTGGATGCCGGGTTGATTCGGATCAACGCGGAAGCTCCAGCTCGATTCGGGGTTTTTCCGGGCTTTGTAGGCCGATTGAGGATGAGATTGGAAATTTCCGACTTCACCGTGGAGCGCCGGAAATTCAGGAACACTTGGAATAGGTGTACTTTCAGATTACAGCGAGGTTCGGGAGGTTCCGGACTGACGCGGAGGGCCCGAAGGCAAAAAGTGAGTCGGAACTGGCAATTTTGGAGCCGGTAATTGATTTGAGCACCCCGACTCAACGGACGAGCTTTTTGAAGAGAAAAAGCGGTGGACACGTGTACTTTTGATTTACAGCGAGGTCCGGGAGGTTCCGGACTGACGCAGAGGGCCCGGAGGCAAAAAGTGAGTCGGAACTGGCAGTTTTGGAGCCGGTATTTGATTTGAGCACCCCGACTCAACGGATAAGCTTTTTGAAGAGAAAAAGCTGTGGACACGTGTACTTTTGATTTACAGCGAGGTTCGGGAGGTTCCGGACTGACGCGGAGGACCCGGAGGCAAAAAGTGAGTTGGAACTGGCAATTTTGGAGCCGGTAAGTGATTTGAGCACCCCGCCTCAACGGATGAGCTTTTTGGAGAGAAAAAGCTGTGAGCGCGTGTATTTTCGATTTACAGCGGAGTTCGGGAGGTTCCGGGCAGCGGCGGAGAGCCCGAAGGCAAAAAGTGAGTTGGAGTTGGATTATTGGAATTAATTAATTAACGGATTTAATTAATAAAGCTTTTGCTTTATAAAAGCTGCCTCCACCCTCCTCTGCAGCAGAGAGAAGAAAGAAAGAAAAAGAGAAAGAAAGAAAGGAAAGGAAAAGAGAGGAAAAGGGAGAAGAAAAGGAAGAAGAGGAGTTTGGAGCTTCTCGGATTTTTGGACTCCCCGTTGGTGGCCGAGAGAGCGCCGTGGGCGTGCGGCGTGCGACAACGAGGTATGTAATTTCTCTTTTTGAGGTTTTTTCGGTGTTTTGGAGCTTTGAGGATTTTTAATTGGTGTTTAAAAATCATGAAAAATGTGGATTCTTGGATTTTTGGGATTTTTGGATTTTATCGGATTTTTGGGTTTTTTTCTGGGTTTTGCCGTCGCCGGCGGCCGCGCGCGCGCGCAACGGCGCACGCGCGGCGCCAGGGTGCTGCTATTGGCAGCACCCTGTGGCGGTGCCGCTGGGCGCGGCGCCGCGTGCAGCAAAGTGCTGCACGCGGCGCTGCCTGGCCGCGCGCAGGTGCGCGCGGCAGGGCCGCGCGCAAGTGCGCGCGGCGCTGCCTGGCCGCGCGCAGGGGCGCGCGGCAGGGCCGCGCGCAGGTGCGCGCGGCACCTCCTGGCCGCGCGCGGGTGCGCGCGGCAGGGCCGCGCGCAGGGGCGAGCGGCAGGGCCGCGCGCGTGCGCGCGGCACCTCCTGGCCGCGCGCAGGTGCGAGCGGCACCTCCTGGCCGCGCGCAGGCGCGCGCGGCAGGGCCGCGCGCTGGGGCGCGCGGGCCCTCCTGGCCGCGCGCAGGCACGCGCGGCAGGGCCGCGCGCAGGGGCGCGGGGCAGGGCCGCGCACGCGCGGCAGGGCCGCGCGCAGGGGCGCGCGGCAGGGCCGCGCGCGTGCGCGCGGGCCCTCCTGGCCGCGCGCAGGGGCGCGCGGCAGGGCCGCGCGCGTGCGCGCGGGCCCTCCTGGCCGCGCGCAGGGGCGCGCGGCAGGGCCGCGCGCGGGCGCGCGCGGCAGGGCCGCGCGGCAGGGCTGCGCGCGGGCCCACGCGCAGCGCCTCTGGGCGCTGCGCGCAGCGCCGCTGGGCGCCGCGCGCAGCGCCGTTGGGCGCTGTGCGCAGCGCCGCTGGGCGCTGCGCGGTGCGCTCCGGCACCGCGCAGCAGGCCGCTGCGCGGCGCCGCTTGGTTGGGCGGCGTGCGGCGGGCCTCCCTCGTCGCGCGGCTGGTTTTTCGCCGCTCGGCGTGCTCCCGGGACAGTGGTGGCGCCTCGGTTTGCGTGCCGGCGTCGTTGTTTCCCACCGTCGGCCGCTGTTCTCGCGAGGGGTTTTCGCGCTGGTTTCGCGCTGTTTTTGCGCAGGTTTTCGCGCCGTTTCGCGCAGGTTTTTGCGCAGGTTTTCGCGCCGTTTCGCGCAGGTTTTCGCGCAGGTTTTCGCGCCGTTTCGCGCAGGTTTTCGCGCAGTTTTCGCGCAGGTTTTCGCGCCGTTTCGCGCAGGTTTTCGCGCAGTTTTCGCGCAGGTTTTCGCGCAGTTTTCGCGCAGGTTTTCGCGCAGTTTTCGCGCAGGTTTTCGCGCCGTTTCGCGCAGGTTTTCGCGCAGTTTTCGCGCAGGTTTTCGCGCCGTTTCGCGCAGGTTTTCGCGCAGGTTTTCGCCGTTTTTCGCGAGCAGTTTGCGAGCGGTTTAGCGCGTTTTTCGAGCAGATTTTGCGAGCAGTTTGAGCAGTTTTCGCTGGCTTTTCGCAAGCTGTTTTTGAGCAGTTTTTGCGCCGACGGGGCTGTTTTCGCCGTCGGGCGCTGGTTTTCGCCGACGGGCTGTTTTTCGCCGTCGGGCGCTGTTTTTTTCGCTGACGGAGGCTGTTTTCGCCGACGGAAGCTGTTTTTCGCCGTCGGATGCTCGGTTTTGACCTTTTTGATTGATTTTGCGATTTCTTCGCTTCTGACAGCTTGCGGTGCGGTTTTTGCTTCCGCGGAGCGCGCGGTCGTGTGGTTGGTCGTCGCGTGCTCCGTTTTGCGTGCGGTTTCTGGCATCGGGCTTCGGGTTGCGTGCGGACCCCTTGGAGGCCAGGTAAGCCGCTGTGCCAATTGCAAGTGTCGACGAGCAATTGGTGGCTTTCTGAGGTGGGTTGGTTTTCTCTCCAAGTCTACGGACTTCCTTCTAATTCTAATGTGTTAGGATTGCATGCTAGTTTAAGTGTTTTTTTGGAACTTAACTAGCACCCCCGTCATATGTGCATGATTTTGACCAGACCAATTGTGAACCTTAATTTGGGCTAGGTCCCTTATGCTTTAGACATCCCGCACTTTTCATATCCTTCGGGACTTAGAGTTTCCTCGCCCGGGTAGTGGGCCGAGTGGTCAGAGTGTTGTGGGACGGGTGTTGCACTCGGGCCCGGGGGGCCGAGTGGGGTCTGGTGGCTGGGTTAGGCCAGTGTTAGCATTTTGGGGAGCCGTTTCAGTTAAACGGTGGTCCCGGGGGTTTTTCCTTTCCACTGTTCTTCTCGTCACCACTAGGTTGGGGTCGTGGTGCACGTGTGTTAGCAGGACCTTGAACCCAGAACCTTTTTGGATAAATACATGATTTTAGTCAGCCAATATTTCTTCCAATCCTCGCAAGGTTGTTTGAGTCTGTTCTCGTCTGTTGGGACGAAGGCATCAGCTCTTCGAGGTTTGGGCATAAAACTTGACTTCAAAGGGTTTTCCTAAAAGAGACTAAAAATCATTAAAAAGATGGATTTCTCTCAGATCGAATGGTTTTCTGAAATAAATGACATGGTTTCTTATAAACTTATCCACCCGAGTGGATTCGAGTGATCTGGGTTCTAAGGGCTGCTTTCTCTCTTGGGGACGTAGATGTTAGTCTCCCTGGGTTTCGGACCCTTCGTAGATCTGGCCGTGGAGTAGCTCCGGCCGTGAGTTGAGTGTTGAGTTCAGTGGAGTTGTGTTGTGGGAGCCGTGGGTGAGACGGTGGTCCCAGCTGTGTAGTACCTTCGTTGAGTGGGTCTGTGTTGTGAGATTGAGTCGTGGAGGGTTCTCCGACTGAGTTTGTGCTTTGAGCATCGAGATACCGATCTGTTTGATCGAGGACCACAGCCTGCATGAGCCACTTGTGAGACAGTGATACTGATGAGATACTTGAGTTCGGTGGGGTCGCACCCCTCGAACCACGCCCCGGGTGCGTTGATGATTCCGAGCCTGATGAGGCTGCGATGATGATACCGAGCCTGACGAGGCTGCGATGATGCGCCTAGTTCATGTACTAGTGGTCGCTTGATACCCCTGGCCGTGCTACCATGGGGTCACTGTGTGAGATATCGAGTTTGTCCGTTGGGACACCCTGGTTGATACACCAGGGGGCGCAGGCTTGACTCGACTGGACCCGGGTGGGCAGTCGCCGAGATTTGAGATGTACTGAGAGAGTGATGGTGTAGCATGTGTCATAGTAGAGCGTCTTGGGCTTTGTACTTGTGGCATATTGTCAGCAGTGAGTGACTGCATTCCATCATCCATAGTCTCTTCTTATTGAGCATAGTAGATAGAGGCATGATAGCTGTAGATTCTTTTCCAGCTTATTATATTCATCATCAGTCTTTTCTCTATCTTATGCCTCTGGTAGACTTAGTGGGCAGACCGTGGTTCTTGGAGACGGTACCCACTGAGAACTACTGTAGGATGTAGTTCTCACACCCTCTGTCGGTGACAGGTTGCTGAGGCTTTCTTCCGTTCCTGCTGTGCTTGACTGGACGGACCGAGGACAGGGAGTCGCGTGATAGTCCCCTACCAGCATTGTTACTTTAGAGAGAGGTAGATGTACCATCCCGGATTGTGGGAGTTGGTTATGTTTCCTGTTTAGCTATCTCCCCTTGGATTTGTAGATGTTGTATAGGTGCACTACTTTTTGTATCATCTGATTTTGGGAGATAGGCTATGTGTTGTAGCAGCTTTGTAGTTGAGAAAAAATTTATAGTACAGCTTTTTATCCGCTCTGATATCTGTGTAGCTGTAGTTTTGTCTTTTGCAGGCTAGACGCTTCGTCTGTACGGCAGTTTCCGTACAGATGGCGGATCTGTTAGCGAGCCCGGGTCACAGTTTCGACCCCGGGGCGTGACATAGACGCTTCGTCTGTGCGGCAGTTTCCGCACAGACGACGGATCTGTTGGCGTGCCCGGGTCGCAGTTCGACCCCGGGGCGTGACAGATTTAGGTGGTATCAGAGCCTAGGTGTATAGGTCATTGAGGACTTAGAGACCCTAGGCTATTGGTTGGACAGTAGGATGACTGTCGTAAGAGACGTGACTTTAGCGTGAGTCCTGATTGAGTTTGTACCTTCCCTAGAAGATTGGGGTGAGCGATCTTACATGTTATTTCTCTAAAGATGATTATGTTGGCTGCAGACAACATAATGCTTTAGAATGGTTAACATGTATAGACTTTCGCTTGATTGGGTCGAGAGAGTTTTGGTCCTAATGTTTGTTTTGTTGCAGTGGTTTTTGATGCTTCCAAGACGCCGTACAGCGGCGAGGGCGTGTTTGATCTTGGATGAGGAGTCGAACAGCAGGAGGCTAAATGGATAGAGCAGAGCGAGGTCTGAGAGTTACGGGCCCAAGTAGCCCAGACGTTTGAGGCGATGCGGCGCCAGGAAGAGAACATGGAGCGCGTGATGCGCATGCTTGTACCTCCCGGGGTGTCGCCAGTAGTACTTCCGGCCGCGACGTGGTCGACTTCGACCCAGATCGCACCGGGAGTGGTGCAGCAGCAGCAAGAGTTGCTGACCGGTGGTTGTACTTCATCCAGTTCCATCCCCTGTAGATTTCGGGACCAAGTTGGAGCCTTAGGAGACCGAGAACTGGATTGCTGCTTTGGAAGAGCTGTTCGAGAATTTGTTCATCCAGGAGAAGCATCAGGGCGCTTGGTCATGCACTTTTGGATAGGGACGCCGAGAGTTAGTGGCGTCGAGTTCGTCCTACTGGACCACCGGGAGCGAGTTTCTGCGATGGTTGAGCATAGTACCCCATGTTGCCCAGGATGGGGCCTAGAGGTTGATTATGTTTGAGGGAGAGATGTCCAGCATCGTCGGATTTTGGGATAGTTAAGTAGATCGAGGTTGCCATGATCCCAGTCTCAGGGTCATGGGTCTCAGAGGAGACAGAGACTAGGAGGTTCTCGACAGACGAGGTACCAGCAGAGTGTCCCAGAGTAGCGCTCATGGTTTTGCCGCTTGTGACGGCACCCCCACTACCCCTTTAGGATGAAGAGGTTCATCCGACTTACCGGCAGGCTGATTGAGTTGTGACGCTGAAACAGATTGAGCGATGGTGACCAGCATCCAGAAGATGAGATTGTGCAGCCGGTTAGAGGGCACCAGGATAGTGGATTGTATCTTACCTGAGGTGGTCTTCCTTATAGTCATTGGATTTGATTCCTTGAGTTGTTAGTCCTACATCAGCTGCGGGATGTTGTTATGAGATTGAATAGGGATTGGGTATCCCAATGTTATGCTATCATGGATTGTCGTGAGAGAACAATGACCCTCCGTGGACCTGGTCAGGAGGAGTATGCTTATAGAAGATGCTAAGCACGATGGAGGTTGAGTCGTGGTCGCATTGCTTTGCTAGCAACCGGAGAGGAGATGCCTGCGGCGGCACCAGGACTAAAGGATATCTTTATCGCCCGTGTGATCCCGGGTGAAAGTCTACCTGATCTGATATTGAAGCCGCCGCTTAGTGATATTGAGATTGAGATAGTGATTGACGTGGTTTTGGAAACTGCGCCGACTATGGTAGCACCTATTGGAGTATCACCTGCGAGACAGAGAGTGAGAGCTGATAGTGCAGCTGCGGGATTTGATGGATCGAGAGGTCTGTGTGACCCAGTACCACGTCGTGGGAATACGACAGGGAGGATCCGAGAGATGGATACTTGAGTATGATGCCACACCGTTGATACACGGTGGTGATGCCACGCCGTTGGTGTACGGCAGTGATGCCACGTTGTGAGTACACAACGGTGAGAGTTCTTTGATGGTTTGAGTACAGACAGACTCGGAATGTGTTGCAGCAGATGCTCATTTGTGAGGCAGGTATCTTTTTGGAACCCTATAGCCGAGGGTTGTGCCCAGTGAGTGATTAGAACCCGGTAGGGGCATTATGAGCTTATAGCGCGGTCAAGTGGATTGACTAAGGCCCTACCACCTTTAGGATTTGAGGGATAGTGTGTTCCAGCTGAGGATGATGCCAGCATTGATGTGGATGATTGCCGGTGGTCAGAGTTACTCGAGATATAGGATTGATCTTGTAGTATTATCCCGGCGAGGACATTTTGGTCAGATACACCTTGATTAGGCAAGTAGTGCAACCTTGGAATGAGGTAACTGTTCAGTGGATGCCGCCGTTGGAATTTTGGAATATGGAGTGTTAGTTGTAGCAGGAACAACTCCATGCCCTCTCCCTTTTTCGGTTTATGCCGAGGCTTGACGAACTGATCGACGATTTCGGAAGGCTACTCCAGAAATGAAAAAATGTGCCGGAGCCTGTTCTTGTTTGATTGGGGTAAAGGCACTCGCCATTCGGGATTTTCGAACTTTTCGCCGTTGCCGGCTGGTTTTCAAATTGAGAGTTAGGGGTTGGGGAATGTTCCTGATGTTGGGTTCTTTCTTATTGATGGATACGATAGTGTATTTCTGAGTTTGAGCCGTGGGTGGCTGTATGGGTAGCGAAAGAGTTATCTTTATTCTGAGGAATGTATGGATTTGATCACTCGTTTGTTTTGGATTTCGTTTCCTTTGGAGAGAGACGAGGATTGAGTGATCAGGAGCAGCTGATGCACTTTTTGCTTGCGGGGCAGAAGGTTTGTGCGGTCGGGTTTACCTTCGGTGAGGGTCCCGCAGAGCTTTGTTGAGGGAAAGGCCAATTGAGACCCCCCTCCTGAGTTATGGATTTATTTTGGGTTTCGAGGACGAAACCCTTTTTAAGGAGGGGAGAGTGTAGAATACCGGGATTTCGTATAACGCGCCGACCTCGCAAGATGGCATGGTGCAGAGAGATCGCCTCGGGCGTGTTCCATATATGTTTACAAATGAGTTCGGGTTGATTTGGATCTACGCGGAAGCCCCAGCTCGATTCGGAGTTTTCCGGGCTTTGTGCGCCGATAGAGGACTGGTTTTGGGAAAGCACCGACTCCGCAGTGATGTGCAGAAAATTTGGGAATACTTGGAACAGGTGTACTTTAAGATTACAGTGGAGTTCGGGAGGTTCCGGACTGACACGGAGAACCCGAAGGCGAAAAGTGAGTTGGAACTGGTAGTTTTGGAGCCGGTTTTTGGATTGAGCACACCGACTCCACAGTTGAGCTATTTGAGGAGGAAAAGCTGTGGACATGTGTATTTTCATATTACAGCGGAGTTCGGGAGGTTTCGGATCCGTGCGGAGGCCCCGAGGGCAAAAAGTGAGTTGACGGGGGGCTTTTGATGGATTATTTAATTAATTAATTTAATTAGTTGAATTATTTGGGTTTTTGGATGGCTTTTGGAATTGATCTGTGAGTTATTGGAATAAAAGAAAGAAAATGAATGAGAATGGATTAAGGGTGTGTGGAGCTAGGGAGCAGAGAAAGAGAGAAAAGAAGGAGAAGAAAAAGAAGAAAGGAAGGAAAAGAGAAATGTTGGGTGAGCTTTGTTGGTGGGAACTCCTTGCTAGGAGCCGTGGCGCCGAGCGGAGAGTGCGGCGAGCGGGCGCGTGCGCGTCGACCTCCAAGGTAATCTTTTCAGTTTTTGGAAGCTTGGTTTGATCTTTCGATTTTTTTCTTTTTGGATTTGGAGGTGCTGGTTGGAGTGGCTTGTTGCCACTGTGTAGAGAGGGGGGGCAGCTTGCAGCGGGGGGTGCGCGCAGCTGGGCTGTGCGCAGCGGCGCTGCGGGCGCCGCACGGCCGCGGGCGCGCGCAGGGCAACGCGCTGCGCGGCGGGCCAAGTGCCACGCGGGCGCTGCGCTGAAGCACGCAGGGCGCCGCGCGGGCGCGGCCCGGGCGCTGCTCGGGTGCGCACGGGCACGCAAGCGCGCCGCGCGGCCGCGCGGCCGCGCAGCCAGTGCACTGTGGGCGCTCGTGGCGCGCCAGGGCGCCACGCGGCAGCGGCAGCGGCGCGCGCAGCGGCCGCGGCATGCGTCGGGCTGTGCGTAGCAGTGCGCGGGCGCCGCTTGGGCAGCAGCATCGCAGCGCTTAGTTGATGCGGAGGCCGTTGTCGCTTGGTCTTTGGTAGGCCGTTATTGACGCAGGTTTTTGTTGGTTTTTCTCTTTCAGGTCGGCGTCAACTGCGGCGGTTTTATTGCCGGGGTACTGTTGGAGCCCGAGTCGAGTGCGCGCCACATGGATCTCACCGGAGTTGTCTTGGTTGCGCGTGTGCTGTGAGCCTAATGTGGTTGTTTTGATAAGTGTGCTGGGGGTGTGTGATGTTGCAGGGGAATGTAGCTTGAGTGTGTGTGGGTTTGCATGTGTTTTGTGTACAAGTATTTATTTAAGCTGCAGCTTTGGTGTGTGAAGTGTTGGTGCTGTTGTTGGATTATTTATAAATAGTCTATGTGAGCTGGGTGTATGCAATTGGAGCATGTGGTGTGTAATGTTGGACTTATGTAATTTGATTATGTGAGCTTGTATTTTAAGTGTAAGCTTGTGTAGTTGTGGATGGCCAGATGTGGGCAGATGCTTGAGGCTGGAGCTTTCGTGTGGACTGTGTGTTGGCTGTGTGTTGTGTGAGAGAGCCGGAGCGCGCAGGATTTTTTTTTTTAGAGGACTCGAGGGATTTATTCGAGCTTCCGGGGATTTTTCCGAGGTTCGCAGTAGTGTGCGCGCGGCGCGTTTTTCGGAGTTTCTTTAGTTCGTGGTTTCAGCACTACACCAACTTCAGCGTTGCCTACGGAATGCGTTCCAGGTGGGTTGGAATTTCTCCAAAATTTATGGAATGCCCTTTAATGCTCCTGAATGCATTTTGATCATGTTTATTATGTTTTTCCTCTGTAATTAAATCTGATAGTTGCCTAGAAAATTATAGAAATATTTTCCTGAGCCCCTGTTATTTTTAGCATGATCTAGAGACCATTCGACACTAGACGGCATATTTTCTTGAGTTTCGGGACCTATCTGGACCTTCATAATAATTTTGTAACCGATTTTAATTGAAACTCAGATTTTAAAGGGTTTTTAAATATTTAGAGTATTATGAATGGTCCAGGTAGTTCGAGGTGCATATATACTCGTGCCGAGGGCCGAGTAGATTTTTAGAGCATTGTGAGATGACTTTCTAGTGTCATGAGAGAGTTTTAGCATTTTTTCAAGTTCGGGGGCGGAAGCTATGGGCAGCTATGCCTGTAGCCTGTTCTTGTTTGATAGGGTTGTAGGTGGCAGTCGTTCAGAATTTCCAGGCCTCCCGTGTGAGAGACTGGGAATTTATTTCCCTGTTTGGTTTACTCTAGATCTTGGGTCGTGTTCTGATTTAGTGGTGGAGATGGTTCTCCCACGTAGCTTTGAGAGTTTTGGGGGTTCTGGCAGATCGAGTCGTGGAGGTTTCCCGACTCAGCCACGGGTCGTGCATTATCAGATTGACTCGTTGTGGGTTCTCCGACATAGCTGTGAGAGTGTTTGGGCTTGTCCTGTTTGAGTCGTGGATCTTTTCCGACCGAGTTATGCTAGTTGAGCATTGAGTTCCGATCTGTTTGATCATGGATTATAGCCTGCTGAGACTGAGGTTTTATGCCAGTTGTGAGATACTTGAGTTCGCGGGGTCGCTCCCCGCGAGCTACGCTCCGGATGCGATGATGATACCGAGCCTGACGAGGCTGCGATGTGGTTACTGAGATAGTCCTTGAGGGACACCCTACGTAAGACCAAGCCCTGTTTGGGCATGAGTGGCAGTAGATGAGCGCAGGCTTGACTGGTCCAAAGAGGGACAGTCATTGGGTTTGGGTGATATGTGTGAGTGAGTTTCATAGCGTGTTCATAGATGAGTTTTCCTTTGAGCATGATACTTGAGGCATGTTAGCGGTAGCGAGTGTATGAACATTTCATCATTAGTATAGTTTCTTGAGCATGATGATTGAGACATGATAGCTATAGTTCCTTCCAGCTTTTATCTATCTATCTATCTATCTGCATACCTATCTGTTGTGCCTCCAGTAGACTTAGTGGGCATACCGTGGATATTGGGACGGTACCCACTGAGTTCTGCCTTCTGCAGTAGATCTCACACCCGCTGCGGTGACAGGTTTTCTGAGACTGTTGTTCCGGCTTAGCTCGCGCGGAGACAGCTGATCGAGGTGAGGACGTGGCCGAGTAGTTCCTTACCAGCATTGAGTTTCAGAGGTAGATGTACCCGGTTTTATATTTTATATTTTCACTTTTGTACTGGACATTCTGAGAGATCAATGAGGATTTTTTGTATATTGTTTTTATAGCTGAGAGACTTTGTATTGAGATTTTATTTATATCAGATGTTCAGTGGATTTCTGTAGCTATTAGTTCTTTTTCAGCTCTGATACATGTTTAGCTATAGATCTGCTGCAGGGTAGACGCTTCGTCTGTGCGGCAGTTTCCGCACAGACGGTGGATCTGTTGGCGTGCCCGGGTCGCAGTTCGACCCCGGGGCGTGACAGGTTGTGTGGACAGCGGCATGTTGTATGTTATTGGGATTGGTTGTGCGCCGTTTGGTTATTGTTACAGTTTGGGTGTTTTGCGTGGACTACGGTTATTGGACAGCGAGGGGGTTTTACAGCGGTGGATTGCGCGTGTCCAGGTGGGTGGTTGCTATATCCCTCTTTTCTGACATACCCACTAGGAATATTATAGAGATCTTTTTGGGACATTTATGATCGGTATTTGCTATTCTTATGAGCCTATCATGTGAGGCATTTCATGTTGGGAATGTTATTAGGAAATTACTATGTTGGAATTATGATTGTATTTGGAACTTATACATGTTGGCATGGACATAATATTAGTACTTAATCTTGCGTGTGGTAGTAGTGTCATGTTTGGACAATGTGAAATATCTTGTTGGTAGGTACTACTTGAGGCTCTTTTGGACATTTATAGGTGGATGGTTTATGTGAGGGTAGTTAGTGGATTTTAGACATGTGTAAATGTTTAATGACTTTAGCATGATGGTTATATCTATGCGGAACTATTACCTAATACACATGTGGGACCATTAGTTGTTATATTTCTTTCAATTTGCATGAGGACAATTGCATGCTTGTATGGACATCTAGATAGGCCACTATTTATTGCTACACTATCTTATTGGAACTTGACTTAGGAGAAACCATGTTTGCTTTCTTTCTCCTCATTCTTTAGTCAGGGGGATATTGTTGCTCGGGTTTGAGCAAGGATTGGGATAGTGTAGCCGGGGCCTGGGTTTTAGCTTCTGGGGTATAGCGGTGACCGCGGATATTAGGCGGTTGACTGGATGTCGGTTGTGGGATATGATTGTGGATGGCGGGGTACCATGGCAACCACGGACAGTGGGCGGTTGGCCAGGAGTTGATTATTGGGCTTGGCTATCGATTGTGGGATATTGCGGCGATCGCGGATTTTTGGGCGATTGACCGAATGTTCATTTGTGCATCAAATTGGGGATCAGTTTTCTTTCAGTGGAGGGGTGTGTTCCACTGGGGCTTTATAGTGATCCAGTCCTACTTTTATGATACTTGTGACATGGCTATTTTCCTCGTGTGGGTAGCTCCCCTCGAGTGCCACTCCGGAGCGTGCGGGGCACCAGCTAGGTGCCGGACAGGCATTGAGTTTTGCTATCACATCGACGCGGCTTACTTGCCCGATGATGAGGGCGACAGCAGGAGTTTTGCTATCACATCGGCGCGGCTTACTTGCCCGATGATGAGGGCGGCATAGATTGGGTTTATTGGGATGGTTTTGGTAACTGATGCATACTTACGGCTGTTTCAGTCTGGGACTGTACTTAGAGGCATGGCAGGTGCATTTAGAGGCATAGTAGTGGTAGTTTTCCTTTTACAGTAGTTTTATTGCTTACCACTCTTCTTCCCCTTTTTGCCTCTGGTAGACCTAGTGGGTGCCTCAGGGCGTGAGGCTTTACCCACTAGGGGAGGCTACTGGTTTACTAGTAGTTCTCACCCTCATTCTTCTTTTTCTTTTTCTTCTTCTTTGTTTTGTAGAGTCTTCTGCGGGTGCTGCTGGGCGCACAGCGGCGGGTCGAGGAGAGAGGACGACTGAGTAGATAGACAGTGGGCCTGACAGTGAGTTAGCTAGACTTATACCTCTTATGTATTCTATCTCAGACGGTTGTACTTTTACCTTTTGGGGGTCTGGCTTTAGCCAGCTGGTTGTATCTTTTTGTGGTGAGCTGGGAGAGATACTTGTACTTTTATTTTACAGATGTATTGTATTTTTACTTCCAGTTCAGTCTGAGATGTAGTAGTTTCAGTTCAGCTCTGTTTTATTGCTCTTTTATTATTATCTGATTTATCTGAGCAGGTTACCGGCGCTTCGTGTACGCGGAAAATTCCTTGTGCACGGCGGATCTGTAGACGAGCCCGAGTTCTGGTTTACACTCGGGGCGTGACAGGAGAGCGCGGGGGGCCGTGGACCAGGGCGGGGCCACGTGGCGGCCGCTGGTTAGCCGATCCACGTGCGCTCGGTCCACGCGAGGAGCGGAGCTGGCATGGTGCAGCAAGGGTGGTGTGCCACGTGGCGTCGTCCTATTGGCGCGGTGTGGGACGTGGCAGCTTTGGATTGGCTGGCGCACCAGGCGTGGTCCATTGAGCAGGGCGGCAGGTGCCTCAAGACGCGTGAGCGGAGTGGGCGCAGCGCGATGTGCGCGCACGTGGGCGCGGTGACCGAGGCGCTGACGCGGGCGGAGCGGCACGAGGGCGCGACCACGTGTCGCGAGCTGGTTGGCCGTGTTCGCTGTTTGCTGTGCGGGGACACGTGGCGCAATAGGGTGGATTCGGGCGCTGATGGTTCGGGGTATATTTTGGGCTACTGTGCGGCACTATTTGTGCCCGAAACTGTTTCGGGCGTCCGAAAGTGGGGACCCAGATGGAATTAATTGAATTGCTGGATTTTGGCTATAAATAGCCCCCTTCCGCAGCTCCTTTGGCCCTTTTCCCGAGCTCCTCTCCCTGTGGGGTCTTTAGCAAAGTTGTTCTACCTTGTGTTCTTCATCTTGTGGTGGATTCCTGGATTTTTTGGAGGATGTGGGACCCCCTGAGCTACCCCGATGGACTTTTGAGCTGATTTTTGCGGTAGCGCGTTCACGAGAGGTACGCCTTCGATTTTCGTGCTGATCACTTTGCCTTATTTTGGGTTTTTGGCACAGATCCCGAGGTATCTTTTGACCCCTTGTACCACTGCGAGGTTTTGGACAGCGGAGGAGTATTGTTGGGATTTCTTGGCCTACGGGCAACGGAACGAGACGTATGAGGACTCGATCGACATCTACGCTTCGAGATGAACGCACCTGTATTTTTATCAGAATTTTTGGAGGTCTTTTCAAAGGTGATATTTAAGCTTCTTTTGGAATTATTTCTGCAGAGATGCGAGCTGTGGATTGATTGGCGTACCGCGATGTTCTATTTGTATCTTAGCCTACAGGTGTCGGAATGAGGAGTATAAAAACTCGATTTGGATCTACTCGTCGCGAGGATCGCAACCATGATTTTTCTGGATTTTTCAGAGGACTGCACGTAGGTGAAAATCCCCTTTCTCTTTGCTGGACTGTAAAAATAGCAAGCGCAGTATTGATTAGTGTGTTGTGGATGTGATGTTGGTTTGAGCAGAGGCTTGTGCGACCGAGCACCGAGGGTGCGGTTCCGGCGGATTTTGTTAGCAAGTGGCTACGCACTTCACCAACTTCGGCTTTGCCTGCGGAAAGCGATTCAGGTTGGTTGCTTCGTCTCTAGAACCGGTGGATGGTTCTCTAATTCTATTTGTTAGAATGCATGCATGTTTAGTGTACCAATATGTCGTTGAGAGGTAAGCGTGGTAAATGATTTTTATTTGAGGAATTGCAAGATATTATATTCATGTTATGCCTGATGAAACTTACAAGATTTAGATATCCATGATTATGATAAATGAAAGCTCACCTAAGGGAAGCATTACACTATGTGATTGATAGCATGCACAATTTAATGTACAACCTATAAGATTGAGATGTAAGCATAAGAATTATATAGTTCATGTGGATCGAGTCTTACATGATTTATTGTACATGTTGGGTACCTTCGAGATATTATATTTATTTAATGGTTGTATTCACCTATGCTAGTTGAGAGCATGTTTAGGGAGATTAGGCTTATTTTGATTGATTTTGGTGATCATATCTGCTAATGTTCCCTACTTATGATTCAGTTTATTTAAATACTATTATGGGAACTTGACCAAGCACCCCGTCATATGATGCATGTTTAACCAGACTAGTAGAGAACCATCACTTGGGCTAGGTTCTTTTATGCTTTAGACATCCCACATTTTGCATCTTTTTCTGGACATAGATTTTCCTCGCCCGGGTAGTGGGCCGAGTGGTCAGGTTACTGTGGGACATTGTTGCACTCTTGCCTGGGGGCTGAGTGGAGTCTGGTAGCTGAGGTTAGACCTGTGCTAGTGTTGTTGGGAGCCATTTGGGTAGACGGTGGTCCCGAGCCGTCGAGTATCTTCCAGTCAGTGTTGTTGGGAGCCGTTCGGGTTGACGGTGGTCCCAGGTCGTTGAGTGTCGTCCGACCAGTTTTGTTAGCCCTGAGTTGTGGGTCGATCCCGGCTATGGAGTATCTCCAGCCTGTGTGTTTAGCTCCACGAGTTGGTTGAGTTCGTTAGTGTCTCGAGATTCGTGAGAGCTGGTTAGCTGAGTTGTCGAGAGTACTCCGACCGTCGTGCGAGATGTTTGAGGATCCTGAGTCCTTCCGTTCTGAGAGTGAGCGTGAATTTTGACTATAGCCTGCATGAGCCACTTTGAGCTCGACAGAGATGCGCGGATACCTTTTACCTCGGTGGTGTCCCGCCCCTCGAGTGCCCCGCCCGGAGTGGGCCTGTTACTTTCGTATCGCGACTTGTTGATGCTGTCCTTCTAGCTGGGCCAGTTTTGGCAGTCACGGACGCCCTACGTAAGTCCCGTCCTCTTGTGGATGTGTGGCAGTAGATGGGCGCAGGCTTGACTAGATCCTATGAGGCAGTCAGTTCGATTGGGTCGATTGAGCACCTTGGGTGCGGGTAGTTGCATATCTTTTCATCTGTATCACCCATTGAGCATTTAGATAGAGGCATGGTAGCTGTAGAGTATCTCCAGCTTTTCTTGTTCAGTTTTTACTGCATTGTTATCTTATGCCTCTAGTAGACTTAGTGGGCAGACCGTCGGGCTTGGTGGCGGTACCCACTGAGAACTACGTGTTGATGTAGTTCTCACACCCGTTGGGGGTTCTCCCCCTCCTTTCTTTTTCCTCTCCTTTGTTTTGTAGAGTCATCTGTGGGAGATGTTGATTCTGCTGTTGCTGTTCGAGGCAAGGGAGTCGCGAGCTAGATCCCTACCTGTCTTTAGAGAGTAGTTGTACCCCCACATTGGAGATTTGTAGTACAATCAGTAGATTAGTTTTATTTCTACTTTTGAGAGATTATTGTAGTGAGGATATGACTTGTACTGAGAGCCTGTGCACTGATGTATTATTTCAGGTTACCCTCCCTGTTGAGTTATGGGTTATTGTATCTGAGGAATTTATTATGATTTTGATATCATTATAATTTATTTGATGCAATGATCATTTATATCAATTATGTCATCTTTAATTGATCAAAGTCAATTTCTCACTCAATGATCTCTTGGTATTATTTTTATCTTATTTAATAATTGAAATAAGTATGAACACGAGATCAATTATTGGTTGAATACTTAATATCTTACATAATTGATAGCCAATGAGGGGGAGTTACTAAGAAATTTCATGCTCAAAATATGTGGAAAGAGTTACATTCATTAATGGAGTGTGAAAACTACCACCATATGGCGGAAAGAGCTACCACCTCGGTCGTCCGAGTACTGTGTGCAGCTACCACATGTTTACCAAGCATGGTACTCTTGTTTATTAGATAAAATAATTTTTGGAATACTTGATTATGTCAAATTCCAAGGTTGGTATAAGGTGGGATTTCATACTGACAGATGCTCAAAGAGCCATTCCCTAAAATATATTGACTAGATAGCATTATCTAATTTATTAGGGATTTCAAACATCTATCGATTTTGGTACTTCATTTTCTTTACTCGATTAATGATTTGATAAATTCGTTACTCATAAGATCGTGTTTGATCTTTTTGAACTTGCTCAACTTTAGAGGTCACTTGTCACGCCCCGGAGGTTCTAAATAAGCAGAAAAGCGTATACATTTTTTCTTTTTGAAAACTTCATCCTCCGGTGCGCGCCAGACCCACCACATATACAAATTCACCCCGCGAACGGACGGAGTCTCCTTTGTATATGCACGGCGTCACAATTACGATACATACTTTAACCACACAGTCATGTTGAGAGCCGAAGGGGAAATACAATTTATCACAACTACTATCATTAACACAAGATTGAACTAGGATAATGCCACAAGTTTGCCAAATCGGTGTCAACACGACACTAGGTTTTTAAAAACGTTTTCGTAAATCTCTTTTGGGCGGCAACATAACTTGAAAGGATAAATCTACGGATTTGGAAAGCAGTGCCCACATGACACTTAGTTTTGAAACCGTTTTCGCAAATCTCTTTTTGCTGCTTGAAAACATGCCGCATGCAATACTAATAGAAACCTATTAAAGATAGTTCAACACTAGTCAAGAGCTCAATCCAACATCCACATAGTTCCACAATAAAGGCAATCACAAAACTCACTAACCAAATAACCAGGATAATCGAATGCAAGAAAAGGAAGTGTCGCTAGCCCCAATCGGGCTATAACCATTTATTCGCAGCCTCACCATCGTCCCGGATCCTACCTCGACCTAACCTGTCACGGTGTGGGAAGTCAGTGTCACGCCCCGGGTGTAAACCAGAACCCGGGCCCGTCTACAGATCCGCCATGCACACGAAATTTTCCGCGTACACGAAGCGCTGGTAACCTGCTCAGATATAATATAACAATAAAAGAGCATAATACAGAGCTGAAATAGAAGAACCACATAGTAACTCAGACTGGAACCAAGAATAAAACTGTAATAAATACAATAATCTCCCATCTCACCACAAAAGTACAACCAGCTGGCTCAAGCCAGACCCCAAATAAAAGGAAGTACAACAGTCTGAGTGGAGGGTACAGTATCTGTCTAACAGCAACTCTCAGTCTCTCAGGAGATCTATCTACTCAGCGATCCCCTTACCTCGATCAGTTGCTGATGGCCTAGCAGCTCCTGCTGACGACTCTGCAAAACATGGGAGAAGAAAGAGAGGAACAACAATGGGGGTGAGAACTACCAGATAAACCAGTAGCCTCCCCTAGTGGGTAAAAACCTCAAACTCCGACGCACCCACTAGGACTACTAGAGGCAAGAAAGGAATAAGTGGTAAAGCTGTAAACAGAACTGCTGAATAAAAGGGAAACCACCACTAGCATGCCTCTACATGCAGTGCCAAAAGGAATGACTGTATGTATGCATCAATGCCTAACATGCCTGCCTGAAATAACCCAATCTTGTGCCACCAGTAAAAACTGGCACTGCCTGCTGTGCCTTGCCAAATCGGGTATGCTGGCCAACGCATAACACCGATGGGAGATAGGAGTCTCAAGGACTCAAAGTCTGTCTGTAACACACTCCGGAGTGGCACTCGAGGGGAGCGACCCATACGAGTAAAGTATCTCAGTAATAAGTATCATAAGTGTCATAAAACAGCAGGACCGGATCATGACTATGATCAAAGTGGGAAAAACCATCCACTAAAGAAAAGCCCGATCCCCAATCTGATGCACAAGTAAACCAGACTCAACCCCAATCTGATGCAAGGATAAACCTCCGGTCGACCACCTACTGTCCGCGGTCACCGCAATACCCCACAAGTCCACCATCTAGTACAATCTCGGCTACACTATCCCAAACCCCTGCTCATACTCGAGCGACAAGCAAATGAGAGCAATAAAACATGTCAAGTCCCAATATGATAGTGTAGCAATAAAATAGTGGCCTCGCTAGATGTCCAGTCATGCATGCAACTGTCTTATTTTAAAAGCTGTAAAATAGTGTCAAATATTTATTTTAAAAGATTGATTTGCTGTACTGATATAAAAGTTATTTGCATGCAAGATTATAGCCTTTGTCCCAACCACAGTGTCCCAAAATAAGCTATCTGTGGGGTCATATGTATGGTTCTCCTCAATTGTCACATTTATTTTTAGGAGAGTTCGTCCCAATGGTTCTCATCAATTGTCATATTAAATTTTAGGAGAGTTCGTCCCAATGGTTCTCATCAATTGTCACATTAAATTTGAGGAGAGTCCCAATGGTTCTCATCAATTGTCATATTAAATTTTAGGAGAGTTCGTCCCAATGGTTCTCATCAATTGTCACATTAAATTTGAGGAGAGTTCGTCCCAATAGTTCTCATCAATTGTCACATTTAATTCTCTTTTTAATGGGGGGAGTTCTAGTAATCCCAGTGAGTTAGTCAAAAATGAGGTAAGCAACAACCGCCCACCTCGAAAAGCGTGCACTACACCCAGATAGTCTCCTGGCTGTCCACAGTCCCCTAAAACTGCTGTCTGTCGAAAACGGTGCCCTACAGCAACACACATTGCACAAGGTGTAAATATACTATTCGTAAAAACACAGCTTTTGCTGTTTTTTCCAAATAGCACGGAAAATGAGGCATTTCACCTCTGTACAGTGCTCAGAAAAATCCAGAAAAATTACGGTTGCGTTCCTTGCGACGAGTAGATCGAAATCGACTCCTTAAACGCCTCGATCCGATGCTCCTAGCTCAAGATATAAATTGGAGAAGTCGATGCTGTCCAAAAATTACCACAGCAAAAAGGGGGTCAAAGAGGCCTCGGGAACTGTGCCAAAAGTGCGAAATGGAGCAAAGTGATCAACATGAAAATCGAAGCCTTACCTCTTAGAAACGCGCTGCCACAAAAACTGTCCAGAAAGTCCTCCTGGTTAGCACACAGGAATTTTTCGACTGAACTGCGACGGAAAATGGGCCGAAAAAGGAAATCGTCGTAGTGCACTGCGTCGCAGATAACTCGCTAAGGGGAACTCCAAAAATTCTAAAATTTTTAGGAGAGAGAGAGAAGAGAGAGAGAAAGAATTTTCCTAGAGGGCCCAAGCTCTGTTTCTCTCTCTACGGCTCGAAAACCGAGGTGAGAAAGGGAGGGGGGGAGAGATCCTATATATAATGGGCCAAGGAATATTCTTGGGCTCCACACAGGATCGGACAGAACAGGAAACACCGAAATGGACCAACCAGGACGCGCCACGCGTCCACAAAATAGGAAACAGCCTGTGCAAGTCCACTCAAAAACCGCCACGTGTCCACGTGGTGCACATGCCCGGGTCCCCGCTCCGGGTTCTCCGGAAAATGTCGGCCAATGGGATCGTGCCACGTGTCACCTCCCCAGCTGCCTTCTAGAAGCCGGCCAACCAATCAGAGGACGCCACGTGGCAACAGCAACCTTCGGTGCTCCCGGTGCACGCCATGCCCATGGACCCCGCACCTGCGCGCCTGCCCGTGCCTGCCCGCGCCGCGCTCCGCTGTGCTCTGCCGTGCTCCGCCGCGCTCCGCCGCTGCGCCGCTGCCCGCCGGTCGCCGCTGGCGCCGGAACAGTAATTCCGGCCGGCCGGAGTTACTGTTCCGGTGAACAGTACTTTTGCGCTGAAAAATAAAGTAAATATACCATTTTGATCGTTTTCGCGCGCTAAGTCCAATTCCGCTGTCTGTTTTGCCAAATTCTCATCCGAAATTTTGCCGAAAGCCCCCGGAAAAGCCCACTTGATCCGATTTTCGCGCCGAGTCTATTTCTGAGGTCCAATTTCGATTCTACAAGTTCCGGTACACCGTATAAGCTTCCTACAGTCCCTGTTTATTGTTGCAACAGTTCCTGCGGAAGTCCGAATCATCACAGTCAGTGACAAGAAGAGTAGATGTAAACAAGTACAAAGTGGTAAATACTAAAATAAAGGCAAACCGATAAATCAGAGCATCCAAACTTTCCATCATGAATCCCCCGCATCCTCTGTAAATCGAAACCAAGCACCTGCCAAAAGGTCTAAAGACCTCGGGTAACAGCGAGCAATTTGCTCTCACCTTTGCTTTAAACCCTCCACGGTACTTGTGCAGCACCGTAAGTAACCACGAGGCGTCCCCATCATCACACATTGTGGGGTACATGGGTCAACGTACTATCTTTCCGAAAAAATACACCCTGTGCGGTGGCCAGACCGCCGGTGAGCGTGTAAGCAAAACTTGAACGGAATGACCGCAGCCATTATGTAACATAGAGCACCGCGACGCTCAGTCGCAACAGATAGTAACAAAAAGGGATACTAATGCGAAAAGGGGTTAGACAATAACAAATTGCACCTCTACTCTACTCTCACATATTACGAGATGAAACCATATTTCAAAACACAACAAAGGTACCCACCTCAAGTCGCGTCGATGGAACGCCTCAAACTGTCCTGCGCCCTTGCACGATTCTCGGACCCCCAAAAGTCCCAACAAAAATGTTAGAAAAGCCTAATTTAGAACCTAGCCCATCCGAGTATTGAATTGAACTAGGAAACGCACGGGTGGACAACGCAGACCGGGCAGCGGGGCTAGACAACCCCCCGTGCGGCGGACGTTGCAAAACTGTCCCCCGTGTGGCCGAACTCCCTCGCACGTCGCCGCTCGCGGACGGCGCCCCGTGCGACGGCAGGCCACGCAGCGCGCGCGCCGCTTGCGGGCGGCGCCCCGCGCGGCACCTGCCCGCGCGGGCACCGTCGCCTGCGAGCGGCGCCCCGCGCGACAACAAGTCGTGCGGGCGCGCGTCACCTGCGGGCGGCGCCCCGCGTGGCATCTGCCCGCACGGGCGCCGCTGCCTGTGGGTGACGCCCCGCGCGACAGCAAGTCGCGCGGGCGCGTGCCGCCTGCGAGCGCGCGCCGCCTGCGGGTGGCGCCCCGCGCGGCACAAGGCCGCGTGGCCGCGCCGCCTGCGGGCGGCACCCCGCGCGGCACCTGCCCGCGCGGGCACCGCTGCCTGTGGGCGGCGCCCCGCGCAGCGCGCGTCGCCTCGCGCAGCGCGCGTCGCCTCGCGCGACAGCAGTTCTCACGGGCACGCGTCGCCTCGCGCGACAGCAGGTCTCGCGGGCGCGCGTCCCCTGCGGGCGGCGCCCCGCACGGCAGCAGGCCCGCGCGGGCACGCGCCGCCTGCGGGCGCACGCCGCCTGCGGGCGGCGCCCCGAGCGGCACAAGGCCGCGCTGCGCGCGCCGCCTGCTGGCGGCACCCCGCGCGGCAGCAGGGCCGCGCGGCGCGGTGTCTGCGGCAATGCCCGCGCTGTTCCGTCCCGCACGGCGGCGGCGGCGGTTCGCCCGGGCGCTGCGGCGGCGACGCGACGGCGACGAAACCACGACGCCTACGACAACGATGAAAACACGAAAATTAAAGCCGCATACCTTGATCGAAAACACGAAAATTAAAGCAGCATACCTTGATCTACCGGAGAAGACGACCCGATCTCGTTCTTTGCGGTGGTGGGAAATCCGGATCCGCCCTCCGATGACGGTGACGTCTCGTTCCCGGCTTCCGACACGTTGATCGAAGAAGGTGGGAGATCCGCTCTCTTTTCTCTCTTTTCTATCTCCGAACTAGGGTTTCGTTTTGGTCTTCGGTACGCACAAGAGGGAAGGGTTTGAGGAGGCGATCTTTAAAAACTAGGGTTTTCCTTTCGGTAAACGGGGTATAAATATATCTTATTATTAATTTATTTCTTTTATTTTTTCCTTTTCATATGTACGTAAAAAGAAAAAATCCCCATATCCGGTACTCTAAGGATATTCCTAATTTTAGATACAAGAGATAAAAATCGCCATCTCCTCGAAAAGCATGCCAATCTCTTAGCACGGATTCCTGCGCACACTATGGATACCGCCACTACAGGAAAAAGTGCATGTAGAGGCGGTTGCGTAGAGCCGGTTGTTGCAACCGCCTCTATATTTTACTATAGAGCCATTTTAGAGACGATTTGGCACAACCGCCTCTACATGTTAAATTTTTTTTTTCTAAAATTTAATTTTATCTTCCCCTCTTTTCTTTTTTTCCCAAAAAAAAAAAACCCTAAATTTAATTTTCCCCCAAAACCATCTCCTCTCCCACCCACCCACTCTCCCCTCTCGCATTCCTCCTCCTCGGCGGCTCCTCGCAGGACGCGGCGGCCCACCCACCCACTCTCCCCTCTCGCATTCCTCCTCCTCGGTGGCTCCTTGGAGGGCGCGGCGGCCTCTCCCCTCTCGCGTTCCTCTTCCTCGGGGGCTCCTCGCAGGGCGCGGCGGCCCACCCACACACTCTCCCCTCTCGCGTTCCTCCTCCTCCGCGACCCGGCGACGTAGAGGCCGAGCTCCAGCGGCACTCCGGCGCCGCAGCAGGGCACGGCGCCACCTCTGCCTCCTCAGCCTCCGCGACCCGGCAACGCAGAGGCCGAGCTCCGGCCCCGCCGTAGAGCACCGACAACTACTGCCTTCTCGACCCCCGCCCTCCTCCGCCGCCACCCCTCCCTCTCCCTCTCCTCATCGCCGTAAAGCCCTATAAGAGTAATATTGAAGTCCAGGTATTCTACCCTTTTGTTGGTAATTATTTCCATTCAACTATCTCAAGCAAGACTTTTCTTTATATAGTCATTCATATTGTTTAATAATTCTAATTTTCATGTTAGACATGTTGAAAACCCTAGCTATTGAAGGTGAGGAAAATTTTCATTTTTCACAATTTTTTATTAATTTCTCTTTTGTGGAATAGACTCTTGAAACTCCGTCGCCCTCATTAATCTTATGCTACTGTGATGGAAGTGAAGATCCATGTAAACCATTAGACTTAAACCTACTGACTTTAAAGTTTGGCTTGAATTGACTTTAATAAATGTTCAAGTCCTACTTTCAGAAAGTATTAAGCATTGTATCCCTATCTTCTATTTATCCTCTCTTATCCAAAGCAAGCACCTTTTCTATGTTACAAGTCCATTAAATTAACTTTAAGATTCATTTCATAATAGGGCGGATTTGTCTTAGTCATACAGTAAGAATTTATTCAGACGTAATAAGGGTCAGCAAAGCACAGCACTGCCATTGATAATGGGATACAATTAATCCGTTGGTACATGCTTTCTCATCACAAATTTTCATATTAGCTGCCGCAGCAATTTTTCAAATCTTGACAAATTAGGCGATAGGATGAACAATCACTGTCACAAAACGCACAATATATAGGACCAGATGAAGTCTTATGCTTAATTGATTCCTTAACGTTATGGATTTCATGAATAGAACAACACCACTTGGCCTACCAGGAACATATATAGTACATATATAGTAGCTTTTTTTTTTTAGCAGTGGGAGGCCCATGCTTTGTTGCTTATCGGAATCAGTGTCAATCAGCTTAAGTCACTGCCCAAAGGTACCACTGCACTCGGTCTTCTTGTGGCAGCGGGTGCCTACCTATATACACTCATTTTTGTAAGTCTTGTTTTTCTTATTCTAAAATGTCATTTTTCTTATTCTAAATATTTCTTCTCAATAAATAGATTAACTGAAAGTTTGATCAAATGCAAGCTAGTCTTCTTTTCGAAACTTGTGCTGTACTATACTCTCCGTTAGTCTTATAAATGAAAATGGATTTATAACGAGATATTCTATTAGTTATTGAGTGAGTAAAATAGCTCATGTGAAGGAAAAATAGAAGTCCTTTTAATCCTGATCTTGTATTAATTACATTTTCACTTGTTGGCCAAATTTTTTTTCAGGTAACAGTTCCCTCAATGGCTTCAGTTTTTATAGAGTATGCTCTGAAAAGCCAATTTGAGACAAGCATATATCTTCAGGTAACTTTTCTAGCTCCAGAATTTAGCTGACTGCATATTTATCGATACTTTGCAATCTTGTACGTGCATTAAGCTCCTTTTTCTTGGTGTGATTTGTGATATTTTGTATTTTGTAGTCGTATATGATGTATACTTCGTTTCAGATGCATTTTAACTCATTATTGTTTGCTTTTCCATCTGCAGAACTTATTTTTGTATGGCTAGGTGCTATATTCAATTTTCTTGCTATTCTTGGAACTGTTGTCTTCAAAGGTAATAATCAAGGAAACTTAATTGCCACTAAACCCTCCGTCTTACTTCTGCAGCCTCTAAAGTTTAAACATATAGATTTTCAATGTATCACTTAATCTTCTACAGGGTAGTTTTGATTTTTTCGTTCAGTTTAAAGCAATATCTGTGTCAAACATCATTATCCTTGAATTGTAGTTTGAACGACTTCTGGTTATAAATGTGTCTGTTTAAAAGATAAGAGACTTGGCCTTTGCGTGCTACTGATTATCATTACTGGGACTATCAATATATACTATTAATTGCTTAGAGATTTTCAGGCAGTTTCATTAATTAGATAATGAAGAGGCATGGAATTGGGCCTACTTAGAGTATAGCTCATGAGTGTGCCCAAGGACCAAGGAGCAAGTTGTTGTTCTTGGTTGTTAGACATTTTCATAGCCCTAGTTTTCAAAGTTGAGTTAAAATTTTGTCTTAGGGTGAAAGGTTGATCGGTTGATCCAGGTTGTCAATCAATTTGAGAACTTCCGACCTGGTTGTCTCAACCTAAATTTTGATACGATTTGAGTAAATGTATTCATAGGTGTCTAGTTGATCATGTCAATTATACTCAACCGATAAAACAAAAATAGTCCCATTATTTTTTTTTTATGCCCTTTTCTCATCATACTTGGCTAACCTTTCATTAAGTCATTTGAATTTAGATGCTTTTATGCAAATTTGCTCAAAATTGAAATGCATCTCTTGGTAATTTTTTGGTTTTGCATCTTGATGCTTCAGGGCGCGGCAGCTTTGACATCCTTGAAGGCCACTCAAAGGCTACAATGTTTCTTATATGCAACAATGCAGCACAAGGCATTCTCTCCTCATTTTTTTTCAAGTATGCAGGTAGACTAGTTAGTACAGTTTGGGAGTTAAATGTCTTGATTTATTCAAAGAAAGTATATTATTCTCCTGGGATTGTGACCTACGGTAAGAATGTTAATATGCAGACACAATACTGAAGAAGTATTCATCAACAGTTGCTATAAATTCACCTACAATAAATGAATCAAGAGAAAGTCAATCAGAGGAAGTAAAAAAGCTCAAAGAAGAAATACGCGAGATGCGAGAGGAAATGGCTCAGCTAAAAACAAATTTATTACAGGTATGTTAAATTAATCGCAAGTTATTATATATATATATATATATATATATATATATATATATATATATATATATATATATATATATATATATATATATATATATATAATTGGGTTGTCATATAACTAATAATTTTTATAATGTTTGATTTTTTTTTAGGTTGCGGGGGACAAAACAAATATGGTTGGAGCATTTTCTCCAAATAATTTTTCATCGAATGCAAGTCACGAGCCCGAGGCCACAAACGAAGGACATTGAAATGCAATTTAAATTTTTGTGAATGATTGACAACTCAAATGTTGACAAACTATGATACTTTTTTGATTACGACATTACTACTCTCTATGATACTTATTAAACGATATGATATGTGTTTTGGTTGGTATGTTTTCTTAAATTATGAAGTCTGGATGATATTTTTTACTGTTTGTTGAGAATTGTTTTGTTTCTTGTATTGTTAGTGTATGTTTGAAATTAAATGATAAATTTTGTATGATTGTCATCGAATCTGAAATGTTATGTGTATAAATGTTGTTTAAAATAATTATTAAATATAATTTTTTATTTTATTTTTTACGTAGAGGCGGTTCAAACCGTCTCTTTATAATGAGATTTTGTCAATCTGTAGAGGCGGTTTAAACCGCCTTTATGTTATTACGAAATTATATATATATATATAAATAAAAAATTTAATGCGGTGGTCCAAACCGCCACTAGAGAACCGTCTCTAGTATTCCCCGGCGGTCCCCCAAACCGCCTCTACAACGTAGAGGCGGCGTCTACGCCGGCGGTCCAGAGGCGGTCATTAGAACCGCCTCTAGATCTTGTAGAGGCGGTTTAAACCACCGCTACAATAACTAAGAACCGCCTCTACAAGCACATTTTGGTGTAGTGCGCGACCTTCAAAATCCCATTCCGGGAGATCCGTAAGTCGGATTTCAGATCCGATCGCAGTACCGTTCACCGTTTTTCGGGCTCTACCATAGAAAAATACCTGCATGCGCCAACGTTCTACCCAAGAAAACTCGATAAACTAAGCCCCTAACAACCAATTTATCCCGAAAGGGATTAAAGAAAAGCAGGATAGGTCGTGACATTACATCACTAATTTTTATAAATTTTCGTTTCAAAATTTGGGATATTATTGATAGATTTATCATAATCTATTTCTTTTCATATGAAACGATACTTTTTGTTTAAAGTTGATATGGAAGAATGTTTACATACTTTTTCCAGATTTTCTGAAATTTTTACAAATTTTCCTGAAGAAAAAGTTGCAGGCAGTCCGGACTGGATGGACTCAGTCCGGATCCCGAACCATGGGATTTTTTGCGGTAAGCCGATCCGAACTGAATTCTTAATTAATCCGATCCGGACCGCGGCTAGATTTTTATTAAAAACGAATGGTTTTTGATTTCTCATTCACTCCAAGCTTTAGATTTTGGTTTCTACTGCTTCTCTCTCTAGAATCTAGAAGCTTTTGGATCTCTCTTCACGATATTTCACTCGATCCAAGTAAGTATTTTGATCAAAACTCATCTTATTCACAGTTTTTACTTGTGTTCTTCAAAACGTGATGGATTTCATGCTATAATTTTATTTTTGCATGATTTTTGATCATTTTTTTTTTGAAATCTAAACTCTGGATGCCTAAGAATTGTTTCTATGCTTATTGTTTATTTTTTAAACGGATTTTTGGGCTTCGATTTCAGAAACTTAGGTTTAAGGGCAATTTTTGGGATTTTTCAAAATATGAGAAATTGATCTATTTTCTCAATTCTTTTTCCAAAATTGTCTTGATTCCTAGCTTCTACATGTGATAAAAATTGTTTGGGTATAATTTCTCAAATTTTTGGAATTAAACAATTTTTTTCATGTTTTGAAGTTCTTGCTCACAAGACCAAATTTTTAAAAATTTTGGCAACAATGGTGTTTGGCTGGATGATTGTATTCATAACTGCTTTGGTCAGCACTCGTGTGATCAACAAACTGAAGCGGGTAAGAAAAGACCAAGGAGAGCTTGTGCCATTGGATGGCTCCGAGACTAAATCGGAAGATTGGGAGAAGACGGTCGAAGGAGCACAACAAATTGCAGAAGCAAAAGCATCGGCTGCTTCTAAAGGGAAAACCCCAGTTCCTGGAAAAGCTAGGACTCCACCAACAGCTGCAGAAAATGGAAAGGCTTCGATGGAACCAATGTCAATGAAGAGGAAAAGCGTTGCACGGAAAAGGGGTCGATCTCGTGGAATTGAGATCGAAGAGCCACTTGTTAGTGAGCCACCTCCGCAGGAGTTTGTTCATATCAACTCTGATAGAATGAAGGCATTTGAGAACCGAGAGTGCATCGGTGAACGACATGTAAATGTCACGGCTCTTCGAGATCGTTCAGCGGTTTTCAGAATTTTGTTTGATAAAACCAATTTCTCTCAAATTTGCCACTTTCCAGAGTCTTCTGGATATTGTCTTCATTTGATAAAGACTTTTTACACTTGTGCACATCCGCTTCAAGAAAATGAGGGTGGACCTATGAAGTTTCACACTTCGGTTCAGGATAAGAAACTTACCATTACTCCTCAACTGATAGGAGAAGTATTGGGCATGCCTTCTCAACTTGTCGGGACACATTACATAAAGGGTCAGATGTCTTCCTCGATTGCCTGGTGGATTCAAAAGGATGATTGAAAAATTGTGATTCTGAAAATCAAAATCAGTTTAAGATTCTCATAAAAAAGAAATAATTCATTCCGATTCGCTTCGTTGATAAAAAAAAAAAGGGCAATCAAACCCGCCTTCGGCCTCCATGTACATCGAATCCATCATCCTTATCGTCATCTCCACTCAGATCAGTATGGATGTCAACGGGTCGAATTCGGGGCGGATTTTCAAAAATCCAAATTTGAACCCGAACTCGACTATCAAACGCGAATATAAATCCGAATCCGATTGATTTTAAAAATCTATATCTAAATCCGAATCCGATTGATTTTAAAAATCCATATCCAAATCCGAACCCGATCAAAAATCCAAAATCCGAATCCGAATCCGAAAATCAAAACCCGAAATAATTATTTTTTTTTTCTCTTTACAATATTTCAAAATATATTATATTAAATTTAAATTTTTAAAATATAAATTTAAATATAATATCAAATATTTATATACACATATATTATATAACATAAAATTAATTCGGGTTCGGGTCGAATTCGGATTCGGATCGAATACAATCAAAATTCATATCCAAATCTAAATTCAAATCCGTCAAATTTTTATTTTTGATATCCATATCCAAATTCATATCAGTTTAACATCGAATAAATTCATTCCGTTCGAATTCGAATTCGGATCAAATTTCGGGTATTCGTATCTATCGACATCCCTACATATCAGCATCATGACATTGGGTTGCAAGTTGCAACTCGTCCGGGTTGTAAATTGTAATAATTTTTAGCTCCGCCTAATTCGATTTGATCCAATGCGACTCAAACTCTAACCCTAACCCTAACCCTAACCCTAACCCTCGCGCGACCCGACCCTCTCCCACTTCCCCCGTTCCGGAAAACCTTGAACGAAACCCTCGATCTCTCTCGTCTCCTTCTCTCTTCCCGTCGGCTCTTCTTCTACTTCTTCTGCTTCTTCATCGTCTTCCTTTTCTTCTCCTGTCCCCACTCACCTCTCTTTGCAGCTCCACCGTGCCGCTCCCCCAACCGCTCGGGCGCCGCCGTGTCGGAATCCTAGCTTCACCGTGCCGGAATCCTAGCTTCGCCGCCGGAGAAGGTTTGTCCCCCTCCTCCCTCTCTCTTCTCTCTCTCGCTCTTCCTCTCCTGCTCGGATATCTACTACTAATGAATAGTATTTACACGGATCATGTGTTGTGATAATGTGGTAACCACTGGTTTAGTGTTATCTTGGTGTTCTTTTTTTGGTTTTATTTGCATCTTGTGCGCTTGAGGGGTCCGGTACGTGATCTTTTTTTCTTCTCTTCTAGGCAGACCGTCGGGGCTCGTGGGTATTTTTAGGCAATAGAGCTCGCGAAACAGAGCGCGGCGGCGCGACCGGATTTATTTTCCGACTCCGAATTCTTCCAGAATAAATTCCGAAAGTTTGTTAGCAGTCCAGGCGACCGGCACGACTTTCGAGGCATGCCGGACCCAGGTTCGAATCCGAAATCCTCATTCCGGTTGACCGGGGGTTTGGGTTTAATTTTCCCGCAACCCACTTCACTATTTTTTGATGGTTTGGGGATTTTGGGTTAAGCCCCCTTTTGCACCAGACCAGCTAATTCGTTCCTTTTGGGGATTAGGGTTGGACCTTCTTAATTCTCTACTACTCCCACCTTAGTCGAACCGTACCCCGAACGCTGACGAGGAACTGCTTCCCCTTCCTCTTCTTCTTCTTGCGATTGATCGGTGCGGGGATCTACGGCGGAGCGATCGAGGAGAGGAGGAACGATCGCGCACCCCGGGACGATCCCTCTTCTTGCAACCCCGACGCCGCGACCAAGGTAAGCGGTGAATTTAATGTCTTTGTTGTTCTTGTTTTCGAAGAACGGGGAAGGGAGGGCACAGGCGCCGGATTCTTCGGAATCCGACGAGGGTGCACCGCCGCACACGCAGGCGACGCGCCCGCGCGGCCCGCGCGGGGCCGGGCGCGCGCAGCCCGCATGCGGGCGGCGCGCCCGCGCAGCCCGCGCGGGGCCGGGCGCGCGCAGCCCTGCATGCGGGCGGCGCGCCCGTACAGCCCGCGCGGGGCCGGGCGCGCGTAGCCCGTGTGCGGGAGGCGCGCCCGCGCGGCCGCACGGGGGCCGCGCGCGCACAACCCTCGTACGGGCAGCGTGCTCGCGCGGCCCGCGCGGGGCCGGGCGCCGCGCGAGCCGCGTGAGCTGGGTAGGAGGGCCGACCACACCCTCGCCCTCGCCGGGGCCGTCGCCGCCGCCGCCATCGCCGCCCGACGACGGGGTGTGCCCCACGGCCGGCCGGGAGGACCTTACGGTCCGCAATCTTTATTCCTCTTTCGGTTATTGACTTCCTTACGGCAGGTTCGTGTAGGGCCGGGCGGGCGCACCGGGACGCGAGGTGTTGAGCGTTGGTCACCGCACGTAGCAGGTGGGTTTTATTTTGGGATCAAACGTCGGGTTCCCGACAGCTGTACTTCAATTTTAAGCGATTCCAGTCATTTTGATTTATGTTAAATTAAGTAAAATTGTAAGGTACTTGTTGATACTAATCTGGTAGTCCTTATGGTCACTATTATCTAGTATACTATTGTTGTTCGGTTACTTGGCTCGAGGCTGCAGCACGCGCACCCGCGGTTTGGCCACCGCAAAGGGTGCGCTTTTCTGGAAAAGTGGTCTATGACCCGTGTAAACCCACGAGGTGACGTAGTGGGGGCCCCCGCAGGTGGGGGGTTTGTGCGCCGAGGTGCGAGCGGTGCGACCCGTCGGGGTAGGTGCCCGACGTGGTTTACCGAGGTAGGTGCTCGGTTGGATGCGGGGTAGGTGCCCGGACTAGGTTGTGCAGGTGTGCGAGGTCTTGTCCCCGTGTTGGGGGGAGTGGTTGCTCCGGATAGTTTACGGTTGGGCGCACTTCTTTTTCCTGCTTTCCTTATTATTCTATATTGTCGCTGACTTCCCACTTTGTGACAGGATCCTTCCGGGGGGAGTGATAGGCGACGGTGAGGCCGAGGCTGGAGTTTTCGGGTCTACGGAGACCCCGTATTGTATTTTCCTCCTTTATTGTCGCTTTCCATTTATTACTGTAGTCTTATGTGTGGTTCTCGATACCCTCGTGGGGTCGGTATGATGTCGGCAACTTCTGCTTATTTATTAAACTTTTCTTTCTCTCTTTGTTGGCCGCTTTCAAACAGAAAAAGAAAAACAAACCTAAAAGGAATTGCGAAAACCGTTTTCAAAATCTAGGTGTCGTGTGGGCACTGTTTTCAAACCTTGTGGATTTATGGATCTTCGAAAAGGGATTTCAAAACCTAAGTGTCGTGTGCGCACTGTTTTCAAAACCCCGTGGTTTTATGTGGCTTTCGAAACCGCTTTTCAAAATATTCTAGGCGTCGAGTGGGCGCCGTTTTTAACAATTGTGGATTTATCCTTTCAAACCAACCGGCCGTAAAAATGCTTTAGTTTTAATGCATGCATGTATGTATGAATGAATGCTGAACTGTTGTGATTGAATTGTGGATTGTGTTTGGATACTGTACTGATCGCGACGCCGTGCATATAGAGGGGAGACTCTGTCCGTGTGCAGAGTGACCCTGTGTATGCAGCGGGTCTGGGCACGCACCGAGGAAGAGAGCTTTTCAAAAAAAAAAATTATTTCGAGCCGAATGACCGCTTTTGTGTACTGTTTCCGCTGAACGAAAACCCTCGGGGCGTGACAGATAAGTATGGGTACCTCTTTCGTCTCGAATTGTACCACTACTTGTAATATGAAAGTGAATTAGAGATTGCTTGATGGGATAATGGTACTACAATTTAATTTAGATTAGTTTGATGTATGATAGTGAAGAGTGCTAAGATCGTAATGTCAGCATCATAATAACAGAACTAGTTTATCATTAATACCATTAACCTGGTGATTTTTGTCGGTTAAATTGATTGTTTCAGTTTTTTGAAAAGTTTGCTGTGTAATAACATTGGCGCGGAGTTCACTGTTTTCTTTCTGCTTTAATCTCACAGAAGTAGGAGCCTCGCCATCTGAACTACCATGGGAAGGAAAAGCAAGCTGACTGTCACCAATGAAAGCGATGAAGAAGAGAAAGAACAACCCTCCTCAGAAGAAGAGGTCTTCGACGTTACTCATTCTCTCCTCTAAAGACCTTAGAGGTTTTATCTTCTTATTCGCATCTGATCGAATTTTCCATTCTTTAGGATTCAGCATTGAAGTCAGAGGAAGAGTTGGAATTAGAGAATGAACTGGCTGACATCCCCTTTGAGGAGCTTCAGAGAGCTCGTGCTGATGGATCCCTCACTGCCCACCCCGGTAAGCAGAAACTGAAGCAGAAGGCTAGTCGAGCCAACAAGCACAGGTCCCGATTGTTTCCAAATTGTTCTTTTGATGATTTTGATGTTTCTGTTTGTGTTTTGAGTAATGGGTAGTGATGGATGTGAGCAATCTTTTGGCGATATTTGAACAGGCCAATGGAGGTGAGCAGCAAGGTGCCTACAAAGAGGTTTAGAGAAGTCATCCAAGTGCCCAAAAAGGTATGCTGCCATCAATGCTTTCATGTAAAATTTCATATTTTGCTGCAAGGAATTTCGACTTGCATTGCTATCATACCAATTTGCATTTTTACGTTGTACTTTAGGTATCTATGAATTATTTGAGTAGATAAGAGGATACAGAAAATATTCCATTTATAAAGAAATTGAGAGGAAAGAATTTGGGAGGTGCAATTTGGTAGCCCACATTGTTTTTCCCTTATTGTGTTTGACATTTTCTTAATATATTTCTCTTGCTGTAAAAAGTCACGGTATTTGATATTATAACTTTTCTGGCTGCGCCAATGTTGGATTTGTTAATGGATGTCTTTTTTGATGTTCTGACTCAACAATTTGGATTATGTTGAATTGATTAAACATGCTAAATGAGCTTATATATATATATATATATATATATATATATATATATATATATATATATAGAGTCCGGCTACTATGCTATCGATAGCACCAAGCATTTGGTGCTATCAAGTTTTTTACCCTTAGATCAACTCCTTTGATTATTTTCACCTGTTAGATTTTTCTATTTCCCCAACCACCCATTAAACCCAAGGGGTTCACTATCATCTCAACCACACATCTTTTAATTCAACGGTTAAAATCTTAATAGCACTAATGACTTGGTGCTATTAATAGCATTCCATCCTATCTCTCTCTCTCTCTCTCTCTCTCTCTCTCTCTCTCTCTCTCTCTCTCTATATATATATATATATATATATATATATATATATATATATATATATATATATATATATAGTTACTATACTCAGTATAGAGCCCTTCGTACTCATAAGTTGTTTTCGATGATGAAGTTTCCGAATCGACGATCCATACCGTTAAATATGATTTAGAGCATTTGAAACTATTAGAAAATAAATTTCGTAATTTTTTGAAATTATAATAAAATTCATCAAGTGAGTATAAAATGAACGGTCAAAATCGAACGACCTACTAAAAATAGAGGATCAGATTCTTCAATTTAAGATCGGAGTTATTAATCTTTATTTAGATAATGAATAGAATTTTTTATCAAAAATTCAACCAATTCTGATTCTTTTACACCATTAAACTAGTAAGTATCATATTCCGGCCATAAGAGTATAGCAGCCGGATATATATATATATATCACTATTTGAAAAGGCGTGCCTGAGGCACGCACCTAGGCGCGAGGCGCGTGCCTCAGCGCCTTAGCAATAGCGAGGCGTAGCGCTATTGCTGAGGCGCGCGCCTCATATTATTTATGCTTAGATGGATTTTGGGTTCAAGTTATCAGGTTGTCGGGTTCTTAATTTGATTCTTAAACTTTAACCCGTTAAGATCCTTAAAGAAATTTTAAAAGAAACTAAAAAAATGAAAAGAGACTTAAAAACGGGAAAGAAATTGAAAAGGGAAAGGAAATAGAAAAGGGAAAGGGAATTAAAAAAGGTAAGGATAAGCTGTTGTCATCTCGGTCGTCTTTATTCATTGATGAAGAACCAGATCGGGTTGATTTTGATGATACAGAAAAAAAAGATATTTGGGATAAGAAAAATCTGAAGAAGAAGAAGAAGAAGAAGATTATGGCGATGCAAGCGATGAAGATGAGAATGAGTATGAGGATGATGCTTGAAGAACGACCAAATGGGAGCATTGGCACCACAATCACTTTTAAGTATTAGTTGAAAGTTGAAATATATATATTTTTAATTTGAGAACCTATATGCATGTGTTTTCTTTACTTTTCGATAGTTATTTTGTTTTCTATGGTTATTTCTGGTTTTTTTTATATAGAATATTAAATTAAACTAGGCTTAGTAAATGTGCGCCTCACTTTCTTGAGGCGTGCGCCTCGCACCTAGGCTCCAGAGGAGCCTAGCGCCTCTTTGTGCCTCCCGCCTTTTTAAACATTGATATATATATATATATATATATATATATATATATATATATATATATATATATATATATATATATATATATATATATATATATAGAGAGAGAGAGAGAGAGAGAGAGAGAGAGAGAGAGAGAGAGAGAGAGGAGAGAGAGAGAGAGAGAGAGAGAGAGAGAGAGAGAGGAGTCCAGCTACTATACTATTAATAGTACGAAGTCATTGGTACTATCAAGTTTTCTACCCTTAGATCAACCCCTTTTATTATTTTCACCCGTTAGATTTTACTATTTTTCCAACCACCTATTAAACCCAAGGGGCCCACCATCATCTCAACCACACATCTTTTAATTTAAGGGTTAAAAACTTAATAGTACCAATTACTTGGTACTATTAATAGTATTCCAGCCTAGCTCTATATATATATATATATATATATATATATATATATATATAGAGAGAGAGAGAGAGAGAGAGAGAGAGAGAGAGAGAGCTTATATATTTTCAAAAGTACAAACCCAATTATACTTGTGAATTATTTACCATTGGATTTGCATTGAGATTTGTGCTTTTGTAAAGTCAACTAAAGAGAGAAAGAGAAAGTACAAAAGCACAAATCTCAATACAAATCCAATGGTAAAAAATTCACAAGTATAGTTAGGCTTGTGCTTTTGAAAGTCAACTAAAGAGAGATAAAGAGAAAATACAAAAGCACAAATCTCAATGCAAATCTAATGGTAAAAAATTCACAAGTATAGTTAGGCTTGTGCTTTCGAAAGTATATATGCTCTACTCTCTCTCTCTCTCTCTCTCTCTATATATATATATATATTTTCAAGCATTTCATTTCTTGAAGTTGAAAACATAGCTGTCAAATGGCTTTAGGCACTCTTGTTTCCTTCTTGGAGCCAAGGTACTTGCCCAGGCAACTAGGCAATAGCTTAGGAAACAGCATTTATTCAAGTACTAAAAAGTTCTCTTTTGCCTCACTTTCATTGTAGTAACTTGACTTAAATAGGTAAAATTAAATTGTCATATCGTAGAGTAGAGCATACATTCTTTTTGGGTTGTGGTCACATTAAGTTCAAATTTCATAGACAACATAATAATAATGAAATCAATTATAACATGTTAAAATCAATACAAATTAAATTTAACTGTTCAATGCCTAGGCACTCAAGTTGTCCCTTACACTTTAAGGTGGGCACTTAAAGTTGTTGGCACTACATGGTTTGGCAGATCTTGATGAGCATTGTCTGACAGTACGGTTTGCTTGACTCCCTGGGCGGTTGCACATGTCCCCGTCCTATTACAATAACAAGTGTGGATGAATACGCAAATGTTGTCAAATGTGCTCTTGACGATCGAAAGGAACATATATTAAGGACAGCTTAGAGAAAGTCGAAGGAATGATTCCAAACACACCTATTTTGTGGCATCCTCCGTCGCATACTTGTTCATCTATTTCAAATTAGAAGTGCAGCAATGAATGCCGAGTAGCTTCCTGAAACCACTGCAACACACATTTATCTCTACACTTGGACAAGTTTTGGAACCATTGTGCTGGTATGACAAGTGTAATGCTAGCATGTTGTTGCGTAGCACCTAAAAACTATTCTTCCTTGCTGTCATGACTGCGTGCCTTTTGGGAATGAATTGTGAATTTTCTATTTTTTAGCTATTCTTTCAAACTTCTGCATTGACAATTTTTCACTACTTTCTTATAATACTTGTGCATCGTAAGATACAAGCTTGAGGGATAGAATGTCTATCAGGTTGGCCAACTTGTTGGTTTGACTTAATTATTTAATGCAGTATAAGAGACTGTTAGAGTATTATCAACATGGTAGATACTAACTGCTTGAGTAAAAATATGACAGGAACTGAAATGAGTCCAGTGTGGCATTGTTCATTATTTAATCCAATACTTTGTGGAAAGTGAAAAGGAAATAAATAACATGATGCACCATAAATTGAGCACTTGTTGAATTGATCTACATCTCATTCTTATATGATTGATTTCTTCTTAGAAATTCACAATGATATCTTGACAAATCTTAAACACTTAACATGTATACATGATTTTCTGGTACAAGTGGGTTGACTACTCCAAAGTGGAACTATGACTAGCTCCTGTGTTATATTGTATTTTTTTCATGCCCTGAACATATTAGAACTTGTTTGCTCAAATTTCTTTACATCTGATCGAGGAATTTTGTATGTTCCTTAAAAATATTGTCGACGTGGCAATGAATTCCAATATCACATTTTTTGCACACTTAAGTAGATGAATCCTTAAAAGCAGGATTGATGATATTTTCTAACTCCACATATTTTCTTCCAGGTTGTACGCGATCCAAGATTCGAGTCTTTATGTGGAACTCTTGATAAAGAAGGGTAAGCTGTGGGCATCTCCTGAAAAGTTGTGTGTACATATCTCTTGCTTTTGATATTTACTAGTTTTATGTGGCTCTTTGCATATTAGGGCTTGCTTAATATGTCTTATATGCTGTTGAAGATGGCTAACTTGGTTTTTTTTATACATCAGACGTAATGACATAATTCAAGCGACAATATGATTAGATGGATGCCATTCATAATGACCAGAATATTTTCTTTCTATGTGGCTGTTATGTCTTATCAACATGATTAAGACAGGATATAGGAGAAGAATTTTCAACTAACTCAAAAGCAGTTTGCTTAATACATTTTACACTTAATGACCTATTGTGGCACATTGTGCAATATGAACTATTTAGTCATCCAGACAGCAGAACTATAGGCATTTTTGCAGGTCAGAGAGCGGTGTATTGACCCGTTCATGTTTCTATACATAGGACTTCTGCTGCTTTTGAAGAGTTCATTTTTCATTTTTAATCCTATTTACAGTTGAGGGCCTGTTTGGCTCTGGTGGAACAGTAGAGATTCTATTTGAATAGAGCTATTGAAGAAGCACTAACTACTTTGTCATTGAAATCTTCTCAAAAGGTCTAGTTGAAATAGAAGCTTAAAAATGAACTTTGGGTTTTGGGCCATGAGGCTCATCAATTTCCCATCGCAACAAAATCTCTAGACCTTTTTAGCTAAGTGTCTATTTTGAGATGCTTTTGTTCTGTAGAGTAGAGAAGAAGTTGCCAAAAGCTAGGCCAAAAAGACTCTTAATTGTTTGTTTTGAAAACCTTATTCTTTCTAGAATGTGTATTAACATGGATTCTTAGTTGAATTTAGATTCAGAAAAAGATACAATTTCTTGTTTGAGGTCGAACTTCCTGCCGAGAAACAGGTAATTTATTGTCTTTATTAGATATAAAGTTTGTTGTAGAAATTCTTTTGTTTAATTTAAGTGACTTTAAAGTTTTTTTCCTGCACTAATGATGGTGTAATGTTTGCAGAAACTGCAAAAGCTAATTAAGAAGTCAAAAGACCGCAATGCTGTCGAGGAATTAAAGAAGCATATCTCTTGGATTGTAAGTCTTCACGTCTCAGACGTAATCTTCTCCAATATTAGTTCTGTTGATTGGATCCAAGAATTTAAGTATCCATCGGCACGGACCGTATCCGCCGTGCCGTATCGTACTAATAAGATATCGGCACGATATAGTCCCATGCCGATGGCACAGTTCAAAATCTTTTTTTTCTTTAAATACTAAATAATTTTCTCAATAAAGTTCAAAATATTTAATAAAAATACATAATAAGCAATTACAAATTTTTGTTGCTAAAGAAAATAAATATTTCACGCCATTATGTATCGGCACATATTTATTTTTTGTGACTGGCACTCATCGGCACGGCTCGGCACGCACCGTGCCGTACCGTGCAAGCAAGTTTTCGGCACGATCCCGTGCCACGACACTTAAATTCTTGATTGGATCATAATGGCATCGTGGTATAATAATCATTGCTCCATCTTGCAAAATCTTCATGGACAAATTAGGCGTCTCCTCTGAAACGGATAACATTATTTTTTTGGATTGCTTATCAGTGTTGTTTAAATCAATAAATATCATTTTCAAGTTTTTTTTTGTTCTTGCATGTTTCTTTGTCAATTATTTCAATGTTCTATATTGATTCTTATCTGGAAGGAAATTATTTTTTAGATCCTATCTTAATCTTTGTTGGGTTGTTTTCTTGTTAAGTTCATTAATCATAAATCACCCATTTATTTGATTTTACACAAATCTGTGAACAGTGTATCTTCAATATATTAGTAGTCAAGTACTATTTTTTCCATTCATTAGTGTCCTTTCAGTCTATGTGTCTTTCTGAATAGACTAAGCCAAAAATATAAATGTTAAGCACCTTCAAACCTTAAACCTTAATATGTATTCCATTTTGTTTCAATGTTCTTTCATTCTTATCCTAGAAGCATGTCCTTAAATATGCAGAGTAGGCTAGGTCATTTTTTATGTTGGGAAGGCTTTTATGTTTGCTCATGAATTGATCTGAAATTTGTGAAATTGTACTGAAGTTCTTGCCGGAAAAAAATTATGTGACGAGGACTAGCCATGCAACTGAAATGTCAAGTCACTAGGAAGCAGGAAGTTATTTTACATTATTAGTTAGTTTTCAAATCATTGAAAATCCTAGGGAAAGGGAAAACATTGATGACTGTTTTTGTATCTCTCTTCATCTGCTCTAGCTCTTGATTTTTTTTTGTACGAAGCTTATTTTTATTTGATACCATTTGATATCTTCTTCAGGATAAGCAGCTGAAGTCGGTTCCTCCGAAGAGTGCTGAATCTGAAATTTTGTCTGAGCACATAAAGAAGGAAAGAGAGGCAGCAATGCACGGGAAACGGCCATATTACCTGAAGAAATGTCTCTCTCTCTCTCTCTCTCTCTCTCTCTCTCTCTCTCTCTCTCTCTCTTCACACACACACTGAAGTACACAAACCTGCTTTGCTATTACATTGTTTATACAAACCTGCAAAATCTGACTTTATTTTGATTTGGCAGCTGAAATTCGAGAAAGGAAGTTAATAAAGAAGTATAATGAGCTCAAGGTATATTTCATTCTATGGAACATGATTTTGATTCTTTTCGATTTCTCAAAATCAAATATTTGTCCTTATTGCTTGCTTCATTTATTTCTCTACTTGATTCACAGGAAGGAGGAAAGGTCGACTCTTATATTGAGAAGAGGAGAAAGAAAAATGCTTCCAAAGATCACCGCTACGTGCCTTACAGGAGACCCAGTAACGGCGGACAACAGTGATGTTATAGAAACAATATCTCCTTGTTCCGTCTCAGCTGGTATTTTGATCCTTCCCCTTGCTTTTATATTTAGTTCTGCTGTAATCTTTCTCTCAGCAGGAAGGCCAAATAAGAGCAAACTGTGAAGTATCTTTTAGAGAGAAAGCTATTGCGCCGTATTTTTAACCGTGAACTCCAGTACCTATTTGGATGGCTCTTTCGTCAACTTTTCCAAGGTGATATTGCCCAAATGCTCCCTCAGTCTATGCTCCCCTTTTATGTAAGAGCTACAGGTGGATAAGATATGCTCTGTATGCCTGTATCAGCATCTAATTTGGCGGAATTTTTTTTTTTTTTCTTTTACTAGATAGTATTGTTATTCCAGGAATCTCTTGTTTATACTGGTTGTGGAATAGCCATTTAAGTTGGCTAATGTTTAAAATTTTTAGAAACAGTTTCTTTGTTATGGACGGATGAACAGTTTTTTGATTCGCCTCAACTATAAGCTATATGGTGAAACAGACCCCTAGAAATTTTTTGGGGACAATTTCATAACTAATTAAAATATTAACAAAATCTCAAATGCCTTTGAAAATACTAAAATATTATGTCCTTTCACTATATTGAGTTATATCAATACTAGTTAAGTTTTAAAATACCAATTTTACTCCTAAATAATTTCAATATTTTATGTTAGATTTTTTTAAGTTAAATTTTCATCTTAGATTCTTTCAAATTTCTAGTTTTGAGAAATATGCATGAAATTCTTGATCGTTTAGGACGGTATTGGCGATATTACCCTGCATATTTTTTAGCAGAGTCGTTAACATTAATTGAAAGGTTAATTTTATACATATTTTTTTTCAAAATAAATATTATTTGTACATCTGAAAAGGGGAGCGTAGATCTTACACTTCCACTTTAGGATTCACAAAATGCCAAATAAGTTTTAGTCAAAATATATAAAAAAATAATTAAAATTTGATATGAAAGTAGTAGAATGATGGCTGCTGGATGAAGAGAGTGTTAGTTCTACTCTCCACTTTGGGTATGTCAATAGCATGGCTCTTTTCTCATATCTTGAGAATTGCATAAATATACTTATACCAATTAGGATAAATTTTACTAGTTATTTCAAAATAATTTTTAAAAAATTTTTTACCTCTGAATCGATAGAGTGTATACTATACAATCCATTGAAAATATTATTTTTGTATATCTCAAATATACATTTTGTACTCGACATTTCTACAAAAGTGTCAATATCAAAAATACACTTCATATTTAAAGAAACTAGCGTAAAGACCCAAATTGGTATCAATTCATTAAAAAACTAAATAAAATTTTCATTTTGCCCATGATAAGTTGTCTACACCTTTTCAATTAACTTAAACATTATTTTATTTAAAAATATTATAATTATAATTGAAGGTATACAAAATTAAAGTTAATTGATTGCAACAAACTATACTATACAAATAATAAATAAAAATAATATATTAATTTAGACAAAGAAGAAAAGAGATTCAAAAAAAAAAGGATAATATATTTGTAGTTCAATTAATTGTTTATTATGAGTAACATGAGACTCATTAATTTTTTAAGCTTAATTTTTCTGTGGCTGCCTAGACTGAATACTTATATATATATATATATATATATATATATATATATATATATATTATTTTTCTTCTCTTGATTCGTTAGATTCGGAGACGGGAGACCATCTATAGAGTCCTCAATTTTGGTTTGGGAGCTTCCGGAAACTAACAAAATCAATCAGGAGATCCTGCCCGCTGACTAGACAGACAGGCGGAGAATATAGCAAAATCACGCCATGAGACATTACTTGATACAGATGCTCATTTCGAAGCCTAGTCCCTTATATTATACAATTTTAGTGTAATAACTGCGAAATCTCAAAACTGCCTACGTAGATCAACTCGAAGAGTACCACCTTGTATGTAGAGTACCACCTTGCCATACAACAGACAAATCAGATCCACTAGTACAAATAGTAGCTATTCTATACAAATATTTTCTTTACCAAGCCTCAAACCAAACTACATAAACATTTCAAACTTTCCAATCAAACCCAAAGTCAGCTATGTCGCCGCTAAACATCCCACCTTCTCCAAACTCCCGCACAATCTGATCCAGCTCTGCTAGGTCCACATTCTGAGGCAATTCGAGTCTCGAGCTAACACTGCTTCCCGCAACAGTGGTCTCCGTGGGGGCGGATTTGAAACTGTTGCTCCTGCTAGGTCCTGCGCCAACAGCGCTGTTGCTCATGTTGCTCGGAGCGTTCCCCGACTCCGCGGTGCTTTTCACCAGCCCAGCATTCACCGGTCCATTATTGTTGTGAATAGAGGCAGCGGGAGACTGCTGCGGTTCTGGCCGGTTCTTATTCATAGTATCTTGCAGCATCTGCTGAATCACTTGCTGCTGCATGTTATTGTTCTGCGGTAAGTTACCACTGTTCATAGGAGGCTGCTGTGGAAACTGGCCCGATAAATTATTCGACAAGACAGGAGAGACAGAGGCACGGAAGTGGCTCACAGGCTGTGATTGGTTAATAGGCCCATTGAAGGTGTTGGGCAGTTCCTGATGAAGTAGGTTCTGGTTTTTACTCAAAGAGTTTCTCAGTAAGTTCTGATAGCTATTGTTCATCACCGCAGTTCGTTCCAGTGTGTTGTTGTTATTGTGGAGTTGAGTGTTTGCGAGGTTGCCATTGAAGATATGGGTGCTCATTCCCGGATGATGGTGAAGGCTCATGATTTTACTAAGGGTGCTCGGATCGGTGGAAAGGCCGTTAGGAGTCCTCAGCTGCTCCGCTGCCTGTAGCTTCTGGGCCTGGAGTTTAGCAGCGGCCTGTGCTGTGTAGCTCTTCAAGCTCTCTGCAAAACAAATAAAACAAAAATAAAAATAAAGATAAAGAAAAGTCGTGATGACACATTTGAATGCAAAAATCCTCTTTTTCTTCATCTAGAAGACCAAAGAGGTAACTCTTGATGACGGAAATAGATGCAAATGCTTGACAAGAAATTGAAAGAGCCATTATGAATAGAATCCAATTTGTAAGTCCTTGTGCTAAATATAATGAATTCCTTCAGAAATTGATTTGTACTAAAGCTCACAAGAGTTGAAAATTCCACAACTAAAACAGGTTGTATCTCTTAACTTGTCAATAGCAATGCTTGCGAAGTTTACCATTTGCAGAAATCAGGATAGGGAACAGCATCTTCAAAAAATACAATGGAGCAAAGAAAAGTTACTGCTTACTGCTAAGTTCTTTGTTTTTTATCGCCTAACAAACCAAATAGATGTATGGACTGCAAAGAGTCCACATCGAACTTGTGCCTAAAAAAGACCAAAGACGGCAGCAATACCAAATGAGGCCCCGAAAACATGTAGTCCAAAAGTCAGGAAACAAAATCAGAATTGAAGCAGCATGGACAAGACAAAGTTATTCTATTTAAACGTACATAAGCTCTAATAGATTTGCTGATTGCAACCAGGCTCTCCCATCGAGGTAATAAGTACTCCAGGCTTTTCTACAGGTTTTTATTGTTTCTTGTTTGCATTGTTTCAAAAGGTAGTCGATGCGGCAGCATATGTAGTTCGGACAATCAACCGCACTACACAAGTAATATGCAATGCATTACGCGGCAAAGTTCCAAAATGCGATATATGTGGCCGCATATGCGGTTCAAACCAACAACCACACCGCATATGTAATATGCAGGGTAGTATGCGATCTGACCACATATGCAGCTGCATATACGGCAGGTGACGACATACGTGGCCGCATATACGGCAGGTGGCCACATATGCAGCATTTTTTTTAAGGTGGGATTAAAACGCCATAGTTAATGAGATTGCTTGGTTAATAATTATACATATACATATCTATTTTCATACAAGTTTAGTAAATAAGAATGCCTATAAATGCAATTATCTTTATACAAATATAATCTAACTATCTTTCTTCTTATTTTAGTAGATATTATTCCTAATATGTCTAATCATTATATTTATAAATATTAGTGGATAATTTTGTAGTTATTAGATGTTATTATATATTTTTTTAAGTGTTGGCATGTCAGATGACGTGAATCATAGTTTATTGAAAAAAATGATTATTCTTTATTAAAATTTAGCATACTGTTTTTTTGAAAATTTATTTTTGTTTGACAATTTTTATAATTTTGTGTTGAAGTTCAATTTATTTCTCTATTTAATAATTAAGAGTAAATTGCTAATTATTAATGCCAGAGTCTAATCATTTATGTATTTATGTGAGTAGTGCTATTGCCAATTGTACTGTTCTTGTACAGGGTCTAGTTTAAGACAACCTGTAGCGTCCTGAACTTCTGCAATAGTGAAGTTTTGTGAAAACTAGCTTGGAGGACTATATCTTGGTAGCTCGGGCAAAGTGTTAAGCTAATTGGAGTGTTTTTAGCATGGATTTGGAGCGAAAACATAATTGAGAAATATTAGACTTTGACAAATTGATCGAGGACAGTCAAATAGTGATTGTGAATATGCCCGAAATGTGTTCCGAGGGTTTCGGAACGATTAGAAGGGAGTTGAATCCCTAAGGAGCAAAATTGAGAATTTTCGGAAGAGACGATTCTAGGCCGAAGAGGGTTTACGGACCGGACCTTGGTGTGAATGATCGGACCCTGAGGAGAAGACCGGTCTTTACCTGTGAACCCTGAAAAATTTGGATTCGGGGACCGGTCCGTGCGAAGGCAGACCGGTCCGTCGGCCCGCGAAGCCCTGGGTGAACCTTCGGAAACGGGTCTATGGATCCGAGGACCGGCCCGTTGGCGCCCACAATGCCTAGTAAGGGCATTTTGGTAATTTTGGGGGTGGGATTTTGTTTTAAAAAGGGGCCCTCTCCTCTACCTCTCTACGCCAAGACCCCACGCACTGAGAGAGAGAAAGAGAAGCTCTCTCCCTCTCCCTCACTGTCCGCTCTCCCTCTCTCGCTAGGAGCTCCACCGAGGTGGAGTTCGAGTTCGGCGACCTTGGAGGAGTGGAGAATCAAGCTTTCGTCGCACGTGGTGGTTCGGAGAGCTTTCACGGCCAAGGTGAGGGTTTTGAAATTTGAGTTGGGCTTTTAGTAAATCCTTCGAAATCGAGATTCTCATGGTCCCTAGAGATTTCTAAGCTAGTTTAATCACAGATTCTCTGAAAATTTCAAAGTGATTTTAAAGAACGATGAAACCTAGGGCATGAATGGGATTTTCGGGTTTTCGAGTGTTTCGATCTAAATTGATCGTCTATTTCTCTAATTGAAGATTAGAGAAAGCCCCAGACAACTTCAATTTGGAAACAGCGAAGGCTACGGTGGTCAACATCGAAAAACAACCCAAAAGTAGGCGTTTTTGTTCGTTAGTCGTGAAAGTGCGTCGAGACGGTGTCGGAGACCCAATTGCTACTGTGTACAAGCAATTGGGAACGAACCGAGGTGGATTGTGCTCTACCGAAGCGGTTAGATCGCCCGACATGACTAGAGAGAAAAGTCGATAAAATTTAATAATATTATTTAATTGATGCATGTAATGATAGGTTAATTGGTAAAATGGTTAATTAGTAAAATGAGTAGGCATAGGTCTTATGCCACTTAAGAGTAAATTAACTGCCATTGAACATAGAACACTAGGCAAGTGAAGACAGAATATAAATGTGTACGCCTAGATATGGACGAGAATGTAGGTCGATTGTCTCTTCGAATATTAGAGAACTCGACAAGAAACAAGGGCTAGAGGTCTATGAAATCATAAATTCTTGGTGTGAACAACTAGAATTAGAAAATAACATGATTGTGTAGAAGACCTAGTGTTAATGAACATAAGTTGTAAAACATAGAGGCAAGAAAGCCCCTTGGACTAAGTAGTCACTGAACCTAGGGTCAGAAGAGATAGGTTCGAGGCAAGAATTTAAGTATCCATCGGCACGATCCGTATCCACCGTGTCGTATCGTGCCAACAAGATACCGGCACAATACAGCCTTGCGCCAATGGCACAGCTGAAAACTCTCTTTTCTTTAAGTTACTAAGTAATTTTCTTAATAAAATTCAAAAGATTTGATAAAGATACATAATAAGTAATTAAAAAATTTTGTTGCTAAAAAAAAAAATTATTTCATGCCATTATGTGTCGGCACACATATTTTTTGTGACCGACACTCATCGGCATCGCTCGACACGCACCGTACCATACCGTGCCGGCAAGTTTTCGGCACGACCCCTTGCCACGGCACTTAAATCCTTGGTTCAAGTACAAAGTGGTTAGGATGTCACGGAGGTAGGAACCTAGAAGGGTTAACAAAATAGAGTTAACAAAGGACCCCTAAGACTTGAGAATGAATTCTGAAATTCCGAAACTTATGACTATGGGTTTACAGCATAGTCAACCGAGGGTTTACAGCATGTCCCTCTCCCATCGGGTGATCTACAATCCAAGGGTGCACAGCAGATTCCTCTCATATTGGATGACCTACAGACCGAGGGTGTACGGCATGCAAATCGAGAGTGTACAGCCCGTTCCTCACTTGTCGGTGGTTTCTTCGATTATTGACTCAAGACTGAGTCGGACAATGTGGCTAAGGTAAAGAAAACCTTAGGTATGGATTAGAGAAATGGATAGTGAAATAGAAAGTAGATAGATAGTTCCTACTTATATAGATTTCATTATAGCATCAGTCGAGGCATGACATATGATTTATGTTGTATATAGTGCAGGTTTATATTTTTGCAGATTATTACCATATGCTCATATTGCCTCCTTTGAACCTGGTATGTCGAGCTTCTCTCTTGAATGGCCGTACCCACTGATAACTATTTTATATAGTTCTCACCTCCATGTTTTGCAGGTCCATCTGCAAATTATTACTATATGCTCATATTGCCTCTATAGATAGTGCCCTACCATTTTGAGATTGAGATAGAAGTACCCCTCGTAAGCGTGTAAGTAGGGTATAAAAATGTACATGACAAAAATGTAATAACACATTGGACTGTAAAAGAAAAAAGAAAAGAAAAATATAAATGTAATGAATGTGACGATGTGCATAATAGTAAGAATTATATTTTCTGTACTTTTCTTTCGCAATCCGTATATGAATTCTGTTCCTAATTGGAACTCGTTGAATTGTACAAGTTGTGACACCTTGAGCGGACAGGGAAAGCTCTATCCATTTGGCGGGTTTGGGCATGTGCTCGCAAGGCATTCCTATTTGGAAGGCGTGACACAACCTATACTACTATAAGGTGTTTTTTGTAATTGTGCTCACTATATATTCAATGGAAACCACCCTATAGGGGGTTACGGCCTTACCCAATTCTCATGATACATATGTATATAAGGTCTTACTTGAAATTAATTATTTCAATTTGTGGATTTTGATTCATTACTTCAGTTATTTAGCTTTGTAAGAAAGTATTTATATACATTTTTTATACCTAAATATTTTTTAATATGTTACTAGCTGGACCACATATGCATCCGCATACACGCGCCGCATACACAGGCGTATACCGCATATACATTATGCAGTGGGGAACCGTATGAATACCGCATGCCGCATTTTAAAACATTGATATGCGGTCAGACGCATATTCAGTAGTATTTTTTTCATTTAAGGCGGAATTGAAATGCAATGTTGAATGTGATTACTGGTAAATGATTATACAAATACATACGATTGTTTTCATGTAAATTAATAATTATGCATACAAATGCAATTATATTTATATAAATATAGCCTAACTATTTTTCTTCTTATTTTAGTAGTTACTATTCCTAATATATCTTATATTTATGTTTATAAATATTGGTAAATAATTTTGCAGTCGTTAGATGTTATCATACTACTTTTTTAAAAAAAATGTCGGCGTCGGCCGGTCATATGACGTCAATAACAGTTTACTGAAAAAGTTATCATTTTTTATAAAAGTTTAGCATACCATTTTCTAGAACATTGATTCTTGTTTGACATTTTTTTTGATTTTGCATCAAAATTCTATTTATTTCTATATGTAATAATTAAGAGTAAATTGCTAATTATTACTTTAGTGGTACGTATGTACATACGAGGTCCGTTACTTAAAATTAATTATTTGAATTTGTGAAATCTGAATTGTTACTTTAGTTATCTAGCTTTGTCAGAAAACATTAATATATATTTCTTATACCTATAAATATTATTTAAATATTTTAATAGTTGGACCGCATATGCTCCTGCATACCGCATATGCACTATGCGGTGGCTAACTGCATGAATATCGCATACTGCATCTTGGAACTCATAAAAATATTGAAGGATCTTACAGTAATAGAAGCTCTCACATCAACTGCAGATTAACAACAATAAATGGAATTAAGAGCAGATTTCAAACCTATGGGTCCAATCTTGTGCTCCTGGCCAAAATCAATCAGGTCTTTCATGCCATTTACTACCTCCGCTATCTGCCAACACTCAATATAGAATTCAGCGATATTAACAGTTCGATCTATTATAAAAATGTGAACTAAGCAGTCAGAAAGTAAATCCCAACTACCTGCAAGCACCGTACATATCGTTTAGAAAAACCTAAATCATTCAGTGACTGTAGTTCGAGACTTTTAGCAAGTTGACGACCTGCAGCTACAAACCTGTGTAATGAAGTAAAAATGACCGTCAGCTTAATCAAGTTAAACAACAAAATGAAAATAGATTCCAACGATGTTTGTACGAAATGCATACCATAAAAATAATACTATTTACAGAAGAAACTAACAAAGCAAAAATTTCTATAATAAATCAGGCTCAACACATGATAATCATAACAAGCAACTGGTATAACAACAAAAATTCCAAGTACATTTAAAATTTCACAAGGAAACAAAAACACTAGAGATTCCTAGATAAGCTCATTTGACGAGCTGACTATTACTACCGCCAATTTTTCCTTGAATTATTTGCAAAACTATTAAAATAGAATAAAAAAGATTAAGTTGCTTGAAATGAATTGACTAGTTTATAACATGCAGTTCGAAATACAAAAAAGCAATTCCTTGATACCCTAAACTTATTATAGTTGCTCAAAATCAATCAACTAGTTTACATCATACAATTTGAAATACAAAAAAAAATTCTTGATACCATAACTTATTATACCACTTACTCTACTACCTTAGACTGCATGTTTTAGCAATCACCTCAAAACTAAGTGGCATGAAAATTACAAATTGAAATCCCAGATTATTTTTCACACAGAGCATCGAACATATATACTAATTTATTTAAACTAAGCACCATCAACTAGGTATTATGGGAATATGGGATTATGATAAGAATCATAAGATAAAGTAACAATTATGAAACTAAAAGGCAAAAAGAGAAAAAAAAAAAAAAAAAAAAAAAAAAAAAAAGCTAATTGTGTAAAAAATAAAGCAACTTACACGAGAGAAAAAGAAAAGAAAAGAAATTTTTTTCTGTTGAAAAAAAAGAAGAACAGTAATGATATGGTAGATTTCGATTTCAAAATCAAAGAAAGATGGGAATACAAAATTAAAAAATGCATAATAAAACATGTATACAAGCAATGTAATTAATAGGAAATTTGAAGTCTAAGAGCAACTGAGTAAACAGAGAAGGAAACAAAAAAAAAGGAGAGAAATTAAAGAGAGGTTAGGATAAAGAAGTGAAAGCAAAAGGTCCATCATAAAGATAGAAGAGGGAGGAGGGAACAAGAAATTAATAGAAAAAATGAAAAAAAAAAAAAAAAAACAAAGAAAACAAACAAATAAAATAGTGCATACAAAGAGGATTGAAGTCCCTTCTCATTTTTTACACCCCATATATAGAATACTGAACACATAATCGTAAGTTTACTCACATGTTACAGCTGGCTTGCAAATCCTGAGGTGAGATTCCAGCTGATCCACTTTCTTTGACAGCATTTTGATATTTCTGGCTAACTTGCAAGAGCTGATTCACCTGCACATAAAGCATAAAAATTGTAAAACTAATTACGACATCCAAAGAAATAAGCATGCATACGTGGAACAAATCAATAACTTAATGCCACAAAATAAATATAAGATTGTAAATGATTTATCCGAAACACCAAATTTATTAGATTGAGCAATTTAAGAACATGGGTTAAAAATTGAGAATATTTTTGAAAAGCAAACTACACTTTCTAAACACTGGAAAAATAAACAAAAAAAATGGAGAAGAGGAACCTTACTAGATTAACCAACTACTAGCATACATAGAAGGCCAAATTTTAACTACTCATAATGAATGATATCAACGTTGGAAAAAAAAAAACCCAACTGTTTTTCTGCCTCGTAATTACTATGAAAAACCAGCAAGTCACAAAAACAAGGAACCATCAGCATAATAAATGTATATTTCCTTTGTCACAACTCTCAAGGAAATAAATGATTTTTAGATCATCCAAAACCAACTAGAGTATTAGCCCATTTGTGAACCATATCAAAGATGGAAGTTTAGTAGAGAGGTCTCTACTATCATATGAGAAACTCACGAGAAAAGCACGAGGCCATCATGTGGTGTACCGACTTTCATTAAAGTAACAAAGTGCGGCCAAGTCACCTTGAACATATTTAAAAACATGATAAAAAGAGTTTAGAACAGGTTTGGTTAGAAGCAAAATGCATTTGGACCAAAGTTGAGTCGGAAACGAGCGAGAAAGACTCAATCTGGAATTTCTGAGGTCTTTCGGGCACCCTAAACAAGGTGCGGGCACCCGGATCAACAGTAGCGGGCGCAAGTGAGGGTGCCCTGTCCATACATTCGGACTCACAACCCGAGAGTGGGTTTTTGGTGCGCGAGGGCTTTCGAGCGCCCAGGGTGTCCTGCGAGCGCCAGAAGCTACAGTGGTGGGCGCAAGTGAGGGCGCCCGGGTCCGTACTTGCGGATCCTCAACCCGAGAGCAACCATTTTGTGCGCACGGGGTTCCGGACGCCCTAATTGCCCTACGGGTGCCCTAGAGAACCCAACAGGACTGTAGCTACGAAATTTCGGACGCCCGAAATAGGCACGCGGTGACTGGCATAGGTTGGTAGGAAATAGAGAATTTTTCTAGGGGCAAAAGGGTCATTTCACCCCCTCTGTTACACCTGCCTACCCCCCAACAAAAACCTACCAAACCCCTCTTTCCCTCTCACTCTCTCTCTCTCTCTGCGTCTCCTCCAGAGAAAAAGAAGGAGAAGAGGGAGCTGTGGAACCCTGTGGCTTGGGGTTTTGATCTCCAAAACAACAAGGAGAAGAAAGAGAGAACCTCAAGGAAGGCTTTGGAAAGAAAAACGAAACCCTTTCTCCATTGCCTTTTGCTTGGAAGCTTGAAATAAGTGAAAAATTTAGGGTTTCACAATTTCTTTATAATTATGGGTTTAGAAGAGATAAAAATAATCTCTTATGGATTTCTATCCATTTTTAGGAATTTTCTTGAGTTTGAGATAAGGTCACCTTTCTTGCAAAAGTACATATAAGGGGGAGGATTTCACCGAAAAGGATGATCTCGTTTCTTTTTCCATTGCTTCCTTATGTTTTAGAAGCATTGTTGTAAGAATAGATATGTAGAGACACAAGATTTCATGAGTAAAATGTAGGGTTTAACCCTAAGTAGTGAAAAATGAGTTACAAGGCCTAGCCTTGTATGTATGCGAACCAAGAAACCTAGATGTAAGTTGTTTTACATGGATATGGACTTAGGAGAAAGCCAAGGTCAAGATTTTGAGTGGCGCTGCACTTAGAAAAAAACTTAAGGTGGAAATATAGAGTCTGGACATAGAGTCATTGAACTCTAAGTTAGAGTGGCATGAGACGAGATTGGTATCCTTGGAGCATCTTGGAATCCTGAGTCTTAACTTGGGGTAAAGATGGAAAGAATATAAAATACACCTACGGATTTGAGACTCGTCATTTGGGAGTGAGTGGGTATAGCGGCTGCTAGGGCAGAGGCCCATCAGACGAGATACTTCCGGAAGGATTAAAAAGTGAACAAGAATCAAAGAAACAAGTTAATGTCCATGAGACATGTATTGTGACCCTAGGGGCAAAAGTGAAAAGATAATGTAAAATGCACCTTCGGATTTGAGACTAGTCAATTGGAAGAGCGACTCCTAAGACAGAGGCCGATCAGACAAGATACTTCCGAAAGGTTTAGAAGTGACAAGTGCCAATGAGAGAGTGCGAGTATATAGCAACTCCCGATGCAAATGAGTGTCAATGTACCTTAAACTCATTCATGGCAAGGTATGGTAAATATGAAACCTAAATCATACTGTGTAAAATGACAGAGTGCGGTCGGATTAGATGTGACCCATTAGTAGCGGCATAGTGACCGGAATACAGTTGAGTAGCCTAGTGTGGCATGGCTTAGTAGCATTGTGGCATTGAGCATGGACTAGTAGTGTAGCGATTATTATACCTACATGCTAGTGTAGTATTTATTGCTTTCCTTATTATATCTTGCTACTGATGCTTCAATTGGACTAAGAGGTGAAGAGAATGTTTCTCGATAGATGAATCCACTGAAAACTATTCGTAGTTCCCACACCCCGTGGTTTTCACCTTTTTGCAGATCCAGGTACAGCCGGTGAGGCACACGACAGGGGCAAGGGCCCGGCAGCATAGTGGACCCAGAGGGTCTAGTGGTACTTTACTTTTTGTATTTTTGAGTGAACTATGTATTTAGTGAGGAAAAACAGCAAAGAAAAATTATAACTAAATATTGTATTGAGATATTCACTCTTGTACCCTTTACTTTCAACTTGTTATAACTTATATTTAAAGTTGAATGTTATAATTGTAATAGTTTTACTCTAATATTTTGTATCCCATTGTACGCATTGTATGGATCGAGATGGTTACCGTTCCTTTTGGATATAGGAGAAGGTCATGCCCAATTAGCGGGTCTGTTGGCGCGCCCGAACCGACCAAATTGGCGGCCTCGGGGCGTGACACATCATTGATTCAACACTAGAATCCACTTTCATCAAAATACCAAAGACATAAGCATCAAATAATTCCACTTGTTGAAAGTATAAAATTTAACTATAAGAATCCTGATATTTAATAAGTCGATAATAAACAAGTTAATATAGTCAAACGACACAACGAAACACAAAAAGCAAGAGCATAATTGATCATTAATGACTTAATATATTCTAATTTCAATTGAGATTTCAATAGTAAGTTTACAGCTTTATTGTTCCCCCTCATCTAAATGCAACTCAATTCTGGAAAGCATTCCAGAATGACAATGGCTAAGAAAATGAAATCTTAATAGGTGCTGAAGTGGAGAGTTAAATGATCCTCTTTTGTATTATTTATTTTTCAATTTTTCTTATTATTAAGCGGGGCCGGTCTGTTAAGAAGTTGCGATATGCATTAGATGGAAGTAAAGAAATCTTCTTTCAATAAGTTTCTCTCAATACCTGAGGAGCTATAAACCTGCGAGAGAGGAACTCTTCATGGCGTCGTACACAGAATTCCCAGGACAATATCTGAGTGACATATGCAAGTGTTAAATGACAAAAATGCCGTAAAGCTGAATTTGTAAAATGAACAGCTTGGCAATCTAACTAGTGCTAGGTGGGAAAGTACTGAAGCATTAGAATGAAAACCTTCAATTCTGGCGTAAACGTAATTCGAAGTTGTCCCTCACGAACAACATGTAGGTGTTCATGAATACTCTCTTGAACGGCTTTTGAATACTCCAACACTAGCAACCCGGACAACATGTATTCATTTGGCATGTCAAGGAATAGATGTTCATCAATAACGTCATGATCAAATTTAATTTGAAAAAGCCGAGGAAGTGTTTCACAGGTAGCCTCTGTCAGCAAAAGAAACAGAAATCATTTTATAAATTTCAATGACTTGCAACTTTCATAGAAGATATACTGGATACTCATATAAAAATGAGCCAAAAGTCAGATTACATAAGCAAAGTAGAGCAAGACAAAAGTGCACTATGTTAAATCGACAAGAAAAGGAAAAAGACCAACTAGAACTGATAAATTTTCTTCTAGAATGCATTAGCATACTGTTGTCTTAAGTAGCATGCATATATTTGATAGATAGCCCTCAGCGTGATAGGAAGAGCCATCAAAGAGTCAAAACCCAAACGACCTTACAAAAATAACATATAGTCAGTGAGAGCTCACAAGCCAATCTCATGTCGGAGTCTCAGCACGGCAGAATTTGGATACCAATATTTGGATCAGTTACAGAATAGATAAATAGTGGGTAAGGGTAGTAATTATAATCATTGCTAGAAAGGCATCTTTAATCGGAAAGTAACTTTTCGTGAGCAAACAATGTCCTAAAACTTCAAGAGATTATAAATTATAAATTATATACAAGCCAAAAAAAAAAAAGTGTATCAACACAATTGTAATCTTTCACATCATACATGCATAACAAAGTTGTAACACAATTAAAAATATCTGCATAACAAAATTGAATGTTTTAGCAGTCAGAGAATACTGATAATGAATCAATTAACCAGATCCTTTATATATATAAATAAAATTAAAGTAAAGGCAACAAATCAACTAACCAAATCCTTTTCCTGATCTAGAACCACAAATGCCACAATGCCAAGCATCCTGTAGAAAGTAAAATAGATGTATTTAATCACCGCAAGAAAAGATGAAGCACCATTTTTAAATTTTCTGTTCAGATAGTAATTTGGTTTTGCACACAAAATTTACTGCCACATATAATAATAAAAAATAGAACAAAATAATGTCATTATTGTGGAGACAACAGAAACGGAAATTCTTTCAAGCTAGGTACATGTGCTTAGAAAAAAGAATAAAATTTAGAATACAACTTTAGATTTCAAACACTTGCTTCGAGAAAAATGCATGAAATTTTTGTTAGTTCTAAGAATGGCCAACATCATAGTGAATAGACTTAGTAAAAAGGTATAACATGTGAAAAAAATATAAATAAATAAAAGAGCTTATCTACAGTAGATATAAAACTAGCATTCATGTGTCTAAAATGCAGAGGGACTAAAAGACGTCAAATTTAAAAAATGTAGAGATCCCTGATAATAAGATAGTAAAATATTAAAGGCAAAACTACAAAAGACTGTAAAGAAATAATGGACATTGGCAAACGAAACTGAAATAAGATATGAGCCCAATGATGCAAGGACGGCTAGTCAGATCAAAAAAGTAGCAGAAAGGTACTTCACACTCATTTACAGAAGGATAAGTATATTTAAATGAGAGCTATAGAATAGCAAAATTATATTTCAACATTATAAAGAACAGATAAATTATAAAGAAAAAAAAAAAATGGAAAAGAACAAAGTTAAGAGACCAATCAGTGATGCTAAACTCAAGAAACATGAAAATCTTTATTCAAGATTAAAGAGCTATGGATGGAAAAATGGCATAGGAGGTTTACAATTAAGTTGCTGGTGTGAAATATAAGGAAATTGATATGGATATTCTATGCATAGAATTAGAGCAAAATGGTTAAGATGCAGAAAGCTCACCACAGTTGTTTGTGGGAAAGCACCCAGGGTTTGGTTGCCCATATTATCATACAGCGACAGACACCACCTTTTTCTTCCTCGTGGAGCAAAATACTCTTCAACAAACTTTCTCCAGTAAGACATTTTATTATCCTGAAATATAAGAAAGGATTAGCAACTTGCTCACGCCAAAAGATCGTACATAAGGTTTCTTCCATTCTGATTACACACACACCTGTGACCGATGCCGCTGGTGATACAAGTACTGCATGATCCGCCGAGCGCAGATCCCACCATTAAGCGGACGTTTTACAGGACTGACCGACTGCATGATGTGAGGCAGCAGTTGCTGCCTCATCTGTTGTTGGGGAATCGGCGAGCACTGTATCTGCGGATACGACTGAAGCATATGCGGTTGCTGCATTTGCCTTTGAGCTAGTCTATGCTGCGAGATCATAGAATGCAGCTGTGGGTTCTGAATGCCCTGCATCTGTGGCGGGTCCTGCTGCCGCTGAACCAGCTTCTGCATCACCTGCTGTTGCAGAATATCCTCCTGCTTCACTTCCATCACCCTCTGCTTCTTATGAGCATGCATGTCTTTAGGGTTAGACGTAACGCTGGACGCCCCTTGGTTCTGCAGCTGCTCGTGGTGAGGGCTCTGCTGCACGATGGAGGAGCCGTCCATCACCGACGAACCCGATATGTTGTTGGAGGAGAAGGACATGGGGGAGGCCGGGAGGCGCATGTAGGGGTCCGTGTTGATGCTGGCGCTCCGTTGCAGGTGGCCCCCCACGCCACCAGAAAGAGCGGAGTTGGCGTCAGTGACCAAGGAGCTGGCGCCGATGCTGGGCCCAGAGGAGTTGGCCGTGCTGTTGAGGACCCCGCCGCCCCGGCTCATGTCCCCGGGACCGGAGGCGCCTCCGCCGCCGCCTGACATGGAGCTCACAGGTGGGGCCGGGCTCCAGCCATCAGCCGGGAAGAAGACGCCGGCGGCGGAGGAGGATTTGGAAGCGGCAGCTGACGGAGCAGCGCCGGACTGGCGGCTGGACTGCGGACGGCTATCCAGCGCCAGCCCTACCTAAGAAGAGATCACCACCAAAGAGAAGAAAAAAAAAAAAAAAAAAAAAAAAAAAAAACCCCTAATTTTGAGTTCCCTTGAAAAAAAAAAATAAAAAAAATTCTTTTTAACTCCCGATCGCACCAGAAACCAACTAGAATCGATCACCCACAAAGATTACCAACAAATGCAAGATATGCTGAAGAAGAGAACCAGATCAAAACACTTATCACCTCTCAAAGATCGCTAATTTCAGCTCTCCGCGGAAGAAAACCCTAGTTTTTCGCGCGATCAAATAACTAAAAAAATTAGCGAAATTGAAGCGGCGAAGACATTACCTCGCGATTTCGAGCTGAAATTGGAAGGTAAAAGAGGTGGAAAGGGGGGACGAAATTGAGTGGAGACGAAGAACCGACTCTAGATCGATCGAGCCCGATTCGAACCCTTTTAATTTTTCTTTTTATTATTTTCTTTTTTTTGGGGACCTTTTTCCTCGGACAAAGGGAGAGGAGGTAGGAGGATTATATAGATTTTTGAGGAGAAGTGGAGCGGAGCCGAAGCCGACAGGCAACAAGGTTCGGATGACCGGTTATCAGCGGTTGCCGATGCTCGGAGCCGGTCACCTCGGGGTGAACCGCCGTCGTAAAATGATATTATTAGGTGGACCAGGTCTACCACGTTATTCCATAGACCGCCCCAATTACGGTATTAATAAGGATGCAAATGGAGCCGGGCCGGTACTCGGTAGTGCGCCCGCTATTATTCATACCTAATAGAGTAATATATATTAATACAAAATTAAGTTGACAAAAAAAATATTAATTCAGGTTTAAATTTATAATGTTCTGCGGAAAAAATAGAGCAAGAAATAGAGACCTACCAAAATTTTCAACCCGTCAAAACTTCCGCACAAAATAAAAAAATTTAATAAAAATTAATCAATTCTAAATTTATTTTCATCCACCAAGAAAATAAAAAAAAATATGCGAGACTCTTTGTTTGGTTTGGGTACAAAGGGGGATATCCCCCCTTTGTACCCAAACACTATTGAACAAAGGGTGAACTATTAGGTACAGTAGTTCCAGTACAAACAGAATAAGCTGGAACAACAGTTCTTATCTATTATTTTATAAATTTTTTTTTTTACCAAACTACCCCTTCTCCCCTCCTTTCTCTCTTTCCAATACACTCTAATCATCACAAATTCCTCTCTCTCTCCCCTCTCTCTCTTCTTCCCAATACACTCATCATCACAAATTTATAATTTAAAATTAATATTATAAAATTTTAAATTTTAAAATTTAAATATTGAAATTTTATATTTAAAATTTTAAATTTAATTTGAGAAAAAAAATATTAAATTAAATATTATTTTAAAAAAATATAATTTGATTATGATTTTGATTTTATCTTAATTTTTTAAAAGCTTTAATTCATTAATTATCACATATTAAATCTTGAGGGTAAAAAAGTAATTTACCCAACTTAACCTCTTTATTCCTCTTATTCCTCATTATCATACCAAACACAAAATCTCTTATCCCTAGAACCATCCCAAACGCTTTTTTACCCTAGTTCCGTACTTTATACTTATACCTGGTACTACTAATTCTCACTAATTCCCGAACCAAACGATTGACACATCTCTCATTCACATTCTTAATAATTATTAGAGATATAAATGTGCAAACACCCTTCAAGTTTAGCACTTTTGTAAATAGCCCGTCAATAAAATAGTATATCTATTATTTATAGTTATTATATTAATAATATCTATTTGAAAATAAAAAATAAATATTTGGAAATAATAAGTTTTTACTTTCTATAAGTTGTTTTTAGGAAAAGTTGTGTACATTATTATCACGCTGAAGTGTATGCAAATTAACTTATGTTGAAAATAAAACAAAAAGAAAAGAGTCTTCTACTAGTGTATAAAATTTTATATAATCAGTATTATAAAAAATTATAAACATAAGGTAAGATACCAAACTACACTATTTATAGCTTGCATATCTTTCTATTGCATTCGATTAAATAAAATGTATAAAATTGTAACTACAATATACTATAGTTGAAGATGCATCTAGTTGAAAATATAACGATCATAATTATATAAATTTTATTTGATTAAATATATTAAAATATTACAGTAGTAATAAATAATTTATTTGATTGCATGTAATTAAGAATTATATTTTAAAATTTTATTACTTCACACACACTACAACAAAATAGACCTTTTGTGGCAATTTAATAGCGGCAATTATAAAATTGTCATTATTAAATAATTACAAATAGTGCTTCAGCAGTAATTATTTTAAATTTTAAATTTTTACCGACGAATAATTTTATGTTAAATAAATGGATGTTTGACTTAATTTTTTAAAATAATTTTAAGTTCAAAAGTGATATTTGATAAGTGATTTTGATTTTTAAAATTAGTTTTTAAAGTTTCGAGGTCTAAAATCAGAAACAACTAAAATCTATTTTTTAAAATTTGATTCTAATTTTGAACTCAAATTTTAAATTTTTATTTTAATTTTATATTCAAAATTTAAATTTTAAATTTTAAATTTTAAATTTAATTTTAAAATTTAAAATTTCAAATTTAATTTTAAAATTTTAAATTTTAAAATTTTAAATTTAGATTTCCCCTGCGTGAACTCACATCCCCCCCCCCCCCCCCCCCCCCCCCCCCCCCCCCCCCCCCGCCCCTCTCCCGACCCCTTCTATCCCTCCTCCCCTCTCCCCTATCCGAGCTTGCCCCCTCTCCCCCCTCTCCCCCCAACCCCCCCACCACCACCTCCTTTTTCGACGACGACTGTCACGCCCCGGGGGTCGAACCTTCACCCCGGGCTCGCCAACAGATCCGCCGTCTGTACGGAAACTGCCGTACAGACGAAGCGTCCAACCTGCAAAGAGATCTATAGCTATACAAGTATCAGAGCGGAAAAGGCTAAGCAGAAGGAAGAAAACAAAAACTGAAATCACAGAGTAAAAGAGTCCAAATACATGAGTCCACTATCTCACAAAACATAAGTACAGTACCACTGTCTAGTACAAAAGAGGAAACCAAAAAGGTACAGGTCACTCTATCTCTGACTCGACCGACTCGGGTAGGAACTAGTCGGCGACGCCCTTACCTCGATCAGAGGACTCCGCACGAGCCGAGCCTGGAAAAGACGCCTCGGGAACACCTGTCACACGCAGCGGGTGTGAGATCCACTGCAAAAGCAGATCTCAGTGGGTACCGCTGTCAGAACTCACGGTGCGCCCACCAAGTCCGCTGGAGGCAAAAACAGATAGATAGATAGATAGATAGATAGATAGATAGATAGATATGCATGCAGGAAATGAATCTACTACTATATGCCTCAATACTATGCTCGAAGGAAAACCATCTAAGAACATATGCCACAACCACCCGCTCATGTCACCAAATCTCAACGACTGCCCAAAGGGGCCAGTCAAGCCTGCGCCTGTCGACTAGGAGCGCACCTGCCCACCACCACACATCCACTTTAGGACGGGATTTACGTGGGGTGTCCTGTCCGACTGTCTCAATCTCTCTCAAATAGCCGCCTGGTAGCACGGCCAGGGGCGAGTACCCACCTGGTAGCACGGCCAGGGGTATCAATATCTCAACGCGTCCGGAGCGTGACCCGAGGGGTGCGACCCCACCGGGTATGGATCATGTCACATCTATCTCAGCAAGCGGCATCTGCAGGCTATAATCCTCGATCAAATAGATCGGAAAACTCGAATGACTCTACTCACAATCAAGTCGGAAAAACCAACCCTCGACTAAATCTGGTAATGCTACTAACATCCTGAGACTCTGGAGTATAGCTAGAAAATCCAGGAATCCCCCTTTCTCGGCCCCCGGCATGAGATCAATACTCACAAGGGGTTTCCAACGATTTAGAACAACATCCCGTCGGTTACCAAATAAGAGTAATAATGAAAAGGAACATGATACCTTTGCATTCGAAGCCATGTAGAGCAATTCGTGATTTCTAAATAAAACAACCCACCTGTGCTCAACCCGCAAAATCGCGCGCTAGAAGAAGGTCCCGAAGCAATCCAGCAGCTCCTCGCGGCAAAACGTGTACCACCGGTCACGTAGAAAGCTAGCGCTAAGCCACCACTGCGGAAACGGCGAAAACAGGGGTCAGAAAAAAACCCGCGGCCCAACACCGCGCTCAAAACGGCGGTACAAACCAAACCGCCCACGAAGGAACGTCGGGCGTTGTGCGGAAAAGACCATCGCGCACCCGCCGCGGCGCACCGTCGAGCCGAAGACAACGGCACAGAGCGGCCCACGGCCGAACAGCCCAAAGAACCCGGCCCCGCGCGGCGGCGGCCAGCCGCGCGGCCGGCAGCGCCGCGCGGCCGGCAGCGCCGCGCGGCCGGCAGCGCCGCGCGGCCCAAGGGTTGCCCGCGCGGCGCCCTGCAGTGCCGCGCGCCCAGCGCGCGGCCTGCAGGGCCGCGCGGCCCCATGGGCCGCCCGCGCGGCACCCTGCAGGGCCGCGCGCCCAGCGCGCGGCCCCATGGGCCGCGCGGCCCCATGGGCCGCCCGCGCGGCACCCTGCAGGGCCGCGGGGCCCCATGGGCCGCCCGCGCGGCACCTCCGCAGGGCCGCGCACCTAGCGCGCGGCCTGCAAGGCCGCGCGGCCCCATGGGCCGCCCGCGCGGCCTCCAGCAGTGCCGCGCGCCCCGCGCGCGGCCTGCAGTGCCGCACGCACAGGGCCGCCCGCGCGGCCTCCTGCAGTGCCGCGCGCCCCGCGCGCGGCCTGCAGTGCCGCGCGGCACAGGGGTCGCCCGCGCGGCCCTTGCAGTGCCGCGCGCCCCGCGCGCGGCCTGCAGTGCCGCGCGGCACAGGGGCCGCCCGCGCGACACCCCTGCAGTGCCGCGCGGCGACCCTGCAGTGCCGCGCGGCGACCCTGCAGTGCCGCGCGCCAAGCGCGCCGCCTGCAGTGCCGCGCGGCACAGGGGCCGCCCGCGCGGCACCCCTGCAGTGCCGCGCGCCAAGCGCGAGGCCTGCAGGGCCGCGCGGCCCCACGCCGCGGCTCCCGAGCAGACCGGCGCCCTGCTGCTAAAAAATGGCAGCAGGGCGCATGCTGCGCGCGGCGCTCATGCGCGCCCGCGTAGCGGCAGCCCTCACAGCTTCGCGCCGCCAAAGAAGCGCGCGCGCGCGCTGCTCGAGCAGCACCTGCCACCCCGGACAACAAGTCCGCACCGCCCAAAAAAAACGGGGAAAGAAAAGGCGGAAGAAGAGAACTCTAAATCCCAAGAAAATAAAATAAAATTAAGCAAATGGGCACCAACCTCGTCGTTGCCGTCGCGCGCACCTCGCTCGGCGCTCCCCGGCAACCAACAGGCGAATCACTCCCAAGAGGCCTCCTCCAAGGCTCCAGCTCTCTTCTCTTCTTCCTCTCTATTTGTCACGCCCCGGCGTCGAAACTGCGACCCGGGCTCGCCAACAGATCCGCCGCCCATACGGGAAGCCCGTATAGACGAAGCGACTAACCTGCAAAAGAGCATCTATACTATGCAGATATCAGAACTGAAAGTAAAACTGCTAGAAATAAAAACTATATACAACACAAGTCCTCACCAAAAGTACAAAAGTCACTCGAGCAGTAGAAAATAAATACAACTCTATACCTCACTACAAAGTTCTCTCAACAGGAACTCTCAAAAGTAATAAGGGTACATCTACTCTCTGGACGACGACAGGTGGGGAACTATCTCGCGACTCCCTTACCTCGATCAGAAGAAGCAGCAACAGGAGCAGCAGGAACCGGAGTAGAAGTCCCTGTGGGAAAAATACACCACGACGGGTGTGAGAACTACGTCCCAAGTAGTTCTCAGTGGGTGCCGCCAACAAGCCCGACGGTCTGCCCACTAAGTCTACTAGAGGCATAAAGTAACAATATAAAACTGAAATGAAAGGCTGGAAAAGTAACTCAACAGCTACTATGCCTCTATCTAGATGCTCAAGAAAAGGAACAGATGAAACATGATGCATCTACTAACACACACAGTAAACTCACCAAATCTAAACTGACTGCCTCAAAGGGTCCAGTCAAACCTGCGCCCACCTACTGCCGCATATCCTCAACAGGACGGGTCTACCGTAGGGTGTCCGTGACTGCCGCCAACCGGGCCAGTCAGAGGGACGGCGTCGACAAGTCGCGATAGCAAGTAACAGGCCCAACTCCGGAGTGGCTCTCGAGGGGAGCGACCCCACCGAGGAAAGTATCCGCGTAACTCTGTCAAGCTCAAATATGGCTCATGCAGGCTAAAGTCCAAACCACGATCAACAAGATCGACCAACGACACCAACTCTCAACCACAAGCTGGAAGTCACACAGCTGGGGCCACCGTCCACCAGACGGCTCCCACAACAGAACACTAAACTCTCCAGAAAGACCGACACCATAAGGGTTCGGAAACCCGATAGACCGGTGCTAAGAACCCTATCAAACAAGAACAGACTCTAGGCTCCGACTATCGAAGTTCCCGATCCCTTATAGTTCGGGAAAGCAATAATCACAATACAACTCGCAGAAGACACCAACAGGGCCCGAAAGTCCCGGGAGACCTACACCTACAACCCTATCAAACAAGAACAGGTTCCAAGCTCGGCCCCCGTGGCTTCCGTCCCGACAGAGGAACGACCCCTAGAACCCAGACCACTCGAATCCTTTCGAGTGGGGAGATTTACAGGAAAAAGGTGACATTTGTTATTGAAAACTAATTTGATCTGGAAGAAATCCATATTTAATGATTTTAGTTCTTTTTTAGAAAAATAGTTAGAAAATAAGTGTTTTACCCAAACCCCGAAGGGCTGATGCCTTTGTCCAATCAAACAAGAACAGACTCCAGCGGCCCTTCGATGTTTGGAAGAAAACATTGGTAGACTAAAATCATGTGTATATCGAAAAGGGTTCTGGGTTCTAGGTCCGGCTAACACTAGTAAACTATTTCCACTAACACAGTGGCAACAACCCAAACAGGGGAAAACAAGACCTCCCGGGACCACCGCTTACCCCCAACGGTTCCCGGTACAGACAAGCAATCCGCTACAGCTACCAGACTCCAATCTGCTCCCAAGCACGAGTGCAAACGCATCCCACACTAAAAAGAAGTCCCGACCGCTCGGCCCACTACCCGGGCGAGGATAACACTAAGTCCAGGAATGAAACATAAAGTGTGGATGTCTAAGCATAAATAACCCTAGCCCAAGTGAGGATTTTCTACTAGTCTGGTTACACATGCAACATATGACGGGGGTGCTAGGTCAGGTTCCAAGATAACAAATATTTAACATGATAGAAGGAAGCAAGAGATCACAAGATCGACAGATAAAACAAGGAACAACAATTCCTACACTCTAGCATGCTACCCAAGTCCAATCACTATCATGCATGATTCTATATCAAGAGAATTAGAGCACAGTCCATAGATCTTGAAAGCAAGCCACCCACCTGAAGACGCTAACAGTCCGGAGTCGTACAGCTGAGAAAACCAGGAAAATAACCACTCTAGGTCCAACAGGTCCAGCACAGTCCACAATCCCTCCTGGGTACAACATAAGGCTACAGTTACACTTTAAATCCATTAAAATCCAGGATTTACAAATCTGCTGGGAACAGTCCACTTACTGCGAAATTTTCACCTGTAAAACGAACTCCAAAAATTCTGATAAAAATACCACAGCGATCCTCGCGTTGATAGCTTCGAAACGGGTACCTGCACGTCCAATTCCGAGCACCGTAGGCCAAGTTACAAATTCTACAGTATCGGTGCGCACAATCCCAAAACCATTCAACTGTAACCTCTTGTACAGATAAAAGGAAAAGTGTATACCTTCGGGGAGGTCTCCAAAAATTCCAAGAAAAATCCACGATGATCCTCGCGTTGAGTAGATGAAAAAAGTCTATAAGCACGTCTTGATCCGAGACTCGTGCGCGAATATCTCCTCAAGAGAAGGTGCTGCCCTCACCAAAATCTCACAGCAAGAAGGGTCCCAGTGAGCACGAGAAAACTCCTCGAAAAACGTGAAATCTGAAAATGTGCGAGAAACCCAAAATCGTAGCCTCACCTGTTACGAATCCAGCAGCGAAGAAATCGCTCGAAAAGATCGTCGGAGTAGACCAGGGGAGCTAAAACACTGCTGCTGCGCCGAAGAAGAACACAGGAACCACCACGTCGCGCCGCGCCGTAAAATAGAGAACCTCGGGATGCGTGCCCATAAAATCCCAAAACTTTGCAGGTGGATCCAGAGCTTGAAGATGAAGAAATCTTCTTAAGGTTGCTCGGGCAGAGGAGGCTCGAAAAGAGGAGAAAAGGGGAGAAGAAAGAGGCTCGGGCTGCTATTTAAAGGCCCCAAAAAAACAATTGGAGAAATACCGAAATTGTCCCAAGATTCGGGCGCCGGAAAAATTCGGGCTGCTACAGTAATGGGCCCGGCCCATTACTGTGCAGGCCCGAATTCCCCACGGCCCGCCACGTGGCCCAGCCTCGCTCCCCGATCCCGGCGCACCTGAGCCAGCGAACCACGCAACGCCACGTGTCCAAGCACTGTGCTGTGCTCCGCTGCGCCCGACCAACCACGGGGTGCCACGTGGCGCCCCCACGTCACCCCGACAGCGCCCACGCCGCGCCCACGTGCGCGGCCGCGTCGCCGCCGGTGCCGTGTCGGGCACGCGCCCCGAGGCAACCGCCTCCACCGCGTGGACCGAGCGCACCAAGACCCTCCAACCACAGGCTGCCACGTGGCCACACCCGGCTCACCGTGCACCCGCGCCAAAACCATGGACCGCGCCTACCGCACCGCCCAATAGGGAGGCGCCACGTGGCCCGCGCCCGGTGCACGACCTCCGCGGTGGACCGCGCGCCTCCGCCGCCGCCAACCGCCGCGCTCCGCCGCCCGCCGCCGCCGCCGGCGATGCCCGGCCGGCCGGAACAGTACCCAAAACCTCGAAATGCGTGTTTTCGCATCCGGACTCCGAAAAATACAAATAAATAGTCCATCTTGACCGTTTTCCGCGCGCTGAATCCAAATCCGAAGTCCGATTTGCCAAATTCCACTTCTCAAATTTCTCAAAAATTCCCGGGAAAGCAAACTTGATCCATTTTTCATGCCGAGTCCAAATCTTGGGTCCAATATGTGCGCAAACACCTCTAACACTCAACCGGGGTCTCCAGAAGTCACAGATCCAACAGTAATCCAAACGTGGGAATTTCCGGGTCCTCACATCCTCCCCCACTAAAAAAAAGTTTCGTCCCCGAAACAAAAACACGCATCAACAAAAAACAAAACAATCAAAACAACCAAGAACGCAACACTAAACTAACAAGAAAGATACGGCTCCACCAGCAGGAAAGTCATCAACTCCAACCCTCGATTTAGAAAACAGCTGAAATTAGCGAAAAGTCCGAAAATTTCAAAAAATCAGTGCCTTCGCCCCAATCAAACAAGAACAGGTTCGGCACTGTCTCCATTTCTGGAGCAATCTTTCGAAGTTTTCGTCCTGTTCGTAAATTTCAGTACAAGGTGAGAAAAGGGGGAGAAGTGTTGGTGTCGTTCCTACTGTGGCCACAAAAGAAAGCTATCACTAACCGAGACTCCTAAGGACATAACCACTAGTCCTAACATCACGTCTGCTCCCGAGGTGGCGTCTGTCCACAGTCGCTGAAGCCCATGCTGTTGGAAGGATACGCCGACAATCCGAGAAAACGAACTCCTCCAGTCCAACTCGCAGAAGGATAACTGCTTTCATTCCATCATCAGTCGTAGCACAGCACCGCATCAATCAGCCCAACCTGGGTGCTCAATCCAAGTCCTGGAGCTGTCCTTGAATCGTCACAACAGCAAGTGAAGTCCCAAGTCTCAACTGCACTGATCATACACCGCGATCCTCCTCTACTCATAGGATACTGGGAAGAATCCAATAGCTAAAACATGTAGCAGAAATTCCTAACCCATACCCATGCAAGGATGCCGATGCAGATACTCAACTAATAAAGCAGAAGAATGCAGCGGTAACAAAATGCTCAACTCAGCTAACTGAAATAAAATCATACCTGCCGCAGCACGATCCGCTGCCGGGGTGTCCTCCAACAGGGCTGCATAAACCCGTCCACTGGGTGCTGCAGGTCGCCGTCCCGTCTGTCCCGACGTCGTGGCCCACTCTGTCCGCTGGTGTGCCGGAGGGGTTCCCGCTGCATGGATGGGCAAGGGGGGTGCTGTCGCAATCGGCCGCACTGACAAAATGGCCTGGGGGCAAGCTGCGCGGAAATGTCCCAACTCTCCACAGAGGAAACACCGCCCCTGTCTCTGATCACACTGCGACGGTGGATGATGCCCGCCACAGATGACACACCGCTCCTGCCGCTGCTGCCGATACCGCTGATGCTGCTGCTGCTGGGGCTCACCAGATCTCCGGCGCCTACGAAACCCACGACCCTCAGGATGAGATCGTGGAGGTCTCGGAGGTCCCTGCCCGCTCGTCTGACCCTCATCACCCGGTGCTGGGCGCTTCGTCCCAGGAATCACTACGGGGGCTAGAGCCACCTCTGACATCACTACCTCTCCAGACTCAACATATAACGCCTGCTCCATTGATGCCTCCAAAGTCTGTAATCTGCGGGAGCGAACAAGCTGATAAATATCCCGGCGCAGCCCTCGCTCGAACATGTAGATCCGGTGAGACTCGTCCCTGGCCACGTGAGGCATACTAGCCAACAGCTGATTGAATTCGGCTATGTATGCATTCACGGGCCGATCTCCCTGGCGGAGATTTCTCAGCTGCTCCTCCAATCTCTGGCGAACACTCTCAGGAAAGAAGGCCCCTAACAGAAGTCTGCGGAACTCCGCCCAGGGAAGAATCTGCGTCCCAGGCGGAACAGCAGGCCGCACACGCCGCCACCAAGCCTCGGCGTTGCCCTCCAAGTAGTGTGTAGCCAAAAAGACTCGAAATCGATCCTCAACGAACAAACTCTCAAAAGGACGCTCCATGGCCGTGATCCAAGACTCTGCCTCCCACGGCTCAGCACTCATACCAGAAAAACGGGATGGACCAACGACCAACCTCATCAACAAGATCGACCAACGTCACACTGCTCAACCACAAGTCACAAGGCTCCCACCGAACACAGACGGCTCCCACAACAGAACACCGGCTCACAGGAAAGACCGGTGCTAAGGACCCTATCAAACAAGAACAGACTCTAGGCTCCGACTATCGAAGTTCCCGATCCCTTATAGTTCGGGAAAGCAATAATCACAGTACAACTCGCAGAAGACACCAACAGGGCCCGAAAGTCCCGGGAGACCTACACCTACAACCCTATCAAACAAGAACAGGTTCCAGGCTCGGCCCCCGTGGCTTCCGTCCCGACAGAGGAACGACCCCTAGAACCCAGACCACTCGAATCCTTTCGAGTGGGGAGATTTACAGGAAAAAGGTGACATTTGTTATTGAAAACTAATTTGATCTGGAAGAAATCCATATTTAATGATTTTAGTTCTTTTTTAGAAAAATAGTTAGAAAACAAGTGTTTTACCCAAACCCCGAAGGGCTGATGCCTTTGTCCAATCAAACAAGAACAGACTCCAGCGGCCCTTCGATGTTTGGAAGAAAACATTGGTAGACTAAAATCATGTGTATATCGAAAAGGGTTCTGGGTTCTAGGTCCGGCTAACACTAGTAAACTATTTCCACTAACACAGTGGCAACAACCCAAACAGGGGAAAACAAGACCTCCCGGGACCACCGCTTACCCCCAACGGTTCCCGGTACAGACAAGCAATCCGCTACAGCTACCAGACTCCAATCTGCTCCCAAGCACGAGTGCAAACGCATCCCACACTAAAAAGAAGTCCCGACCGCTCGGCCCACTACCCGGGCGAGGATAACACTAAGTCCAGGAATGAAACATAAAGTGTGGATGTCTAAGCATAAATAACCCTAGCCCAAGTGAGGGTTTTCTACTAGTCTGGTTACACATGCAACATATGACGGGGGTGCTAGGTCAGGTTCCAAGATAACAAATATTTAACATGATAGAAGGAAGCAAGAGATCACAAGATCGACAGATAAAACAAGGAACAACAATTCCTACACTCTAGCATGCTACCCAAGTCCAATCACTATCATGCATGATTCTATATCAAGAGAATTAGAGCACAGTCCATAGATCTTGAAAGCAAGCCACCCACCTGAAGACGCTAACAGTCCGGAGTCGTAGAGCTGAGAAAACCAGGAAAATAACCACTCTAGGTCCAACAGGTCCAGCACAGTCCACAATCCCTCCTGGGTACAACATAAGGCTACAGTTACACTTTAAATCCATTAAAATCCAGGTTTTACAAATCTGCTGGGAACAGTCCACTTACTGCGAAATTTTCACCTGTAAAACGAACTCCAAAAATTCTGATAAAAATACCACAGCGATCCTCGCGTTGATAGCTTCGAAACGGGTACCTGCACGTCCAATTCCGAGCACCGTAGGCCAAGTTACAAATTCTACAGTATCGGTGCGCACAATCCCAAAACCATTCAACTGTAACCTCTTGTACAGATAAAAGGAAAAGTGTATACCTTCGGAGAGGTCTCCAAAAATTCCAAGAAAAATCCACGATGATCCTCGCGTCGAGTAGATGAAAAAAGTCTATAAGCACGTCTTGATCCGAGACTCGTGCGCGAAGATCTCCTCAAGAGAAGGTGCTGCCCTCACCAAAATCTCACAGCAAGAAGGGTCCCAGTGAGCACGAGAAAACTCCTCGAAAAACGTGAAATCTGAAAATGTGCGAGAAACCCAAAATCGTAGCCTCACCTGTTAAGAATCCAGCAGCGAAGAAATCGCTCGAAAAGATCGTCGGAGTAGACCAGGGGAGCTAAAACACTGCTGCTGCGCCGAAGAAGAACACAGGAACCACCACGTCGCGCCGCGCCGTAAAATAGAGAACCTCGGGATGCGTGCCCATAAAATCCCAAAACTTTGCAGGTGGATCCAGAGCTTGAAGATGAAGAAATCTTCTTAAGGTTGCTCGGGCAGAGGAGGCTCGAAAAGAGGAGAAAAGGGGAGAAGAAAGAGGCTCGGGCTGCTATTTAAAGGCCCCAAAAAAACAATTGGAGAAATACCGAAATTGTCCCAAGATTCGGGCGCCGGAAAAATTCGGGCTGCTACAGTAATGGGCCCGGCCCATTACTGTGCAGGCCCGAATTCCCCACGGCCCGCCACGTGGCCCAGCCTCGCTCCCCGATCCCGGCGCACCTGAGCCAGCGAACCACGCAACGCCACGTGTCCAAGCACTGTGCTGTGCTCCGCTGCGCCCGACCAACCACGGGGTGCCACGTGGCGCCCCCACGTCACCCCGACAGCGCCCACGCCGCGCCCACGTGCGCGGCCGCGTCGCCGCCGGTGCAGTGTCGGGCACGCGCCCCGAGGCAACCGCCTCCACCGCGTGGACCGAGCGCACCAAGACCCTCCAACCACAGGCTGCCACGTGGCCACACCCGGCTCACCGTGCACCCGCGCCAAAACCATGGACCGCGCCTACCGCACCGCCCAATAGGGAGGCGCCACGTGGCCCGCGCCCGGTGCACGACCTCCGCGGTGGACCACGCGCCTCCGCCGCCGCCAACCGCCGCGCTCCGCCGCCCGCCGCCGCCGCCGGCGATGCCCGGCCGGCCGGAACAGTACCCAAAACCTCGAAATGCGTGTTTTCGCATCCGGACTCCGAAAAATACAAATAAATAGTCCATCTTGACCGTTTTCGCGCGCTGAATCCAAATCCGAAGTCCGATTTGCCAAATTCCACTTCTCAAATTTCTCAAAAATTCCCGGGAAAGCAAACTTGATCCATTTTTCATGCCGAGTCCAAATCTTGGGTCCAATATGCGCGCAAACACCTCTAACACTCAACCGGGGTCTCCAGAAGTCACAGATCCAACAGTAATCCAAACGTGGGAATTTCCGGGTCCTCACATCCTCTCCCACTAAAAAAAAGTTTCGTCCCCGAAACAAAAACACGCATCAACAAAAAACAAAACAATCAAAACAACCAAGAACGCAACACTAAACTAACAAGAAAGATACGGCTCCACCAGCAGGAAAGTCATCAACTCCAACCCTCGATTTAGAAAACAGCTGAAATTAGCGAAAAGTCTGAAAATTTCGAAAAATCAGTGCCTTCGCCCCAATCAAACAAGAACAGGTTCGGCACTGTCTCCATTTCTGGAGCAATCTTTCGAAGTTTTCGTCCTGTTCGTAAATTTCAGTACAAGGTGAGAAAAGGGGGAGAAGTGTTGGTGTCGTTCCTACTGTGGCCACAAAAGAAAGCTATCACTAACCGAGACTCCTAAGGACATAACCACTAGTCCTAACATCACGTCTGCTCCCGAGGTGGCGTCTGTCCACAGTCGCTGAAGCCCATGCTGTTGGAAGGATACGCCGACAATCCGAGAAAACGAACTCCTCCAGTCCAACTCGCAGAAGGATAACTGCTTTCATTCCATCATCAGTCGTAGCACAGCACCGCATCAATCAGCCCAACCTGGGTGCTCAATCCAAGTCCTGGAGCTGTCCTTGAATCGTCACAACAGCAAGTGAAGTCCCAAGTCTCAACTGCACTGATCATACACCGCGATCCTCCTCTACTCATAGGATACTGGGAAGAATCCAATAGCTAAAACATGTAGCAGAAATTCCTAACCCATACCCATGCAAGGATGCCGATGCAGATACTCAACTAATAAAGCAGAAGAATGCAGCGGTAACAAAATGCTCAACTCAGCTAACTGAAATAAAATCATACCTGCCGCAGCACGATCCGCTGCCGGGGTGTCCTCCAACAGGGCTGCATAAACCCGTCCACTGGGTGCTGCAGGTCGCCGTCCCGTCTGTCCCGACGTCGTGGCCCACTCTGTCCGCTGGTGTGCCGGAGGGGTTCCCGCTGCATGGATGGGCAAGGGGGGTGCTGTCGCAATCGGCCGCACTGACAAAATGGCCTGGGGGCAAGCTGCGCGGAAATGTCCCAACTCTCCACAGAGGAAACACCGCCCCTGTCTCTGATCACACAGCGACGGTGGATGAGGCCCGCCACAGATGACACACCGCTCCTGCCGCTGCTGCCGATACCGCTGATGCTGCTGCTGCTGGGGCTCACCAGATCTCCGGCGCCTACGAAACCCACGACCCTCAGGATGAGATCGTGGAGGTCTCGGAGGTCCCTGCCCGCTCGTCTGACCCTCATCACCCGGTGCTGGGCGCTTCGTCCCAGGAATCACTACGGGGGCTAGAGCCACCTCTGACATCACTGCCTCTCCAGACTCAACATATAACGCCTGCTCCATTGATGCCTCCAAAGTCTGTAATCTGCGGGAGCGAACAAGCTGATAAATATCCCGGCGCAGCCCCCGCTCGAACATGTAGATCCGGTGAGACTCGTCCCTGGCCACGTGAGGCATACTAGCCAACAGCTGATTGAATTCGGCTATGTATGCATTCACGGGCCGATCTCCCTGGCGGAGATTTCTCAGCTGCTCCTCCAATCTCTGGCGAACACTCTCAGGAAAGAAGGCCCCTAACAGAAGTCTGCGGAACTCCGCCCAGGGAAGAATCTGCGTCCCAGGCGGACCAGCAGGCCGCACACGCCGCCACCAAGCCTCGGCGTTGCCCTCCAAGTAGTGTGTAGCCAAAAAGACTCGAAATCGATCCTCAACGAACAAACTCTCAAAATGACGCTCCATGGCCGTGATCCAAGACTCTGCCTCCCACGGCTCAGCACTCATACCAGAAAAATGGGGTGGATCAAACCGGCGGAACCTCATCAACAGATCCACCACCGCACTCTGCTCAGCCAAAGTCAAAGGTCCCACCGACCCAGGCGGTGGTATGCTAGAAACCGGCTCAACAGGAATAGCCGGCGCTGACGGGACCACAGGGGGCGCCACAGCTGGTGAAGAAGGCACAGGCGAACACACAGGGGGTGCTACCACAGGCCGCGTCCTCTGCTCTAAAAGAAGCATCATCCGACCAAAGGCCTCCTCCTGGCGCCGAGAAGCCTCCTCCTGGCGCTGAGAAGCCTCCTCCTGGCGCTGCACCGCCTCAGACAACTGGGCCAACTGAGCCCGAAGCTCCTGCACCTCACTCTGCTGACCCTGTGCTGGCTCCTCCTGCCCAGGCTCATCGGAGGGAAAAGGCTGAGAACGCGTCTGCACCCCGCGTCGGGGAGGCATCGTGCCCACCTACAACACACATGGAAACATCAGGACAGTACCAAACAATACACGACCCAATCCAGCGAAAGTCTAAGACATGTCATCCATTCCCTAGCATTATGTTGTCTGCAGCCAACATAATCGCTTAGGAGAATAAACATGCCAATCACTCATCCCACCCCTTGGGAGAGGTATCAAACTCAATCAGGACTCTCGCTAACAGTCACGACTCTCACGTAGTCATCCTAATGTCCAACCACAAGCCTAGGGTTTCTAAGTCCACAATGACCTACAACCTAGGCTCTGATACCACCTAATCTGTCACGCCCCGGCGTCGAAACTGCGACCCGGGCTCGCCAACAGATCCGCCGCCCATACGGGAAGCCCGTATAGATGAAGCGACTAACCTGCAAAAGAGCATCTATACTATGCAGATATCAGAACTGAAAGTAAAACTGCTAGAAATAAAAACTATATACAACACAAGTCCTCACCAAAAGTACAAAAGTCACTCGAGCGGTAGAAAATAAATACAACTCTATACCTCACTACAAAGTTCTCTCAACAGGAACTCTCAAAAGTAATAAGGGTACATCTACTCTCTGGACGACGACTGGTGGGGAACTATCTCGCGACTCCCTTACCTCGATCAGAAGAAGCAGCAACAGGAGCAGCAGGAACCGGAGTAGAAGTCCCTGTGGGAAAAATACACCACGACGGGTGTGAGAACTACGTCCCAAGTAGTTCTCAGTGGGTGCCGCCAACAAGCCCGACGGTCTGCCCACTAAGTCTACTAGAGGCATAAAGTAACAATATAAAACTGAAATGAAAGGCTGGAAAAGTAACTCAACAGCTACTATGCCTCTATCTAGATGCTCAAGAAAAGGAACAGATGAAACATGATGCATCTACTAACACACACAGTAAACTCACCAAATCTAAACTGACTGCCTCAAAGGGTCCAGTCAAACCTGCGCCCACCTACTGCCGCATATCCTCAACAGGACGGGTCTACCGTAGGGTGTCCGTGACTGCCGCCAACCGGGCCAGTCAGAGGGACGGCGTCGACAAGTCGCGATAGCAAGTAACAGGCCCAACTCCGGAGTGGCTCTCGAGGGGAGCGACCCCACCGAGGAAAGTATCTGCGTAACTCTGTCGAGCTCAAATATGGCTCATGCAGGCTAAAGTCCAAACCACGATCAACAAGATCGACCAACGACACCAACTCTCAACCACAAGCTGGAAGTCACACAGCTGGGGCCACCGTCCACCAGACGGCTCCCACAACAGAACACTAAACTCTCCAGAAAGACCGACACCATAAGGGTTCGGAAACCCGATAGACCGGTGCTAAGAACCCTATCAAACAAGAACAGACTCTAGGCTCCGACTATCGAAGTTCCCGATCCCTTATAGTTCGGGAAAGCAATAATCACAATACAACTCGCAGAAGACACCAACAGGGCCCGAAAGTCCCGGGAGACCTACACCTACAACCCTATCAAACAAGAACAGGTTCCAGGCTCGGCCCCCGTGGCTTCCGTCCCGACAGAGGAACGACCCCTAGAACCCAGACCACTCGAATCCTTTCGAGTGGGGAGATTTACAGGAAAAAGGTGACATTTGTTATTGAAAACTAATTTGATCTGGAAGAAATCCATATTTAATGATTTTAGTTCTTTTTTAGAAAAATAGTTAGAAAACAAGTGTTTTACCCAAACCCCGAAGGGCTGATGCCTTTGTCCAATCAAACAAGAACAGACTCCAGCGGCCCTTCGATGTTTGGAAGAAAACATTGGTAGACTAAAATCATGTGTATATCGAAAAGGGTTCTGGGTTCTAGGTCCGGCTAACACTAGTAAACTATTTCCACTAACACAGTGGCAACAACCCAAATAGGGGAAAACAAGACCTCCCGGGACCACCGCTTACCCCCAACGGTTCCCGGTACAGACAAGCAATCCGCTACAGCTACCAGACTCCAATCTGCTCCCAAGCACGAGTGCAAACGCATCCCACACTAAAAAGAAGTCCCGACCGCTCGGCCCACTACCCGGGCGAGGATAACACTAAGTCCAGGAATGAAACATAAAGTGTGGATGTCTAAGCATAAATAACCCTAGCCCAAGTGAGGGTTTTCTACTAGTCTGGTTACACATGCAACATATGACGGGGGTGCTAGGTCAGGTTCCAAGATAACAAATATTTAACATGATAGAAGGAAGCAAGAGATCACAAGATCGACAGATAAAACAAGGAACAACAATTCCTACACTCTAGCATGCTACCCAAGTCCAATCACTATCATGCATGATTCTATATCAAGAGAATTAGAGCACAGTCCATAGATCTTGAAAGCAAGCCACCCACCTGAAGACGCTAACAGTCCGGAGTCGTACAGCTGAGAAAACCAGGAAAATAACCACTCTAGGTCCAACAGGTCCAGCACAGTCCACAATCCCTCCTGGGTACAACATAAGGCTACAGTTACACTTTAAATCAATTAAAATCCAGGTTTTACAAATCTGCTGGGAACAGTCCACTTACTGCGAAATTTTCACCTGTAAAACGAACTCCAAAAATTCTGATAAAAATACCACAGCGATCCTCGCGTTGATAGCTTCGAAACGGGTACCTGCACGTCCAATTCCGAGCACCGTAGGCCAAGTTACAAATTCTACAGTATCGGTGCGCACAATCCCAAAACCATTCAACTGTAACCTCTTGTACAGATAAAAGGAAAAGTGTATACCTTCGGGGAGGTCTCCAAAAATTCCAAGAAAAATCCACGATGATCCTCGCGTCGAGTAGATGAAAAAAGTCTATAAGCACGTCTTGATCCGAGACTCGTGCGCGAAGATCTCCTCAAGAGAAGGTGCTGCCCTCACCAAAATCTCACAGCAAGAAGGGTCCCAGTGAGCACGAGAAAACTCCTCGAAAAACGCGAAATCTGAAAATGTGCGAGAAACCCAAAATCGTAGCCTCACCTGTTACGAATCCAGCAGCGAAGAAATCGCTGGAAAAGATCGTCGGAGTAGACCAGGGGAGCTAAAACACTGCTGCTGCGCCGAAGAAGAACACAGGAACCACCACGTCGCGCCGCGCCGTAAAATAGAGAACCTCGGGATGTGTGTCCATAAAATCCCAAAACTTTGCAGGTGGATCCAGAGCTTGAAGATGAAGAAATCTTCTTAAGGTTGCTCGGGCAGAGGAGGCTCGAAAAGAGGAGAAAAGGGGAGAAGAAAGAGGCTCGGGCTGCTATTTAAAGGCCCCCAAAAAACAATTGGAGAAATACCGAAATTGTCCCAAGATTCGGGCGCCGGAAAAATTCGGGCTGCTACAGTAATGGGCCCGGCCCATTACTGTGCAGGCCCGAATTCCCCACGGCCCGCCACGTGGCCCAGCCTCGCTCCCCGATCCCGGCGCACCTGAGCCAGCGAACCACGCAACGCCACGTGTCCAAGCACTGTGCTGTGCTCCGCTGCGCCCGACCAACCACGGGGTGCCACGTGGCGCCCCCACGTCACCCCGACAGCGCCCACGCCGCGCCCACGTGCGCGGCCGCGTCGCCGCCGGTGCCGTGTCGGGCACGCGCCCCGAGGCAACCGCCTCCACCGCGTGGACCGAGCGCACCAAGACCCTCCAACCACAGGCTGCCACGTGGCCACACCCGGCTCACCGTGCACCCGCGCCAAAACCATGGACCGCGCCTACCGCACCGCCCAATAGGGAGGCGCCACGTGGCCCGCGCCCGGTGCACGACCTCCGCGGTGGACCGCGCGCCTCCGCCACCGCCAACCGCCGCGCTCCGCCGCCCGCCGCCGCCGCCGGCGATGCCCGGCCGGCCGGAACAGTACCCAAAACCTCGAAATGCGTGTTTTCGCATCCGGACTCCGAAAAATACAAATAAATAGTCCATCTTGACCGTTTTCGCGCGCTGAATCCAAATCCGAAGTCCGATTTGCCAAATTCCACTTCTCAAATTTCTCAAAAATTTCCGGGAAAGCAAACTTGATCCATTTTTCATGCCGAGTCCAAATCTTGGGTCCAATATGCGCGCAAACACCTCTAACACTCAACCGGGGTCTCCAGAAGTCACAGATCCAACAGTAATCCAAACGTGGGAATTTCCGAGTCCTCACACTATTTTCCTCCCTCTGCTTCACCAAGCCAAAAGAAAATCCACCTGCTGCTGCTTCGAGGAGAGAAGGAGGTGAGTGGCAGAGGCTTTAATAAGCACCAACACTAATTAAAGGCACTTAATTAAGTGCCACCTACCAAGCCACCACCAATTAATTTCCTCCACTCCCTGCCCAAGCCCCTCACAGCAACACACACACACAAAAAAAAACCAAACTCAAATAAATCATCTTTTTCACAAAAAAATAAATAATTAAAATAAAAAGCCCAAAAGTGCCCCAGCAACTCACTTTTCGACCCCGGGCTTTCCGCCGCAGCCCGGAACCTCCCGAGCTCCGCTGTAAACTGAAAATACACATGCTCGCAGCTCCCCTCACTCAAAAAGCTCAACAGAAGAGTCGGTAGGCTGAAACTAAAAACCGGCATACTACACTCTCCCCCCCTTCGAACGGTTTCGTCCTCGAAACCCAAAAAGCTCCAAACTCACGAAGGGGTCTCAAATAGATCAGGATAGGTAGTCCTCAGCTGATCCTCGGGTTCCCAAGTAGCCTCTCTCTCATCATGGTGGCTCCAAAGTACCTTCACATAAGGTATTACCCGATTGCGCAATTCCCTCGTCTCACGAGCAAGAATTCGCATCGGGCGCTCCTGAAAGTGCAGCTCCTCATCCATCTCTAGGGAAGTGAAATCCAGTACGTGTGAGGGATCATACACATACTTCCTCAAAACGGAAACATGGAATACATCGTGAGTACCCGACAATCGCGGCGGTAGAGCAATCCGATAGGCGACCGGTCCGATGCACTCTAAAATCTCGAATGGTCCAATGAAACGCGGGCTCAGCTTCCCGCGCACTCCAAAGCGCCGTATCCCTCGAGCGGGCGAGACTTTCAGAAACACATGATCTCCCACCTGAAACTCCAAGTCTCGCCGCCTCCTATCGGCGTAGCTCCTCTGTCGACTCTGCGCAGTCACTAGATGACGCCGAATAACCTTTACTTTATCCTCTGCATCCAAAAGTAATTCAGGCCCCAAAGTTTTCCTTTCACCCACGTCACTCCAACACAAAGGCGATCGACATTTCCTACCATACAATGCTTCATAGGGCACCATCTGGATACTCGCCTGGAAGCTATTGTTGTAGGCAAACTCTGCTAACCTCAGATGTCGATCCCAACTGCCACTAAAGCTCAAGACACAAGCCCTCAACATGTCCTCCAGAGTCTGAATAGTCCGCTCGGACTGTCCGTCGGTCTGTGGGTGAAAGGCGGTGCTAAACTGAAGCTGGGTCCCCAAGGCCCCCTGTAAGCTCCTCCAGAACTGCGAAGTGAACCTCGGGTCCCTGTCTGATACAATAGAAGCTGGTATCCCATGAAGCCTCACAATCTCGTCCAGGTACAACTGCGCTAACCTCTCCAAAGTCCAACCTGACTGAATCGGCAGAAAGTGGGCTGATTTGGTCAAACGATCTACTATCACCCAAATGGCGTCAGCCCCACTCTGAGTCCTCGGTAGTCCAACAATAAAATCCATAGTAATGTAATCCCACTTCCACTCAGGGATCGGTAGGCTTTGCAACTTGCCCGCTGGAACCTGATGCTCTGCTTTAACCTGCTGGCAAGTTAGACAATGAGCCACAAACCTACTGACGTCCCTCTTCATGCCTGGCCACCAGAACTGAGCCCTCAAATCTCTATACATCTTTGTCCCCCCGGGGTGGAGGGTGTAAGGTGTATAGTGGGCCTCCCTAAGGATCAACTCTCTAATCTCAGAATCCACGGGCACACAGTAGCGGTCCCTGTACCTAAGTACTCCCGCTACATCCACAGAAAAGTCCCCATCCTGGCCACGCTGCACCTGGTCTCTGATCCCCTCAAGATAGGGGTCTCCACTCTGCTTCTCTCTAATCCTGTCCAGCAGAGTGGGCTGCAAGACCATAGACATCAGTCTTGCGGAAACCCCAGGGGCCACAACCTCCAAACCCAATCTCCTCAGCTGCTCTCTCAGTGGTCCCTGCTGGGTAACAAGCATGCTCAAGGTCTGCCCTGCTCGCCGGCTCAAAGCATCCGCGACTACGTTGGCCTTGCCGGGATGATACAGAATACTCAAGTCATAATCCTTCAGCAGCTCAAGCCACCGGCGCTGCCTCAAGTTGAGTTCTCTTTGAGTGAACAGATATTTCAAACTCTGATGATCGGTGAAGATCTCGCAGTGCTCACCGTACAAATAATGACGCCAGAGCTTCAAGGCATAAACAACGGCAGCTAGCTCAAGGTCATGCGTAGGGTAATTTCTCTCATAATCCTTTAGCTGGCGCGAAGCAAAGGCAATCACCCTACCATGCTGCATCAACACGCATCCAAGGCCGCTGTGGGAGGCGTCACTGTAAATCACGTACCCCTCTCCCATGACAGGTAGTGCAAGGACTGGTGCTGTAGTCAACCTCTGCTTCAACTCCTCGAAGCTCTGCTGGCAATGCTCTGACCAATCAAACCTTACCCCTTTCCTGGTCAATCTGGTGAGGGGAGTAGAGAGCTTCGCAAAGCCCTCTACAAACCGACGGTAGTAGCCTGCAAGGCCCAAGAAACTCCGTATCTCAGTCACCGTCGTCGGTCTAGGCCAATCCCGAACTGCGTCGATCTTCGTCGGGTCCACTGCCACTCCTGCGGCTGATACCACATGGCCTAGAAAAGAAACCTCCCGAAGCCAGAAGGCGCACTTTTTTAACTTGGCATACAACTCCTTCTCTCTCAGAAGCTGTAGCACTATCCGCAAGTGCTCCTCGTGCTCAAAATCGCTACGGGAATATACTAGAATGTCATCTATGAAAACCACCACGAAACGGTCCAAGTACGGCTGGAACACTCGGTTCATCAGATCCATAAACGCAGCCGGGGCATTCGTCAAACCAAAAGGTAACACTGTGAACTCGTAATGCCCATACCGAGTCCTAAACGCCGTTTTGGATACATCCTCGGCCCTCACCCTCAGCTGGTGGTAACCGGACTGAAGATCTATCTTCGAGAAGACCGTAGCTCCATGAAGCTGATCAAATAAATCATCAATCCGAGGAAGTGGATACTTGTTCTTGACGGTCACTTTATTCAATTCCCGATAGTCCACACAAAGCCTAAGTGACCCGTCATTCTTCTTTACAAACAGAATCGGGGCTCCCCAAGGAGAAACACTAGGTCGCACAAACCCGCGATCCAAAAGATCCTGCAGCTGAGCCTTTAACTCCCTCAATTCCGCCGGGGCCATCCTGTAGGGTGCCTTAGAGATTGGTGTAGTTCCGGGAACTACATCAATCACGAACTCAATCTCTCGATCCGGCGGCATGGACGATAACTCAGGAGGGAACACATCTGGATACTCTCGGACGATAGGAATGTCCTCGAGCCCAGGCATCGCCGTAGGCACCTCTACAACAGTAGCTAAGAAAGCGATACATCCACGGCTCATCATCTGACGTGCTCTAGCAGAAGAAATCGTCGCAGCAAAAAGAGTGCTATGACAGCCCCTAAAAACGAACTCCTGCTGCCCTGGCTCACGAAGGGTCACAGTCCTCTCTCTACAATCGATGGTAGCATAATACTGAGTCAACCAGTCCATACCTAGCACTACATCGAAATCCCGGAGCTGACCTAGGACCAAAAGGTCAACAGGCAACAACCAGGGCCCCAACTGCACTGGGTAGGACCAACAACACTCATCCACGAGTAACACGTGCTCAGGTATCTGAACCTCCCCAGCACACTCTAACGGCCCTATCTCTAGCCCATGCATGGATGCAAAAGTCCTACTGATAAAAGAATGTGATGCTCCGGTATCAAATAAAGCTCTAGTGCGGGTAGATGAGATAAGGATAATACCTGCCACCACGTGGCTAGCCGTCCCCGAGTCCTCGACCTGAGCTGCATAGACTCTCCCGCTCGGGGGTGGTCGCCTGTCTGACTGCCGCGACGAAGTGGCCCTATCCCCCTGGCCAAAACCTGCCGAAGCCCCGCCCGTCGGAAAGGGCGGTGGAGGAGCCGAAGCTGTCGATGTCGCGGCTGATCCCGCTCTAGGACAAGACCATGCTCTGTGCCCTGCCTGCCCACACTGGAAACACCGGCCCTGCCGCTGATCATACTGCGAAGGTGCGTGGGGGCCGCCGCATATCACACATCTGTCACCGCGTCTCCGCTGCTGCTGCTGCTGCTGATGCTGCTGCTGCCTAGGGGGTCGAGGGCCCCCCGATCCCTGCCTCCTCTGCGTCCCGCGGCCCCGAGGCTGAAACGGTGGCGGCCTCGGGGGCCTCGGTCTGCTAGACTGTCCAAACTCAGATGGCGTCGGGCGCTTCTCCCCCGAACTAGCCCCAGGCGCCAGCCCCTGCTCAGACATAACCACGGATCCTCTGTCAACCCACTGTGCGTGATCAATCGCCGCATCCAAAGTCTGGGCTCTAAATGAGTGAACGTGAGGGTAAATATCCTTGTGCAGACCTCTCTCAAACAGCTCAACCCTCTGGGCCTCATCCCGGGCAACGTGAGGCACGCTACCCAAAAGCCGCTGAAACTCAAGCACATACGTCGCGAGGGGCCGATCCCCCAGCTGCAGCCGTCGCAAGTCCCCCTCTAGCTTCTGCTTTGCGCTGTCGGGAAAGTAGACCCCGAGCAGCAAAGCACGAAACTCAGCCCAAGACAGCAAAGGTACACCCGGCGGTCCCACAGGCCGAACACGACGCTACCAGGTCTCGGCGTCCTTCTCCAAGAAGTGTGTGGCTAGGTGCACTTGATGCTTCTCCTTGATAAACAGGTTTTCAAATAACTTCTCCATCGCTGAAATCCAGTTTTTCGCCTCCCAAGGCTCTGAGCTCTGCCCTGCAAATAGCGGAGGGTGAATGTCACGCCCCGAGTCCGCCAATTTGTACGGTTCGGGCACGCCAACAGACCTGCCAATCGGGTAAGACCTTTTCCTACCCGAAAGGAACGGTAACATCCATAATAACACAACAAGTGTATGCGGAAGCTCAATATCAGAGTACTAAAAATCACTACAAATTTAAAACTTTCATTCAATAACAAATAGTTAATGCGGAAATGAAAGCATACAAGAGTGAACCATAACTTAAATTTATTACACTTTACATTTCTGAACTTGCAAATAAAATTATTACAATTCCTTTACATAAATTTCCTCACCATACAAGGTTCACTCAAGAAATATATAAAAAGGGGTACCTCTGCTAGGCGCTCTAGGTCTCTATGCTGCTGGGCTCTTGCCCCTGTCGTATGCCTCGCCGTCTGCATCTGAACCGTCTCGACCGCTGTATCCATACCTGAACCTGTGGGGGGGGGGGGGGGGGGGGGGGGGGGGGGTCACCCAAGGGGTGTGAGAACTCCGACAGAGTTCCCAGTGGGTTCAACCACTGAGAAAAAGTGTCCTACACCACTTGGTCCAATGGAAGCAATAACAATAGTATGCTAGGAAATCTAAAATCCTCAATATCAAAATGTAGCTAAGCTATATATATATATATCACTATCTGTATACTCATCGATCCAGCACTACTCTGTCTAGCCATACTAGGCTACTAAGCACCAACTCGGCCACTATGCCGCTGTATATAGGGTCAAGCTAACCCGGCCACCTTGGCCACTCTATTTTTTTTTATTCTTTAAATTCTGGTGCTTTAGTTCAAGTTAACCATCAGAAATTCTTATCCAACGGGCCCCAGCCCGGTAGTCCTGCTACCATAAGATAAGATTTCTAAGGTTGCCGATAACACCCGCAAGTGCTACCCCGCCCAACGGGGAACTTGTCCTACGGGTCACTGCCCGGGAGAGGGACACTGCCCATGGCTCCGACAATGCTACTTTTTACCCCCCGAAGGTACGCTCGTTTTATCTTTATATTTCTTTCTTTTCTTTTCTTTTTCTTTCTCTTTTTGCTTTAGTTCTTAGCCTCTTTGCCTTTGAACACTTGCTTTCCTTTCTTATTCGAGCTTATAGCTCCCTTTTTGCCACTGGCAAATCTCTTTCTCTTTCCCTTGAGCATTTAGCTCCTTGCTTTCACTTTAAGCCTTTCGAAAGTACCTCATCCGACGGGTCACTGCCCAGGGAGTCCTGCTCCACATGACGAGTCTCAAATTCGAAGGCGTCTGTTACATTCTCTTTCTGTTCCCTTTTATCTTAAGCAATTTGCTTGTCTTGGTTATTAAGCCTCTTTTAGCTTACTTTTAAACTTTGCCTTTTGCATTAATTACCTCTTATCCTAGGTCTCGCCATAAGGATAACCAGAGGGTCTCTTGGACTCTTATCATTCCCTTTCATTTATTTAACTCAGATTGAAGTTAAAGTTGCTGTCCATTTGCCCAGGCACCCTATGACCCACTCTAGGGTTGTATTATTTAGCTTTTTGACATTGTGATTACACAAACTTTTCCTTAGAGTTTGACTCTAAGTTGATCACTTTGCTATCAGTTTAATTCATTAAACTTTGTGGCCACATACTCTTTTCTTTGCCGAACCTGGAGTTACATTATCTCTATTTACCTGTTGCACCTTGCATTTAGAGTTAACTTAACTCTAATCCATTTTCTGTGAGTATAAACTCTACTAGTTCACCTTAGGTTCTCTTACCTAAGTTTCATATCACGTTTAACCTAGAGTTCCTTGACTCTATGTTGACTAGTATATTCTCAACTCACTAACTTACCTTAGGTTTCCTTTACCTAAGTCTTATATCATGCTCATCCTAGAGTCCTTGACTCTATGTTGATCACTCTATCCAAAGTCCTTAGGTTATCTCCTAAGATAATGCCACTCATTCAATCCTAGGATAAACTTCTAAGTTTGATCCACTCATTAACCCTGAGTCTAAGTTTTCTCCTAGTCTTACTACCAACATGTCCTTTTCCTTATGCTTTCACATGATTCCTAGGGCTATACCCTAACATGATCACAATCATGAAATAATAAATCCCTTCTTATGCATGCGATTATTTCCATCTCAATCATGAATAATATTCATCGTCTATGTAGATAAATCAAAATTTCATTTCCCTCTATATTCATTTAAACATGTAAATACATCATCTATTTTCCTTTTTTCATCATTCATAATCACAATTAAAATTACACTACACTAGCATGCTTACTATAATGCTTCAAAATCAAAAGCAGAGGAAAAAGTGGAGAGGTCACCCATTTTCGGTAGAATCCCCCACCTCGGTGTGTTCTTTTGGTCCTTGAAGGAGACAATCTCAGCTCCTTGGATCCGCGAGGCTTCCCTACATTGTAAGGAAGGCAAAAGATAAAGCAATTGCTTTTACGTGATTCACTAAATTCAATAAGGCGGTAAACTAACCCCTTTTTGACAAGAAAAAAGGGAAAACCCCTATTAGATCACTTTTCCCCACAAAAAGGCTACTTTTTGATTGGTTTACAGAAATAGGAGAAAGATGATCATCCCATGGCATGTTGCCAAAAAGAGACTTGCTCAACTCGATCCGGGGTCAAAATGCCCTCAAATTTTTTAGAAAAGCTCAATTTGTGCAATTTCCCCAATTACCGATTTTGCATATTGGCAAAATCAAGAATTTGCATTAAAAAATTTGAGAGAAACTCAATTTGGGCAATTTCCCCCAATTACCGATTTTGGGCAATTTCCCCCAATCACTAATCTTGCAAAGAAAAGAAGAAGAAATTTTCTTCTTTCTTCTTTTCTTCTTTTCTTTTCCTACTCATTTCTTCTCTTTTTCTTCTTCTCTTCTCTTTTTTTTTTTTTTGTCAATTCCCCTTGCTGCCTGGTGCTGGCCCTAGCAGCAGCAGCCAATGCTGCTGCTGCAGGCCCTAGCAGCAGCAGCCCATGCTGCTGCTGCTGCTGGCATTGCTGGCAGCAGTAACTAGAGCTGCTGCTGCTAGTCCCACCAGCAGCAGCTCGAGCTGCTGCTGCTGGTGGCTCAACCAGCAGCAGCAGCTGCTGGTGGCCCAGCCAGCAGCAGCAGCTCAAGCTGCTGCTGCTGGTGGCATTGCTGGCAGCAGCAGCTAGAGCTGCTGCTGCAGGCCCTGCTGGCAGCAGCAGCACAAGCTGCTGCTGCTAGCAGAGGTTAGAGTGAGAGAGAGAGAGAGAACAGCACCATAACAAAAAAAAACTGAGAGGGAGAGGGAGAGAGAGAGTTAGCCATCTTCTTCTTCTTCTCTTCTTCTCCTTTCTTCTTTCTCTTCTTTCTTCTTTTTCTTCTTCTCCTTCTTCTTTCGTTTCATGCTCAAACAGAGAGAGGGAGAGAGAGAGAGAGAGAGAGAGAGAGAGAGAGAGAGAGAGTGAGGGTTCAAGTGGGAGAGAGAGAGAGCATTTAATCTCTACAGGTGGTGGTTTGGGGGATGAATTTACTCATTTGCCCCCCAATTTCAAAAAAAATTCCAAAACTGCCCTCAATTTCTGCAGCATTTTCCTGCAGAAAGGAAATTCGGATAGCCCTCTTTCTCCGCGTTTTGCCGCCAACTGGGAAATCAAAATCGTAATTTTTCTTCCCGCCTTTAATCTACAAATTTTTATTAAACTTTCCACGATTTTGTTTAAATTTTTGGACTACTCTAAGCCCTCGAAAGAGGGCCCCGAAAAAGCTTCGTGATCAACTGCACTGTCAAAAACTGCAGTTTCAGAATTCACGAAGCATTTTTCTTCGCTTCGTTCTCCAATTTTTCCTTAATTGCTCACCAAGGTTTTTCACCCCTTTTAATCAGAAAACTTTTGTGAGACACTCCACGATTTCTTTTAAATTTTTGGGCCACTCTAAGCCCTCGAAAGAGAGTCCCAAAAAGGCTTCGCGATCAACTGCACTGTCAAAAACTGCAGTTTCAGAATTCACGAAGCATTTTTCTTCGCTTCATTCTCCAATTTTTCCTTAATCGCTCACCTATGATTTTCATCTCTTTTAATCAGAAAACTTTTGTGAGACACCCCACGATTTCTTTTAAATTTTCCGGCCACTCTAAGCCCTCGAAAGAGAGCCCCGAAAAGGCTTCATGATCACAAATTTCAGAAATTCCAGAATTTGCTAAGTCCTCGGGGTTCAAGTCACTTTTCGACCCGATGCCCTTCGCGTCAGCCCGAAACGCACCGAACTCAACTGTAATCATATTTAAAACATGTTACAAGTCTTCTCGCTGCATTTCGCCATTTTGCGAATTCGGCAAACGTGGGTCTACCTTTTACAAGCTTGAAGCTTCGATTTCCAACTACAACTCACTTTTCGACTCGATGGCTTTTGTATCGATTCGAAATGCTTCCAACTCACTTGTAATTACATTTGAAATGTGTTACAAGTTTTTTTGCTGAATTTCGCACTTTTTGCGGAAATCGCCAAACAATGACCTAAGCTTCACAATTGAAGCTTCAAATTCTCAACTCCAACTCACTTTTCGACTCGATAACTTTTGCATCGATTCGAAATGCTTCCAACTCACTTGTAATTACATTTGAAATGCGTTACAAGTATTTTTGCTGAATTTCGCCTTTTCGCGGAAATCGATGTACTACACTCTCCCCATTTTGAATAAACCATAATTTAGGACTTTTCTCCGAATCCAATAAAAATAGTATTTCATACCATTTTTATTTATATTATTTATATACCATAAATCTGGTACATTACAGTGAAACTTGGAGATGTAGGATAGTCGATCTGTGAGCTCCTTTTGCTCTGCCTCCGACAACGGGGCGATCGGAGACGAGGTCGACGAAGTCGCCATAGGAGGCGCAACTGGTGACGTCCTCTGCTCAAGTAACCTCATCATCCGCTCCATACTTTCCTCTTGGCGCTTGGCCGCCTCCTCCTGGCGTCGCAACGCCTCAGACATCTGGGCCACCTGGGCCCGTAGCTCCTGGACCTCGTCCTGAGCGGCCTCCTGTTGCTCGGGCTCGTCATCAGCCGCAGAAAGTGCCCTCGTCGTCACGCGAAGTCTCGGAGGCATCTCAGGCAACTGCAAAAGGAAAACAAGTGTTAGAGAAGGAACTCTCACGACCCAATCAAGCGAAAGTCTATACCTGTTACCCGTTCTAAAGCATTATGCTGTCTGCAGCCAACATAACCACTTTTAGCGAGTAAACACGTAAAGTCACTCACCCCAATCCCCTGGGGGAGTTGCTACCCAATCAGGACTCTCGCTACAATCTCGTCTCTCACGACAGTCATCCTACCGTCCAACCAAAAGCCTAGGGTCTCTAAGTCCCCAATGATCTATACACCTAGGCTCTGATACCACCTAAATCTGTCACGCCCCGGGGGTCGAACCTTCACCCCGGGCTCGCCAACAGATCCGCCGTCTGTACGGAAACTGCCGTACAGACGAAGCGTCCAACCTGCAAAGAGATCTATAGCTATACAAGTATCAGAGCGGAAAAGGCTAAGTAGAAGGAAGAAAACAAAAACTGAAATCACAGAGTAAAAGAGTCCAAATACATGAGTCCACTATCTCACAAAACATAAGTACAGTACCACTGTCTAGTACAAAAGAGGAAACCAAAAAGGTACAGGTCACTCTATCTCTGACTCGACCGACTCGGGTAGGAACTAGTCGGCGACGCCCTTACCTCGATCAGAGGACTCCGAACGAGCCGAGCCTGGAAAAGACGCCTCGGGAACACCTGTCACACGCAACGGGCGTGAGATCCACTACAAAAGCAGATCTCAGTGGGTACCGCTGTCAGAACTCACGGTGCGCCCACCAAGTCCGCTGGAGGCAAAAACAGATAGATAGATAGATAGATAGATATAAAGATAGATAGATAGATATGCATGCAGGAAATGAATCTACTACTATATGCCTCAATACTATGCTCGAAGGAAAACCATCTAAGAACATATGCCACAACCACCCGCTCATGTCACCAAATCTCAACGACTGCCCAAAGGGGCCAGTCAAGCCTGCGCCTGTCGATTAGGAGCGCACCTGCCCACCACCACACATCCACTTTAGGACGGGATTTACGTGGGGCGTCCTGTCCGACTGTCTCAATCTCTCTCAAATAGCCGCCTGGTAGCACGGCCAGGGGCGAGTACCCACCTGGTAGCACGGCCAGGGGTATCAATATCTCAACGCGTCCGGAGCGTGACCCGAGGGGTGCGACCCCACCGGGTATGGATCATGTCACATCTATCTCAGCAAGCGGCATCTGCAGGCTATAATCCTCGATCAAATAGATCGGAAAACTCGAATGACTCTACTCATAATCAAGTCGGAAAAACCAACCCTCGACTAAATCTGGTAATGCTACTAACATCCTGAGACTCTGGAGTATAGCTAGAAAATCCAGGAATCCCCCTTTCTCGGCCCCCGGCACGAGATCAAAACTCACAAGGGGTTTCCAACGATTTAGAACAACATCCCGTCGGTTACCAGATAAGAGTAATAATGAAAAGGAACACGATACCTTTGCATTCGAAGCCATGTAGAGCAATTCGTGATTTCTAAATAAAACAGCCCACATGTTCTCAACCCGCAAAATCGCGCGCTAGAAGAAGGTCCCGAAGCAATCCAGCAGCTCCTCGCGGCAAAACGTGTACCACCGGTCACGTAGAAAGCTAGCGCTAAGCCACCACTGCGGAAACGGCGAAAACAGGGGTCAGAAAAAAACCCGCGGCCCAACACCGCGCTCAAAACGGCGGTACAAACCAAACCGCCCACGAAGGAACGTCGGGCGTTGCGCGGAAAAGACCATCGCGCACCCGCCGCGGCGCACCGTCGAGCCGAAGACAACGGCACAGAGCGGCCCACGGCCGAACAGCCCAAAGAACCCGGCCCCGCGTGGCGGCGGCCAGCCGCGCGGCCGGCAGCGCCGCGTGGCCCAAGGGTTGCCCGCGCGGCGCCCTGCAGTGCCGCGCGCCCAGCGCGCGGCCTGCAGGGCCGCGCGGCCCCATGGGCCGCCCGCGCGGCACCCTACAGGGCCGCGGCCCAGCGTGCGGCCTGCAGGGCCGCGGGGCCCCATGGGCCGCCCGCGCGGCACCTCCGCAGGGCCGCGCGCCTAGCGCGCGGCCTGCAAGGCCGCGCGGCCCCATGGGCCGCCCGCGCGGCCTCCAGCAGTGCCGCGCGCGGCCTGCAGTGCCGCGCGGCACAGGGGCCGCCCGCGCGGTCCCTGCAGTGCCGCGCGCCCCGCGCGCGGCCTGCAGTGCCGCGCGCACAGGGCCGCCCGCACGGCCTCCTGCAGTGCCGCGCACCCCGCGCGCGGCCTGCAGTTCCGCGCGGCACAGGGGTCGCCCGCGCGGCCCCTGCAGTGCCGCGCGCCCCGCGCGCGGCACCCCTGCAGTGCCGCGCGGCGACCCTGCAGTGCCGCGCGCCAAGCGTGCGGCCTGCAGTGCCGCGCGGCACAGGGGCCGCCCGCGCGGCACCCCTGCAGTGCTGCGCGGCCCCACGCCGCGGCTCCCGAGCAGACCGGCGCCCTGCTGCTCAAAAATGGCAGCAGGGCGCATGCTGCGCGCGGCGCTCATGCGCGCCCGCGCAGCGGCAACCCTCACAGCTTCGCGCCGCCAAAGAAGCGCGCGCGCGCGCGGCTCGAGCAGCACCTGCCACCCCGGACAACAAGTCCGCACCGCCCAAAAAAAACGGGGAAAGAAAAGGCGGAAGAAGAGAACTCTAAATCCCAAGAAAATAAAATAAAATTAAGCAAATGGGCACCAACCTCGTCGTTGCCGTCGCGCGCACCTCGCTCGGCGCTCCCCGGCAACCAACAGGCGAATCACTCCCAAGAGGCCTCCTCCAAGGCTCCAGCTCTCTTCTCTTCTTCCTCTCTATTTTCCTCCCTCTGCTTCACCAAGCCAAAAGAAAATCCACCTGCTGCTGCTTCGAGGAGAGAAGGAGGTGAGTGGCAGAGGCTTTAATAAGCACCAACACTAATTAAAGGCACTTAATTAAGTGCCACCTACCAAGCCACCACCAATTAATTTCCTCCACTCCCTGCCCAAGCCCCTCACAGCAACACACACACACAAAAAAAAACCAAACTCAAATAAATCCTCTTTTTCACAAAAAAATAAATAATTAAAATAAAAAGCCCAAAAGTGCCCAGCAACTCACTTTTCGACCTCGGGCTTTCCGCCGCAGCCCGGAACCTCCCGAGCTCTGCTGTAAACTAAAAATACACATGCTCGCAGCTCCCCTCACTCAAAAAGCTCAACAGAAGGCGGAAACTAAAAACCGGCATACTACAACGACGACGACGAAGATCTAGGGTTAGTGTTCCGCGCTCCCGCTCCGCTGCCACGGCCGCTCTCTTGCGCTGCTCGTCGTCGCTAGTGCCCAACCCCGACGAGCAGGACCCGCCGCAGGAGGCTGCGCTCAAGGCCATTTCGGGTGAGATCTCGATCGTATCCTCTTGATTCGTCTCGATTACTTTATATTGACACCTTTTGATGTACATGTAATGATAACGATGTGGAGTTGTTGCTAATAGGTGAAAAGTGGAGCAAGGAATGCCTGAGGATGATCCTCGGAATCCTGCTGTGATTGCAGACTTGCTAATAGGTGAAAAGTGTGAGCAATTTTACATGTTTTTATATTTTTAACACCATGGAGATTAAGAGGGTTTTGAATATTAGAAAACTGGAGAGTGAAGCATCTTTTGCTTTTTTGGGTGATCTTCTCATCTCCTATACATGCTCTATGTTTATGCCTAGAATTAACTCTGAATTTAGGGAGACGATTAATTAGTAACAACACATATGACTAAGCGTAAAAAGATAAAATGATATTTTCAGGAGAAAACTGCTTTGTAGGATATTTTCAGGAAAACCAAACACCCCCTTATTGAGAGAGTGCTGGAGCTGAATCTGAGTCGAAATTTTGGTGATCATAGACTATTTTTATTAAGAACTTCGCTATCCATATTCATGATTGAGTGCTTGTGTGTGGTAGTTAAGGTTCAAGAGGAGCTCGCATGCGAAGGGGGATTTGCTTGGTGTTCATGTGTGATAGGTTTAGTCTTGTTTGGAACAATAATCAAAAGAAAATAAGATTCAACTTATACTATTGAGCCCAAAAGTACAGGTGGAAACATTTGGGTTTAATTGTATTTACTAATTAGCATATTCCTAGTTCGGTTCCTATAGGACTGTTCTTTTCAGTAATTTGGTATCTAGGGCAACTCCAAACTCCCGTTCTTTTGTGAGTTTGTGGGATCGATCCCCGCCATCTGCAATGGATTAGATACCCATAGTAAAATTCAAACAGATTAAAAGTTTAATTCCCATGTGAATTTTATGTGCCTTTCATATGCTTCATTCACGTGAGTAAGGTTGGTAAGTGCTAGGTCTCTATTTCCATAAAGATTGATTTTTTTTTTTGTAACAAGTTGGATTTCAACAGGTGTATAAAGTCCTAATTTTGATTGAAGTTGAGCACAATTACCTTTCCATGAAGAGTGTCATGAGAACATGCCTTACTCTTAACTTTATTTTGCAGTGGCATAGGATGGTCTAGTTGAATAATATCAAATGCAGCTGGATGCATTGATATGCTAGCTGCTGCCGGATGTTCCTGGCGTACTTACATATCATAATGTCATTTTTTTCCTATCACGCAACTGATAAGCTGTACTTCTTTTTAATTGAGTTTAAAGCGGTCATTTCTTGCATATATCTGAAGCTGCAACTATCTTAATATGCAGGTTTATGTGAAGAGTGCATATTTCCTCCACTCTCCAGCATCCTGTCTCAAGTAAGTCATTTAGAATTTTGGTCTATATAAGCAACGGGCACATTCAGCATAGCTATGTAAAGTGGCACATTCGGTTCACCATTTAGTTTTATAAATGTCAAACAAAAATCGAAAACCTACTAATGCTTGATGTACAGGGTAAAAAAAAAAGTTGTCACTTTAAATATTGTTATATCCATCAACATTTGCTAATTGATATCCCGTGGACGGGTGGAAAGCTCGTTCACAGGCTATTTTAACAGACCTTAAAAACTTTGGTGCTGAAATCCTTTGCATACAGGTGTAATTTCAACTATTGGCATATTCAACACTTCCTTGTTTTGTGTTAACATCCATGTTATTCTGAGTTCGTCTGGTAGAATGGTTAAAGTAAAGCATTTAAAATTGCTACTAATCCACTTGGGGTACGAAGTATCGATGTTGATGAGATAAAAAAGCCTCTAAGAAGTTAATAGAAATAAATTTAAATATCAACTAAGATCGCGCTCTTTAGCATATTCTGTCTAACATTTCATTGTCATCATACAAACTAATTTAAATATTTTAGACATACTTTCACGGTAGTTCAATAGTTATTTCTCATATTAATTAATTATTTTTTAGGCTATAGACATGATTTAGCTGCAGGGTTCGTGGCATTTGTGGGAAAAACAATATGCATAGTAGGAAGAGCCTCAATGAGTATAAATGAGGTGTTATCACTTGTGCATTTATGTGTACTATGTTATGGAAAACCACTAGAACAAGGTTTTTATGCCCTTTGGTAGCTGGCTGTATTTCAAAGTATTTCAAAGATGATGTAGATAGGGTAACGGAGATAGATCCTCACATTTCGGTTGATTTTACGAACAATTTTCAACCATAAAATGATGATCTTAGTTGGGTCAGAAAGGATGTTGAGGGGATATTAATTTAACCTTTAGCTAAATTAGATGTCATTATCAGTTAAATATTTGTACTTCATAACACTATTAATATCATTCTGTGACTTCTATGTGACTAGTAATATATTTTTTCTTCATTTATGCTACTTCTGACAATTTTTTTCTATTAGTTTACGGCATTGCATTTTCTCTTCTCATTTATTTATTTTTGATTAAGAGTATGCTGTCAATTTCTTTTGTGACTGAATAGTTGGCATGCGTATTACTTTCCATATTTTGATCTCTTATTTTCCTTGTGTGTGTGTTACTCTAAAATTCGCATTAGGATTTTGAAATCACGCAGAGTTGTTTTAGTCCAACTAATAAATACAATAAGTATTCAGGTATATGCAACTAGCTCTTGCTTTTTTCATGTCTGACTTTAATCAATAATGAAGTGTAATTATGCTATAGACTTACTGAAGAAAATATATAATTTGTTTAGTGGAATAAAATGAAGGGGTGTGTAGGTGTGCTCTTTAGTTAGTATGATATGTTTCTTTGGCTGCTTATGTATATAAATATATTACTGTATGCTGTAGCATTCATTCTATTTTAGCTTTCATAGGCCCAATTTAGCTTTACACTTTACTTTTGTTTTATTTTTAAAGATATAGATTGAAGTATTGCTCTAACTCTTCTTAGATCCTTTTGTTATTCTCTCTACGGGTTGTGTATTTCTAAATCTTGATGAGGTTTACGAGGTATTCATACACTGGCATTCCAGAATTCAATCATGATGTATAATGAAGTAGCCAATCCCAAATAGTTGGGACTGGGTGTTTTAATATTGTCTTTTCTTTTTCTTTTTTTTAAAATATATCCTGGTGCTAAATGAAGTGCTGTTTGTTCTGGAAAGAACCCCTTTCTTGGTTTCTAAGTTAAATTAATGATATTGTTGATTTTCTTGTGCTTAAACAAAAAAATCTCTACAATGTATGCCTTTTCTTTCTTGACAAAATTTTGGTGCATGCTCTGTTTAACCAAATTTGGCATACTTCACTTGATAAATGTTATATATTTTCTCCTTTAGTTATATATATTATGGCATGGCATATATTATTACATCTTTTGATGTCCACAGAGGTATTATTGTAAGACTCGTGAAATTTAAATTCAAAATGAAGAAATCCAAAAGTAAATCTAAGTGGTTGAACATCGGTGTGCAAACTGCACAATTTTCAAGGTACTATTCCCCGTCTTTTAGATCGGAGTTTGATCTCGAAAATCTGAGATCACTAGTGCGACCGTCTCGTCGAATCGAGTAAAAATGGTATAAACGGATTTTCGATCTGACGGTCGGATCGTCTCGAAAACAGCGAAGAAGAAGTGGGGCCCATAAGTTAAGTTGTGAATAGTAACCCCCTGAGTTAATTCTCCCGTCGGCCAACGTCGGCCGATCGATCGTTTGGAGTCCGAACATATCGGTCCAGGTAGTCGATTTTAACCGCTTCATCATTCTGAACGCAATGGCGCTGACAAAATTTGCGTTTGACGGCTCTAGAGCATCGGGATGAGTGCCATACAGTAGAATTTACTGTATTAAATGGGCCAAACATTCTTAGGGGCACTAAACCGAGGAACCAAATATGCTACTTGATAGGTTTCGTCGAGTCGGACGTCGTGGCAAAGTCCGTTTTCCGTTTCGACGACTCGTGTGCCTCGAAATGCGTGAAATACGCCGAAGAGGAGGGTATTTTCGTAAAAACTCTAATATTTTATGTGTCAAATGGCGAGAGAATTATGGGAGAGGGTCTTCTATGTATGTTGGTCGTACAGTGATGGACCCATGCTTAAATACTCTAAGTTGAGGGACTAATTAGCAATTTGGGTGCAATTAGGTTAAAAGAAACCCTAGGTCGGCTCGAGCCCTAGCCCGGTTCCTCTTTCCACCCCGCCGCCATCAGAGGAGTCTCCTCGACTCCTTTGCGCTCTCCACGATAGTTACGCCGCCGGCCGCCGCCTCCCCTCGCCGGAGAAGCAAGAGAAGGCAACATTGTACCTTACTCGCAGATTTGGTTGGGAGGTGTGCAACGTGAGGGCTTTGGATCCCTCCAAGTCATCTCTGGAGTTGTCTCCGATCTCTTGAGACGCGGCCTGTGAAGCGTGGGCGCCTGGATCTGACGCACGCCGACGGTGGGTCATCTCCTTCTTCCTCAAGTCCGACGAGGTAAGCTCTCTCTTTCCATGGGTTTTTCGGCAACTTGGACATTGGAAGTCGGTTCCTGACATCGCAAGGACTCCCTAGGTCAAGCCCCGAGGTCTCAGGACCCTCGGTTGCCGGCGGGTTGTAGTGGGTCGCCGGAAAACCCTAGTTTGGCCGGATCTTTGTCCGAGCTTCGTCCGGCCGTCCAAACTAGGATCAAGTTTGGTGGTTTGCTTCTGCTGGACACCAGAAGGACCTCCACCAAGTTTGAAGCTATTTGGTTCAGCGTGGAGTTGGGTGGTCGAAACCCTAGTTTTGGGTTCTTGGTGTTAGCCGAGCAACACCGCCCCATCGCCGCCGTTACTCCTCCGGCGCCGGCCAACCCTGGTAAGTCTTCTTACACCTTGGGCATCCCACTAGTCTATTTGCATGCGACCCATGCGGCCTAAATCCCAAGTTGCCATTAATGGCCTTCTAAAAGCTCATCTTCTTCTTCCTCGGTTGGGGGAGCACAAGGAAGCTCCAAGCTTGCGCGGGTGAGGTGCTTTCCACCTCTAGAGGTTCAAGGAAGGTAGTGCTCACCTTAGTTTGAATCTTGACTGAGAGGCAAGAGAGCTCGGCCAACTCGTGCTCCATCAAGGAAGGTGCGGGATTCTCTTGCTCCAGCAACCACACCAAGCGTGCTGCTGCCTCCCACAGGTGAGCCTCCCCTCTTTCTGGATGTCTTTTAACTCGTGCTCATGTTGGTTGAGGCTTGGAACCCTTGTATTATTGAGAGCTGCAAGTCGTGCTCTAGGTGTTTGTAAAAATGTCGAGTTGGCTCCAACCCTATTCTGGCTGCTTGTCGACCACCCATGGTGAGCCCTCGACTCCTGCAAGCCTCCTGAGCATGATGCTCACACTAAAGTTGAAAAAGAATCGTTGTTTATACATCTGTAGCCAACTTGAGCCTCCGTGCATAATAATCATGGGCCAACTTGTGTTTTTGTTGCCCAACCTAGTTCCAAACTGTGAGCACGAGGTCCAGCACGTTAAGATCTAAGTATTGGTAAATTATCTTGGAATAATGATTCCCGGATTAAAAGTTGGGACTTAATTAGTGGATTTTACATGTGAATAAAATGCAGTTTTAGCAAAGTCCGGGGGTCTAAATGTAATTGTAGCCTGGTAGGCTGCTGTAGACAACGTGCATGTGATTTTTGCACCTTTCGCTGGAAGTCTGTGGTTTGGGATATATGTGAGTCCGTCCCTGACCTGTGTTCGTGATTTAGGTCTCTGTAGTCTGACTCCGGCTCGCGAGCCTTCTGGTGGAGTCGTCGGTCCGCCTACACATAGGTGGGTTTATCTTCGGTCCGGGCTTTATCTCTTCGGCCCTCTGGGGTACCTTAATTGGTCGGACCCCTGTTCTTGTGGTAGCCTAGATTATATCCTTGAGCTTTTGCCGTTATTTGTTTATTTCTAACTTATACTCATACTTTTAGTATACCTGTTGCATATGGACATTTGCCATGCTTGATTGGACATTAGGTAGCTGTCAGTTTATACCTAGTCATTCATCCTGCTCTGCTTTTATTTGGACATATGCCATGTGTATGATTAGCCATTCACATATTCAGATAGCTAGTACATCTTGCATTCAGTACTGCACAGGTTTGGGTTATTGCATCCCCAGTGGAATTTCCGGCTTAGTGCCGATTTGTCCGGTCTGTGGACCGTGAGGTCGGAGCATCAATAATGTGATCGTTGTGCACCTGTTGTTCACTCGCGTACGCTATGGGATTGATCCCCCACATTGCGTTCTTTACCGGTAGAGGGTCTGGTTGACCCGTGAGCAATCCCCTCTTGCTGTATCACTGGGTACGGAGAGCCCCTCGGCTGTACCGATATGAGGAAACTCTCGGCTGTACCGTTAGGTACGAGGATCCTCGCGGCTATATTAATGGTACGGGGTTGCTGTTCAGCTCGGCTAGGTGGAATCCAGTATGGTTGTGGTTGGTTCTGCTTTGATATCTTCGCCTGAGGTCCAGCGACCAAAACGACAGCAATGGTTGGGTACATTGGTATTTATTTACATATTTGTTTTGCATACATGCTTAGTATTATGACTAGATCTCATTCAGCATGCTTAGCCCTGTATTGTTGTACCTATATACATGCTTAGCCTTGTTTACAGTTATCTGTTGGTTATACCTGCCTGACCTACTGATCTTTTACTATCCGCTAATTATTGTATGCCAATAGGTACGATTAGCTATTTCTCGGCCCGTCGTGCCCACTGGGATACACTGTCGATGTATCTCACACCCCCTGGGTGACCATTTTTCAGGTCGTTCGGGTGCTGAGATGTCGGGACGTGTTGGTGAGGCTGTCGTGATAGCAATGACCCTTGTGTCGCCATTTAATTTATTTTTCGCATGATTTATGTAAAGGATAAATGTAATAATGTTTTAAATTTGGCTAACTGTTTATGTAGTTAAATGCGTAGTTTAGACTACTCTGATATTGGCTGTAAGTGCTTAGCCATTCATGTATAGAAAAGGCTCAGTCCAAGGGGATTGAAAATTTTCTATACATGTGGCGATCTGCTCATGGCCTGGATTGCTTTTAACTCTGATATTTTTTTTAAAAAAATTAGCCTGCTTTTCGAAACTCGGAGCATGACAATTATCAAGTGCACCAACTGACGTAATCAATTATGTTTATTATTTTGACATGGAGTAATGTTTTCATATGCGAAACCATGTGAGAAATAGGCTAGCAAGGTACAAATGTGAGCAATAGGATAGCAAGGTACCAATTGTCCTGTGCCTGTTGGGCCATGTTCTATGTTTGTTCATTGCATTGGCACCATACGAAAAACTAGCATGAACGATATGAAAACTGTATATACTAGCTTTATGTTGTCTTATTAAGACCGACATCTTGATCAGGAATGTTGGGAGCTACTATTTTAAATTATTAGTTGTATAGTTAATTGCACGGGTAATTCTAGAACTTTTGACTAGTTGCAAGAAGTCTTAGGACTAATGCATTCAAACCCTCATTTAAATGACAACTCACATTAATTGGTTCATGTCAAGAAGGAGATAGTATTTGCAAATTCTTTTAATATCCTGGTTTGATGAAACATGGATAATTGCTTTTCATTAACTCCTGTTCACCAATTGTACATGCATATTTATTCTTACATGTTTCGTATATTATAGAGACTCAAATGTTATTTCTCCTTGGTATTGTTCTTCTTTAACATTGTTATCTTCTTTGTTGAATCTAAATTTATCATCAATAACAAATCATTACTCCAGGCATTAGTCAAACTCGGTTTCTCGCTTGATTCGCCTGCCTTCTTTAATATTGTTATCTTGATTTTTTTTCTTGCTTCTTTTTTTTGCTATTTATTTCCTATCTTTGTAGAGTAGTTCTTTCTGTTTCAATTCTTAGACGGTTCTTAAGTGTCATGTGATGAAAATTCTTATGATAGAATTCAGATAAAAAAAAAGGTTTTTTTTTTTTTTTTTTTTTTTTTTTTTTTTTTTTTTTTTTTTTTTTTTTTTTTTTTTGCAGAAAAGAGTCTTTCTAGGGTTCTTTAAAGTTTGCATTTTCTTTTTCCGCTTGAGATAGCCTTAACTGTATTCAGTAGGCTATGGACAATTCTAGTTCTATAGAATTTCTAGCTTGTTATCTTATTATAAACTCTATCTGTAGAGGTAATATTTGAGCTCGTGTTTAGATCATTGTCTACGGTACACAATTTATTTGATTTTTTAAACTATTTAAATTTTCTGCGCATATGTTCTTATATATTGTTGAGGTTAATATAACGAGTTATTGTGACCGTGATATGTAAGGTTTGTTTACATATGCTAGATGATGTAGTCTGATAATTCAGTTGTCATTTAGCAAAATTTTAGATTTATTGATTCTTTATCATTTGGTAGAGTTGCTTATTAATTATATTATTTTCTACTTTCAGTCTTCATCACTGAATAATCGTGGCCTGTGTTTTTTATTTTCCATGCCATTTTTAAATAACTAACATCGAGTAAACTCCTTTGTGTACTGAAATTTACCCTTTGTATATTGGTTCTCTTATAAATTGTAAAATGATTGACGTCAACCTTGGCATATTTGCTTGTTGTGATGAGTGTAACTGATTGCCGGTCTAAGCAATTGTTATCCTGAAGATATCCAATGCACTTGACTGTTTAGATGTATCAATAAACTTTTGCTCTTCGTAAGACTTTAGTGCAATTATATAGTGCTCCGTTGAGTGTGTAAAGAAAATAACATGTAACTGTGGCATTAGCTCTTATATGACTTTTAATATATTTAGTTGTATTGTTTATGAACTGATACAATTAGATCCAAGAATCTTCATATCCTTGTATTAGAAAGAAACTTGTATCTAAGCTTCTCGTAAATTTATATCCTATTGATCTGACCTGTGGAATGGCAAGTGGAATGTCGATTAATGCTACTACTAATTTAACCTTTAGCTAAATTAGATGTCATTATCAGTTAAATATTTATACTACATAACACTATCAATATCATTCAGTGACTTCTATGTGACTAGTAATATCTCTTTTCTTTATTTATGCTACTTCTGATAATTAAGCATGAATGGGTCAGCTTATTTTAGCAATTACTCGTTATTGCTTATTTGTACTATTAATTAATAGTAAATTTATTATTTTTGAAGCAGGATCTTCCGGACCTTATTACCGACTTGAGCGAGCTTTTGAAGTGAAACAATGAGGGTTAAAGATTTAGAATTTGAATTTTTTTTAAAGATAATACATGTTTAGTGTCATTTAAAACTATTTTTGTTACAGATTTAGAATAGATGTTGTAATTTGAGAGTTAAGATCATTTGCTACAAATTATTAATGCTCTTTAGTTATGATTATTTTTTAATATTTTAATTCAAAAATATTATGTCACGCCCCGAGTTCGAAAAACAGAGTCTAATTTTTTTTTTTTTTATCAGAGTTTAAAAGCAAGCCAGGGCACGACAGACCGCCACATATATAGAAAATTTCCAATCCCCTTGGATTGAGCCTTTTCTATACATGCACGGCTCAACAATGGCAAACCACATCAGAGTAGTCTAAACTACGATCTCTAAAGAAAGATTAAACAGATTACAACAACTTATTACAATTATTACAACTTGAATTACATGCTTAATAAACTAATAAAGATAAACAACGGCTGTCCAGGGTCAAAGCTATCGCAGAATCTCACCAACACGTCCCGACTTCCCAACACCCAATCGACCTGAAAAATGGTCACCCATGGGGTGCCGACTTCCCAACACCCAATCGACCTGAAAAATGGTCACCCATGGGGTGTGAGATACATCGACAGTGTATCACAGTGGGCACGACGAGCCGAGAAATAGCAGATCGTACCAACTGGCATACAATAACTAGCAGATAGTAAGAAATCAGTAGGTAAGGCAGGTATAACAAGCTGATAACTGAATAATCATGAATACAGTGCTGAGCATAACAGGATACTAAACTATCATAATAAGAGCATGTTGATATATATATTGAACAAGAACTGAGAAATCATAAGATGATAATGATAAACAGGCAAGCAATGCATCAATGGTAGAATAACAAAATACCCAATCAAAGCCACCATATTGGTCAACACGACCTCAAGAAAAATTCCACCTGTACACCAATCTGCTGTCATAACCCCAACGGGCTCACGGGTCCTTCCTCTAGACCACTTTACCGGTAAAGAACAATACTCACGGGGCGCGCCCCCGGCAATGTTCGTGAAAGAACAGCTGGCTCTGTGGAGATCAAAATGCTAATGCTTAAGCTCACGGTCCACCGACTGGGTAATCGGCAACAAGCCGGGAAATCCCAACAGGGATGCGATAGCAGAAAGCCAACAAATCTCGACTCATGGTAAACGGCAACAAGCCGGGAAATCCCAACAGGGATGCGATAGCAGAAAGCCAACAAATCTCGACTCATGGTAAACTGAATCTCAACATATGCAAGATATAACTAAACAATCACTATAACATGGATCAGGATATACTGATAATCAAGTAAAGGTGTGCAAGCTAGCTAATGACCAATCAAGCATGGCAAATGTCCATGAATAAAATCATAATATCTGGAAGCAAGCTAAGGATCAATCATGCAGGGCATAATATAAACTGATAACTGATAAAGATCATAAGTAAGACAAATCTAGCAATATGAGGTAATGCTGATCAATAAAAAGGCAGGCTCAATAAGAAATCTAGGCAATAACAAGAACAGGGGTCCGACCAATTACGATACCCCAGAGGGCCGAAATGATAAAGCCCGGACCGAAGATAAACCCACCTGTGTGCAGGCGAACTATCGACTCCAACAGAATGCTCGAAGACTGTGCCAACCTGAATCATATGCTTTGATCAGGGAACAACTCACACATACCCAAACCACAGACTCACTACTCTTACTTAAACTTGGATCTTTTCCAGATTGACGTCAAATTTACCAAAATACCCCTCCCGAAAATTCATTTTAGATTTTCGGGAGATACGGGCATCAACCCTATGCCGCTGGCTCAACCAGATTCTACTGGGACACATCAGACAGCAAGGCGTAATCGCCGCAATTCCTCGAATTGCGTGATTACCACCGGGGTGCCGTTAAACCGACGATTTTGTCGATTTACGGACTAATAACCAATTTCTGCTCAACGAGAGCCATTGGATTTCTAACGAAAAGCTTAGAGATCATTGACACACTGCCCGAGACAGCACATGAGGTTACAATTTCATTTAGACCCCTAGGGTTTCCAGAAATTGCACTTTTATGCGTATTTGAGAGCTGTTTTTTGCCCGTTCTAATTATCGGAACATCATTTTAACGAACCGTCACCTCCAGTAGGTGGCCCTCGACTCGCTGAACACCGTGCTCACCATTTGGCAGTAGCACGGTACCCGAGAAAAACTTTGGGTCATAATTTACCTTGCTAACATAGGCTAAATCGCATTATCTTTGCATTTAATTTTTTTTCGACTCGACCAAACCAATTTATGAGGCGAGCATCGCGTTCAGTGACCTCAAAATAGCCAGAAGCTCACTGTCGCGAAGTTTCATAATGCCCAAAACAGTCCCATAGCCATTCATCTAAACCTAGAGCTCCAACTTGCAAAAACTTCTAATCTACTTGTGCCATCACCAATTAAACTTGAGCACCTTGCTCAGGACATCTCAGAGGCTCAAGGGCTTGCTATTGTGCAACCCCAGATGCTGCAGGATCCATAGATCCAAGTTGCAAGCTCTCTAATGGACAAGAATGCTTCACACAAAAATCCACTCAGCCCAAAATCGGATCTGAAGTGAGCATCAAGCTCAGGGGAATGTGTGGAGGTCTTTTCTACTTTTCTGGATGCTTAACCGTTGCTAAAACTCATTTTTGGGTTCTTTGAGGCACTTCAACAAACAATTTGGTGGGCACTACTTCTAAACATGCAACCAACCCAAACCCAAGCAGCAACTCACCAACCGTGGGTTCCTGAGTGAAATGGACAGCACCATAAGCTTCTTAGCAAGATTTTAAGAAGTTCTGGGCAAGTCATGCCCGTCGGCGATCGCCGGACGGTCGGCCGCCATTAATGGCTGCGAGCTCCCCATTGGCCATTAATGGTGATTTCCCAATAATGGGCTCTCGGCCACATGCAACAGCACCTACAGGTGCATCTCCACCCCACGAAGCTCACTGGGCTCGTGGTCGACGGCGAGGCACGGCGGCGGCGGCGGCGCAAGCTCGGCCCGAGCTTCCACCAACAATGGTGGATCTCCACCAAGGCTGCATGGACTCCATGCAAGAGCATGGATGGGATCCCCTTGATCCCAGAAAGCTTACCGACCATGTCCTCCCCGCCGGCAACGGCCGGATGCCCGGCCACCATGACTCGAGCTCAAGCTCAGTCATCCATGGCAACTCTAGTTTTGGGCTGCATGGATGCCATGCAAAGGCATGGTTGGACTCTTCTCACACCCAGGAAGCTTCTCGGCCAAGTGGCCGGAGGTGGGGAGCGACGCCGGCGCCGGAGCAAAAAGCTCGGCCGAAGCACAATAACCCGAAAACTAGGGTTTCGATCTGCGACGCGCTCACTCGACCAAACTCCCTCAAATTTTGTGGAGATGATCTACAGATCATACCGTACAAGGCCATCATTTTATTTTGGCGTTTGAGCCATCGGTTGCGACGTACGGCCGCGGCGGAGCTAAATAGGGTTCCGGTGAGGAGCTTTCTCCCGCCGGCAACCGGCCGCGCATGGAGGCTCGGGGCTTGGCAGGGAGCATCTATAGACTCTACAGAGTCGACTTCCAAAGGTCCTGTGTGCTAAAAACCAAAGGTGGAAGAGACTCACCTTCGCCGGAGTTGGAAAAGATGGGTTGAGGCCGGTTCTCCTCCCCCGCGACGCGCAGCCTCCCAGCAAGCTCGACCTTGATCTCCAAACACAGGAGAACACACCAGAGGCCACAGGAAGAAAACTAGAGGGACCTGGAGCAACCTTCTCTCCTTCACTCTCTCTCTCGGATTGGGATGTGAGGGAAGACCCTTGGTGATTCCGAGCTTAAAGGGGAACGGCTCTGCTACTTCATTGCACCCCAGGGAAACTTTAAAAGCTTCCAAAGATGCCTTGTAACACCCCCCCCCCCCCCCCCCCCCCCCCCCCCCACGGGAAGCCCAAAAGACCCAAGCCAAAAATATCTATATGCAACAATATGCCAATACCCCCTTGCACAGTCAACGAACCACACTTAGCTCCCATCCGTAGGTCACAATTGTAGTCATAACCGTCCCCAAAAATTCTGTTAATTTTTGGTACATAAAATATAGGGTTTCTTGCAAAAATACCCTATTTTTTGACGTATTTTACGTATTTCGAGACGAACGGGTTGTCAAAATGAAAAATGGACTTCGCCACGACGTCCGGCTCGTCGAGACCTATCAAGTAGCGTATTCTCTTTCTTGACTCGGTGCTCCTAAAAATTCTCGGGCCATAAGATACTGTGCATTTACTGTATTACACGCACTTCGATGCACCAGAGTCGTCAAATGCGAATTTCGTCCGCACCATTGCGCTCAGAATGTCGAAATTAGCTAGAATTGACTACTCATACTGCTATGTTTGGGCTTTAGACAGTGAAACGGTTGACGATTGATCGAGAGGGAACCGAATTCAAAGGTTACTATTCACAACTTAAGTTGTGGGCCCCGTAACTTCTTCGCTGATTTGCGGAAGATCCGACCGTCGGATCGAGAATATATGAATATCAATCTTTCTTGTTTCGACGAGACGGTCGCACTGGTGATCTCAGATTTTCGAGATCAGACCCCGATCAAAAGTCGATATTTTTTTGGGCCACTTTTTTTTTTTCCACTAAAAATTATCTATTTTTGCCAATTTAATAATCCGGAAATTATTTAAACTTTAAAGATTCAGTTTCAAAAATCACGGTTACTACATATTATGCATTTTAATATTCTTTGCAATTGCCGCTATAGGTTCTATTTAATAGTCATTTAGTATGTTTTTAGTGGTAATTATAGATAATTATAGTGGCATTTATAATAGTTGCTATTGAATAGTCTTTAGTGGTAATTATAGATAATTATAGTGGCATTTATAATAGTTGTTATTGGATAATATTTAGCGGCATTTGTTTAGACTTTTACCAACCGTCGGAACAAGTGCCGCAATATCTTTTACTGACCCTACCAATAACAGCAATTATTATAATTGCCTTAAAACTATTTAGCGGCAATTATAATCGCCGGGAATTTAAAAAATAATCACCGCTAAAATCCAAATTTGTTGTTAGTGACATGAGATGACATACTTATTTAGAAGATATATAGAGAGTCTGCAATACCAAACACGTCTAAATTTTTTAATAATTAATTGAAGGGTTAAGAAAGGATAATAAACTGTAGCAACGAATAAAATAATCCTAAGGACCACTAGGCTCACTAGCTATGCCGATACCTCACGTACCGTAACGACCGTTACCTTCAACTTTTCTCTCCGTTTTGGTCATTTTGGCTAACTTTGTGACAAAAAGGGGGAGAGAATATTAGAACAGTTGAACAATGAAACTATGATTGTCCAGTTGTGAACCATGAAGGTAAGAACAGTTGAACAATGAAACTATGATTGTCCAGTTGTGAACCATGAAGGTAAGTAGAACTTCAACTTTTGGTTTTCGGTTTTCTTTTGTGATTGCATGCATGACTCGACTAATTATTCGATTAACTATTTGGACATGTAATATAACTAACAAGTTGATGTTCACTAACAAGTTTGTGACATTTGGATTTTGATTGCATAGAAGATATGTTGGTGTTTAACTATGATCAAATTACATATCTGAATATATAAATGTCATGGTAAGTATAAATGAGTATAAACTTCATCTCTGTGTGTGGTTTTTGAATGACATACAATTCTTTAGGTATCTAACGATTTCTTTTGTCAAGAATGATTTCTTTTGCAGAGAGTACAGATGTCTAAGTCTAGAGTCTGTTTTAGGAGTTTAACTCATGTATCTATCTTTATTTGGATCTCATTGTAAATTTTTGTTGTATGGTGATATCAACAAAAATATCTTTTTGAATTTTCTTGAGTGGATTTGTGTTTTGTCACGAAACCGCCAAAGGGGGAGATTGTTACGGAATTTGAGTTGGCGTATTTCGTGAATTCGGTTAAGTCTTGAAGATTGAAGATAAAGAAGGTTGGATCATATAACTCAATCTCATGAAAGAAGAATTCAAAAGGATCAGGTATGTTTAACTAATTATCTTTGGTGATCCGAATACTTCTTATAGTGTAGAAACACTTGGATGAATTTTTAATTGCATAAAAATCAAAAACTGGACATGGGACATGTTCAGGATCCGGATCAGACACTTCGATCCGGATCCCGAAGGGTGTTTGTTCATACGCAAATTCAATCCGGATCGTAACCTCCTTTGATCCGGATCCCGAACACTGCTTTTACCATGATTTATGAACGATCCGGATCAGGCTTTTCAATCCGGATCCCGAACGTTGGTGTTTGGTGAAATTGTATGAACGATCCGGATCAGGCACTTCGATCCGGATCCCGAACCTTTGTTTTTCTGGAAACTGTCTGCCTCGCTACTGCAATCCGGATCGCCGAAGTCCGATCCGGATCGCCGTCCTGAAAAATTTCAGAAAAGGTTAGTTTTTGATTCTTATCCTCTTCCAATGGTTTCTAACCTATATATAGACCCTTTAATTCATCTTTTAGGGTAACCACGAAAAAGGGAAAAAGACGACCGAAATAGATAGATCCACAAATAGAGAAGAAAGGAAATACTAGATTTAATTCTATGTTTCTTCATCTATTTTATTAATTTGATTCTAGGTTTACCAAACTCAGATTTTGAGTAGAATGAAATTAATGAATACTTAGATGGTATTTCCGATCTATTTCTAATCTAAGTATTCGGCGGATCATCACCACCCAAAAATAACGATTTCCCCAAAATCGGCGCGTGGACTCGCGTGGCCTTGTGGATTCAAGGTGCTACTGCTCTCGTGGATTCGGAGCGAGGTACGTTCGTGGATTCGAAGCGTGCTACTAGGTGAAGATAGTGGATTCGGTCGGACGTCGTGGAGTCGACGTTGGACGTCGTGGATTCGGCGTTGGACGCAGATCGTGGATTCGAGAAGCGTTGCGGAGCGAGCGGAGAAGATCAACTAGGAGCGTATGGAAAAAGGTTGAGTCGTCTGTGAGTACGGTATATCACCTTTGTACGTGTTATAATTCTAGTGGATTTCACCGTGTTATCGGTCCCGTGGTTTTTTACTCCGGTTTGGAGTTTTCCACGTAAAAATCTCTGCGTGTTATTTATTTTTCCGCATTGGGTTTTATATCGCAAAGATTTTTGAGTGTTTATTGTTTACACCTATTCACCCCCCTCTAGGTATTTTTTTCCCTATTTAGATCCAATTATACATAACCCAACAGCGGATTCATCCTCCATAGACGTTGATGAGAATCTATCAATGGAGGATTTCGAGAAGCAACTTGCACTCTTGACGAGGGAATTTCGCCGAAACTTTCGAAGGGGTAACTCAAGCAAATCTTCATCCTTCGTAAAGTCGAAGAAAGGCAAAGGATCTTCAAGCTTTAAGTCAAGAAAGCAAGAGAGTTTTTCAAAGGACAAGAAAAACTCGGAGGGACAAATCCATTGCTTCAAGTGCCGAGGCTACGGTCACATCTCAACGAAATGTTCCAACAAGAATCTGTCAAAGAAGAAGGCGATGCAAGCTGTCACTTGGGATGACACCTCAACTTCCAATGAGTCATCTTCTAGTGATGAGGATAACAACGCAACGGCATTCCACGCGTCCACAACTTCACCTTACGTGTGCTTTATGGCAAGTACATCCGGTTCATTATCCAACTCCTCCCAAGTTGAAAAGAATGCAACGGACGATGAACCGAGTAATTCCGAAGGTGAAGACTTTGCTTTTGCCTATCATAAGCTTTTAAAGGATTCAAAGAAGTTGGCAAAGCAAAACAAGAGTTTGAGAAGAAGATTGCAGGATCTCGAAGAAGAAGCAAAAAGGGCAACTTCTCTCTCAAACGCTCTTGAAGTGGAAAGGGACAATTTGATCAAAGTAAATGTTTTCCTTCAAGAGAAGAACGAGCATTTCGAGAAGGAACACAACAAATTGGTGGATAAAGCTAATTACTTCTTGAAGCTCTACTCCGAGGCTCGACAAGAGAAGATGGAAATGACGAAGACCATATTCCAACTTAAGGATGATTTGAAGCGATTTTCTTCAGGAAGGAACAAGTTGGATAAGATGCTTGGTCTTGGTCAAACGAATCGTTTGGGCCTTGGATACAATCGAACTGGAGACAGTCCTAGTTCGAGTGAAACAATTTTTGTGCCCCAGTCGGCGTCTCCTCCTCCGACGAAAATCAATGCATCCAACGACAACAAGCCTACCTCACCTACTTTGGGTTCAACAAGTACAAAGGTATGTTTTCGTTGTGGTCTTGCAGGGCACATAAGAAGAGATTGCAAGATTGGAGCGAAACGATCAAATCAAGCGCCTCTTGCAATAACTACCAACAAGTTCATCCCCCGGAAATCAAAGAAGAATCTTTCAAAAGAAAAGAATAGTGGTAGTACACCTAACAAGACGACATCAATGAAAAGTGATCAATTGAACAAGACGCATTCACCAAGGAGAATAACTTCACAATCATTGCCAACGTACTCCAAAACTCAAAAGGTTTGGGTGCGCAAAGGTGAAATCTTCCATTGTCTTGTCGTTCATACTTCACTGCATGCTTATGACAACTCGTCTTGGTATCTGGATAGTGGATGCTCCCGTCACATGACCGGTGACAAAAATTGTTTTCAAACTTTAGAGAAAACCTCCGGAGGACTTGTAGTTTTCGGAGACGGTCGTTCTTCAAAAATTATTGGAAAAGGGACAATTACTATTCCAGAAGGCCCAGTTTTGAACAATGTTTTATTTGTTGAAGGGCTTAAGACTAACCTCATTAGCATTAGTCAACTATGTGATAATGGCTTTTCAATTAATTTTTCTTCTGCTGAATGTATTGTAACTGATAAGGACCATTTATTCTTTTTGAAATGGGTTAGGTCTGAAAATAATTGCTATGTAGTTCCTAACAAAATTTCTGTAGTAACCGTGATTTTTAAAATCCAAAATTTAAGTTTAAATAATTTTCTGGATTATTTAAATGGCAAAAAAATGAGAAATTAGTAGAGTAATAGTGGCCCTAAAATACCGACTTTTGATCGGAGCCTGATCTCGAAAATCTGAGATCACCATTGCGACCGTCTCGTCGAAACATGAAAAATTGATATACATATGTCTTCGATCCAACGGTCGGATCTTCCGCAAAACAGCAAATAAGAAGTGGGTCCCACAACTTAAGTTGTGAATTGTAACCCCTGATTTAAATTCCCGTTTGACCACTATTGGCTGATTCACTGTCTGAAACTCTGACATAGGGGTATGAGTAGTCGAACCTAGCTAATTTCTATGTTCTGAGCGCAATGGCACTGACGGATTTCGCGTTTGGCGATCCAGGTGCATCGAAGTGCGTGCGTCGGATTGTGACATACAGAACAAGATGGCTCGATATTTCATACGAACGCCAAATTAAACAAGAAAATACGCTACTTGACAGGTCTCGACGAGCCGGACGTCGTGGCGAAGTCTGTTTGGCATTTCGATGAGCGGATTTTCTCGAAATATGTGAAATGCACTGAAAAAGGGGGTATTTTTGAGAAAACTATAATATTTTATGTACCAAAAATTAAGGGGCTTAAACCATAAGGTGTTGGGTGCATTTTGCACCTATTGTGAAGAACTCGGAGGTTAGGGTAAGGTCTGAACCGGGTTTGAGGTTATTTTGCAAGAATCTTGCATTTAATGCCAAGTGGCTCTTGGGTTCCTTTTGGGTGTAACACGAGGGGTCTCTGGGTGTAATACGAAGCATCAGCCTCCTCTGCATCTCCACTTAATGCCTGGGTTACTGGGGTGGCCGAGGACATAAGCCCATTGAGAGATAATCCGAGAGAGAAGGAGAGAGAGGAGGAGAGTGAAGAAAGGTTGGAACCAAACTTTTCTAAAGTGGATCTGGAGTTCTTGAGGTGTTCCTCTGTGACTGGAAGAGTACCTGGGTGCTTTCTGTGGCCGCGCAAGGGAGGAGGACTGAAACCGGCTTCTTCCTCTCTTCATCAACTCCGGCCAAGGTAAGAACTCCTTAACTCCGGTTTGTTTGAGCCCGAGACCTCTAGTAGTAGTTAATATAGGTTCCTAGGATGCTCCCTGCCAAGCCCCAAGCCCCCATGCACGTTGCATGGCCGGCGGGAGAAAAATATGGCCGGAAACCTATCTTAGCTCCGCCGCGGTCGTTCTTTGCAACTAATGGACCAAAAAGGAAAATAAAATGATGGGAATAAACTGTAGGACCCATAGATTAATTCTGCAAAGTTTGAGCAATTATGGTAGAGTGTCTTTGAATAAAATCAAAACCCTAGTTTTCGGGTTTTTGCATGTTGGCCGAACTCTCAACTCCGGCGCCGGCGAGCTCCTCCGACGCCGGCCACCTACCTAGAAGTGTTGCTGGGACCCAGATGATCCCAACCATGCTTTTGAATGGCTCCCATGCAGCCCGAATGAGGATCGGCCATGGATGACCCGAAATTGGAACCCAACGTCGCCGCCAGCGATCCGGCCACCTCCGGCCGGGAAGGAAGGGTCGGGAAGCTTTGTATGGACTAGAGGAAGCTTCCATATAAGTTGGAAGACTTCTTATGGCTTCTGTAAAAATCCGCCATTAACGAGCTTGAGCTCCAAAATGGAGCTTTGCTCCCCGCCGCCGCCGCCGCACCCCGTGGCCGGGCACGGGTATGGAAAGCATCAGTGATGTAATTAGAACCTGTTGGTGCATTTAGTTGGAGCCCAGAAGCTCTGGGAGAGTGATCACAAATTTCAAGGTTTGGCTCCATCATCTTCTTCATGTGAACGGCTAAATCTGGGAGCAAACCTGGAAATTTGTTGGAGAGAAACATAGCTACAAACACTAGAAACGTTTCCCTCCAAGTTTGATGCCCTCTGGTCCAGTAATTGCAGAGATCCATTTCACATGGTAGCTTGTGTTAGTGTTAACAAATTGTGCCCACCAAATGTTTGATTTAATGCCACAGTGAAGAAAACTTTAGAATTTGAATTCACTGTAAATATGAAAGTTGTTTCTAATGATTCCCTGAGCTTGATGCTCACCTCAGATCAAAATGATTCTGTGTGGAGTTATAATTGGAGCAATGTGAACCTTTAAATAAACATGGCATGGGTTCTGCTTGAACCAGCACACCTGGGTTCCAACCAGGGTGAGCACTGTGGTCCTAGCATGGTTTAGACCAACTTTGATATACAGACTTTTGCTGTTTGATGTTGGGATTAAAATGTGTAGTTAAATCAACTTAAAAATGTAAAGTGGGAACAAAACTCTGTTCTAGGCTGTTTGCAAAGCTGTGACAATGAGTTCTTAACTAATCTGGGGTCACTGAACGCGATGCTCGCGTTAAAAAACTGATTTTGGTGATCCAGAGAAACAAAAATGCATATAGGCTATGATGGAAGAGTATTTTATGGCCCGAAGTTTTCCTCGGGTCCCGTGCTGCCGCAAATTGGTGAGCACGGTGTTCAGCAAGATAAATGTCACCTGCTGGAAGTGACGGTTCGTTAAAATAAATCTTCAGTTGAAAGAACGAGCAAAAACAGTGCTAAAAAGATTATGTTGGTCTAAGTGTGATTGTCAAACACTGAGGTTAAGTAATTAAAAGGGTTAAGTTGACTTGAAATAAGTTAAAATCGATCCCTGATCAATATGTTTGATTCAGGTCTGTCCAGTTTGCATCTGGTTCTGAGCGTACAGTTGATTCAGTCTAGTCGCCTGCGATTTGACATGTGGGTTTATCTTCGGTCCGGGCTTTATCATTTCGGTCCTCTGTGTACGGTATTGGTTGGACCCCTGTTTTTGGTAGCTTAAATATTACTTTGAGCCTGCCTTCCTTTCGTTTCAGTTTATACTGCTTCATGCCTGAGTTATAACTTTTATCAGTTATCTGTTGCTTTACATAGTGCTTCCAGTATTTCATATCATTATTCTGGACATTGCCATGCCTGATTGGTCATTTGCTAGGTTATATACCTGATTATCAGTACTTCCTGATTATATCTGATCCATGATATTTAGTTGCTGCTTATTCTTGCATATGAGTTGAGACTCAGTTGATTCTGATATTGCATCCTTGATTGGATTGTGTTGAGCTTGCTTTTCTGTTGATCAAATATTACACTGCTGAACACATAATTTTAATCAACTAATGTTTTACTGAACGTCGTAGGGTCGCCTGAGTCTGTTCTTGTTTGATAGGACAAAGGCATTGCTCTTCGAAGTTTGGGCCTAAAACCTGTTTTCAAACTAGTTTCCACAAAAATGTGTGTTTAGTTTTGTATGTTTGGTTGGTCTGCATGATTGAGTTGAGATTTGCTGTTGATCTTATGTTGAGTTGAGATTTGCTTTTGATCTTGCATATGAGTTGAGATTAGTTGCTGATTATTTCTGCATGAGAATTGAGATTCAGTTGATTTCATCCCAGTGGGGATTTCCCGGCTTATTGTCGATTACCCGATCAGTGGACCGTGAGTTTGAGCATTTGCATTTGATCGCCCACACCATTGTACTTCACGAACATTGCCGGGGTCGCGCCCCGTGGAAATGTTCTTTACCGGTAAAGTGGTTAGCAGTGGCAACCCGTGACCCCCAGGGGGGGAATGTCAACCCGCTGGTGCCAAGTGGGCAGTTTTGCCTAAGGTCTTGTGGGACCAATATGGTGGCTTGTAATTGGGTAATTTGATATATCATGCATATGTTGCTTTTAGTCTGCTTTCGTCTTATCTCATGATTCCAGATTTGGTTTGAAGATATTCTTTGGTCAACATATCCATTTGTTTGATACCCGCCTATACAATTATTCAACATGCTTGGTTCATTATATTCCTGTCAAGATTATACATATTCATGTTGGTTATTCATTCGCTTCATAAATGCTTACCTAATGTGATCTTTACAATCCGCTAGTATTGTATACCAGTAGGTACGATCTGCTATTTCTCGGCTCGTCGTGCCCACTGGGATACACTCCGGTGTGTCTCACACCCTCGGGTGACTGTTTTTCAGGTCGAGCGGGTGTTGGGATGTCGGGACGAATTGGCGAGGTATCGATATAGAGGTTGACCCTGGACAGCCGAAAAGTTATGTAATAGATGTTAGAGAGAAAGGAAATTGTATTTCAGTTGTATATTTGTAAAGATAGTTGTAAAGTTTACTTGTTACTGTTATTTTGTAGTACGTAGTTAGTACTCTGATGTTTGTTGCAAAGCTAGCCGTGCATATATAGAAAAGGCTCAATTCCATAGGGGATTGGGACTTTTCTATATATGTGGCGGTCTGTCATTGCCCTGGATGATTTGCAACTCTGATTAAAAAAAAAAAAAATTTATACACTGGTTTTTGAACTCGGGGCGTGACAATTTCTGAACATTGTAACCTAGTATCACTAGATAATGAAACTCTTTGGCATGAAAGACTAGGTCATATTAATTTTAAGGAACTAGCTAGAATTTCTAATAAAGACGTGGTTAAGGGAGTTCCTAAGCTATCTTTTAAAGAAAACATTGTGTGTGGAGGTTGTCAAAAGGGAAAACAATCAAGGGCCACACACAAGAATTTAAACCACGTGGGAACCAAACAACCACTTGAATTATTGCACATGGACTTAATGGGACCGACTCGTCAACCAAGTTTGGGAGGTAAATGGTACATTTTTCTTATGGTTGATGATTTCTCTAGATTTTCTTGGGTAACATTTTTAAAGAGAAAGCAGATACTTTCGATTCTTTTCATGAGATATGTCATCGTGTTATGATTGAGAAAAATGAAAAGATCGTTCGTGTTCGAAGTGATAAAGGTGGAGAATTTATAAATTCAAAATTCATTGATTTTTGCACTTCCAATGGCATAAAACATGAATTCTCTGCACCCTATACACCTCAACAGAATGGTGTAGTTGAGCGCAAAAATAGAGTAGTACAAGAGATGACGCGTGTTATGCTTCACAGCCGGAAACTCCCGTTACATTTTTGGGCTGAAGCAGTTAACACCGCAGTCTACGTAATCAATCGTGTTTATTTGCGCCCGGGTACTTTAAATACACCATATGAGCTATGGTTTTGTAGAAAACCAAATATTAAGTATTTTCGAATCTTTGGGAGTCACTGTTACATTTTACGTGATCGCAAAAATCTTGGAAAATTTGACTCTCGAAGTGATGAAGAAATTTTCATGGGTTGTTCTACAAACAGTAGAACATATCGGGTTTTTAATCTCGAATCTAAAACGATGGTAGAATCTTTTAATGTTAAAGTAGATGAAGCTTTTTATTTTTCAACTGATAAATCTACTCCTGATATCTCTATTGATGATGATACTCCTGTAAATGATAATGCATCTTTCATGATAATTCTTCCGATAATGTTGATGCATCTCATGGTTCTTCTAGTTTATCTGATATGCAGGAATCATCACACATACCTCCGAGCACTCCGTTACCTCAAACGCTACGTATCTCCAAGGATCATCCAGAGTCAAATATTATTGGAGACCCACAAGAAGGAGTCAGGACTCGGAGACAGTTGGTTTGTGGAGTTGCGTGTTATGTCTCCATGTTGGAACCAAAGAATGTCGATGAGGCTCTTCAAGATGATTATTGGATTGAAGCTATGCAAGAAGAGCTCCATCAATTTGAAAGAAACAAAGTCTGGGAACTAACGAAGCCTCCGAAGCAACACAACATAATTGGTACTAAGTGTATTTTCAAGAACAAGAAAAATGAGGATGGTACCATCATTAGGAATAAAGCACGTCTAGTTGCTCAGGGCTATTCACAAATTGAAGGTATAGACTTTGATAAGACGTTCGCCCCGGTAGCTCGTCTCGAGTCAATTCGCATCCTTTTCGCAATTGCTTGCCATTTCAAGATTAAACTCTTTCAAATGGACGTTAAGAGCGCCTTTTTAAATCGTTTTCTAAATGAGGAAGTTTATGTGGCTCAACCGAAAGGTTTCATTGACCATAAACTATCTAACCATGTTTTTCGATTGAAAAAGGCTCTTTAGGGTCTAAAACAAGCACCGCGAGCATGGTACGAAAGGTTGACAAAGCACCTTTTGGAAAAGGGCTACACTCGAGGGGGAGCGGATTGGACACTCTTTGTGAAGCATTTTCAGGAAAACTTCATTGTGGCACAAATCTATGTCGATGACATTGTATTTGGAGCAACAAGGAATAATGATGCTTCAAAATTCGCTGAAACCATGGAAAGCAAATTTGAGATGTCCATGTTGGGCGAGCTAACATACTTTCTTGGATTGCAAGTCAAACAAAGTGAAGAAGGCATTCATCTCTGCCAATCCAAGTATGCAAAGGAGTTGGTCAAGAAATTCGGTTTAGAAAATTCTAAAGACTTTCCGACTCCAATGGGAACTAGCAACAAGGGATTAGGAAGTGAATCTCTCAGTGAAAGTGTAGACGAGAAGCTTTATCGCAGCATGATTGGAAGTCTACTCTATCTCACGGCTAGTCGCCCGGACATATCCTTTAGTGTTGGGATTTGCGCGAGATATCAATCAGCACCAAAGGAAGTTCACCTGAAAGCGGTGAAAAGGATCATCAGGTACATCAAAGGAACATTAAATTTCAGAATTTGGTATCCTATGGGCACAACTCTCGACATAATAGGATACTCATATGCCGATTGGGCAGGATCCGTGGATGATCGGAAAAGCACGAGTGGTGCATGTTTTTACCTTGGCCATTGTCTTGTCGCATGGCATAGTAAAAAGCAAAACTGCATTGCACTCTCGACAGCCGAAGCAGAGTACATTTCAGCAGGAAGTTGTTCGACATAATTGATATGGATGAAATGCGTTTTGAGCGACTTCCGAATTCCTGCGACTTCGGTAACTATTCTTTGTGACAACACTAGTGCTATAAATATCTCTAAAAACCCTGTGTTGCACTCAAGAACAAAACACATTGAACTTAGATATCATTTTCTAAGAGAGCTAGTTGAATCAAGTATTCTTCAAATTTCTGATGTTTCAACTGAAGATCAATTAGCCGATATTTTAACAAAACCTTTGGATCAAAAACGGTTTATTCATTTGCGTAAAGCAATTGGAATGCTTCCTTTGAAATAACACTTTTTGAAACCATTGCTTAGGTTAGGTTTTGTTTTGTGTTTCTGTTCTTTATCTATGCTTGTACATAGAACATTAACTGAGCATATGTTATTGACTTTAATTGCATCCTTTCATGCTTTAAGAAATTTATTATGATTTGGATATCATGATAATTTATTTGATGCAATGATCATTTATATCAATTAGTTCATCTTTAATTGATCAAAGTCAATTTCTCTCTCAAATGATCTCTTGGTATAGTTTTTATCATATTTGAAAATTGAGTTAAGTATGAACACGAGATCAATTTTTGGTTGAATACTTCATATCTTAAATAATTGATAGCCAATTGATGGGGAGTTTATTAAAAATTTTATGCTCAAAAGATGTGGAAAGAGTTACATCCCAATGAGGAGTGTGAAAACTACCACCACATGGAGGAAAGAGCTACCACCTCGGTCGTCCGAGTACTGTGTGCAGTTACCACATGTATACCAAGCATGATTTTTCTTGTTGATTAAATAAAATACTTTGTGGAATACTTGACTCTGTCTATACCTTGTATTCATTTGATTAACGAATATTTGGGCTTCGATTTCTGAAAATTCGATTTTAGGGCAAATTTTAGGAATTTTTTAAAATCATGGGATTGATCTATTTTTAAAATTCTTTTTGCAAATCTAACTTGATTCCTAGTCTCTATACATGATAAAGATTGTTTGGGTATGATTTTTTAAAATTTTAAAATTAAACAATTTTTTTCATGTTTTTGAGTTCTTGCTCACAGGTTGATTTTTGAAAATCTTTCAAATGGCATTTGCTTGGTTGATTGTGTTTATCACAGCAATGGTCAGCACACGAGCGACAATAAAAAAGGAGCAAGATAGTGAAAGTCAGGAAGAAACAAAGAATGTTCTTCAAGATGATTCAGAATCTGACAAAGAAGATTGGGAAGAATTTTGCAGGGAAGCACAACAGATTGTTGACGACGAAGATAGGTTCGCATTAAAGAACAAAGAACCTATGAAATCTTGTTCAACATTTAAGAAGTATGCTAGACGGAAGAACACAAGGGGTAGTGGTGTCACGCCCCGAGTTCAAAAACCAGTGTATAAATTTTTTTTTTTTTTTTTTTTTTTTTTTTTTTTTTATTTAAATCAGAGTTGCAAAAACAGCCAGGGCAATGACAGACCGCCACATATATAGAAGAGTCCCAATCCCCTATGGAATTGAGCCTTTTCTATATATGCACGGCTATCTTAGCAACAATCATCAGAGTACTAACTACGTATTACAAATAATAATACAAATATCTTTATCATAACTTTACATTAAATACATCTGAATACAACATGAATTAACTATTTCTAAAATACACGGCTGTCCAGGGTCAACCTCTATCACGGAATCTCTCCAACACGTCCCGACATCCCAGCACCCGCTCGGCCTGAAAAACAGTCACCCGAGGGTGTGAGATACACCGGAGTGTATCCCAGTGGGCACGACGAGCCAAGAAATAGCAGATCGTACCTACTGGTATACAATACTAGAGGATAGTAATAATCAGGGGTTAGAATAATCAGATAGGCAATCATGAAGATCAACAGATATATAATCACAGTTAGGATATGCAGATATATAACTGGTGCTGTAAAGAAAGCAAAACTTATAATCTGGGTACAAGCATAGGAGATACTTTTAGCAGAATTTAAAATAGGACAAACATGTATCAGGATAATATACGCATCAAGGAGTAGGACAATCAGCAAGATAACAATGAAACTATAATCAAAGGCATCACAAAGAATCATATACAGGTAGATAGCTAGAAGCCAGATCAAAGAATCAAGGAAGTATGTTAAAGTAACTTAACAATACATGCATCAAATAAATGAAAACACAAAGACCCAATCACAAGCTACCATATTGGCCTTCACAAGACCTCAGGCAAGGCTGCCCACTTGGCACCACCTGGTTGACATTCCCTTCATAAGGGTCACGGGTTGCCATAGCTAACCACTTTACCGATAAAGTACACCGCTACGGGGGATCAGTCCGCTGGTGTACGTGAAGAACAACGGTGCGGGCGAATCATATGCAAATGCTCAAACTGGCGGTCCACTGACCGGGTAATCGGCTACAAGCCGGGAAATCCCCACTGGGATGCAATGACAAGATCAACTGAATCTCAACTCTCATGCAAGACCAAGGCAAATCTCAACTCAACATAAGCTCACAGATAAACTCAACTCAATCACACAAACCAACCAAATGATACAAAACTAAACACATATTTTTAAGAAAACTATTTTGAAAAATCCAAACCTCGAAGAGCGTTGCCCTCGTCCTATCAAACAAGAACAGACTCAGGCGACACTACGAAGCTTGGGTTTTAGGTCCAACCTCGCAGAGCAATGCCTTTGTCCTATCAAACAAGAACAGACTCCGGCGACCCTACGAAGCTCGGTAAAAACATTAGTTGATTAAATCTATGCGTTCAGCAGTGTATTACTTGATCAGCAGAACAAGCAAGCTCACCAATCCAACATGGAAATGTTCCAAGATAAGATATAAATACCAGAGGCACAATGAATAATCATGTAAGGCAGAATAGGACTGATAACAGGCATAGCTCAACATCTAACAACCAATCAGGCAGACTAACCCCTTATGCAACTAAACACATGTTTTTAAGAAAACCTTTGAAAACAATAGGTTTTTGGGTCCCAAACCTCGTAGAGCGTTGCCCTTGTCCTATCAAACAAGAACAGACTCAGGCTACCCTACAAGGCTTGGTAAAAATATTTATTTTAGAAGATCATGTATTTAGCAGCATAACAGGCGAACAACAAGGAAGCAAGCTCAACTATCAGATGACCAAACAGGCATGGCAATATGTAGAGCAATAATATAACCACCGGAAACAACTAATCAGCAGATATGGTAAAGATCACTAAAGAAGATCATACTCAGGCATAAAGCAGGTATAACGTAGCAAATAACTGAATCAAAGGAAGGGCAGGCTCAAGCATTGGTAGATCAATATAATAATCAAGCATAGGAGTGCAACTACGAAATGGCCAATCAGTCAAAGCAACTAACAGTAATATATATTGCAACCAAAGGCAGACAGGCTCAAGATAAACTAGGTTACCAAAAACAGGAGTCCAACCAATACCGTACACCGAGGGCCGAACTGATAAAGCCCGGACCGAAGATAACCCACCTGATATAACGCAGGCGGCTAAACTGAACCAACTCTACGCTCAGCACACCAGATGCTACCGAATAACCCTGAATGTGAATTAAGGTTCAGGAATCAACTTACTAACCAGTATATGATGTGACTTTTGCATCTAGACCCCTAGGGCTTTTAAATTTTCACTTTTAGTGCCAGTTTGGGCACTGTTTTCGCTCGTTCTTTCAAATGGAGATTCATTTTAACATTCCGTCACTTCCAACAGGTTACTTATGTCTTGCTGGACACCGTGCTCACTCATTTGTGGCAGCACGGGTCCCGAGGCAAATTTTGGCCCATAATATATGCACTAACATAGCCTAAAAGCCATTTTGTTTCTTTGGATCAACAAAACCTAATTTAAACGCGAGCATCGCGTTCAGTGACCCCAAATTAGTCAAGAACTCACTGTCGCGGCTTCGCAAACATCCTAGAACAGTGTTTGGGTCATAATTACATTTGGAGGTTGGTTTAACTACAACTTTTAATCTAATCATCATTTAATAAAACTTTGTATATCAAAGTGGCTCTGGACGGTGCCAGGATACCAGGGCTCACCTTTGGGCAGCCCAGAAACTGCTGGATCAAAGAGATCCAAAGCCTTGCTCTCTAACAAGTTCACAATGCACCAACCACTTGTCCACACAGATCAAGATTGATCTGAAGTGAGCATCAAGCTCAGGGGACTATTTGGAGCATCTTACATATTTACTGTGAAGTCTAATTCCAATTATTTCTTCATTGTGGCATTTTCACAAACAGGTGGTGTGCACCAATTACACAACACACCCGTAACCAATGTCCAGCTTTGTTCTCAGCAACCACAGCACCCGGAGTAAAACTTCTTGGATAGAATCAATCTACTAAGTTACAGGAGTATTCCCATCAACTTGGGTGCAAGTTTGCACCCACGGTTTGGCCGAGTCCAAGGTTGAAGATGATGTCCAATGCTTCGAAAATTGTGATACTTCAACCAAAGCATCTGGGACCCAGCCACTTGGCCAATTTGATGCTAAAACACCTCCCAAACCAACCTGAACCCATGCTTGGTGACGGGGTGCGGCGGCGGCGGCGGCGGTGGAGCAAGCTCGAATTGGAGCTTCTTCACCAACAATGGCAACTTTCCACTCATTGGATTTTGGGTGCAAAAGACAGCACCAATAGCTTCCTAGCAAGCTTTTAGGAAGGTCCGGACTTGTCCCCGCCGTCGGAGATCGCCGGATTGCCGGCCGCCATTAATGGCCTCAATCTCGGATCATCCATGGCCGGCCCTTATTCGGGCTGTATGGAAGCCATGCAATAGCATGGTTGCACTTCCCTTAGTCCCAGAAACATCTCTGGGCATGTGGCCGGCGGCGGTGAAGCGCGCCGGCGCCGGAGCACAAGGCTCGGCCAACTTGCAAAATTCCCGAAATCTAGGGCATAAATCTGCCATTGATCCGCTTAATCATACTCCACCAAATTTGGTGGGGTAGATCCTCATCCCCTACAGTCCATGCCTACCAAGTTTGGCTCAATTTGGCCTATTGGTTGCCGAGTTCTCTCGAGGCGGAGCTAGATTAGGTTTCCGGCCAACTTTCTTTCCCGCCGGTCATGCAACATGCATGGGAAGCTCAGGACTTGCAGGGAGCATCCTAACAACTCATAAAACCTACTGCTAGGGGTCCCGGGTCCAAACAACCTTTGGTTTGGGGATCCTTACCTTGGCCGGAGTTGGTGAAGGAGGGAAGAAGCCGGAATGGGTTCCTCTTCCACGCGCGACCACGGCAGCCACCCAGGGTAGCCCACAGGCACAAGGTAACTCCTCAGAGTCTCCAAATCCAACTTGAAGAAGTTTGGTTCCAAACTTCCTTCTCCTCTCTCTCTCTTGGTTTGCACTCAATGGGGTTGTGTCCTCGGCCAACCCAGAGCACAAGGCTTGGTCTTGAAGATGCTGAGAGGTTGGGTGACGCTTCGGACTCCCCCGACTCCTCGTGAACCACCCAAGGTAGATCAAGAGCCCTATACACTTAAATGCAAAGATACCTTTGAAAATTTTCCTCAAACCGGGTTCACACCCATTCCCAGGCTACGGGGTCCTTACAATAGGTGCATTTTGCACCCAACCCCCCATGGTTTAAGCCCCTTAATTTTTGGTACCTAAAATATATATATTCTTTAAGAAAATATTGATTTTTCGACGCTTTTTATGCATTTCGAGAAAATCCGTTCGTCGAATTGCGAAACAGACTTCGCCACGACGTCCGGCTCGTCGAGATCTGTCAAGTAGCGTATTTGTTTGGTTTGTTTGACGCTTGAGTAAAATCTCGGGCCATAAAGTTTGTCAAAAAGTGGCGCTTTGCACGCACATCGATGCACCCTGGTCGCCAAACGTGAAATCCGTCAGTGCCATCGCGTTCAGAACGTCGAAATTAGCTAGGATCCATTACTAATACTCCTATGTTCATATTCTAAAACAGTGAATCGGCCTTTAGTGTTCTAAGGGGAATTAAATTATAGTGTTTACTATTCACTTAAGTTGTGGGGCCTGCCCGCTTCTTTTCTGATTTCTGGAAGATCCGACCGTCAGATCGAAAACATATGAATATGAAACTTCTATGTTTCGACGAGACGATCGCAATGGTGATCTCGGATTTTCCAGATCAGACCCCGATCAAAAGTCAATATTTTAAGGCCACTGTTGCACTACTATCTACCAATTTTGCTATTTAAATAATTCTGGAAATTATTTAAACCTGAATTCTGGATTTTAAAATCATGGTTACTACAAGTGGACTTCATATTAATGAACCTCTTGCCGGTGCACGATCTCTACCTAGAGAATCTCCATGGATTGAAGGTAGATATGAACCATCATCATCTACGCTACCTACTTCGACCTCTAAGAAGGACGTGACAGAGGATGATACATCTATGTCCGCCATCTGTCAAGAGCAAAAACGACTATCTACAGAATAAGAAAGAATGTCACTTGATTTAAAGCATATCTCTACTGGACAACGACAGATTAAAAGGAAATGTTCAAAAATCTCAAGACTGCTTATGGAAATTTTGAATAAATTTGATTGCAGCAGTTCAGAAAGTCCAGATCTAGGATGAACAAGTTTTCCTTCTTCAGGGTATTTTGTTTATATGTTTTGTTTAGTTCTAATGCCTTCTTTTGCAGGTTTTTATTTTAAGTTCTTAGTTTTTACAAACTTTGCACTCCCTTCTTTTTAATTTTGGTTGACTTTCTATGACAAAAAGGGGGAGAGACACTTGAAACACTTGAACTTGAAAGTTTGGAGAACTTGAAACACTTGAACATTGAACTTTGAAGGTAAGTTGAAGGTAAGTTGGATACATGCCACTACTAACTATTTGACTAACTATTTGTGTCATGCTCCGGGTGTAAACCAGAACCCGGGCCCGTCCACAGATCCGCCGTGCACACAGAATTTCCCGTGTACACGAAGCGCTGGTAACCTGCTCAGATATAAAAGATATAATAAAGGAGCATAAAACAGAGCTAAAATAAAACTACAACATCTCAGACCACAGCTAGAAAGTAAAAGTACAGTAAAAACTCTCAAAATATACAAGTGTCTCTCCCAGCTCACCAAAAAGTACAAACAGCTGGCAAGAGCCAGACCCAAAATAAATTACAACTGTCTGAGAAATAAAAAGGGGTACAACTGGTACATCGCTAAGCTTGCAGTCGGGTAGATGAACTAACTAATCCACTATCCGCTTACCTCGATCTGCCCGAGACGGCCCTGCAACTCCCGCAGAAAACTCTGCAAAACAAAGGGGGAAAAGAAAAGAGAGACAATGGGGGTGAGAACTACTATATAAAACAGTAGTCTCCCCTAGTGGGCAAAACCTCAAACTCTAACGTGCCCACTAGGACTACTAGAGGCAAAAAGGGAAAGAACAGTAGTAAGCTATAAAGGCTACTGATAAGGAAAACTACCACTACTATGCCTCTAAATGCAGTATCAAACGAAATGACTGTATGAATGCATCAGAAAATAGTATCTGTCCAAATAACCCAATCTAGTACCACCAGTAAAACTGGTATTGCCTGCTCAGCGGAATCTGCACACATGGCTCGAAACCGCGGGATCGGCCCACATGGCTCGCATCCCAAAATAAGTATCAGACTGGCACACATGGCTGGGTCCAAAAGCCTACCTCCGGAGTGGCACTCGAGGGGAGCGACCCACACGAGTAAAGTATCTCAGTAACAAGTATCTCTGTATAGCAGGACTTTGAACATGACTATGATCAAAGTGGAAAACTCTGTCCACTAAAGAAACCCCGATCCCCAATCTGGTATAATAATATTCAATAAGTGGGAAACTCCATCCACTAGAGAAATCTGATACCCAATCTGATGCATAAGTAAAACATCCGGTCAACCGCCCAATGTCCGCGGTCGCCGCAACACCCCACAAGTCCAAATCGAGTCCAACCTGACCCTGACTCGATGACCTCAACTACACTATCCCATACCCCTGCTCTAACTCGAGCAATATGCATCTGAATAGAAATGAGAACAGCTAAACATGGTTTCTCCTAAGTCATGTCCCAATATGATAGTGTAGCGGTAAATAGTGGCCTAACTAGATGTCCAATCAAGCATGCAATCGTCCTTTACTTAGTAAAATAAATGCAATTGTCCACGAAATAAAGCATGCTAGCAACAAATCATCACGATGGCCTAAGTACCCTATGTACTAGTAAGTCATATGCATAATATCCACAAAGTTACTAATATAGCCTTCTCTCTCTCAAGTGATATTACCAATCTAATTCACTAATGCCATTTGTAAGCAAGTACTAACATATGCCCCATCTATCTCACATAAGCATGCAAATATCGTTCAAAGGGTGAAATTAGCTTTCTAACATGGAAAACACTCCAATAAGCCTAGTGGGTAGTCAAAAGTAAGAGATTCACAACAACACCCACCTCGAACGCTAAATCCCTATCCAAAAGTGAAGTCCTCGCCCAAGTCAGTCAACCGCCACAAACACTGTACAACATGTTACGGCTTTTTGTGTTGGCATATTTCGTGAGTTGAGTCGGAGTCTTGAAGTGATCAAATTGTCAATCAGCAATCAAAGACTCAGAGAAGATTCAACAAGAGCTCAAGTTGACACTCAGTGTTTTGAGTCTTGAAGATTGAAGTTAAAGAATTATGGATCATATACATCAATCTTAAGGAAAATGGATTCGGATTGATCAGGTACGTTTAACTAAATAATTTTGGTAATCCGAATACATTTGAGTAGTTTAGAAACACTTGGATAAGTTTTCATTGCATAAAAGCCAAAAACTATTTTTTCAGGAAATCCGTTCAGGACTGAAAATTCTGTTCAAGACTGTTTTGTTAATCCAGTCCGGACCGTGGATTCCAGTCCGGACCCCGAACCTTATTTTTTCAGGAATTGCTGAAAAAAAGAAGACAGTCCGGATCAGCCAATCCAGTCCGGACCGCCGTGCGGGAAAAATTCTGTTAAGTCAGTTTTTGATGCTTATCTCTTTCCTAAGGTTTCTAACCTATAAATAGACACTTAGGGTTTCTCAAGAACTACCGATTAATTAATAAAACACTTGAGAGCAACCCTAGAGGCTAGGTTTTTTATCGTTCTTCTTTTAGCCTCTTTTAGATCAATTCGACGGTTCTTCCAAGATCTATCTTTTGTCGAATTGATCTAATCTTTGCTTAGAGATTCCTTCTACGGTTCCTCAATGATAATCTAAGCAAAGGATCACCATCGAAGCCAATATTCTTATCGGCTGAGTTTGCGTCGTGGATTCGACGTGGCATCGTGGATTCGGTGTGTTGAAGGCGTTTCGTGGATTCGAAACGTGTGCTCGTGGATTCGAGTGGCGTTCGTGGATTCGAACATGTGCAGTGGACGTGCAATCGGTGGAGCGCAAGGTCCGAAGAAGTTGAAGGAGGGGTTGAGTCCGTGGAGTCGGTAATCACCTTGTTATTCTTCTTTTCTTAGTGGATTGTTATTGCGTGTTGGTCCCGTGGTTTTTCTCCTGGATTGGAGTTTCCACGTATATCTCGGTGTGCTATTTTTATTTTCCGCATTGGTTTTTATTTTGCACTGAGATTGGTTTTATAAGTATTACACCTATTCACCCCCCCTCTAGTTGTTTGATAGTACCTATTTAGATCTTTGGGGATCCAAAAATCTACAATTGGTATCAGAGCGGGTTTTAGGTTTATCTATCATGTCGGGTGTAAGTGGTAATATTTATAGACCTCCTCTTTTTGATGGGACTAATTATGCTTATTGGAAAGTGCGGATGAGAGCTTTTCTCATCGCAATTGATGAGCGGGTATGGCAATCCGTGGAATACGGTTGGGTGCATCCTGTTGAGGAAGTAGGAAATTCTACTACCCCAAAACCTCGCTCTAGATAGTCCAAAGAGGAATTCGAAAGTTCTTCTTACAATGGGAAAGGTATGAACGTTTTATTTAATTCTCTTTCCTCGACTGAGTTCACACGAATTTCCGCGTGTGAAACCGCGAAGGAAATTTGGGATATTCTCAAAATTACACATGAGGGTACTAATCTTGTAAAAATTCAAAAGCTCCAGATGCTTACAAGTCAATTTGACTCTATTCATATGGAAGAGCATGAATTGTTTACAGATTATTATACTAGACTTCAAGATGTAATCAATACTTGTGCTAATTTAGGAGAAAAGATCACGGAGTCGAAAATTGTAAGAAAGATTGTCACGCCCCGGCGTCGAAACTGCGACCCGGGCTCGCTAACAGATCCGCCGCCCATACGGTGAACCCCGTATAGACGAAGCGTCAAACCTGCAAAAGATAGATACTAAACTACCCAGATATCAGAGCTGAAAATAAACCACTAGAAATAAAATAAATTAGTACAAAGTCCTCACCAAAGTACAAGTCACTCAACTCAGAAGGAAAAGTACAACTCTATACCTCACTACAAGGTCTCTCAACAAGAAACTCTCAAAATAAAAAGGGTACATCTACTCTCTGGACGACGACTGGTAGGGATCTAGCTCGCGACTCCCTCACCACGATCAGAAGAAGCAGCAACAGGAGCAGCAGGAACAGGAGTAGAAGTCCCTGTGGGAAAATACACCACGACGGGTGTGAGAACTACGTCCCAAGTAGTTCTCAGTGGGTGCCGCCAACAAGCCCAACGGACTGCCCACTAAGTCTACTAGAGGCATAAAGTAACAATATAAAACTGAAATGAAAGGGCTGGAAAAGTAACTCTACAGCTACTATGCCTCTAACTAGATGCTCAAGAAAAGGAACAGATGAAACGTGATGCATCTACTAACACACACAGTAAACTCACCAAATCTAAACTGACTGCCTCAAAGGGTCCAGTCAAACCTGCGCCCACCTACTGCCGGATATCCTCAACAGGACGGGTCTACCGTAGGGTGTCCGTGACTGCCGCTAACTGGGCCAGTCAGAGGGACGGCGTCGACAAGTCGCGATAGCAAGTAACAGGCCCAACTCCGGAGTGGCTCTCGAGGGGAGCGACCCCACCGAGGAAAGTATCCGCGTATCTCTGTCGAGCTCAAATATGGCTCATGCAGGCTATAGTCCAAACCACGATCAACAAGATCGACCAACAACACCAACTCTCAACCACAAGCTGGAAGTCACACCGCTGGGGCCACCGTTCACCAGACGGCTCCCACAACAGAACACTAAACTCTCCAGAAAGACCGACACCATAAGGGTTCGGAAACCCGATAGACCGGTGCTAAGAACCCTATCAAACAAGAACAGACTCTAGGCTCCGACTATCGAAGTTTCCGATCCCTTATAGTTCGGGAAAACAATAATCACAGTACAACTCGCAGAAGACACCAACAGGGCCCGAAAGTCCCGGGAGACCTACCCGTACAACCCCATCAAACAAGAACAGGTTCCAGGCTCGGCCCCCGTGGCTTTCGTCCCGACAGAGGAACGGCCCCTAGAACCCAGACCACTCGAATCCTTTCGAGTGGGGAGATTTACAGGAAAAAGGTGACATTTGTTATTGAAAACTAATTTGATCTGGAAGAAATCCATATTTAATGATTTTAGTTCTTTTTAGAAAAACAGTTAGAAAACAAGTGTTTTACCCAAACCCCGAAGGGCTGATGCCTTTGTCCAATCAAACAAGAACAGACTCCAGCGGCCCTTCGATGTTTGGAAGAAAACATTGGTAGACTAAAATCATGTATATGTCGAAAAGGGTTCTGGGTTCTAGGTCCGGCTAACACTAGTACACTACTGCCACTAACACAGTGGCGACGACCCAAACAGGGGAAAACAAGATCTCTCGGGTCCACCGTTTACCCCAAACGGTTCCCGATACAGACAAGCGAACCACCACATCTACCAGACTCCACTCTGCTCCCAAGCACGAGTGCAAATGCATCCCACACTAAAGAGAAGTCCCGACCGCTCGGCCCACTACCCGGGCGAGGATAACACTAAGTCCAGGAATGCGACATAAAGTGTGAATGTCTAAACATAAATAACCCTAGCCCAAGTGAGGGTTTTCTACTGGTCTGGTTACACATGCAACATATGACGGGGGTGCTAGGTCAGGTTCCAATATAACAAATATTTAACATGATAGTAGGAAGCAAGAGATCACAAGATCGACAGATAAAACAAGGATCAACAATTCCTACACTCTAACATGCTACCCAAGTCCAATCACTATCATGCATGATTCTATAGCAATAGAATTAGAGCACAGTCCATAGATCTTGAAAGCAAGCCACCCACCTGAAGGTGCACAACTGTCCAGGGTCGTACAGCTGAAAATACCAGGAAATCCAAATCTCCTACTCCAAAAGATCTAGCAACACTCGTAACTCTCCTGGGTACAACACAAAGTCCACAAATACACATCAAGTCCAAAACTGTCCATAAAAACGTACACAGAATTTCAGTCCCAAAGATGTCCCTTTTTCACCTGCTGAAAATGGCCAGAAAAATCCAATAAAAATATCACAGCGATCCTCGTGTCGATATCTTCGAAACGGTACCCTGCACGTCCAAATCCGAGCCCCGTAGGCCGAGTTAAAAATTCTACAGTACAGGTGCGCAAACACTCACAACCACACAACTGTAAAACTCTGCACAGTAAGAGGGGAAACAGTATACCTTCGGGCAAGCCTCATAAAAATCCCAAAAAAATACGATGATAATCCTCGCGACGAGTAGATCCAAAAAGTGTATAGGCTCGTCTCGATCCGATGTCCAGTTGAGGCGATAAAATTCCGGCAAGGGGCCGCTGTCCCAAAAACTCCACCAGAAAACAGCGGCTTAGAAATGCCTCGAAAACCGTGTCATAAACTCTGAATCCAGCAAGATGATCAACACGAAAGTCGAAGACGTACCTCTCGTGATTCCAACGCCGCAGAAATCGTCCAAAAATACTGATGGAGTAGCTCGGTAGACCTCTCAGATCAAACTGCGACGATAACGGGTCTCCGATGAAAAATCGCCACACTGCGCTCCGATGCCGAAGTCGTCGACGCCGCGGCTTCCAAAAAATCCGGGCCTCTGCCAGAAGATGCGCAAGATGAAGATCTCCAACTTTGCTAAAGGGGCCATGGGCAGGGGAGCTCGGGAAAGGGGGCAAAACTCCCTCACAAGACAGCTATATAAAGGCCCAGCCCGAAAATCCAACTGTTTGGAATTTTGGCCCAAAACTGAGCGCCCGAATCTTCCGGGCTGCTACAGTAACGGGCCCAGCCCGTTACTGTTCACGCCCGGAAATCCTCCAGGCTGCCACGTAGCCTCCCAAACAGCAAACAGCTGTTTGGGCCAACCGCGCTGCGCCACGCGGCCGAAGCGGGTGCCGACACGTGGCGCCCCCGAGCGGGAAGCGCGGGTCAGCGCGCCCACGTCGCGCCCCACGTGCGCCCACGCGCGCCTGTCGGGCACGCATCCCGAGGCACCTGCTACCAGCTGCGTGGACCGCGCGCTCGTGCACCAGCCAATGCCATCACGCCACGTGGCATGACCACGGTCCACCGTGCACCCCGCCAAGGTCCATGGACCGCGCCTGCTGCGCCGGCCAACCGGAACTCGCCACGTGGCCCGCGCCCGGTGCATGACTCCCGCGGTGGACCGACCGGCCTCTCCTCGGCCCGCCGCCGCGCTCCGCCGCCCGCCGCCGCCGCCGGCGCCCCTCCGGCGGCCGGAACAGTACCAAACCACCTCGAAATCCGTGCCGGGTCATCCGGGCTCCGAAAATAACAAGTAAATAGTCCATCTTGACCGTTTTCGCGCGCTGAATCCAAATCCGAAGTCCGATTTGCCAAATTCCACTTCTAAAATTTACCAAAAATTCCCGGAAAGCAAACTTGATCCGTTTTTTCATGCCGGGTCCAATCCTTGGGTCCAATATGCGCACAAACACCTCTAACACCCAACAGGGGTCTCCAGAAGCCACAGATCCAACAGTAATCCAAACGTGGGAGTTTTCGGGTCCTCACATCCTCCCCCACTAAAAGAAATTTTCGTCCTCGAAACAAACACGGCTCAAAGGGAGTTCAACGCCAAGGGTAAGCATCCAACAACACAGTCTCCAACTCCTCAGTCGCTACTCACTCCCCGTGATTGCTCCTCAACAAAATAATAATCAGTACGGCATGGCCCGGTTGCGCAATTCTCTCATCACACGAGCCAGAATTCGCAACGGGCGTCCCTCGTACTCCCACACCCACAAATCTCAACTAGAGCGAGTCAATCACGGGCGAGGGGTCCAACGCAAAACACCTCCGAGCTGAGACGCAGAAAACCTCAGGAACTCCAAAAAGCTGGGGACAAGGAAGATTAACCGAATCTACTCGTCCAAACTACACGAAGAACATCACCACAACCCAACAAGAAAAGGTAAGGGCCCCACCAGCAGGAAAGTCGTCAACCCTAACTCTCTGTTTATAAAAACAGCTGAAATTAACGAAAAGTCTGAAAATTCCGAAAGACCAGTGCCTTCGCCCCAATCAAACAAGAACAGGTTCGGGCACCGTCTCCATTTCTGGAGCAGTCTTTCGAAGCTCTCGTCATGTTCGGAAATTTCAGTACAAGGCGAGAAAAGGGAGAGAAGTGTTGAAGCCGTTCCTGCTGTGGCTACAAAACAGAAGCTACGATCTAACCGTGACCCCTAGGAACACAACTCTAGTCCTAAACGTCACCTACGCTCAACAGGTAGCACCCAACCAAAAACCGTCAACTTGCCGGTAAAATTCCAAGTCTCAACAGCACAAGACAAAATCCATAAGGCTTCCCCAAGTGCACAATACCAACAGGAACCTGTACCTCTAGTGCACGTGGTAACAACTCTACCTCCAGTCCAGACAGGAAAACCAAAAACACTCTATCTCAGACTGCTGTAAAGAAATCGTGCCGGTGACAACCCAATCTGCTGCTGTGGCGCCCTCCAGCCGGGCGGCACAAATTCATCCGCTCGATGAAAGTGGTCATCGCTCAGTTTGCCTGAAAATCAAGACCATCCATATGGGGAGCACGACCTCCGCCTCTACTCACACAAGGGTGACAAATGCGGTCCTCCGCAGATAGCCAATCCATGCTACCGCCGCGCCACTCTGACGTAGATGCTGATGCTGCTATCGGGACCCGCCCAAACTCTGGCATCTCGGGGACCCGTTATCCAGGAAAAGAAATCAGAAATGTCTCTGTCGTCCGATCTGTCCTCCATCACTCGGCGCGAAGCACCAAAATCCAGAACTCGCCTCTGGTGGCAGATCCCTATCCCAAGGAACTGCAGCGCCACGCTCCACACACCACGCCTATTCTATCGAAGCGTCAATAATCCAAAACGGAGGGACCAACTAAACTGAAAGGTATCCTGGCGCAAACCATTCCCAGTCAAACATATCCTATGCGCCTCATCCCTCGAAACCTGGAGCGTGCAGTTCAACAACTGTATAAACTCCCTAGCACAGGGAGGCTCTCAGATAGTCTCTCCATCACCACCAACCCCAATTCTGCCTACAAAGGCTCCAACTCAAACCTATGAATCGAGATGGTTCAGACTGCCGGGACTGGCTCCATCGATCAATGACGTCCCGAAGCTCAGCTACTATCCACTATCCACCCTGCCTCGGTGCCTCGGCACTGCTCGTCGGCACGGAGGGGGCTGCTCGCTCTGTCGGCGCCACTGGTACAACTGAAAATACCACCGCATAGGAAGAGAGTACTGGAGGACACTCAAGCGGTACTGCAACTAGCTGTGCTCTCTGCTCCAACAAGCGCATCGAACGTTCCATGGCCTCCTTCTGGCATCGGACAGCCTCCGACATCTGTGCCATCTGGATCCATAACTCTTGGGTCTCGCTCTGCTCTGATAGCTCTGCCTCCCACTGCTCGGGTTACTAATCAGATGCGGAATGTGCCCTCTTCGCTACACGACATCTCAGGGGCATCGTAGTCCACTGCACAATAACAAACATCAGGACACAACAACCATACGACCCAATCCAGCGAAAGTCTAAGACATGTTATCAATTCCACAGCATTATGTTGTCTGCAGCCAACATAATCGCTTAGGAAAATAAACATGCCAATCACTCATCCCATCCCTTGGGAGAGGCATGAAACTCAATCAGGACTCTCGCTAACAGTCACGACTCTCACGTAGCCATCCTAATGTCCAACCACAAGCCTAGGGTTTCTAAGTCCATAATGACCTACAACCTAGGCTCTGATACCACTCTAATCTGTCACGCCCCGGCGTCGAAACTGCGACCCGGGCTCGCTAACAGATCCGCCGCCCATACGGTGAACCCCGTATAGACGAAGCGTCAAACCTGCAAAAGATAGATACTAAACTACCCAGATATCAGAGCTGAAAATAAACCACTAGAAATAAAATAAATTAGTACAAAGTCCTCACCAAAGTACAAGTCACTCAACTCAGAAGGAAAAGTACAACTCTATACCTCACTACAAGGTCTCTCAACAAGAAACTCTCAAAATAAAAAGGGTACATCTACTCTCTGGACGACGACTGGTAGGGATCTAGCTCGCGACTCCCTCACCACGATCAGAAGAAGCAGCAACAGGAGCAGCAGGAACAGGAGTAGAAGTCCCTGTGGGAAAATACACCACGACGGGTGTGAGAACTACGTCCCAAGTAGTTCTCAGTGGGTGCCGCCAACAAGCCCAACGGACTGCCCACTAAGTCTACTAGAGGCATAAAGTAACAATATAAAACTGAAATGAAAGGGCTGGAAAAGTAACTCTACAGCTACTATGCCTCTAACTAGATGCTCAAGAAAAGGAACAGATGAAACGTGATGCATCTACTAACACACACAGTAAACTCACCAAATCTAAACTGACTGCCTCAAAGGGTCCAGTCAAACCTGCGCCCACCTACTGCCGCATATCCTCAACAGGACGGGTCTACCGTAGGGTGTCCGTGACTGCCGCTAACTGGGCCAGTCAGAGGGACGGCGTCGACAAGTCGCGATAGCAAGTAACAGGCCCAACTCCGGAGTGGCTCTCGAGGGGAGCGACCCCACCGAGGAAAGTATCCGCGTATCTCTGTCGAGCTCAAATATGGCTCATGCAGGCTATAGTCCAAACCACGATCAACAAGATCGACCAACAACACCAACTCTCAACCACAAGCTGGAAGTCACACCGCTGGGGCCACCGTTCACCAGACGGCTCCCACAACAGAACACTAAACTCTCCAGAAAGACCGACACCATAAGGGTTCGGAAACCCGATAGACCGGTGCTAAGAACCCTATCAAACAAGAACAGACTCTAGGCTCCGACTATCGAAGTTTCCGATCCCTTATAGTTCGGGAAAACAATAATCACAGTACAACTCGCAGAAGACACCAACAGGGCCCGAAAGTCCCGGGAGACCTACCCGTACAACCCCATCAAACAAGAACAGGTTCCAGGCTCGGCCCCCGTGGCTTTCGTCCCGACAGAGGAACGGCCCCTAGAACCCAGACCACTCGAATCCTTTCGAGTGGGGAGATTTACAGGAAAAAGGTGACATTTGTTATTGAAAACTAATTTGATCTGGAAGAAATCCATATTTAATGATTTTAGTTCTTTTTAGAAAAACAGTTAGAAAACAAGTGTTTTACCCAAACCCCGAAGGGCTGATGCCTTTGTCCAATCAAACAAGAACAGACTCCAGCGGCCCTTCGATGTTTGGAAGAAAACATTGGTAGACTAAAATCATGTATATGTCGAAAAGGGTTCTGGGTTCTAGGTCCGGCTAACACTAGTACACTACTGCCACTAACACAGTGGCGACGACCCAAACAGGGGAAAACAAGATCTCTCGGGTCCACCGTTTACCCCAAACGGTTCCCGATACAGACAAGCGAACCACCACATCTACCAGACTCCACTCTGCTCCCAAGCACGAGTGCAAATGCATCCCACACTAAAGAGAAGTCCCGACCGCTCGGCCCACTACCCGGGCGAGGATAACACTAAGTCCAGGAATGCGACATAAAGTGTGAATGTCTAAACATAAATAACCCTAGCCCAAGTGAGGGTTTTCTACTGGTCTGGTTACACATGCAACATATGACGGGGGTGCTAGGTCAGGTTCCAATATAACAAATATTTAACATGATAGTAGGAAGCAAGAGATCACAAGATCGACAGATAAAACAAGGATCAACAATTCCTACACTCTAACATGCTACCCAAGTCCAATCACTATCATGCATGATTCTATAGCAATAGAATTAGAGCACAGTCCATAGATCTTGAAAGCAAGCCACCCACCTGAAGGTGCACAACTGTCCAGGGTCGTACAGCTGAAAATACCAGGAAATCCAAATCTCCTACTCCAAAAGATCTAGCAACACTCGTAACTCTCCTGGGTACAACACAAAGTCCACAAATACACATCAAGTCCAAAACTGTCCATAAAAACGTACACAGAATTTCAGTCCCAAAGATGTCCCTTTTTCACCTGCTGAAAATGGCCAGAAAAATCCAATAAAAATATCACAGCGATCCTCGTGTCGATATCTTCGAAACGGTACCCTGCACGTCCAAATCCGAGCCCCGTAGGCCGAGTTAAAAATTCTACAGTACAGGTGCGCAAACACTCACAACCACACAACTGTAAAACTCTGCACAGTAAGAGGGGAAACAGTATACCTTCGGGCAAGCCTCATAAAAATCCCAAAAAAATACGATGATAATCCTCGCGACGAGTAGATCCAAAAAGTGTATAGGCTCGTCTCGATCCGATGTCCAGTTGAGGCGATAAAATTCCGGCAAGGGGCCGCTGTCCCAAAAACTCCACCAGAAAATAGCGGCTTAGAAATGCCTCGAAAACCGTGTCATAAACTCTGAATCCAGCAAGATGATCAACACGAAAGTCGAAGACGTACCTCTCATGATTCCAACGCCGCAGAAATCGTCCAAAAATACTGACGGAGTAGCTCGGTAGACCTCTCAGATCAAACTGCGACGATAACGGGCCTCCGATGAAAAATCGCCACACTGCGCTCCGATGCCGAAGTCGTCGACGCTGCGGCTTCCAAAAAATCCGGGCCTCTGCCAGAAGATGCGCAAGATGAAGATCTCCAACTTGGCTAAAGGGGCCATGGGCAGGGGAGCTCGGGAAAGGGGGCAAAACTCCCTCACAAGACAGCTATATAAAGGCCCAGCCCGAAAATCCAACTGTTTGGAATTTTGGCCCAAAACTGAGCGCCCGAATCTTCCGGGCTGCTACAGTAACGGGCCCAGCCCGTTACTGTTCACGCCCGGAAATCCCCCAGGCTGCCACGTAGCCTCCCAAACAGCAAACAGCTGTTTGGGCCAACCGCGCTGCGCCACGCGGCCGAAGCGGGTGCCGACACGTGGCGCCCCCGAGCGGGAAGCGCGGGTCAGCGCGCCCACGTCGCGCCCCACGTGCGCCCACGCGCGCCTGTCGGGCACGCATCCCGAGGCACCTGCTACCAGCTGCGTGGACCGCGCGCTCGTGCACCAGCCAATGCCATCACGCCACGTGGCATGACCACGGTCCACCGTGCACCCCGCCAAGGTCCATGGACCGCGCCTGCTGCGCCGGCCAACCGGAACTCGCCACGTGGCCCGCGCCCGGTGCACGACTCCCGCGGTGGACCGACCGGCCTCTCCTCGGCCCGCTGCCGCGCTCCGCCGCCCGCCGCCGCCGCCGCCGCCCCTCCGGCGGCCGGAACAGTACCAAACCACCTCGAAATCCGTGCCGGGTCATCCGGGCTCCGAAAAAAACAAGTAAATAGTCCATCTTGACCGTTTTCGCGCGCTGAATCCAAATCCGAAGTCCGATTTGCCAAATTCCACTTCTAAAATTTACCAAAAATTCCCGGAAAGCAAACTTGATCCGTTTTTTCATGCCGGGTCCAATCCTTGGGTCCAATATGCGCACAAACACCTCTAACACCCAACAGGGGTCTCCAGAAGCCGCAGATCCAACAGTAATCCAAACGTGGGAATTTTCGGGTCCTCACAAAGATACTTCGGACTCTTCCGGAACAGTTTAGGGCAAAGGTTACCGCCATTGAAACCGTTAGTCATCTGGATGAGATGAGAGTAGAGGAATTAGTAGGTGCTTTGCAAACTTATGAAATGACTTTTCCTACTAATCAAGTTTCTTCCAAGTCTTCTTCTAAGCTTACAGGTATTGCATTCAAATCAACAAAGGAAGAAGATAGCGAATCAAGTTCCGACGATGAAATCTCTTTTGCCAATTTTGAAGAACAATTGGCGCGGATCATAAAGAAATTTCGTCGAAAGTTTTGGAAGAATCGAACCGATGGATCTTCATCCTCGAAACCAACTAAAGGATCATCGGGTTCTAAATCCTCTAACCTCAAAAGCTCTGCAAAACATTCTAAGGAAAAAGATGAATTCGAAGGGGAAATCCAATGTTATAGATGCAAAGGCTACGACCATATTTCAACGGATTGTCCTTCTCCGAAATCATATAAAAAGAAGGCTTTGCAAGCGAAAACTTGGGACGATTCTACTTCTAATGAATCGACCTCAAGTAAAGAGGAAAAAGTCGTTGCCTTTCATGCTTCTCAAATTCACTCTTCTAATGTTTGCTTATCATCTTTAATCACTGACTCTATTCCTTTGATTTTGCATGAAACATCAACATCCGGCGGAGAGTCATCTAGTGAGGGGGAGTCGGACGAAGAAGAACTCATTGAGGCATATCAACAACTTCTTACGGAATCAAAGAAGATGACCAAGCATATTAAGAAGTTGAAGAAGCAATGACTTGAGATTCAAGACGAGAATCATGCTTTAAAGATCAAACTTCATGATCTCGAGGAGGAACGAGGACTTTTATTGGATAATAACAAAATCCTCCAAGAAAAGATAAACCAATCGGAGACAATCGTTAAATCACATATGGACAAGATTGGTTTTCTAGAAAAACAGTTTGAGAAAATTCATGTCACCAACCAAGCTTTGACCAAGCAAGTTCATCAACTTAAATCCGACATACAAAGGCTTTCAACTGGTTCCAAGAAATTTGATTGTATGTCCGGATTAGGTCAAACAAATAAGGTTGGTTTGGGATTTAAAAAGAACCAAACTATGAAGGATTCAAGTTCCACAACTAAATTGAAAGGAAGAACTTGTCACCAATGTGGACTTGAAGGACACTTGATGAAGACATGCCCGAAAAAGAGAAAGAGGAATTCTCCGGCAACTTCATCTACGGAGCGAACTCAACGGAATCAAAAGACTCATCAAGTCAAAGGAGTCCACTCAAACCACCAAAGGTCCGAGCCACAACATCAATCATACAAGTGGATCATTGCGAGGCAAAGACCTAAGGTGGATCAACAGTCAAAGCTATCATCTCCCAACCACAATGAATCAAGACAACCCAAAATCCGACGATTTTGGATTCGGAAAGGTGATATCTTTCCTTGTCTTAAGTTATAAATAGCTTATGACTGTATGTAATGCTTTGATTGGTTTTTCTTTCATATTTTTCTGAATCTCTGCATTACATGTTTTCAATGCTCTTCGTTTTTATATTTTGTTTTTAAACAAAAGAGTTTTAACGAATAAGTGCATTGAATAAAAAGGGTTTTCACTTTCAATCACTCCAATTTAATTTTATATGAATTATCAACTTTACTCCATAATCATAATTCTTGAAGATATTTCATTATAGGAGTTTTTGATAATTATATTCATCAAATTTTAGTAATCATGTGTGATTTTTAGATGCTTAACCTATCTCGGTTGTGTGAATTCATTGTGATAAACATGAGACAACCGATAGACTAAAATTTTGGATTTAATTCTTTCACATAAGAGATTGTATTTTCGTACAAGGGTAATGAAATAATTTGCAAAAGATGTGGAAAGAGTTACATCCGAAAGGAGTGTGAAAACTACCACCACATGTTGGAAAGAGCTGCCACCCCGGTCGTCCGGTTAGTGTGTGAAGCTACCACATGTTATGGATGCTTGAAAAATATTTATGAAATTTTGTTTAGTTGAAGCATTCGGAGATTTAAATTCAAAGTTCTTATTTTGAACAATCTCCTGGTTGGTATAAGGTGGGATAGTTAAAAGATGCTCAAAGAGCCACCCTTAGGTATTTTAGTGCTTATCTCAAATTTGAAAGGGTAAAATTCAAAATTGATGTCATTTGGAAATCTCTGTAAGTCATCTTTGTAAATCCGTTACATCTTGATAGACTTTGGATCTCAAGATTATTTTTGATGACTTGTGTTTGACGTATATAATATGAAAAATGGTTTATAATGTCTTATCTTTGTTTTTCATGATTTCGGAGTAAATCTTTTTAATTTTTGTAAAATTAATTGGATTGAATGACATCTATGTGATCTCACAATTTTCAAGCACTTAAATTGATTTTCTTGATTGCACGCAAATCGGTAATTCAAAGATTTCAAAATTTGGATTTGTTTCAAGAATTTTTGTGATTTTTGTCTTCGGGTACCGGTACGAAATCTGCGTTTTTGTTATATACCGGAACTGAGCTTTTATCTCTCTTTCTCTATGAACTAATGTTGTTAGTGATTTCCTTTGTCTATATTCACAGTTTGACAATTTGTGACAAGAAGGGGGAGAACAGAAATAGGGGGAGAACAGAAATAGGGGGAGAACAGAGATGCTCAAGATAGGGGGAGATAAAGAAAAGAGATGATGAAAAAGGAGCCGAAAAACAAAAAAAACCAAAAGGACGAATCAAATGTAGGATATAATTTTAATTTCTGACAACTGACTTTTGATTTGTTTGGAGTTTTGTTTTGCAGGATCTACATCACTTTAAGACTCCAAGTCCTAAGTCATAGAGTTTGTTCTAAGACTGGTTCAAATGTAATTTTTGTTTATTGGATCTTTCACGCAAAGAAAGTCAATGTTTTGGTGATGACATTGAGTTTCGATTTTTTGGTTTAAGATGAGTGACTTGAGCGTTTTATGTATTTTTGAGTTTTGTCACGAAATTGCCAAAGGGGGAGATTGTTATGGATTTTTGTGTTGACATATTCCGTGAGTTGAGTCGGAGTCTTGAAGTGATCAAATTGTCAATCAGCAATCAAAGACTCAGAGAAGATTCAACAAGAGCTCAAGTTGACACTCAGTGTTTTGAGTCTTGAAGATTGAAGTTAAAGAATTGTGGATCATATACATCAATCTTAAGGAAAATGGATTCGGATTGATCAGGTACGTTTAACTAAATAATTTTGGTGATCCGAATACATTTGAGTAGTTTAGAAACACTTGGATAAGTTTTCATTGCATAAAAGTCAAAAACTGTTTTTTCAGGAAATCCGTTCAGGACTGAAAATTCTGTTCAGGACTGTTTTGTTAATCCAGTCCGGACCGTGGATTCCAGTCCGGACCCCGAACCTTATTTTTTCAGGAATTGCTAAAAAAAAGACGACAGTCCGGATCAGCCAATCCAGTCCGGACCGCCGTGCGGAAAAAATTCTGTTAAGTCAGTTTTTGATGCTTATCTCTTTCCAAAGGTTTCTAACCTATAAATAGACACTTAGTGTTGGGTTATATGTAATATAGATCTAAATAGGGGAAGAAACACCTAGAGGGGGGTGAATAGGTGTAAACGTATAAACACTCAAAAATCGTTGCGATAAAAAACCCAATGCGGAAATAAAAATAACACGCAAGATTTTTACGTGAAAAAACTCCAAACCGGAGTAAAAAACCACGGGACCGATAACACGGCGAAATCCACTAGAATTAAAACACGTACAAGGTGATTTACCGTACACACTTACGACTCAACCTTTTCCATACGCTCCTAGAGGATCTTCTCCGCTCGCTCCACGACGCTTCTCGAATCCACGATCTGCGCCCAACGCCGAATCCACGGCGTCCAACGTCGAATCCACGACGTCCGACCGAATCCACGGTCTTCACCCAGTAGCACCCTTCGAATCCACGAACGTGCCTCGCTCCGAATCCACGAGAGCGGTTGAACCTTGAATCCACAAGGACACGCAAATCCACGCGCCGATTTTGGGGTAAATCGTTGTTTTTGGGTGGTGATGATCCGCCGAATACTTAGATCAAAGATAGATAGGAAATACCATCTAAGTATTCATTAGTTTGATTCAACTCAAGATGTGAGTATGAAAACCTAGAATCAAACTGATCAATATAGATGAAGAAACATAGAGTATTATCTAATGATTTCCTTTCTTCTCTATATGTGGATCTTAGGCCGTATATAAGATTATATTTTATTATGACGGCTATTTTCCTTTACCCTAGAAAAAGAGTCATAGGGTCTATTTATAGGTTAGAAACATTTGGAAGGAGATAAGAATCAAAAACCTAACATTTCTGGAATTTTTACGGACGGCGATCCGGATCGGATTTGGGCGATCCGGATTGCAGTAGCAAGAAAGACGGTTTCCAGAAAAACAAACGTTCGGGATCCGGATCGGAATGCCTGATCCGGATCGTTCATACAATTCAGAAAACTCAACGTTCGGGATCCGGATCGTGAGATGCTGCGATCCGAATTGAAGTAATGTATGAAACAACAACCTTCGGGATCCGGATCGTTGGCTCTGATCCGGATCCTGAACATGTCCGAACACCAGTTTTTGATTTTTATGCAATTAAAAATTCTTCCAGGTGTTTCTACACTACAAGAAGTATTCGGATCACCAAAAATGTTTAGTTAAACATACCTGATCCTTTTGAATTCTTCTTTCTTGAGATTGAGTTAAATGATCCAACCTTCTTTACCTTCAATCTTCAAGACTTGAACCTTTCACGAAACTACGCCAACTCAAATTCCGTAACAATCTCCCCCTTTGGCGGTTTCGTGACAAAACACAGATCCACTAAAGAAAATTCAAAAAGATATCTTTGTTGCTATCACCATACAACAAAAATTTACAATGGAGATCCAAAAATTTAAAAACATGAGATATAAACTCCTAAAACAGACTCTAGACTTAGACATCTGTACTCTCTGCACAAAGAAATCATTCTTGACAAAAAGAGATCGTTAGATACCTCAAGAATATTTAGCATTCAAAACCTAACAGAGATAGAGTTTATGCTCACCATGACATTCAGTAATTCAGATATGTAATAAGATCACAATCAAACATTGACATATCTTCTAAGCAATAAAATCCCAAATGTCATAACTTTGCTTTGTTAGTAATCAAACAACTTGTTAGTAATAATACATGTCCAAATAGTTAGTCGAATAGTTAGTAGGAACATGCAATAAATCACAAGATAAAAACCAAAGTTGTGATACTTACCCTTCACCAAAGTCAAAGTTGAAGTGATACTTACCTTGATGTTCACACATTCATTTGAAGTGATACTTACCTTGATGTTCACACATTCACCAAATGTCATTGTTCAAGTTCTCTCTAAACTCTCTCCCCCTTTTTGTCACAAACAAAGCCAAAATTACAAAAATTTTAAGGAGAGTTAAATAGATCAGAATAAAGAAACGTGAGAGCTGAATAATAACAAAAACTTAAAAACCTGCAAAAGAAAGATTAGAAACAAAAGTTTATGCAGAGTCGTCGGAGCTGATACACCCAAGCTTCTGAAACATTTTCTTGATCCGTTTGTTCATAGAAGCTTGTTCCTTCTTAACTTCTTTGATATCCTCTTTCATTTCAGCGAAATCAGTAGCTATGCGTTCTTGCTCGTTTGAGAGTCGCTGTTGTTCCTTAAAGATTGAGCTAACCGACGCATCATCATCAGACGTTGATGGAGGTGCTGGTTGTGCTGCTGGTGTAGAGGTTGTTGCTTGTTGTTGTTGTGCTCGTTGGCGGTGAGGAGGTATTATGGGATCATCTGGCTTCGTCGAGAGAGACTTCACTATTGTTGTCTCATTAATGGTGCCCAAACTGTACATGTATGAGCTCGCGCTTGTATCGACTTTAAACTTTTTGAGGATGCGCATGATTATCATTGGGTATGGTAGTCTCTCTGTGGGGTGAGAGTGTTCCACATACCGCGCCATCTTTGACCAAATGAGATAAGGAATATTCAAGTTTGCTCCCATCAATGCGGCCGGGTTTCCAAGAAGATAAAGGAATAACATCCTGTCCCATCGAAGAACCTTCGTATTCATGTTGGGAAGAATGTTGTAGCAGACAATGAAGTTTATATACCGATACTCTGGTCGAAGCTCTTTAGAGAAAACAGAATTTCCGGTTGACAAAGTATTCGGAACACAAATTCCATTAACTACAACTCTCCAGGAGTTGTCGTTGAAGCTTTGAGTTTTTAGGTAATGGAGTCCATCAGCTCTGGCTGTCATACCTAGCACATCTCCAATCAGTTGGGGTGTGACTTTGATTTTGATATTTTTAACCAAAGTGTGAAATTCTCGACGTCCATCAACGTGATCAATTAGACTTGCAGCGTTCTGATAAAACATTCGAACTGAGTGTGGACAGTACCCAGTAGTCTCAGGGAAGTTGCAAATTTGAGCAAGACCAACTTAGTCAAACAAAATCCCAAAGACTGCAGATCGTTTCTTCATTGGTTTGACATTGACATGTCTCTCGCCAATGCATTCCCTCTTCTCAAAATCCTTGATTCTTGCAGAGCTGATGAAGTCTTGTGGAGAAGGTTGTCTAGCAATTGGTTGCTCGATGGAGATTCCTTGAGCACTGCCTCGTTTTCTTGCACCGATTTTTCTTCTTGTCCCAACTGGATTTGGATCCATAGGGGCTTTTCCTTTTTCAGCTGCAGTAGGCTTTGAAGCTTCAGCAGTTGCTTTCCTTTTGGAGATAATGGGGACAGTTCCCTCGATTTCGATGTTATCCCAGTCAATCGACTCCGTCTCAGATTCAGTGTCAGAATCATCCTTGGTCTTCTTCGCTTTCTTAGCCTTCTTAGGCTTGGCAGTATCCTTGACATGTACCATGGCAGCAAGTAGGAAAATAATCCAAGTGATCACCATTTTGATTGCTAGTGAAAAATGTATCCTGTGAAGACCAACTCAAGAACACATGATAAATTGTTAATTTTCAAAGATTTGAAAAATTGTACCCAAACAATCTTAATCATGTAGAGAGACTAAGAATCAAATTAGTTTTGCAAAAGGACTTTTAAAAATAGATCAATTGCATGATTTTCGAAAATCCTTATTATATGCCCTAAAACCGAAATTTTTAGAAATCGAAGCCTAAAAATCCGTTAATCAGGAGAATACCTAGCATATAATCAAAACTAATCTACCCAGAGTTCTTATTTCAAAAGAAATTTGACCAAAAACCATTCAAAAACGAAAAAGATAGAAAAATCTAATCACGTTTTGAAGAAAATAGAGAAAAACTGTGAAAAACGGGATTTTGATCAATAAAACTTACTTGTATTCGAAGAACTTGAGTTTGGAAAGCTCCAAGGTGCAATAGTTCTAGAGAGAGAGGCTCTAGAGACTTGAGAACAAAAGATTAAGGTAAAAGAAATCAAAACCCTCTTGTTCTTATTAAAACCCTAGCCATGATCCGGATCGGATCGAGATTTCGATCCGGATCGGCCAGCCGCAGGAAGAAGCCTGTGTTCGGGATCCGGATCAGCTTGCCCGATCCGGATCGGCTCCAACTTTTTCATCAGAAAAATTTAGAAAAATTCCATAAGATCCAGAAAAAGTATGTAAGCACAATTGTGTATCAACTTTAAACAAAAATCATCGTTTCATACAACAAGAATTAGATTATGCCAAATCTATCAATAATATCCAAAAATGAAACGAGAATTTACAAAAATTAAATCCCTTAAAGTTGAACACCTTCAATTACATCTAACTTGATCTTATGAGTAATGCCTTTATCAAATCATCAATTCGGTAAAGAAAATGAAATACAAAGATCAATAGATGTTTGAAATCCCAAATATGGTAGATAATTTATCTAGACAATCTGTTGAAGAGAGTGGCTCTTTGAGCATCTTTCTTTAAAATCCCACCTTATACCAACCTTGAAATTTGACGGAGTCAAGTATTTCAACATGCATTTTACTTAATCAAAAATTGAACAACCATGCTTGGTATACATGTGGTAGCTGCACACAATACTCGGACGACCGAGGTGGTAGCTCTTTCCTCCATGTGGTGGTAGTTTTCACACTCCTCATTGGGATGTAACTTTTTCCACATCTTTTGAGCATTTTACATTTCTTTGACTCCCCCTCAATTGGCTATCAATTATTTAAGATATAAAGTATTCAACCAAAAATTGATCTCGATTTCATACTCGACTAAGCAGTCAAATAAGATAATGACTATACCAAGAGATCATTGAGAGAGAAATTGACTTTGATCACTTAGAAGATGATTTAATTAACATAAATGATCATTGCAACAGTGAAATATTATGATGGCAAAAGCATAATAAATTTCTAAATGTGCGAAAAGATGCAATTAAAGTCAATTATGATCTATGCTCAATTAATGTCCTATGTACAAACATAGATAATGAACAAAACAAAACAAAAACAAAACCTATCCTAAGCAAAGGTTTCAAAAAGAAGTTTATTTCAAGAAAAGCATTCCAATTGCTTTTCGCAAATGAATAAAATATTTTTGATCCAAAGGTTTTGTTAAAATGTCAGCTAATTGATCCTCAGTTGAAATATATGAAAGTTGAAGAGTATTTGATTCAACTAGCTCTCTAAGAAAATGATATCTAAGTTCAATATGGTTTGTTCTAGAGTGCAACACAGGGTTTTTAGAAATGTTAATTGCACTTGTGTTGTCACAAAGAATTGTTACCGAAGATGCTGAAATCCGGAAGTCGCTCAACACACTTTTCATCCAAATGAGTTGGGTTGAACAACTACCCGCTGAAATGTATTCCGCTTCGGCAGTCGAGAGTGCTATGCAATTCTGCTTTTTACTGTGCCATGCAATAAGGCAATGGCCAAGATAGAAGCATGCACCACTCGTGCTTTTCCGATCATCCACTGATCCTACCCAATCGGCATCTGAGTATCCAACAATATCCAAACTAGTTCCCATAGGATACCAAATTCCGAAATTAATTGATCCTTTGATGTACCGGATGATCCTTTTCACCGCTTTCAGGTGAACCTCCTTTGGTGCTGATTGATATCTCGCGCAAATCCCAACACTAAAGGATATATCCGGGCGACTAGCCGTGAGGTAAAGTAGACTTCCAATCATACTTCGATACAGTTTCTCGTCTACATTCTCACTTTGTGAATCACTTCCAAGTCCCTTGTGGCTAGTTCCCATTGGAGTCGGAAAATCCTTCGAATTTTATAAGTCATACTTTTTAACCAACTCCATTGCATACTTGGATTGACTCAAGTGAATACCTTCATCATTTTGTTTAATTTGCAATCCAAGGAAATAAGTCAATTCGCCCATCATGGACATCTCAAATTCGCTTTCCATGGTCTCCGCGAATTTAGAAGCATCATTATCTCTTGTTGCGGCCAAATACAATGTCATCGACATAGATTTGTGCTACAATGAAATTGCTTTGATAATGCTTCACAAAGAGAGTCCTGTCAGCTCCCCCTCGAGTATAGCCCTTCTCCAAAAGGTGCTTTGTCAACCTTTCGTACCATGCTCGCGGTGCTTGTTTCAGACCGTAAAGAGCCTTTTTCAAACGAAAAACATGTTAGGTTGTTATGGTCTACAAAAACCTTTCGGTTGAGCCACATAAACTTCCTCATTTAAAAACCCATTTAGAAACGCGCTCTTAACGTCCATTGAAATAATTTGATTTTAAAATGACATGCAATAGCAAATAGTATACGAATGGACTCGAGTCTAGCTACAGGGGCGAATGTTTCATCAAAGTCTATACCTTCTACTTGAGAGTAGCCTTGAGCAACTAATCGTGCCTTGTTCCTGATGATAGTACCATCCTCATTTTTCTTGTTCTTGAAAATCCATTGGTACCTATCACATTATGTTGCTTTGGAGGCTTCGTTAATTCCCAGACTTTGTTTCGCTCAAATTGATGGAGCTCTTCCTGCATTGCTTTTAATCCAGTAGTCATTCTGAAGAGCTTCATCTATGTTTCTTTGGTTCGATTAAAGATACGTAGCAAGCGAATCCACAAACCAACTGCCTCCGAGTTCTAACTCCCTTCTTGTGGATCTCCAATAATATTCGATTCCGGATGATCCTTGGAGATTCGTAGCGTTTGTTGAAACGGAGTACTCGGAGGTATATGAGATGATTCTGCACATCAGATAAACTTGAAGAACCATTAGATGCATCATTAATATTGGAAGTATTATTATGAGAAGATGCAATGGCAGGTGAATCATCATCTAGAGAGATATCGAGGGTAGATTTTCCAGATCCAAAGTGAAAAGCTTCATCTACTTTAACATTTATAGATTCTACGATCGTCTTAGATTCCAAGTTAAATACTCGATATGCTCTACTATTTGTAGAATACCCCAAGAATATCCCTTCGTCACTTCGAGAGTCAAACTTTCCAAGATTTTCACGGTCACGTAAATGTAACATCGACTCCCGAAGATACGAAAATATTTGATGTTGGGTTTTCTACTAAACCACAGCTCATATGGTGTATTTAAAGTTCCCGGGCGCAAATAAACTCGATTAATTACATATACAGCGTGTTCACAGTTCAGCCCAAAAATGTAGCGGTAAATTCCGGCTATGAAGCATCACACGCGCCATCTCTTGAACACCCTGTTTTTGCGCTCAACAACACCATTCTGTTGAGGTGTATAGGGTGCGAGAATTCATGCTTAATACCGTTTGAAGTGCAAAAGTCAATGAATTTAGAATTATGAATTCTCCACCTCTATCACTTCTAACACGAATGATCTTTTCATTCTTTTCAATCATAATACGATGGCAAATCTCATGAAAAGAATCAAACGTATCAGCTTTCTCTTTTAAAAATGCTACCCAAGAATACCGAGAGAAATCATCAACCAATAAGAAAATATACCATTTACCTCCCAAAGATGGTTGACGGGTTGGCCCCATTAAATCCATGTGCAAAAGTTCCAAGGGCCGTTTGTACCAACGTGGTTCAAGTTCTTGTGTGCAGTCCTAGACTGTTTTCCCTTTGGCAACCACCACACACAAGTTGTTTTGTTTAAATAAAGTTTTGGAACCCCCTTGACCACGTCCTTGTTTGAAATTCTAGCAAGTTCCTTAAAATTTATGTGACCTAGTTTCATGCCTGTTCATGCCAATTGTTTCATTAATCAAAGAAAACTAGA
>CM055071.1:17517866-17637866 GCA_029204045.2 Tillandsia leiboldiana
CAGGTTTGCATTGGGTAAGCGCTTCAGGTGGGTAAGCTTAATTTAGTAAACTGTATAAGATTTTTATATCATGGTGAATGTAAGTGCAGATGTGGGGTTATCATCCTCTATGATTGATAAAGGCGTATTGATGTACAACCGATATGAGCGAGAGGTAAGAAGGAATGGCTCACTTGGGTGAGAATGGTATACCATAGCAGAATGTTTTAGCTGCTTTATAATTATGCTTTACCCACTTTTATTATTTCTGAGAACAAAGCATGCGGCATGGACATGTAGTTAGGCCATCTTTTACGCTGCACTACTTTTGAACTTGACTTAGGAGAAACCATGTTATCTTTTCTCCTTCTTTGTTAGTCAGGTGGTCTGTGTTGCTCAGGTTCGAGCAGGGGCTCTGTGGTAGTGTAGTCGGGACTTGGTGTCTGGGACAGGTTGGATTATTTTGTGGGGCTTTGCGGCAACCGCGGATATTGGGCGGTTGACCGGACATTTATTTATGCACCAGATTGGGTATCCGATTTCTCTAGTGGATGGGTTTTCCCACTTTGATCAGAGTCATGATCCAGTCCTGCTGATTATGATGCTTTTGTTACTGAGATACTTTACTCGTGTGGGTCGCTCCCTCGAGTGCCACTCCGGAGTGCGCGGCAGACAGACTTTGAGCCCTTGAGACTCCTTGCTTCGGTGTTATGCGTAGGCTGGCATACGCGCGGCAGGCAGAGCAGGCAGTACCAGTGTCTACTGGTGGCATTAGATTGGGCTTATTACAGGCTTTTGTTTGTTTTTGTTGCGCTCGTGTCAGGGGGACCGAGTGGAGTTTAGTGGCGGTGTGGACCAGTGCTAGTGTTGTTGGGAACCGTTTGGGGGTACAGTGGTCCCAGGTCATTGTGGGTTGTTGACCGTTATAGGCAGGCATGGCAGGCATAGTAGACATAGGCAGCCATAGTAGGAAGGCAGGCAGGGCATGGCATAGGCAGGCAGAGCAGGCATAGTAGCATAGGCACAGGCAGGGCAGGCATAGGCAGGCAGAGCAGGCATAGGCAGGGGCAGGCAGGGCAGGCCAGCAGGCAGGCAGGCATGCAAGCATGGCAGGCAGGCAGCATGGAGGCCATAGTAGGCATTGGCATAGGTAGGCATGGCAGGCAGAGCAGGCATGGCAAGCAGCAGGCATAGCAGGCACATGGCAGGCATAGTAGGCATTGGCAGGCTAGGTAGGCATAGGAGGCAGAGCGGGCATAGTAGGATGGCAGGCAGGGCAGCAGGCATAGCAGGCGAGCAGGCATGGGGGCATAGGCAGGCAGGGCAGGCATAGGCAGTGGCAGGCATGGCAGGCATGGCAGGCATGGAGGCATAGCAGGCATAGCAGGCATAAGCAGGCATAGGCAGGATAGCAGGCATGGCAGGCATAGCAGGCATGGCAGGCATAGCAAGCTTAGTGGCTTGGTAGCTGTTGTGAAGGTCCAGCTTCTTTTTATACATCTTTACGGCTTTGGTTAGCTTTGTCTTTTGAGGACTTGGTGGGCAGACCGTCGGTCCTGGCGGTGATACCCACTGAGAACTCCCTCCTTTGGTGTAGTTCTCACACCCTCTGGGGGGTTTCCCCTTCTTTTCCTTCCTCTCCTTGTTTTGCAGAGTCTTAGCGGGTGTTGCTGATTCTGCGGTGTTTGATCGAGGCGAGGGAGTCGCGTGCTAGATCCCTACATGTTTTGGAGAGTAGCGGTACCCCTCAGAGGAGAGCTTCAGTAGATTAGTTATTTATTTCTCTTTTGAGAGACTGATGTAGTGAGGATATGATTGTATTGAGAGCCTGTACACTGATGTATTTATTGGAGATACCTTCCGGTAGAGCTATGAGTTTTGTGTCTGAGGATGTTGTTCTTATCCGTTTGGGAGGTGGACATTATTGTATTATCTTCGTTGTACAGTGGTTGTTTTTAGTTATACAGCAGTTTATCTTTTAGCTCTGATATCTCTTAGCTGTAGCACTTTTCTTGCAGGTAGGACGCTTCGCCTATGCGGAGTTGGCATAGGTGGCGGATCTGTTGGCGAGCCCGGGTCGCAGTTTCGACCCCGGGGCGTGACAGATTAGAGTGGTATCAGAGCCTAGGTTGTAGGTCATGGTGGACTTAGAAACCCTAGGCTTATGGTTTGACCCTTGGTTGACTTTGTGAGAGTCGTGATTTTGCGAGAGTCCTGATTGAGTTTTATACCTCTCCCAAGGGACGGGAGGAGTGATTGGCATGTTTATTCTCCTAAGTAATTATGTTGGCTGCAGACGACATAATGCTGTGGAATGGGTGACATGCTTTAGACTTTCGCTGGATTGGGTCGAGTGTTGTTGGTGTGTTTTGTTGTTTCGTCGTGGCGAGCGGTGTCTCCCCGACGTGGGTTTTGACCGGGTGCATCCTGTCATGGCAGTTGAGCTTGAGCAGTTGGTTTTGGGCCGGATACCCGGATCGAGGTCAGAGAACCCCGGACCCAGATGACAGGATTGTCTGAGGCTTATCAGCGGCTGTGGGAGCAGCTGGTCTTGGTGACACAGTTGTCGGAGCACTGAGTAGCCCCCTCTGTGCCAATGTTTAGTGTCGAGGCACCGAGGTAGGGTGGATGGTTGACAGCTGGTGAGCTGTGGGACATGATCGACCTATTGAGCCATTTTTGGCAGATGAACCACCACGACTCGTAAGATTGAGTTTAGAGCCCTTGGAGGCAGAGTCGCGGCTGGTGGTGATGGAGTGATTAATTGAGAGCCTCCCTGTGCTTGTGAGTGTATGCGTTGTTGAACTGCGCGCTCCAGATTTGAGGGACGAGGCGCATAGGATATATGAGACTGGGAGTGGATTGCGCCAGGACACCTTTTTGTTATTCAGTCCCTCCATTTTAGATTTAGACGCCTCGTTGGAGCAGGCACCGTGTACGGAGCGCGGCATTGCAGTTCCTTTGGACAGGGATCTGCCGCCAGGAGGTGAGTTCTGGATTTTGGCGCTTGGCGCGGATGATGGAGGACAGATCGACGGCAGAGGCACTTCTGATTTCCTTTCCAGGATGACGGGTTCCTGAGATGCCAGAGATCGAGTGGACCCCGATGGTAGCATCAGTATTTTACCAGAGTGGCGCAGCGATAGCGTGGATTTGTTATTGCGGAGGACCTTATTCGTCGCCTCATTGTGGTCAGAGACAGAGGTCGTGCTTCCTAGTGTTAGCCCTGATTTTCAGGCAGATTGAGCGACAACCACTTGCATTGAGTGGATGAACCTGTGCCGCCCGGTTGGAGGGCGCCACGGTAGTGGATCGAGTTGTCGCAGGTGTGATTCCATCACAGCAGTCGGAGTTAGAGCATGTTGCATTCCTGCATGGACTAGAGGCAGATTTGTTACCACGTGCACTCGAGGTACAGGTTCCTGTTAAGTGCTGTGCGTGTGGAGAAGGTTTGTGGATCATGTCCAATGCAGCTGAGGCCGCGAGTTGTACCGCAGGCTTATTGGTAATTGTGGCAGTTCGGTGTTTGACCATATGCTTGAGATTGTTGGGCACTATGCCACAGGATGTTCGACTGCGGCAAGAGAGGACTTTGATCTTCGGCAAGGCGGGCAATTGGAGGCAGGCTCGTTAGGGTGTTAGAGCACTCTGGTTTTAGCGACAGGGTGAGAGATGCTTACGGCGGCACCGGGACTCAGGGATATCTCTGTTGCCACGAGATTCCGGGTGTGATTTCACCTTAGTTGTTGGTAATTGCCGCCGGTTAGGGAGGTAAGATTGCGTTTGACGTGTTCGGGGAACCGCGCCACCCTTGAAGCACCTCTTGGATATCCCTGAGAGCGAGAGAGCGGATGGCCGCGGTTTTAGGATCTGATGGATCGAGGGGGTCCTGCTTGACCTGATGCACGGCCGTTGTTACACGGTGGTGATGCCACGTCGTTGAGCACGACTGTGAGGGCCCTTTTATGGTTCGAGTGTAATAGGAAGGTCCGGGTGGTACCTGGACCTTTTGATGGAGTCATGCTCCGGCAGTTATAGTATGGTGTGAGTACTACTTGGAATCAGATAGCCGAGGATCTTGCTTAGATGGCTTCAGGAACACGGTAGGGCATCACGAGCTCTTAGTGAGGCCAAGTGGATTGATTAATGCCCTGCCACTTTATGATTTGAGGGAATTGTGCTCCAGCTGTACTTGATTGGATTGGTATCAAGATCCTCCGGGATATTGGATTTACTCCCAGAGCGAAGTGGAGCGCGCGGAGCACTTGTGGATGTGCTACCATGCCCGTGTGGATGAAGTGGTATGCCACGTTATTGAGGTACAAGTTGTAGCTCCCAAAGCATACCTTCTTGGGTCACGTTGTTCGAGCCGTAGGAGCGGCGGTGGAAATCCGGCCAATATGGATATCACTCGGGTTTTGGCCGAGATCGACAGTTATTGTCAAGGTAAGGAGCTTTGACTGGGCAAGTGCCAGGAGAGCTGGCTGGGGTTGAGCTTGATGATTCCACAGCTGGCGCTGTGTGGACTGTTGAGGCAGACGTGGCGTGTGGTTGTGTCCCTGAGGGTTCCTTGGATGATAGACCGCGGCTGGTAGTTCACTCGGATGGTCAAGATTCGGGAGTGACCGAGTGAGGACCCCTCCTTGTTAGGGCTCTTTCCTTATGGTTAATCGTGTGGGTGTGCTTCGGTTGCCTTGGTTGAGTTGACACAGGTTGTGGTTTGTGTGTGTTGCACTGGCGGTTATCTGTTTCCCCCCAACTTTGTTGGAACCCCGTTGTGTATTTCATGTTTCAGCTCAGGAGTGTTTTGTTTTGGGATTCTTCGCCCGCGATTGACTTGTCTATTGAGATATGTGATTGTTGGGGTACGAGGAACGCCCGTTGCGGATTCTGGCTCGAGAGATGAGGGAATCGCGCAATCGGGCCATGCCGTACTGGGTATTGTTGTTATTGGGGAGTGATCACGGGGAGTGTGGTGGGTGTGTGGGGGACTGGAGGCGTGATTGACGGATACCTACCCGTGGTATTTGTGACTCCTGGTGGTTTGAGCTAGTTTCGAGGACGAAACTTTTCTTAGTGGGGGAGGATGTGAGGACCTGGATCCCCACGACGAGATTATGGATCATCTACAGCTCCCGGAGGCCTATGTGGCGTGTTGGTGGGATTTGTGCCCCAATTGGACATTAGTGTTGGGCTCAGTGTGTTATATGGATCACGTGGGTGATTAGCGGACTCCGTCGGAGTTCCAGAAGTGGTTTCGCGCGCCAAGGATATTTAATTGGACTCAGTGCGAAGTTTGGACCAAGGATTACCTTTCCGGATGCCTTCGGCAATTTTGGAGTTGGAATTTGGCGAAATGGACATCAAATTCGGATTCAGCGCGCGAAAACGGTTAAAACGGACTACCCACTTGTCATTTTTGAGCTTCGGGTACTGTTCCACGCCGGAACAGTGTTTCCGGCGGCGGCGGCAGCGGCGGAGCGGCCGCAGGCAGCGCGGCGGACGGTGGCGCGGGCCGCCCGGTCCACGCGGCAGGCGTGCGCCGGGGGCGGGACGCGTGGCGGCTCGGGAGTGGGCCGGTCCGCGGGGCGCGGTCTACGGGGGAGTGCGGGGCGCACGGTGGACCGGGGTGACACGTGGCATCACCCTAGAGGTGGGTTCACGGCGGATGGTCTACGCAGTTTTCGGGATGGCTCATGGTTTACGGTGCACCGGGCTTGGACACGTGGCAGGTTTGCATTGGTTCGGTCCACATGATTGCGTGCACCGGGTTCACTAGGCAGAGGCTTGACACGTGGCATTCTCCTATTGGTGGGGCTACTGTGCGCGGCAGGGTGGCAGGCGGCGGCGTCAGGCGGGCACGTGGGCGCGGCAGGCGGGCGTTGACCGGGTTGCGTGCCACGTGTCGTCGTCCGCGGGTGGCCACGTGGCGCGACGCGTGCGGCGGGTTCGGCTGTTGCCTGTTGTGCGGGCGACGTGGAGGCCCAGGAAGGTTTCGGGCTGCTACAGTGATCTTTCGGGCTGCTACAGTACGCGCCCGAAAGTTCCCAGCGCCCGGAAACGGGGACATGTTGGGTATTAAGTGTTTGTTTTTCCCAGCTTATATAGAGGCCGAGTTCTTTTGCAGAGAGCTTCTTCTCCGCGCGGAATTTCACTGTGCAACCTTCACAAGAAATCTTCCTCTCCCAGTGGCGATTCCATCTGCAGATTTCCAGATTTTTCAGCGGCACGCATCCCGAGGTTACCATTTTTACGGCGCGGCGCGACGCTCGTTCGTTTGTGTTCTTCTTCGTCGCATTTCGGTGCGAGGACTCCCCCGGCTTACTCCGACCTCCGAATGAGGCGATTCTTGCGCCGTTGGCTTCACGACTGGTAGGGCTATGTTTCCCACGTTTACTGTTTTTCCCATTCCGAGTTTTTCATGGGTCTTTCGGATCATCTTGTAACCCCTTTTTCTGGGCGGAGTTTTGGGACAGCGTGCGGTATTTTGGCGATATCTTCGCGCACAGGCATCGGATTGGGGCGATTCAAGAGGCGATTTGCATCTACACATCACGAGGAATATGCCCAAATTTTCTTGGAATTTTCTGAATATTTCTCGAAGGTGAAGATTATCTGTGAACAGTAATTGTTGCTACAGTTTTTGAGTGTAGTTTGATTCGGGGTGGTTCCCTTGTCCGAATTGTTTCTCAGTGTAGGAAGCTCGGAATTGGACGTGCAGGTACTCGTTTCGAAGGTATCGACGCGAGGATTACTGTGGTATTTTTATTGGATTTTTCTGGGCACTTGCAGCAGGTGAAATATGCGCGGCTTTGGGACTGATTTTCAGATTGTGTATGTTTGGTTGATTTTGGAATAAAAGTGTAATGTTAAGCCTTATTGTTGTACTCAGGGTGTTTTCAGCTGTTTGGAGCCAAGGCTTGCGCGAATTGTACCGAGGGTGTTTTGTTGGCAATTTTGGACGCGGGCGTCTACCCACTTCACCGACTTCAGGTTTGCCTTGGGTTAAGCGCTTTCAGGTGGGTAAGCTTAATTTAGTAACTGTATAAGATTTTTATATCATGGTGAATGTAAGTGCACATGTGGGGTTATCATCCCTCTATGATTGATAACAGGCGTATTTGATGTACAACCGATATGAGCGAGAGGTAAGCAAGGAATGGCTCACTTGGGTGAGAATGGTATACCATAGCAGGAATGTTTTAGCATGCTTTACTATTAATGCTTTACCCACTTTTATTATTTCTGAGAACAAAGCATGCGTGCATGGACATGTAGTTAGGCCATCTTTTACCGCTGCACTACTTTTGGAACTTGACTTAGGAGAAACCATGTTATCCTTTTCTCCTTCTTTGTTAGTCAGGTGGTCTGTGTTGCTCAGGTTCGAGCAGGGGCTCTGGGTAGTGTAGTCGGGACTTGGTGTCTGGGACAGGTTGGATTAGTTGTGGGGCTTTGCGGCAACCGCGGATATTGGGGCGTTGACCGGACATTTATTTATGCACCAGATTGGGTATCCGATCTAGTGGATGGGTTTTCCCACTTTGATCAGAGTCATGATCCAGTCCTGCTGATTATGATGCTTTTGTTACTGAGATACTTTACTCGTGTGGGTCGCTCCCCTCGAGTGCCACTCCGGAGTGCGCGGCAGACAGACTTTGAGCCCTTGAGACTCCTTTGCTTCGGTGTTATGCGTAGGCTGGCATACCCGTCGCGGCAGGCAGAGCAGGCAGTACCAGTGTCTACTGGTGGCATTAGATTGGGCTTATTACAGGCTTTTGTTTTTTTTTGTTGCGCTCGTGTCAGGGGGACCGAGTGGAGTTTAGTGGCGGTGTTTGGACCAGTGCTAGTGTTGTTGGGAACCGTTTGGGGGTACAGTGGTCCCTAGGTCATTGTGGGTTGTTGACCGTTATAGGCAGGCATGGCAGGCATAGTAGACATAGGCAGGCATAGTAGGCATAGGCAGGCAGGGCAGGCATAGGCAGGCAGAGCAGGCACAGTAGGCATAGGCAGGCAGGGCAGGCATAGCAGGCAGAGCAGGCATAGTAGACATAGGCAGGCAGGGCCAGGCATAGGCAGGCAGAGCAGGCATGGCAAGCTGGCAGGCAGGCAGGCATGGCAGGCATAGTCGGCATTGGCAGGCATAGGTAGGCATAGGCAGGCAGAGCAGGCATGGCAAGCATGGCAGGCAGGCAGGCATGGCAGGCATAGTAGGCATTGGCAGGCATAGGTAGGCATAGGCAGGCAGAGCGGGCATAGTAGGCATAGGCAGGCAGGGCAGGCATAGGCAGGCAGAGCAGGCATGGGAGGCATAGGCAGGCAGGGCAGGCATAGGCAGGCCAGGGCAGGCATGGCAGGCATGGCAGGCATGGCAGGCATAGGCAGGCATAGCAGGCATAAGCAGGCATTGCAGGCATAGCAGCATGGCAGGCATAGCAAGCTTAGTGGCTTGGTAGCTGTTGTGAAGGTCCAGCTTCTTTTTATACATCTTTACGGCTTTTGGTTAGCTTTTTGTCTTTTGAGGACTTGGTGGGCAGACCGTCGGTCCTGGCGGTGATACCCACTGAGAACTCCCTCCTTTGGTGTAGTTCTCACACCCTCTGGGGGGTTTCCCCCTTCTTTTTCCTTCCTCTACTTTGTTTTGCAGAGTCTTAGCGGGTGTTGCTGATTCTGCGGTTGTTGATCGAGGCGAGGGAGTCGCGTGCTAGATCCCTACCCATGTTTTGGTGAGTAGCGGTACCCCTTCAGAGGAGAGCTTCAGTAGATTAGTTATTTTATTTCCTCTTTTGAGAGGACTGATGTAGTGAGGATATGATTTGTATTGAGAGCCTGTACACTGATGTATTTATTGGAGATACCTTCCGGTAGAGCTATGAGTTTTGTGTCTGAGGATGTTGTTCTTTTTATCCGTTTGGGAGGTGGACATTATTGTATTATCTTCAGTTGTACAGTGGTTGTTTTTAGTTATACAGCAGTTTTATCTTTTAGCTCTGATATCTCTTAGCTGTAGCACTTTTCTTGCAGGTAGGACGCTCGCCTATGCGGAGTTTGGCATAGGTGGCGGATCTGTTGGCGAGCCCGGGTCGCAGTTTCGACCCCGGGGCGTGACACCGGGCGTGACAGATTAGGTGGTATCAGAGCCTAGTGTATAGGGTCGTTGGGGACTTAGAGGCCCTAGGCTATTGGTTGGACAGTAGGATTGACTGTCGTGAGAGACGAGACTGTAGCGAGAGTCCAGATTGAGTTTGTAACTCCCCCGGGGATTGGGGCGAGTGACTTTACTTGTTTATTCTCTAAAAGTGGTTATGTGGCTGCAAACAACATAATGCTTTAGAATGGGTAACATGTTTAGACTTTCGCTGATTGGGTCGTGAGACTTCTTTTCTCTGACACTTTGATTCTTTATTGCAGTTGCCTGAGATGCCTCCGAGACATCGCGCGACGACGAGGGCACATTCCGCGTCTGATGACGAGCCCAAGCAGCAGGAGGCCGCACAGGGCGAGGTCCAGGAGCTACGGGCCCAGGTGGCCCAGATGTCAGAGGCGTTGCGACGCCAGGAGGAGGCGGCCAAGTGCCAGGAGGAAAATATGGAGCGTATGATGAGGTTGCTTGAGCAGAGGATGTCTCCAGCAGCACCTCCAGTAGCGACTTCGTCGACCTCGTCTCAGATCGCCCCATTGACAGAGTCAGAGCAGAGGGAGCTCACAGATCGACTATCCTACATCACCCAGTTTCGTCCTCCGCGATTAGCAGGGCAGAGTTCAGAGCCTTGGGAGGCCGAAAACTGGATTTCAGCGATGGAGAAGCTATTTGAAAACCTGTTTATCAAGGAGAAGCATCATGGTCACCTAGCCACTCACTTCTTGGAGAAGGACGCCGAGACCTGGTGACGTCGTGTTCGGCCAGTGGGACCGCCGGGTGTACCTTTATTGACTTGGGCTGAGTTTTGCGCTTTGCTGCTCGGGGTCTACTTTCCCGACAGCGCAAAGCAGAAACTAGAGGGGGATTTGCGACGGCTGCAGCAGGGGGATCGGCCCCTTGGGAAGTATGTTCTTGAGTTTCAGCGGCTTTTGGGTAGCGTGCCCCACGTTGCCCGGGATGAGGCCCAGAAGGTTGAGCTGTTCGAGAGAGGTCTGCACCAGGATATATATCCCTTGTACACTCACATAGAGCCCAGACTTTGGATGCGGCGATCGAGCACGCGCAGTGGGTTGACAGAGGATCTGTGGTTATGACTGAGCGGGGGCTGGCGCCTAGGACTAGTTCTGGAGAGAAGCGCCCGGCGCCATTAGATTTTGGACAGTCGAGCAGACCGAGGCCCCCGAGACCGCCGCAGTTCCAGCCTCGAGGCCGTGGGACACAGAGGAGGCAGAGATCAGGGGGCTCTCGGCCCCCTGGGCAGCAGCAGCAGTAGAGGCGCACAGATAGTTGTGTGATTTGCGGCGGACCCCACGCACCTCCGCAGTGTGATCAGCGGCAGGGCCGGTGCTACCGATGTGGGTAGGCAGGGCACAGAGCATGGACTTCTCCCAGAGCGGGGTCATCAGTGGCATCGGCAGCGTCGGCTCCTCCACCGCCCTTCCAGACGGGCGGAGCTTCGACAGGTTATGGCCAGGGGGATATGGCAACTTCGTCGCGGCAGTCAGACAGGCGACCACCCCCGAGCGGGAGAGTTTATGCCGCACAGGTTGAGGATTCGGGGCCAGCTAGTCACGTGGGTGGCAGGTATTATCCTTATCTCCTCTACCCGCACTAGAGCTTTATTTGATACCGGAGCATCGCATTCATTCATTAGTAGGACATTTGCATCCATGCATGGGCTAGAGATAGGACCGTTAGTTGTGCTCGTGAGGTACAGATACCTGATCACGTGTTACATGTAGATGAGTGTTGTTGGTCCTGCCCAGTGCAGTTAGGGCCCTGGATTTTTCCTGTTGATCTTTTGGTCCTTCGTCAGCTCCGGGATTTTGATGTAATGTTGGGTATGGACTGGTTGACTCAGTATTATGCTACCATCGATTGTAGAGAGAGGACTGTGACCCTTCGTGAGCGGGTCAGCAGGAGTTTGTTTATAGGGGTTGTCAGAGTACTCTGTTTGCAGCGACGATCTCTTCTGCTAGAGCACGACAGATGATGAGCCGTGGGTGTGTCGCTTTCTTAGCTACTGTTGTAGAGGTGCCTACGGCGATGCCTGGGCTCGAGGACATTCCTATTGTCCGAGAGTACCCAGATGTGTTTCCTCCTGAGCTATCGTCCATGCCGCCGGATCGAGAGGTTGAGTTGGGACTGATGTAGTTCCCGGAACTACACCAATCTCTAAGGCACCCTACAGGATGGCCCCTGCAGAATTGAGGGAGTTAAAGGCTCAGCTACAGGATCTCTTGAATCGCGGGTTTGTTCGACCTAGTGTTTCTCCTTGGGGAGCCCCGATTCTATTTGTAAAGAAGAAGGATGGGTCACTCAGGCTGTGTGTTGACTACCGGGAGTTAAATAAAGTGACCGTCAGAAACTAGTATCCCCTTCCTCGGATTGATGATTTATTTGATCAGCTTCAGGGAGCTACGGTCTTCTCAAAGATAGATCTTCAGTCCGGTTACCACCAGCTGAGGGTGAGGGCCGAGGATGTACCCAAGACGGCGTTTAGAACTCGGTATGGGCATTATTAGTTCACAGTGTTACCTTTTGGTTTGACGATTGCCCCGGCCGCATTTATAGATCTGATGAACCGAGTGTTTCAACCGTACTTGGACCGTTTTTGTGGTGGTTTTCATCGATGACATTTTTGGTTTATTCCCGTAGCGATATTGAGCACGAGGAGCACTTGAGGATAGTGCTGCAGCTTCTGAGAGAGAAGGAGTTGTATGCCAAGTTGAAGAAGTGCGCCTTTTGGCTTCGGGAGGTTTCTTTTCTAGGCCACGTAGTTTCAGCCGCAGGAGTGGCAGTGGACCTGACGAAGATTGATGCAGTTCGGGATTGGCCTAGACCGACGACGGTGACTGAGATACGGAGTTTCTTGGGCCTTGCAGGCTACTACCGTCGATTTGTAGAGGGCTTTGCGAAGCTCTCTAGCCCCCTCACTAGATTGACCAGGAAGAGGGTAAGATTTGTTTGGACAGAGCAATGCCAGCAAAGCTTCGAGGAGTTGAAGCAGAGGTTGATTACAGCGCCAGTCCTTGCACTACCAGTTATGGGAGAGGCGTACGTGATTTACATCGATGCCTCCCACAGCGGCCTTAGATGCGTGTTGATGCAGCATGGTAGGGTAATTGCCTATGCTTCGCGTCAGATAAAGAATTATGAGAGAAATTACCCTACGCATGACTTAGAGCTAGCTGCTGTTGTTTTTGCTTTGAAGCTTTGGTGACATTATTTGTACGGCGAGCGCTGTGAGATCTTCACCGATCACCAGAGTTTGAAATACCTGTTCACTCAGAAAGAGCTCAACTTAAGGCAACGCCGGTGGCTTGAGCTGCTAAAGGATTATGACTTGAGCATTCTCTATCATCCCGGCAAGGCCAACGTGATCGCAGACGCTTTGAGCAGGCGAGCAGGGCAGACCTTGAGCTAAATTATTACCCAGCAGAGGCCACTGAGAGAGCAGCCGAGGAGATTGGATTTGGAGGTTGTGTCCCCTGGGGTTTCTGCAAGACTTATGTCTATGGTCTTGCAGCCCACTCTGCTGGACAGGATTAGAGAGAAGCAGAGTGGAGACCCCTATCTTGAGAGGATCAGACACCAGGTGCAGCGTGGTCAGGGCGGGGACTTTTCTGTGGATGCAGCGAGAGTACTTAGGTACAGGGACCGCTACTGTGTGCCCGTGGACTCAGAGATTAGAGAGTTGATCCTTAGGGAGGCTCCCTATACACCTTATACCCTCCACCCAGGGGGGACGAAGATGTATAGAGATTTGAGTGCACAGTTCTGGTGGCAGGGCATGAAGAGAGATATTGGAAGGTTTGTGGCTCATTGTCTAACTTGCCAGCAAGTTAAAGCTGAGCATCAGGTTCCAGCTGGCAAGTTACAGAGCCTTCCAATACCAGAGTGGAAACGGGATCGTGTCACCATGGATTTCATTGTTGGACTGCCGAGGACTCAGAGTGGAGATGACGCCATATGGGTGATTGTGGATCGATTGATCAAATCAGCCTACTTTCTGCCGATACAGTCGAGTTGGACCTTGGAGAGGTTAGCACAGTTATATTTGGACGAGATTGTGAGGCTACACGGAGTGCCAGCATCGATTGTGTCTGATAGGGATCCGAGATTCACTTCACAGTTTTGGAGGAGCTTGCAGACCGCCTTGGGGACCCAGCTTCAGTTTAGTACTGCCTTTCACCCACAGACCGACGGACAGTCCGAGCGGACTATTCAGACTCTGGAGGATATGTTGAGAGCTTGTGTCCTGAGCTTTAGTGGCAGTTGGGATCGACATTTGAGATTAGCAGAGTTTGCCTACAACAATAGCTTCCAGGCGAGAATCCAGATGGCGCCCTATGAAGCATTGTACGGAAGGAAATGTCGATCGCCTTTATGTTGGAGTGACGTGGGTGAAAGGAAAACTTTGGGGCCAGATTTGCTGTTGGAAGCCGAGGAAAAGGTAAAGATTATTCGGCGTAATCTAGTGACTGCACAGAGCCGACAGAGGAGCTACGCCGATAGGAGGCGGCGAGACTTGGTGTTTCAGGTGGGAGATCATGTGTTTCTGAAAGTCTCGCCCTCTCGAGGGGTACGACGCTTTGGAGTGCGCGGGAAGTTGAGCCCGCGTTTTATTGGACCATTTGAGATTTTAGAGCGCATCGGACCTATCGCCTATCGTGGGGCTTTACCGCCGCGGTTAGCTGGTACTCATGACGTATTCCATGTATCAGTTTTGAGGAGGTATGTGTATGATCCCTCGCACATCTTGGACTTCACATCCTTAGAGATGGATGAGGAGCTGCACTTTCAGGAGCGCCCGATGCGGATTCTTGCTCGTGAGATGAGAGAATTGCGCAATCGGGTTATACCTTATGTGAAGGTACTTTGGAGCCACCATGACGAGAGAGAGGCTACTTGGGAGCCTGAGGATGAGCTGAGGACTACCTATCCTGATTTGTTTGTGACCCCTTCCTGAGTTTGGAGCTTTTTTGGTTTCGAGGATGAAACCTTTTGAAGGAGGGGAGAGTGTAGTATACCGGTTTTCAGATTGAGCTTACCAACTCTGCAGATGGGATTTCTGGGTGTGGAAAGCTGTGAGCAGGTGTATTTTCAGTTTACAGCGGAGTTCGGGAGGTTCCGGACTGCGGCGGAGGGCCCGAAGCCAAAAAGTGAGTTATGGTTGGCTTTTGGAATATTTTATTCATTTTATTTAATTAAGGCTTTGTTGATGTTGCTTCTTTTTTTTTAGTGCTGCTGTTGGTTTGGAGTTGGCAGAGGAGTTGGGTGGTGGATTAATTAATGGTAGGTAGGTAGGTGGCTTAATTAAAATCCCTTAATTTATTTATTTCCTGTTGCTTTATTTAAGCTGCTCCCCTTCAAAACCCCACCTCACCACCTTCTTCTCCTAGGGTTAAGGGCACGATTGGCCTTGTGTGAAGCAGAGGAAAGAAGGGGGAAGAAAAGGAGGAAAAATGGTGGTGCTCTTGTGCTTTTGCTCTCTGCTGCGAGGACGTGGAGCCGAGCGAGGGCGCGGCTAGCCTCGAAGAGGTTGGTTGTTTTATTTTATTCTTTTTGAGAGCTTGGGTTTTTTTTTGTTCGCTTCTTTTCTTTTCTTTTCTTTTTCCTATTGGTGTGGCCTTGCGAACTGGTTGTCCGGGGCATGGGCGCAGCTGCGTGAGCCGCGCGCGCGCAAGGAAGCACCGCGTGGCTGTGGTGCGAGCCGCTGCGCGGGCGCGTATGAGCGCCGCGCGCAGCAGGCGCCCTGCTGCTGTTGGTGCGCAGCTGGGCGCCGGACCGCCAGCTGCATGCGCTCTTGGCGCCGCCCCATGGTAGGCGCGCGCGCAGCACCGCGGAACCCGCACGGGTTGCGCGAGCGGCGCTGCGGGCTGCGCGCAGGGCGCACAGCGGCATTATGGTGCGTGCGCAGTGCCGCGGGCCCTACGCGGGCCGCGCGCGGCACTGCTCTGCACGCGCGGTGCCGCGTGCCCCGCGCGGGCCGCGAGCAGTGCCGCGGGCCCTGCGCGGGCAGCGCGCGGCACTGCGGTGCGCGCGCGGTGCCGCGGGCCCCGCGCGGGACGCGCGCAATGCCGCGAGCCCCGCGCCGGCCGCGCACTGCGGGCCGCGCGCTAGGCACGCAGCACTGCAGGGCACCACGCGGGCGGCCCTTGTGCCGCGGGGCTGGGTTTTTTGAGCCGTGCGGCCGCACTCCACGCCGTTGCCGCGCACGAGGCTGCTCGGCGACGCGCCGCGGCTCGCGCGATCGGTTTTTCGCGCGTCGCGCGGCGTTTTCCTCCGTCGGTTGGTTTCTTTCCGCCGTTGAGGGCGCGGTTTTTGGCCACGTGTTATCTGATCCCGGTTTATCACCTTTTCTCGTAGTTTGTGGCATAGTGTTAGCTTTCTACGTGGCCGGTGGTGCGTGTTTTGCCGCGTGGAGCTGTGGGATCACAGCGGGACCTCCGGTTGGCGCACGGTTTTGCTGATTGATCGCAGGTGGGTTGGTTCATTCCAAAAATTACCAAATGCCCTATAAAGCTTCTGAATGCAAAGGTATCGTGTCTCTTTTACCAGTATTTAATCTGATAACTGCCGGACAGTCGTGGTAAGTATGTGGGAACCCGGACAGTGTTTGGTGCACTCTTCTGTTTAGTTAGCAATGTTATTGCTCCCGGGCCGTTTTATAAAACTGGGAAAATCCCTTTTATTCAAGAATGGTTTTTACTTTATGTTAGAGCGGGGTTTATCAGATTTAGTCGAGGGAGATTGTTCCGACTTGGACACGAGTGTGAGTAGAGTCATTTGAGCATTCGAGGTTTTTCGATCTGGTTGATCGTGGACTATAGCCTGCATATGCCGCTTGCTGAGACAGTTGAGACATGTTTGATACTCGGTGGGGTGGTCGCTCCCCTCGGGTCACGCTCCGGATGCGTAGATGTATTGATACCCCTGGCCGAGTTACCAGGTGGTTGCTCGCCCCTGGCCGAGTTACCAGGTGGCTACTTGAGTGAGATTGAGATAGTCGGACAGGACGCCCCACGTAAATCCCGTCCTCAAGTGGATGTGTGGTAGTGGGCAGGTGCGTTCCTAGTCGACAGGCGCAGGCTTGACTGGACCCTATGTAGAACACCGGGATTTGGATGACGCACCGACCTTGCAGGATGGTGTGGTGCGGAGGAATTTGCCTTGGATGTGTCCCACTTGTGTTTTCAGAGGAGTTCGGGTTGATTTGGATCCCCGCGGAAGCCTCTGCTTGTTTCGGGCTTTGTACGCGTTAGGTGACTGGTACGGGAAGCGCCGACACCGCTATGGGTTGCAGAAAATTGGGAAACACTTGGAGCAGGTGTATCTTCTGTTTACAGCGAGGTTCGGGAGGTTCCGGACTGACGCGGAGGACCCGGAGGCAAAAAGTGAGTCGGAACCGGCATTTTTGGAGCCGGTATTTGATTTGAGCACCCCGACTCAACGGTCGAGCTTTTTGAGGAGAAAAAGCTGTGGACACGCGTACTTTTGATTTACAGCGAGGTTCGGGAGGTTCCGGACTGACGCGGAGGACCCGGAGGTAAAAAGTGAGTCGGAACTGGCATTTTTGGAGCCGGTATTTGATTTGAGCACCCCGACTCAACGGTTGAGCTTTTTGAAGAGAAAAAGCTGTGAGCGCATGTACTTTGGAATTACAGCGGAGCTCGGGAGGTTCCGGGCAGCGGCGGAGAGCCCGAAGACCAAAAGTGAGTTGGAGTTGGGTTTTGGAATTAAATTAATTAAGTTAATTAATTTATATAAAGCTGTTGCTTTATAAAAACCCCTCCCCTCCACCTCTGTAGGAAAGGAAAAAGAGAAAGAAAGAAAGAAAAGGAAAAAAAGAGAAGAAGGAAGAAGAAGATGGTGGAAATGGAGAGGGCTCTTGGGCGTTTTTCTTCTCCGAGCGTGGACGAGAGCCGAGCGAGGACCGGCGTGCCGCGACGAGGTTGGTTTATTTTATTTTATTCATTCTTTTCTCTCTTTTCTTCTCCCCGGTGGCCGGAGCCTTGCGGCTAGTCGTCCGGCGCGTGGCCGGGGGAGGCGCTTGGGCGCCGCGCGCAGCTGCGCCCTGCTGCCAAAGTGGGACAGCAGGGCGCCGGGCTGCACAGGGGCGGCATGGTGCCGCGCGGCCCTGCAGGCTGCGCGCTGGGCGCGCGGCACTGCAGGGGTGCCGCGCGGGCATCCCCTGTGCCGCGCGGCCTGGCGGGCCGCGCGGGGCGCGCGGCCCTGCAGGGGTGCCGCGCGGGCAGCCCCTGTGCCGCGCGGCACTGTAAGGTGCCGCGCGGGCGGCCTTGGGGCCGCGCGGCCCTGCAGGCCGCGCGCTGGGCACGCGGCACTGCAGGGGTGCCGCGCGGGCAACCCCTGTGCCGCGCGACCTTGCAGGCCGCGCGCTGTGCGCGCGGCACTGCAAGGTGCCGCGCGGGCCTGAATTAATTAATTTAATTCCAAAACCCAACTCCAACTCACTTTTGGTCTTCGGGCTCTCCGCCGCTGCCCGGAACCTCCCGAGCTCCGCTGTAATTCCAAAGTACACGCGCTCACAGCTTTTTCTCTTCAAAAAGCTCAACCGTTGAGTCGGGGTGCTCAAATCAAATACCGGCTCCAAAAATGCCAGTTCCGACTCACTTTTTACCTCCGGGTCCTCCGCGTCAGTCCGGAACCTCCCGAACCTCGCTGTAAACAGAAGATACACCTGCTCCAAGTGTTTCCCAATTTTCTGCAACCCATAGCGGTGTCGGCGCTTCCCGTACCAGTCACCTAACGCGTACAAAGCCCGAAACAAGCAGAGGCTTCCGCGGGGATCCAAATCAACCCGAACTCCTCTGAAAACACAAGTGGGACACATCCAAGGCAAATTCCTCCGCACCACACCATCCTGCAAGGTCGGTGCGTCATCCAAATCCCGGTGTTCTACACTCTCCCCCCCTTAAAAGGGTTTCGTCCTCGAAATCCAACTAAATCCATACTTAGGAGGGTAAACCAAAAACAAAAGGGATAGAAGATCCTCAGATTGCCCAAGGCTCTCAAGTGGTCACTCACATTCCTCATGCTGACAACACTGAACCTTCCCCGAAGGTATGATTCGACTGCAAAATTCTTTGGTTTCACCAACAAGAATCGCATCGGTCGATGAGGATAACGCAGTCCTCGTCCATCACCAAGGAAGGGAAAGCAAAACAAAACTAGCGGGGTTCAAATAGGCCTCATCCAGCCTGATCACAGCTCGAGGATCCACAACTCGCATAACTCGTTTCTATATATAACTCTCAGGCTGGTAGTCTCCCTTGATTCGAGATCTCAAAAACCGAAGTTCAAGCCTCCTTAAGGCAAAACTCCTCAGATGCTTCACAGCCACCAAAGCTCCAGTTCCACAAAACATGGATCACCTCCCTTTTCAGAGGAAAAACTTCAACCTCGAGAACCTTCTCTCGATTCTGGCACTCAATTCCCCAGGGTTACACAGCTCGCCTAACCAGGGCATACTGAACAAAATGTCCTCGCTGGGATAAAGCAATCATACATCCTTGCAAAAACTATCCACCGGCGTTACCTCGACCCGACTTCCTGAGTGTCCAAGCACTTAAGGTTTGAGGATTCAAGAATAATTCCATGACCTCACTATCACGGCAATATCCGGATCAATGCTGGTATCTTCCTCAGCTTTGCCTCTCGCAAGTTACACTGGCCTTGCATAGTCCAAGAGCTTCTGATCTCTGACTTTAACATGGGTCCAGGCCCAACCCAAACGGTATCTCACCTCGTTGGGTCCTCCGACACTCATACGGCTGAATCACAAGGCCTAACCACAAAATTTTCGATGCCCAAGTGCAACTCTCAAAGCTAGGCAACCAACTTCTTCCTCCATAGAAGTTGTAGCACCATCCTCAAGAGCCCCTCAAGCTCCAAGTCGCCTCGGAGATAAGCAAAAACCCACGACGGTATCACCACCAACCCGTCCAGGGAAACAGGAAAAACACAGCTCTCAATCAGTAGGGCATTAGTCAATCCACTTGACCACGCAAACCGCTCAAACTGCCCTACTGGTTTCGGATCAGTATCCAGGCACAGCCCTTGGCTGTAAGGTTCCATAAAGATATCAACCTCTCGAAGGCATCTGCCCAAGCACAAGGTGAGACTAATTAAGTTCGAACCTTACAAGAACTCACACGGTTGTGTACCCACAACGTGACATCACCACGGTGTAACAACCGCCTGAATCCTCACTGTCGTATTCCCACGACGAGGTACTAGGTCTCAGAGACCTCTCGATCCGTCAAATCTCGCAGCTGCGCTCACAGCTCTCTCTGTCTCACGGTTGATACTCCCCGAGGTGCTGTCGAAGTTGGCGCGGTTCCCAAACCACGTCAATCACTGTCTCGATCTCAGTCCCAATCTAGTGAGCACCTGGTAACTCGGCCAGGGGCATCAACCTCCTGGTAACTCGGCCAGGGGCAAGTAACCTCCTGGTAACTCAGCCAGGGGCAGGTAACCTCCTGGTAACTCAGCCAGGGCATCAAATATCTCATCACATGTTATAAAAATACCCTCCTCCTGACCAGGTCCACGGAGGGTCAATGTCTTCTCTCTCGACAATCCACGATAGCATAAATTGGGACGGCCGATTCCTATCCAACCTCGTATCAACACCTCTGCACTGATGTAGGACTAACATCTCGATGATCAAACCAAGGTCCTAGTCGCACTGGCAGGACAGGCAGCACTCATCCACGTGCTTCACGTGATCTGAAAACTGATCCAAAAGTGCACAACCGTCAGTCCTGACACTGGCCCACACGAAGGTACCCCTGCTCTACCGAAACGCACAAGCGGCGTTGGCATTAAGCAAGCTCCAACTCCGACGACCACACCAGGTGAGACGCGATCCACAACCCTGACGAAGAATGCGGCCCACGCAGAAGGGAAACTCACATCCTGGCACTGCTGCTGAAGCGAGCGCTGTCGAGAGCCTCCTGGTCTCAGTCTCTCCTGAGACCCATGATCCTGTGGGTGGAATCATGGCAACCTCGAAACACGCGACTATCGCAAAATCGGCGATGCCGGAGCTCTCACTCCGAAGCTGATCCCCCGCTCACCGTCTCCCTCGGACGGGGTCACTGATCCACAGTCAAACCATCGAGCATGCACGCTCACTGCATCCAAGGTCGGCACTCGCCGAAAATGCACGAAGAGGTAGGCATCTCGATGCAGCTCCCACTCGAACATAACCAACCCCTAAGCCTCATCCTGGCGTCCAGGGGTACATCGCTCAACCGTCACAGAAACTCACCCCAGAACATCAACTGCGCTCCCGATGGTCCAACAAGACGAATCCGACGCCACCAGCTCTCTTGGCGTCCGAATGCAACAGTGCATAACCAAGCGCCCTGATGCTTATCCTGGATGAACAAATCCTCGAACAAATCTTCCATAACAGCGTTCCAGTTCTCGGCCTCTCACGGCTCCAACTCGGTCCCGAAATCTACAAGGGATGGAACTGGATGCGGTACACAACCTAACAGCAACCTCTCGCTGCTTCCGCACCATCAATGGTGCGATCAGGAACAGAAATCGACAAAGTCGCGGCCGGAGGTACTACTGACGATACTCCGGGAGATGCTCTCGGTCCAAGCATGTGCATCACACGCTCCATGCTCTCTCCTCCTGGCGCCATAACGCCTCAAATACCAGGACTGCTTGGGCCTGGATCTCTCAAGCCTCTCTCGGCTCCATCCATTTAGCTTCCCGCTAAACAAGCCCCTCATCCCAGGTCAAACACGCCCTCGCCGCTGCACGGCGTCTCGGAAGCATCCAAAAACCACTGCAACAAACAAACATTAGGACTAAGACTTCCTCGACCCAAACAAACGAAAGTCTAAACATGTTAACCTTTCTAAAGCATTATGCTGTCTGCAGCCAACGCAATCACCTTTAGAGAAATAACATGCGAGGTCACTCACCCCAATCCTCAGGGGGAGGTACACCCTCAGACAAGACTCTCGCTAAGGTCACGTCTCACACGACAGTCTTCCCACTGTCCAACAAAAAGCCTAGGGTCTCTAAGTCCCCAACGACCTATATTCCTAGGCTCTGATACCACCTAATCTGTCACGCCCCGGGGGTCGAACTGCGACCCGGGCTCGCCAACAGATCCGCCGTCTGTACGGAAACTGCCGTACAGACGAAGCGTCTAACCTGCAAAAGAGATCTAGCTAACAAGTATCAGAGCTGAAAGGAAGCAGAAACACTAAGCGGTGAAAAGTCCAAGTACACCAGTCCACTAGCACCCCCAACATAAGTACAAAAGTGGAACTGAAAAGTACAAGAGACACTACACCGACACCACCGACTCGGGTAGGAGCTAGCCAGCCACGCGCATACCTCGGTCAGAAAGCTCCGAATGAGCCAAACCTGGAACGGTCGCCTCAGGAACACCTGTCATCACAGCGGGTGTGAGATCTACTGCAACAGTCAGATCTCAGTGGGCACCAAAGCTAACCCCACGGTACACCCACTCAGTCTGCTGGAGACAAAAACACAAATAGATAGATAGATAGATAGATAGATACATAACTGGAAATGAATCTATCGCTACATGTCTCAATGCAATGCTGGAAGTAAATTCTCAGTCTCTCTCACGGGAGGCCTGGAAACTACGAACGTCTGCGCCTCCTACAGCCCTTATCAAACAAGAACATGCTGTAGGCTTAGGCGCCCATAGTTTCCGCCCCCGCACTGGGACTGCTAGAACTCTACAAGACACTAGAAGGCCACCTCAATCCCTTCTAGTAACCACCTGGTGACTCGGCCAGGGCATAACTATCTATCTGGTAACTCAGCCAGTGATATCTACACATCTGGTAACTCAGCCAGTGATTTATACCCATCTGGTAACTCCGCCAGTGGTATCCGCTCATCTGGTAACTCAGCCAGTGATTTACACCCATCTGGTAACTCTGCCAGTGGTATCTACTCATCTGGTAACTCAGCCAGTGATTTCTACTCATCTGGTAACTCAGCCAGTGATCTATACCCCTCTGGTAACTCTGCCAGTGGTATCTACTCATCTGGTAACTCAGCCAGTGATTTATGCCCATCTGGTAACTCTGCCAGTGGTATCTACTCATCTGGTAACTCAGCCAGTGATTTCTACTCATCTGGTAACTCAGCCAGTGATTTATACCCATCTGGTAACTCTGCCAGTACAACTCGTATGCTCTAACGATGCGACTAACACTCGTGTCCAAGTCGGAAACGACAACCCTCGACTTGCACGACTGTTCCGCAAATACCTGATAGTAAGGATACGATACCTTTGCATTCGGAAGCATAAAAGGCAATCCGTAGTTCCTTGGGAGAAACCAACCCACCTGCGATCCATCCGCGAAAACCGTGCGCCAAACGGAGGTCCCGATGCGATCCCGCAGCTCCACGCGGCAAAACACGCGCCCCTGGCCACGTGAGAAGCTAACACTATGCCACAACTGCGAGATAAGAAGAGGGACCGGGATCAGAAAAACATGCGGCTAAAACCGCGATCACAAAGGCGAAAGAAACCCATCCGGCGACGAGAAACGCCGCGCGTTGCGCGGAAAACCCATCGCGCACACACGCCGCGGCGCGTCGCCGAGTCGCAGCCTGCGCGGCCAATGCGGCGCAGCTGCACGGCCCCCAAAACCCAGCCGCGCGGCGCTGGCCCAGCCGCCCGCGCGGCGCCCAGCAAGCCCGCGCGGCACAAGGCCGCCCGCGCGGGGCCCCTGCAGGGCCGCGCGCCCACGGGCGCAGCATGCAGGCCCGCGCGGCACAAGGCCGCCCGCGCGGGGCCCCTGCAGGGCCGCGCGCCCACGGGCGCGGCCTGCAGGCCCGCGCGGCACAAGGCCGCCCGCGCGGGGCCCCTGCAGCGCCGCGCGCCCAAGGGCGCGGCCTGCAGGCCCGCGCGGCACAGGGCCGCCCGCGCGGGGCCCCTGCAGGGCCGCGCGCCCACGGGCGCGGCCTGCAGGCCCGCGCGGCACAAGGCCGCCCGCGCGGGGCCCCTGCAGCGCCGCGCGCCCAAGGGCGCGGCCTGCAGGCCCGCGCGGCGCAGGGCCGCCCGCGCGGGGCCCCCGCAGGGCCGCGCGCCCACGGGCGCGGCCCGCGGGCCCGCGCGGCACAGGGCCGCCCGCGCGGGGCCCCCTCCCCTCCACCTCTGTAGGAAAGGAAAAAGAGAAAGAAAGAAAGAAAAGGAAAAAAAGAGAAGAAGGAAGAAGAAGATGGTGGAAATGGAGAGGGCTCTTGGGCGTTTTTCTTCTCCGAGCGTGGACGAGAGCCGAGCGAGGACCGGCGTGCCGCGAGGAGGTTGGTGTGTCGGACCCGCAACGCGTCAAATTGACGCGTTGGACGGACTCTGTGAGGTTTCTGGATCAAGCCTGCCTTCCGGCTGCTTTCGCCGAATTATAGAAAGGGTTTCAGGCTAATCCGAGGCCGGATTTGGATTCAGCACGGAAAAACATCTAAAATTGGCTATTCACTTGTATTTTTCGGAGTCCGCATGCACAAAAAGGGATCCCCGAAAGTTTTCTACACGTTTTGGTGCATGGGCCGAGCTGTGGACCGACGGGAGGACATGTGGCAGCCCGGGATTGGCCGGCTCACGCGCGCGCGGTCCATGGGAGCACGCGCGGGGAGCCGTGGACCAGGGCGGAGCCACGTGCCAGCTCCGGATTGGTCGGCTCACGCGGCTCGGTCCACGTGGCGCTATGGGTGCGCGGTCCATGGACCTGGCGCGTGCGCCGGGCGCAACGAGCGCCGAGGAGGGACACGTGGCGCACGCTGATTGGAGGGGGCAGGTGCGGGCGGCATGGCGCCCACGCGGGGGGGCGCCACGTGGCGCCCCGCCATTGGGCGCCACCGGCCCGCCTCGCCCCGCTGTAGGACCATGCGTCGGCGCCCAATCGGCCAGGCGCCGCTGTCCCGTGTTCGGGACACACATCGCGCCCGGGCTGATCCGGGCGCTGCGCGGAGAGGAGGCCGGGGTGCGTTCTTCGGGGCCCGAATGTTTCGGGTGCCCGAAAACGCACCCCAAAGGGGTGATCCCCCCCCCCCCTTTTTTGCCCCTATAAATACCTCTCTCTCTCTCCCTTTTCATTTTTTTGAGCAACCCAAGCTGAGCCCTTTTGGCCGTGGTTTCTCTCTCTTGTTCTCAATCTCCCACAGAGATTTGATGACTTTTTGAGATCTCGTCATCGGCGATTTCTGCGATTCGGCGCACTGCGACGTTCTTCTCCCTGTGTTCTTTTCCGTCGCGTTTTGGTCCGCGGGCTCCCCTGGGCTACCCCAAGGGACTTTTTGAGCGAATCTTGCGGCATTATCTCCATGACAGGCAGGGCTACACTTCTTGTATTTACCACTTCCGCCCGTTTTGAGGGTTTACTGGGTTTTCTGGAGCTTCTTTAAACCCCCTTTTCTGCGGCAATTTTTGGAAAGCGGCGGAGTAATCATGGATTTTCTCGGCCTACGAGTATCGGAATGAGGCGTATAAATACTCGATTCGTTTCTACTCTTTGCGTGGAACGCAATGGTTATTTTTTTGGATTTTTCTGAGGACTGCACAGAGGTGAGAATCCACGTTTTCTGCGCTATTTTTGCAAAACAACAAGTGTTGTTTTTGGAACTGCTACCGTTGATGCTGAGTGCAATACTTTTTTGCAGTGGTTCGCCGTTTTGGGTGCCCGGCAGCGAGTTGGGCAGCGAGGAGGATTTTACTGTTGTGGATTGCGCTTTCCAGGTGGGTGGTTGCTGTATCCCTCATTTTTACGACTTGCTCACTAGGACTGTTAGAGGAACCCCTATTTTAGTACTGGTTGATATGTTACACTTTTTGAAAGTCACGCTATGTATGTTAATCATTGTGAGCCTATCATGTGGGATTATTCTTGTGGGAACATCATGTTGGGAATATTACTGTCATGTTTAGTACTTAGCTTTTATGAAAAAGGGATTATCATGTTGGGGACATTATGACTTAGCCTTTATGATCGTTCTATTGACCATTTCTTTTATGCTACATCGGGACATTGGCATGCTTGTATGGACATCTAGATATGCCGCTGTTTACTGCTACACTATCATATTGGGAATTGACTTAGGAGAAACCATGATTATTTCTCTTTGTCCTTTATCTAATGATATGACATATGTTGCTCGGGTTCGAGCGAGGGTCTGGGATAGTGTGGATGAGATTGTAGAGTCAGGGACAGGTGGTACATGATTATGGATGTGAGGGGTGTTATGGCAACCGCGTACAATAGGCGGTTGACCATAGATCAAGTATTTTACCAGATTGGGGGTCTTGTGGGATGTTGCGGCAACCGAGAATTTTAGAGAAAGAAAACCTAGAAATAAATCGGTGTTTACCTTTTCTTCTCTATACGTGGATTACCTTTTATTCCTTTTGAGATATACGAAGTTTAGGAATCTTCGAAATAATAGGAATACCCTAAAAGATTATATTAGGGTCTATTTATAGGTTAGAAACCGTTTAGAAAGAGATAAGAATCAAAAACTGACTTAACAGATTTTTTTCCCGCACGGCGGTCCGGACTGGATTTCGGCTGATCCGGACTGTCGTCTTTTTTCAAAGAATTTCCTGAAAAAATAGTTCGGGGTCCGGACTGGATTTGGCCTGATCCGGACTGTTCATGCGATTAAACAAAAAACGGAGTTCGGGGTCCGGACTAAAGTGGGGATGATCCGGACTGTAATTCCGCATGAACTTAACCTTGTTCGGGGTCCGGACTGGATGTTGCTGGTCCGGATCCTGAACATGTAAAATGTCCAGTTCTTGATTTTTATGCAACGAAAATTAATCCAAGTGTTTCTAATCTACAAGAATATATTCGGTCACCAAAAATATTTAGTTAAACATACCTGATCCTTTTGAATCCATTCTTTTTGAGATTGATGTATGTGAACCACAATTCTTCAACTTCAATCTTCAAGACTCAAAACACTTCACGAAATACGCAAATACAAAAATCCTTAACAATCTCCCCCTTTGGCGGTTTCGTGACAAAACATGTAATACACAAAAATAAACAAAAATATATTTTTTTTGCTATCACCATACAACAAAAAATTACATTAATGGTCCAAATAAAGTGTAAATACAAGAGATAAACTCCTATTACAAACTCTAGACTTAGACGCTTGTACTCTCTACAAAAGAAACAATTCTTGATAAAAGAAATCATTAGATACCTCAAGAATTTAAAAATTCAATAAGCAATCAGAGAGATAGAGTTTATACTCATATAACTTATGACATTGTTTAATCAGATATGTATGAAAGTAGACAATCAAATATTCACATATCATCATATATCCATAACGTTCCAAATGTCATAGTTCAAAGTTCACAAACAATTAACAAGTTCAAAGTTAAGTTGTGTCAGTTGTCGCAAATCACTTGTTAGAAATATTACATGCCAAAATAGTTAGTCAAATAGTTAGTCATATGGCATGTTATCACAGGTTTAGTCCTACTTACCTTCAAGTTCCACGTTCTCAAAAATTTCAAGTTCCCTCCACCTTTTTGTCACAATCGCCAAAACAAAATAACAAGGAGGAAAAAAGTTCAAAAATAATGACAATTTAAGGTAAAAAAACAAAAATGAAAAATCTGCAAAATAAAGTTAGAAAAAATTATCCAGAATCTGAGTCTTCAGAACTGTTGCAACCCAATTTGTTAAAAATTGCCTTGAGCAGCTTTGAGACTTTCGAACATTTCTTTCGAATCTTACGTTGATCGGTAGAGATATGTTGTAAATCAAGTGACATTCTTTCTTGTTCTAAACACAGTCGTCGTTGCTCGTGAAATATGGAGGACACAAACACATCATCCTTTGACGTGTCTCTCATTGGAAGTGAGGCAGGTAGCGAGGTTGCAGATGGTACTGGAATCAATGAGGCAAGTTTACCTTTAATCCATTCAGACTCCTTCATCTGAATGATGTTTTCTCTAGTTGGAGATTGTATTCCTACAAGTGACTCATTAATATGAAGTCCACTACCCCTTGTTTGTTTCCTTCTCGCATATTTTCTTATCGTCGAGCAAGATTTCATAGGTGCTTTGTTCTTTAGTGCGGACCTATCGTTAGCTACGGCAACCTGTTTTGCTTCCTTTACTATCGTCTCCCAATCTTCTGTTTCAGTCTCGGAATTATCTAAAAGGATGGGCTGAGGTTCTTCTTGATCTTGCTTCATTTTGTTTGTAATCCTTGTGCTCACCAATGCTATGACAAAGATGATTATCCAACCAAACACCATTTGAAAAGTTTTCAAAGATTAACCTGTGAGCAAGAACTCAAAAACATGGAAAAAATTATTTAATTCCAAAAATTTGAAAAATTATATCCAAACAATCCTTATCACATGTAGAAGCTAGGAATCAAGAAGGATTTGCAAAATGAATTTTAAAAATAGATCAATCTCATGATTTTCGAAAATTCCAAAAATTTGCCATAAAACCGAAATTTCAGAAATCGAAGCCTAAAAATCCGTTTAGAACTTGAGACACAATCATAGACAGGTTTCTTAGGCATCCAAAGTTCAATTTATGCAAGAAATTTTAGAGAAAAAACATCACAAATTGAATTCGGGGCATGATTTCTATCTCGTTTTGAAGAAAATAACATGAACTGAGAATAAACCGAGATTTTAACGCAAATACTTACTTGATACGAGAGAAATCGAGTCAAAAGAAAACCACTAGCCCTTGGTTCTAGAGAGAGAAAACTCAGGAAATCAAAAACGAAAGTTTGGAGTGAATGAAAAATTAAAAACCATTCGTTTTGATATAAAACCTAGCCGCGGTCCGGATCGGATCATGAGTTCAGTCCGGATCGGCTTGGCGCAGGAAATCCCATCGTTCGAGATCCGGACTGAACAATCCAGTCCGGACTGCCTGCAACTTTTTCTTCAGAAAAATTTTGAAAAATTCTAGAAAATCCAGAAAAAGTATGTAAGCATTCTTGCATATCAACTTTAAAGAAAAAGTATCGTTTCATATGAAAAGAAATAGATTATGATAAATCTATTAATATATCCCAAATTAAGAAACGAAAATTTATAAAAGTTATATCCTCTAAAGTTGAGCAAGTTCAAAATATCAAACACGATCTTATGAGTAATGACTTTATCGAATCATCAATTGAGCAAAGAAAATGAAGCATCAAGATCGATAGATGTTTGAAATCCCAAATAAGTCAAATAATATATCTAGTCAATATATTTAGGAAGTGGCTCTTTGAGCATCTTTCAATATGAAATCCCACCTTATACCAACCTTGGAATTTGACTAAATCAAGTATTCCAAAAAGCATTTTATCAAATAAACGAGAACACCATGCTTGATAAACATGTGGTAGCTGCACACAGTACTCGGACGACCGAGGTGGTAGCTCTTTCCTCCATGTGGTGGTAGTTTTCACACTCCACTAAGGGATGTAACTCTTTCCACATCTTTTTGAGCATGAAACTTTTAATAAACTCCCCCTCAATTGGCTATCAATTATAAAAGATATTAAGTATTCAACCAAAAATTAATCTCGTGTTCATACTTATTTCAATTATTAAATAAGATAAAAGCAATACCAAGAGATCATTTAAAGAGGGATTGACTTTGATCAAATAAAGATGAAATAATTGATATAAATGATCATTGCATCAAAAGAGTTATAATGATATCCAAATCATAATAAACTTCTCAAAACATGAAAGGATGCAATTAAAGTCAATAATAATAATGCTCAGTTAATGTTCTAATGTACACATGTACATAAACAAAAAGAACAAAAACACAAAACAAAACCTAACCTAAGCAATGGTTCAAAAATCGGTTATCTCAAAGAAAGCATATCAATTGCTTTTCGCAAATGAATAAAACGGTTTTGATCCAAAGGTTTTGTTAAAATATCGGCTAATTGATCATCAGTTGAAACATAATCAATTTGCAAAGTACTTGATTCAACTAGCTCTCTTAAGAAATGATATATAAGTTCAATGTGTTTTGTTCTCGAGTGCAACACAGTTTTAGAAATATTTATCGCACTGGTGTTGTCACATAAAATCGTTACCGAGGTCGCAGGAATGCGAAAATCACTCAATACGCTCTTCATCTAGATCAATTGAGTTGAGCAACTTCCCGTTGAAATGTATTCCGCCTCGGTAGTAAAGAGAGCAATGCAGTTTTGCTTTTTACTATGCCATGCAACAAGATAATGGCCAAGATAAAAACATGCACCACTTGTGCTCTTCCGATCATTCACTGATCCAGCCCACTCGGCATCCGAATATCCTATAATATCGAGAGATGTGCCCATAGGACACCCAATTCCGAAATTGATTGTACCTTTGACGTACCGGATGATCCTTTTCACCGCTTTCAGGTGAATTTCCTTCAGTGCTGATTGATATCTCGCGCAAATCCCAACACTGAAAGAAATATCCGGGCGACTAGCCGTAAGGTAGAGTAGACTTCCAATCATACTTCTGTAAAGTTTCTCGTCTACACTCTCTCCGTGAGATTCACTTCCTAATCCCTTATTGCTAGTTCCCATAGGAGTCGGATAGTCTTTAGAATCTTCTAATCCGAATTTCTTGACCAACTCCTTCGCATACTTGTATTGACACAAATGAATGCCATCATCACTTTGCTTAACCTGCAATCCAAGAAAATAAGTAAGCTCACCCATCATGGACATCTTAAATTCGCTTTCCATCATCTCGGCGAATTTCGAAGCATTGTTGTTTGTCGTAGCACCAAATACAATGTCATCCACATAGATTTGAGCCACAATGAAGTTATCCTGAGAGTGCTTCACAAAGAGTGTCCGATCGGCTCCCCCTCAACTATAGCCTTTTTCCAAAAGATGTTTAGTCAATCCTTCATACCATGCTCGCGGTGCTTGTTTTAGTCCATAAAGAGCCTTTTTCAATTGAAAGACATGGTTTGGAAGTTTATGATCAATGAAACCTTTCGGCTGAGCCACATAAACTTTTTCGTTTAGAAAACCATTTAAAAATGCGCTCTTAACGTCCATTTGAAAAAGTTTTAATTTAAAATGACAAGCAATCGCGAAAAGGATACGAATGGACTCGAGACGGGCAACCGGGGCGAATGTCTCATCAAAGTCTATTCCTTCAATTTGTGAGTAGCCCTGAGCAACCAACCGTGCTTTGTTCCGTATAATGGTACCATCTTCAATATTTTTGTTCTTGAAAATTCATTTAGTACCAATTATATTTTGTTGCTTCGGGGGCTTCGTTAATTCTCAGACTTTGTTCCTTTCAAATTGATTAAGCTCCTCTTGCATTGCTTCAATCCAATAATCATCTTGAAGAGCTTCATCAATATTCCTTGGTTCTACCATGGAGACGTAGCATGCGACTCCACATTCAATCTGTCTTCGAGTTCTTACTCCTTCTTGAGGATCTCCAATGATGTTTGATTCAAGATGGTCCTTGGAGATTCGAAGCGTTTGAGGTAACGGAGTACTCGGGGGAATTTATGATGATTCCTGCACATTAGATAAACTAGAAGACCATGAGATGCATCAAAATTTTCAATAGAATTATCAAGTACCGATGCAATATCATTAGCAAGTAAGTCATCATCGAGAGACATATCAAGAGTAGATTTATCAGTTGAAAAATGAAAAGCTTCATCTACTTTAACATTGATAGATTCTATCATCGATTTAGATTCAAGGTTAAATACCCGATATGCTCTACTGTTTGTAGAATAACCCATAAAAATTCCTTCGTCACTACGAGAGTCGAATTTTTCAAGATTTTCACGGTCACATAAAATGTAACAGCGACTCCCAAAGATGAGAAAGTATTTGATATTCGGTTTTCTACAGAACCAAAGTTCATAGAGGGTATTCAAAGTACCCGGGCGCAAATATATTCTATTGATCACATAGACATCGGTGTTAACTGCTTCAGCCCAAAAGTGTAACGGTAGTTTCCGGCTGTGAAGCATAACACGTGCCATCTCTTGTACAACTCTATTTTTGCGCTCGACTACACCATTCTGTTGCGGTATATAAGGTGCAGAGAATTCATGTTTTATGCCGTTTGAAGAGCAAAAATCAATGAATTTTGAATTAATGAATTCTCCACCTCTATCACTCCGAACACGAATGATCTTTTCATTCTTCTCAATCATAATACGATGATAAATCTCATGAAAAGAATCGAAAGTATCTGCTTTCTCTTTTAAAAAATCTATCCATGAATATCTAGAGAAATCATCAACCAAAAAAAAAATATACCATTTACCTCCCAAGCTTGGTTGACGAGTTGGCCCCATTAAGTCCATATGCAGTAATTCCAGTGGCCGATTGGTTCCCACGTCGTTCAAGTTCCAGTGAGTGGATCTGGATTGTTTTCTCTTTTGACAACCTCCGCACACAATGTTTTCTTTAAAAATCAATTTAGGAACACCTCTAACCACGTCTTTGTTAGATATTCTAGATAGTTCCTTAAAATTTATGTGACCTAGTCTTTCATGCCAAAGAGTTTCATTATCAAGTGACACTAGGTTACATTGTTCAGAAAATTTATTAGGAACTATATAGCAATTATTTTGAGATCTAACCCCTTTCAAAAAGAATGAATGGTTTTCGTCAGTTACAATACATTCAACAGAAGAGAAATTAACTGAAAAACCATCATCACACAATTGGCTAATGCTTATTGTTGGGTTATATGTAATAAGGATCTAAATAGGGGAAAAAACACCTAGAGGGGGGTGAATAGGTGTAAACGTATAAACACTCAAAAATTGTTGCGATAAAAACCCAATGCGGAAATAAAAAATAATACGCAAGATTTTTACGTGGAAAACTCCATCACCGGAGTAAAAAACCACGGGACCGATAACACGGCAGAAATCCACTAGAATTAAAACACGTACAAGGTGATTTACCGTACACAATTACGACTCAACCTTTTCCATACGCTCCTAGAGGATCTTCTCCGCTCGCTCCGCGACGCTTCTCGAATCCACGATCTGCGCCCAACGCCGAATCCACGGCGTCCAACGTCGAATCCACGACGTCTGACCGAATCCACGGTCTTCACCCAATAGCACCCTTCGAATCCACGAACGTGCCTCGCTCCGAATCCACGAGAGCGGTTGAACCTTGAATCCACAAGGACACGCGAATCCACGCGCCGATTTTTGGGGTAAATCGTTGTTTTTGGGTGGTGATGATCCGCCGAATACTTAGATCAAAGATAGATCGAAAATACCATCTAAGTATTCATTAGTTTGATTCAACTCAAGATGTGAGTATGAAAACCTAGAATCAAACTAATCAATATAGATGAAGAAACATAGAGTATTCTCTAATGATTTTCTTTCTTCTCTATATGTGGATCTAGAGCCGTATAAGATGATACAGGAAAAAGACAGCTATCTGGATTTTCGGCCCCCATGAAAAAGAGTCATAGGGTCTATTTATAGGTTAGAAACCCTAGGAAGGAGATAAGAATCAAAAACCTAACATTTCTGGAGATTTTACGGACGGCGATCCGGATCGGATTAGCTGTGATCCGGATCGTCGTAACGAGTCAGGCAATTCCAGAAAAACGAAGGTTCGGGATCCGGATCGAAGTGCTTGATCCGAATCGTTCATACAGTTCACCAAACATCAACGTTCGGGATCCGGATTGCGAAGCCTGATCCGGATCGTTCAAGGAAGATGGTAAACTCAGTGTTCGGGATCCGGATCAAGAGAGGCTACGATCCGGATTGAACTGGTGTATGAACGAACCACCTTCGGGATCCGGATCGAACAACCTGATCCGGATCCTGAACATGTCCCAAGTCCAGTTTTTGATTTTTATGCAATGAAAGATTCTTCCAAGTGTTTCTACACTACAAGAAGTATTCGGATCACACAAAATCTTAGGTTAAACATACCTGATCCTTTTGAATTCTTCTTTCTTGAGATTGAGTTAAATGATCCAACTTTCTTCACCTTCAATCTTCAAGACTTGAGACTTTCACGAAACTACGCCAACTCAAATTCCGTAACAATCTCCCCCTTTGGCGGTTTCGTGACAAAACACAGATCCACTAAAGAAAATTCAAAAAGATATTTTTGTTGCTATCACCATACAACAAAAATTTACAATGGAGATCCAAAAATTTAAAAACATGAGATAAACTCCTAAAACAGACTCTAGACTTAGACATCTGTACTCTCTGCACAAAGAAATCATTCTTGACAAAAAGAGATCGTTAGATACCTCAAGAATATTTAGCATACAAAACCTAGTACAGAGATAGAGTTTATCTGATCATCATGACATTTGAGAATTCAGATATGTAAGAGAATCATAGTCAAAAACCAACATATCTTCTATGCAATTAAAAACCAAATGTCACAAAATGTTAGTCCAACATCAACTTGTTAGTCATATTACATGCCCAAATAGTTAGTCGAATAGTTAGTCGAAACATGCAAACAATCACAAGATAAAAACCAAAGTTGAAGTTGAAGTGATACTTACCTTGATGTATACAAAATCTTCATCAGCAAGATTTTCACAATCATTGTTCAAGTTCCCTTGATGTTCACTTACCTTGATGTTCATTCACATCATCATTGTACCTTGATGCAGTCATCATTGTTCATCATTGATGTATACAAGATCACAATTTTCACAATATCATTGTTCAAGTTCTCTAAACTCTCTCCCCCTTTTTGTCACAAACAAAGCCAAAGTTACCAAAAAATTGAAGGAGAGTTAAAAAAAAATATCAACGAAAATATTCCGAAATTTAAGAACTAGAACTAAAAGTAAGTCCTAAAAACTGAAAAACCTGCACAAAAAGATTAAAAATCTGCAAAAGAATAAAAAGAAGGAATCAGTCATCAGATTCGGAGTCTTCAGAACTCGTGCAGCCCATCTTTGAGAACATCTTTTTCACCAGCTTGTTCATAGAATTGATCTTCTTAGTTATGGTAATGTGAGCTGCCGTGATGAGCTCGAGCTCATTGGAGATTCTCGTCTGTACCTTCGAGATCTGTTCCTGCTCAACCGATAATCGTTGTTGTTCTTTGTAGATGGATGAGACTGATGCTTCATCCGCTGGTGTGGGTGCTGGTTGTGATGGTGACGCGGAAGTGCCGCTACTAGGTTTCGTTCCGCACGTTGGGACTGGAGTGACATGGGGCAATTTGTGAAGTGACTTCACGACGGTGGACTCATCGATCATGCCCAAACATTGATGATAAGTCGGTGAGGTAATGTCAACCTGAAATTTCTTCAAAATCCTCATTATAATCAGTGGAAATGGAATTCTCTCTGTGGGATGAGGGTGCTCAACATATCTTGTCATTCTATTCCAAATAATGTATGGAATGTTGATATTCAATCCCATTGCCTCAGACGGATGTCCTAAGAGATACAAAAATAGCATTCGATCCCATCTCAAGACTTTCGTCTGCAAATTTGGAAGGATATTGTAACAAGTGATGAAGTTTAGAAATCGGTACTCAAGACGAAGTTCCTTGGATCTGATCGATTTCTCCGTTGATTGCGTTCCTTCCAAACAAATTCCCTTTATAACCATTTGCCACACAGTGTTCGTCAAAACCTTTCCCTTCAAGTAATTAACTCCTGTCTTGCTGGCAGGCATTCCCAAAACCTCGCCAATCAATTGTGGAGTAATTTTGAATCTTGTGCCTTGGATGTTCGTGTAAAATTCCATTGGACCGTTTTCAATTTCACGAAGGTGCCGTGCATTTCTATAGAAGGCCCTTACAAGATGCAGACAGTATCCAAGCACTTCTGGAAATCGACAAACTTGAATAAGGTTTGCTTGTTCAATTAGAACGCCAAACTCAGGAGAGTGATCTCGTAGAGCCTCTATATTGACATGCCTCTCACCAATGCATTCACGATTCTCAAATGCCCTTAGGCGATCCGAATTAACGAACACTTGTTCCTCCCGAGGTGGAGAATCCGGAATAATCGGTTCGTTAGCCATGAAACCTCGTGCTCGTCCAAACCGTCGAGCGAGTCGTTTCCTTTTCACTGAGATGGTTGGTGCAGTCATAGGTGCTTTACCTTTGTCCATGGGTGCTTTTTCTTTCGATGCATCGGACGCCTTTTGTTCAGGCAATGAGTCATCATCATCTGTCAATGCAGTCCAATCTACCTCGTGACAATCTACTTCTGTGTCGCTGATCACATGAAACTCACCCTTTTGTTGTGTTTTCTTAGCTCTTTTTAACTTATTTGTGGCCCGAGTGTGCACCATAGTGACCAATAAAAGAATGATCCATGAGAATCCCATTGATCCAAGTGCTTTAAGAAGATTAAAATCCTGTGAGCAACAACTCAAGAACACATGAGAAAATTGTTAATTTTCAAAGATTGAAAAATTGTACCCAAACAATCATAATCATGTAGAGAGACTAAGAATCAAATTAGTTTTGCAAAAGGACTTTTAAAAATAGATCAATTGCATGATTTTCGAAAATCCTTATTATATGCCCTAAAACCGAAATTTTAGAAATCGAAGCCTAAAAATCCGTTAATCAGGAGAATACCTAGCATATAATCAAAACTAATCTACCCAGAGTTCTTATTTCAAAAGAAATTTGATCAAAAACCATCCACAAACAAAGTTGATCCAAGAAATTCATGACGTTTGAGGAAGAAGAGAGAAAAACGGTGAAAAACCGAGATTTTGATCAATAAAACTTACTTGGAGTTGAAGAACTTGAGTTTGAAAGCTTCCAGGAAGGATGAAATCTAGAGAGAGAGGCTCTGGAAACTTTGGAACAAAAGATTGGAGTAAAAGAAATCAAAACCCTTTTGTTCTTTATAAAACCTAGCCGCGATCCGGATCAGTTCATAACTGCGATCCGGATCGGCTACCCGCAGTGAGAAACTGCGTTCGGGATCCGGATCGGCAGATACAATCCGGATCGTCAGCCCGCAGAAGAATTCCTGCGTTCGGGATCCGGATCATCTAGCCCGATCCGGATCGGCTCCAACTTTTTCTTTAGAGAAGTTCAAGAAAAACCAGAAAAAGATTGTAAGCACAAATGTGTATCAACTTTAAACAAAAATCATCGTTTCATACAACAAGAATTAGATTATGCCAAATCTATCAATAATATCCAAAAATGAAACGAAAATTTACAAAAATTAAATCCCTTAAAGTTGAACACCTTCAATTACATCTAACTTGATCTTATGAGTAATGCCTTTATCAAATCATCAATTCAGTAAAGAAAATGAAATACAAAGATCAATAGATGTTTGAAATCCCAAATATAATAGATAATGTATCTAGACAATCTGTTGAAGAGAGTGGCTCTTTGAGCATCTTTCTTTAAAAACCCACCTTATACCAACCTTGAAATTTGACGGAGTCAAGTATTTCAACATGCATTTTACTTAATCAAAAATTTGAACAACCATGCTTGGTATACATGTGGTAGCTGCACACAATACTCGGACGACCGAGGTGGTAGCTCTTTCCTCCATGTGGTGGTAGTTTTCACACTCATCATTGGGATGTAACTCTTTCCACATCTTTTGAGCATTTTACTTTTTCTATGACTCCCCCTCAATTGGCTATCAATTATTTAAGATATAAAGTATTCAACCAAATATTGATCTCGATTTCATACTCGACTAAGCAGTCAAATAAGATAATGACTATACCAAGAGATCATAGAGAGAGAGAAATTGACTTTGATCACTTAGAAGATGATTTAATTAACATAAATGATCATTGCAACAGTGAAATATTATGATGGCAAAAGCATAATAAATTTCTAAATGTGCGAAAAGATGCAATTAAAGTCAATTATGATCTATGCTCAATTAATGTCCTATGTACAAACATAGATAATGAACAAAACAAAAACAAATACAAAACCTATCCTAAGCAAAGGTTTCAAAAAGAAGTTTATTTCAAGGAAAGCATTCCAATTGCTTTTCGTAAATGAATAAAACGTTTTTGATCCAAAGGTTTTGTTAGAATGTCAGCTAATTGATCCTCAGTTGAAATATATGAAAGTTGAAGAGTATTTGATTCAACTAGCTCTCTAAGAAAATGATATCTAAGTTCAATATGTTTTGTTCTAGAGTGCAACACAGGGTTTTTAGAAATGTTAATTGCACTTGTGTTGTCACAAAGAATTGTTACCGAAGATGCTGAAATGCGGAAGTCGCTCAATACGCTTTTCATCCAAATGAGTTGAGTTGAGCAACTTCCAGCTGAAATGTATTCCGCTTCGGCAGTCGAGAGTGCTATGCAGTTCTGCTTTTTACTATGCCATGCAACAAGGCAAATGCCAAGATAGAAGCATGCACCACTCGTGCTTTTCCGATCATCCACTGATCCTGCCCAATCGGCATCTGAGTATCCAACAATATCCAAACTTGTTCCCATAGGATACCAAATTCCGAAATTAATTGATCCTTTGATATACCGGATGATCTTTTCACCGCTTTCAGGTGAACCTCCTTTGGTGCTGATTGATATCTCGCGCAAATCCCAACACCAAAAGATATATCAGGGCGACTAGCCGTGAGGTAAAGTAGACTTCCAATCATACTTCGATACAGTTTCTCGTCTACATTCTCACTATGTGATTCACTTCCAAGTCCCTTGTGGCTAGTTCCCATTGGAGTCGGAAAATCTTTACAATTTTCGAGATCAAACTTTTTGACCAACTCCATTGCATACTTGGATTGACTCAAGTGAATACCTTCATCATTTTGTTTAATTTGCAATCCAAGGAAATAAGTCAATTCGCCCATCATGGACATCTCAAATTCGCTTTCCATGGTCTCCGCGAATTTAGAAGCATCATTATCTCTTGTTGCGCCAAATACAATGTCATCGACATAGATTTGTGCTACAATGAAATTGCTTTGATAATGCTTCACAAAGAGAGTCCTATCAGCTCCCCCTCGAGTATAGCCCTTCTCCAAAAGGTGCTTTGTTAACCTTTCGTACCATGCTCGCGGTGCTTGTTTCAGACCGTAAAGAGCCTTTTTCAAACGAAAAACATGGTTAGGTTGTTTATGATCTACAAAACCTTTCGGTTGAGCCACATAAACTTCCTCATTTAAAAACCCATTTAGAAATGCGCTCTTAACGTCCATTTGAAATAATTTGATTTTAAAATGACAAGCAATAGCAAATAGTATACGAATGGACTCGAGTCTAGCTACAGGGGCGAATGTTTCATCAAAGTCTATACCTTCTACTTGAGAATAGCCTTGAGCAACTAATCGTGCCTTGTTCCTGATGATAGTACCATCCTCATTTTTCTTGTTCTTGAAGATCCATTTGGTACCTATCACATTGTGTTGCTTTGGAGGCTTCGTTAATTCCCAGACTTTGTTTCGCTCAAATTGATGGAGCTCTTCCTGCATTGCTTTAATCCAGTAGTCATCCTGAAGAGCTTCATCTATGTTCTTTGGTTCGATTAAAGATACGTAGCAAGCGAATCCACAAACCAACTGCCTCCGAGTTCTGACTCCTTCTTGTGGATCTCCAATAATATTCGATTCCGGATGATCCTTGGAGATTCGTAACGTTTGTTGAAACGGAGTACTCGGAGATACATGAGATGATTCCTGCACATCAGATAAACTTGAAGAACCATTAGATGCATCATTAATATTGGAAGTATTATTATGAGAAGATGCATTAGCAGGAGAATCATCATCTAGAGAGATATTGAGGGTAGATTTTCCAGATCCAAAGTGAAAAGCTTCATCTACTTTAACATTTATAGATTCTACGATCGTCTTAGATTCAATGTTAAATACTCGATATGCTCTGCTATTCGTAGAATAACCCAAAAAGATCCCTTCATCACTTCGAGAGTCGAACTTTTCAAGATTTTCACGGTCACGTAAAATGTAACATCGACTCCCGAAGACACGAAAATATTTGATGTTGGGTTTTCTACTAAACCACAGCTCATATGGTGTATTTAAAGTTCCTGGGCGCAAGTAAACTCTATTAATGACATAGACAGCGGTGTTCACGGCTTCAGCCCAAAAATGTAGCGGTAAATTCCGGCTATGAAGCATCACACGCGCCATCTCTTGAACAACCCTGTTCTTGCGCTCAACAACACCATTCTGCTGAGGTGTATAGGGTGCCGAGAATTCATGTCTAATGCCATTTGAAGTGCAAAAATCAATGAATTTTGAATTTATGAATTCTCCACCTCTATCACTTCTAACACGAATGATCTTTTCATTCTTTTCAATCATAATACGATGGCAAATCTCATGAAAAGAGTCAAACGTATCAGCTTTCTCTTTTAAAAATGCTACCCAAGAAAACCGAGAGAAATCATCAACCAATAAAAAAAAATGTACCATTTACCTCCCAAAGATGGTTGACGGGTCGGCCAAAAGAAAAAGAAGAAAAGAAAGTAGTATACATAAACTACACAAGATTTAATCGAAGAACGATTAAAGACACGGAGGGGTTTCACCTTTGCATACCCAAACCTTTTGAGTTTTGGAGTATGTTGGCAATGGTTGAGAAGTTTTCCTTGATGAAGACGTCTTGCAAGATTGGTCTTTTTCTTTTGTCATCGTCTTGTTTGAAGTACTACCAATGTCCTTTTCTTTAGGAAAATCCTTCTTTGAATTCCATGGAGTGAACTTATTGGTAGCAGTTGCAAGATGTGGTTGATTTGATCTTTGAGCTCCAATCTTGCAATTTCTTCCAATGTGCCCTGCAAAATTACAACGAAAACATACCTTTGTGCTTGATGATTCCGAAGAGGATGAAGTAGGCTTGTTGTCGTTGGTTGTCATGATTTCCGGTGTCGGAGGAGGAGATACCGACTGAGGCACAAAGACTGTCCCAACCGAACTAAAATTGTCTTCGGTTCGATTGTATCCGAGGCCGAACTTGTTTGTTTGACCAAGACCAAGAAGTTTATCCAACTTACTCCTTCCTAAAGAAAATTGCTGTAAGTCATCCTTGAGTTGGCAAATGGTCTCTGTCATTTCCAATTTTTCCCGTCGGGCCTCGCCGTAGAGCTTCAAGAAATAGTTCGCTTTGTTCACCATATCTATATAGTTCTTCTCGAGTTGCTCATTGGACTCTTGAAGGGAAACATTTTCTTTTATCAGTTTATCCCTTTCCATTTCAAGATCGGTCGAGAGAGAAGTTACCCTTTTTACTTCTTCTTCGAGATCCTGCAATCTCCCTCTCAACCCCTTGTTTTGCTTAGCCGGTTTCTTTAAATCCCGTAAAGATCTGTGATAGGCTAGAGCAAATTCTTCACCTTCCGAATCATCCGATTCGTTGTCCGTTGCATTCTTTTCAACAGTGGAGTTGGACAACGACTCGGATGTACTTGCCATAAAGCACATGAATGGTGAAGATACGGACGCGTGGAATGCGGTGGAGCTCTTTTCTTCATCACTCGAAGACGACTCATTTGACGTTGAGTTGTCATCCCAAGTGACGACTTGCATCGCCTTCTTCTTTGCCGGATACTTGTTAGGACACTCCGTTGCAATGTGGTCGTAGCCTCGACATTTGAAGCATTGTAGTTGTCCTTCTGAACTTTTCTTATCCTTTGAGAAGTTCTCTTGCTTTCTTGACTTGTAACTTGAAGTACCCTTGCCTTTGTTCGACTTTCCGAATGATGGAGATTTGCTTGAATTACCCCTTCGAAAGTTGCGGCGAAACTTCCTTGTCAAGAGAGCGAGCTGCTTCTCAAATTCCTCCATAGAAAGGTTCTCGTCATCGTCTGAGGAGGATGCATCCGCGTCTTCTTCCTTAGTTGTTTTCAACGCATAACCTGAAGACTTAGAAGTGGATGCCTTTCCAGAAGAATTGTTAGTAGTAAATTTCATTTCATAAGTTTGTAATGAACCAACTAATTCTTCTACACGCATTTCGTCCGGGTGTTTAATAGTTTCAATGGCAGTAACCTTTGGGCGAAATCGTTCAGGAAGAGTTCTTAAGATCTTTCTTACAATCTTAAATTCTGGAATCTTCTCTCCCAGATTAGCACATGAGTTTACAATGTCTTGCAATCGTGTATAGTAGTCCGTGAAAGATTCATTTTCTGCCATTAAGATAGAGTCAAACTTGCTCGTAAGCATTTGCAGTTTCTGAATCTTCACGAGGTTAGTTCCCTCATGTGTAACCTGAAGAACATCCCAGATTTCTTTCGCAGTCTCACATGCCGAGACGCGAGAGAATTCAGTTTGAGATAAGGCATTAAAGATAGCATTAATTCCCTTGCCATTGTAAGAAGATGAATCTAACTCTTCCTTGGTCCATTTCGACCTAGGTTTTAAGGTGCGAACATCACCAATAAATTCAGTTGGATTAGACCATCCTAATTCAATTGATTGCCACACCCGTTCGTCGATGGAAATTAAAAAGGCTTTCATCCGTACTTTCCAGTACGCATAATTTGTTCCATCGAAGAACGGGGGTCGGTTGATGTTTCCACCTTCAACCATTGTTTACAACCCTATTCCCGCTCTGATACCACTTGTTGGGTTATATGTAATAAGGATCTAAATAGGGGAAAAAACACCTAGAGGGGGGTGAATAGGTGTAAACGTATAAACACTCAAAAATCATTGCGATAAAAACCCAATGCGGAAATAAAAAATAATACGCAAGATTTTTACGTGGAAAACTCCATCACCGGAGTAAAAAACCACGGGACCGATAACACGGCAGAAATCCACTAGAATTAAAACACGTACAAGGTGATTTACCGTACACAATTACGACTCAACCTTTTCCATACGCTCCTAGAGGATCTTCTCCGCTCGCTCCGCGACGCTTCTCGAATCCACGATCTGCGCCCAACGCCGAATCCACGGCGTCCAACGTCGAATCCACGACGTCCGACCGAATCCACGGTCTTCACCCAATATCACCCTTCGAATCCACGAACGTGCCTCGCTCCGAATCCACGAGAGCGGTTGAACCTTGAATCCACAAGGACACGCGAATCCACGCGCCGATTTTTGGGGTAAATCGTTGTTTTTGGGTGGTGATGATCCGCCGAATACTTAGATCAAAGATAGATCGGAAATACCATCTAAGTATTCATTAGTTTGATTCAACTCAAGATGTGAGTATGAAAACCTAGAATCAAACTAATCAATATAGATGAAGAAACATAGAGTATTCTCTAATGATTTCCTTTCTTCTCTATATGTGGATCTAGAGCCGTATAAGATGATACAGGAAAAAGACAGCTATCTGGATTTTCGGCCCCCATGAAAAAGAGTCATAGGGTCTATTTATAGGTTAGAAACCCTAGGAAGGAGATAAGAATCAAAAACCTAACATTTCTGGAGATTTTACGGACGGCGATCCGGATCGGATTAGCTGTGATCCGGATCGTCGTAACGAGTCAGGCAATTCCAGAAAAACGAAGGTTCGGGATCCGGATCGAAGTGCTTGATCCGGATCGTTCATACAGTTCACCAAACATCAACGTTCGGGATCCAGATTGCGAAGCCTGATCCGGATCGTTCAAGGAAGATGGTAAACTCAGTGTTCGGGATCCGGATCAAGAGAGGCTACGATCCGAATTGAACTGGTGTATGAACGAACCACCTTCGGGATCCGGATCGAACAACCTGATCCGGATCCTGAACATGTCCCAAGTCCAGTTTTTGATTTTTATGCAATGAAAGATTCTTCCAAGTGTTTCTACACTACAAGAAGTATTCGGATCACACAAAATCTTAGGTTAAACATACCTGATCCTTTTGAATTCTTCTTTCTTGAGATTGAGTTAAATGATCCAACTTTCTTCACCTTCAATCTTCAAGACTTGAGACTTTCACGAAACTACGCCAACTCAAATTCCGTAACACTTATGAGGTTAGTCTTAAGGCCTTCAACAAATAACACATTGTTCAAAACCGGGCCTTCTGGAATAGTAATTGTTCCTTTGCCAACTATTTTTGAAGATCGTCCATCTTCGAAAACAACAAGTCCTCTGGAGAACAAGTCCTCTGGAGGTTTTCTCAAACGTTTGAAAATAGTTTTTATCACCAGTCATGTGTCGGAAACAACCACTATCCAAGTACCAAGATGAATTGTCATATGCGTGTAGTGATGTGTGAATGACAAGACAAGGGAAGAGTTCACCTTTGCGCACCCAAACCTTACGAGTTTTGGAATACATCGGCAATGATCGTGAAGTTGAGTTCCTTGGTGAACGCGTCTTGTTTGGTTGATCACTTTTCTTCTATTTCCATGACAATATTGTCTTGAGGAATGTACTACCATTATTCTTGACCTTTGGTTGATTTCTTCTTGAATTCCGGTCAGTGTACTTGATGGTAGTTGCTGCAAGTGGTGATTGATTTGATCGTTTGGCTCCATACTTGCAATTTGGTTTTATGTGCCTTGCTAGACCACAACGATGACATACCTTGGTTGAAGTTGAAACCGAATGAGATGAGGTAGGTTTGTCAACGTTGGTATTGAAGTTAACAATCGGAGAAGGAGTAACCGACTGAGGCACAAACTTCGTTCCGCTCGAACTTGGATCCTCACAAGTTCGGCTGTATCCAAGCCTATTTTGTTCGTTTGACCGACACCAAGCATCTTGTCCAACTTACTCCTTCCTAATGAAAATCTCTTCAAGTCTTCTTTAAGTTGGAATATGGTCTTCGTCATTTCTAAATTTTCTTGCCAAGCCTCAGAATAGAGTTTCAAGAAGTAATTAGCTTTATCCACCAATTTGATATGTTCCTTCCCGAAATGCTCATTCTTCTCTTAAAGGGAAACATTTATCTTAATCGAGTTATCCCTTTCCTCTTCAAGAGCGTCTGAGAGAGAAGTTGTCTGTTTAGATTGTTCTTCAAGATCCCACAAACTTCTTCTCAAACTTTTATTTTGCTTCGCCAATTTCTTAGAATCCTTCAATAATTTATGATAGGCAAAAGCAAAGTTTTCACCTTCGGAATCACTCAGTTCATTATCCAATGCAGTTTTTTCATTCAATGAGGAGATGGATAACAAACCTGAGATAATCGATGAAAAGCACATGAAGGGTGAAGTTGTGGATGCGTGGAATGTTGTGGCGTTGTTATCCTCTGTAATACCCGCCTTCTAAATTGGTAATTTTATTTTATTCTTTTAATTTAGTCATCTGGTGGGGGTTAAGAGTTCGATTATTTCTGGGCTGACCGTCGGGGTTTGCGGGTATTTTTAGGTGCAAAGAGGCGAACGGTGGCGCGATCAGATTCGAATTCCGACCCCTGGATCTCCCAGAATTAATTTTTGAAGTTCGCGATCGGTTCGGACGCGCCAGAATCCGTGCTGGCGATCAGCACGCCTTTCGAGGTAACCTGGACCCCTCTTTTTTGAATCCCGATGGACTAGATTTGTGACCTGGGGACTTAGGGTTTTCCGCTTTCTTCTTTCTTTGCGTTAGGGTAGAGCGGGTGTGATCGAAAAGAAAGAAAAAGGGAAAAAAATCCCCAATTCCATACGTTCCCCTTTTTTTCAAGACGATGGCGTAATGATCCGGGCGGTTGAGTTTGGGAGAGGAAAGGAATTATTCCCTTGCGGCGAGAGCGATCAGGCAAGGAACGGGCATCCTCTTCTTCCTCCTCCTCCAGCGAATCGAAGGTGAGCCTTCACGTTTGTTTTAGGGTTTTCTTTTCGCGTTGGTTTGTTTCGTCGTCTTTCGGGGGAAACTGCCACGCCCGCCGCCACCGCAGATCTCAGGCCGCCGGCAGCGGGGGGGGACCGCCTGCAGGAAGGGCGCCGCGCGGGGCTGCCTGCAGGCAGGGAGCCTCTAGGGGCGTAGAGCGGGGCTGCCCGGAGGTAGGCGCCGCGCGGGGCTGCCCGCAGGCAGGCGCCGCGTGGGCTGGTGCCACGCGAGGCTGCCTGCAGGCAGCGCACCGCGCGGCAGGGCGCCGTGCGGGGCTGCCCGTAGGCAGGCGCCACGCGGGCTGGTGCCGCGCGGGGTTGCCTGCATGCAGGCGCCGCGGGGCTGGCGCCGCGCGGGCTAGTGCCGCACGGGATGGTGCTGTGCGGGGCTGCCTGCAGGCAGCGCGCCGCGCGGCAGGGCACCGCGCGGGCTGGTGCCGCGCGGGGCTGCAAGCAGGCAGCGCGCCGCGCGGCAGGGCGCCGAGCGGGGCAGCGCGCAGACAGGCGCCGCGCGGGGTTGCCTGCAGGTACCGTGCGGCGCGCTGCCTGCAGGCAGGCGCCGCGCGGGCTGGTGCCTCGCGGGGCTGCCTGCAGGCAGCGCGCCGCGCGACAGGGCGCCGCGCGAGGCAGCCCGCAGGCAGGCGCCGCGCGGGCTGGTGCTGCGCGGGGCTGCCTGTAGGCAGCGCGCCGCACGGCAGGGTGCCGCGCGGGACTGCCTGCCGGCAGCGCGCCGCGCGGGGAGGGCGCCGCGCGGGGACTGCCCGCAGGCAGACGCCACGCGGGCCGGGGCCGCGCGGGACCGTCCGCAGGAAGTGTGCGCGCCGCACGGGTTGGTGCCGTGCGGGGAACTTCGCCGCGCGGGTAACCTAGCCACCGTCAGGGTTCTAGGACCGCGTGGGTTTTTCTCCAAGTTTGAGTCGACGTTTAGCGTTTTAGGCATCTAGTCTTAGCGTATTGATGTTTCTTCAGGGGAGCGGGACGTTGTAGGTTTGGCAGGCACGCAGACGCGGACAAGCCGAGCGCCGGTCATCACGCGCAAGGTGGGTACTTTTCCGTTGTTGTAGATGGGACCTACAACGTCCGCTATTATATATATATATATATATATATATATATATATATATATATATATATATATATATATATATATATATATATATATATATATATATATATATATATATATATATATATATATATATATATATATATATATATATATATATATATATATATATATATATATATATATATATATATATATATATATATATATATATATATATTCGGTCACGATGCTCGAGATTGCTACATGCACCCCAGCAGTTTGGCCACCGCGAGGGTGTGCTTTTCCGGGAAAGTGGTACGTTGACCCGTGTACCCTACGTGTGGGTGACGTAATGGGGGCCCTCATGGGAGGGGGGGTGTGAGCGGTGGTGCCGAGGCAGGTGCTCGGTGTGGTGCCAGGGCAGTTGCTCGGTGCCATTTGCCGAGGTAGGTGCTCGGTGTAGTTGCCGGGGCAGGTGCCCGGGTTTGGATTGTACAGGGAGAGGGTTTTCACTGTGGATTGCACGATGAGGAGGGCGGTTGCTCTGTTTTACTGCGGTTTGCCATTTTATAGCCCTTATTACTTTCATGCTTTACTTTTCCTGGTCACTGACTTCCCACTGTGTGACAGGTTCCTCCAGGGGTGAGTACTAGGGCGACAGCGAGGCCGCATCAGAGACCATTTGGCCCTTCGAGGCCACGAACATTGGTTATCTCTCCTTATGTTCATTTTGTTACTTGTAGTAGCTGTGTGTGTTGTGTTATCTTTGGGAATTGTGGTGGATGTTGGGATTATTACAGTACTCTGTGGATGCTTCTTTCGTTTACTATTTAATGGTTGGCAGTTTGCAAACAAAAGAAAAAGAAAAGAAAATATTGCGAAAATGATTTGAAAAATGTTGGTGTTGAGTGGGCACCGTTTTCAAAACCCTGTGGATTTATGGATTTCAAAATAGTTTTGTAAAACCTAGGTGTCGTGTGGGCACCATTTTCAAAACCCTGTGGTTTTTTGGATTTCAAAATGGCTTTGTAAAACTTGGGTGTCGTGTGGGCACCGCTTTCAAAACCCTGCGGATTTATCCTTTCAAAAATAGTCGGCCTCTCTATTTACTTATGGAAAATGGTTGTATGTATTTGATGATTGAACTAGTGTGGTTAAAGGTATAATGGTATGGACTTTGTAGTCAGGACGCCGTCCATATACAAAGGAGACTCTGCCCGTTTGCAGAGTGAATTTGTATATGCGGCGGGTCTGGGCACGAGCTGTGGGAGATCGGTTTCAAAAAAAAATGTATGTAAATTTGGGAGCATCGGTGGCTATCCTTCCGCGCGTTTAAACCCCCGGGTCGTGACAGATTAAGATGGTATCAGAGCGAAAACTTTAACCACAGTAGTCGGAGTCCAACATCCACGGAACACAACACACTAGCTACTAACTAATGAGATGAAACATTGTATAGATGCGTAGAGCGCGAGTGGGGGGGGGAATAGTAGAGTCCCTATTCTCGTTAGTGTTTGGGTGCTGTTTTAGCTGAGTCTAGAATTGACTTGTGTTGTGCATGTGTACAGAATATGGCTAGAACTAGATCCTCAACTGAGGATGCAGGGGCAGATGCAGCAGCGTCGGCGACCGCGGAGAACCAGCTTCTGCGGCAGAAACTACGAGAGATGGCGGGTCAATTGGCGACCCTCACAAACCATGTGCGCCTGTTGACGCAGCAGCAGCCAGCTGCAGCGGTGGTGGTCGCCCAGGGCCCTTCTCAAGGGCCAACTGCACCAGCGGCGGGTCCGCCGGTGACGGAGGCCGAGACGGGGGCTGCCCCTACCCGGGCCGCGGCAGCCAAGGTACCGTTAGTCCAGCCAACGGTGCCAGCGGTAGCCCCTTCGACAGCCTCTGCAAGACCGACGCCGGGGACCACTGCCGGAGGTACTTTGGAGGAGACCATGGTGACGCTTCTCCCGCCGTGGCCGCCACCGCCACGGGGGAAGGGTCTGTTCCGCGGACCGAGCGGGACCGTGTACGAGCCAACCTAGCTGATTTCAAGAAGTATGACCCACCGGTGTTCGAGAGGGAGACGACCGACCCCTGGGTCGTGGAAAAATGGGTGGGCACGATGGAGAAACTGTTCGAGGACTTATTGATGGAGGAGTACGAGCGGGTCCTCCTGGCCGTCCACTTACTCGAGGGGAACGCCCGGATGTGGTGGAAGACGGTGCGCCCTGACTCTTCGAAGGGCACCGCTCTCCCATCATGGACCACTTTCAAGCAAGAGCTATTCGGGGCATTCTTCTCCAACAGCGTCAAGCGACAACTGGAGGACGATTTGAACCATATCAAGCAGGGGAGCCGAACTGTCATGGAGTACCAGCGGGAGTTTGTGAGGCTGGCTAACTGTGTCCCTTTTGTCATTCGGGACGAGTCTCACAAAGCCCAACTCTTCGTGGACGGGTTGCGCAGCGATATTTTCCAGGTGGTGCAAGCGGCGGACTTGCACACCTTCCAGAAGGTGGTCGACAGGGCCACCATTGTGGAGCGCGGTATAGCAGTTACGCGCGCCCGAGGGGGGGCCTACTCATCACGAGTATAGAAAGCGGACTCAGCCTTACTCTGGGGGAGGCTCTTTTAGCGGGAGTCGACCCCCTAAACGGTGGAGACCACAGCAGAGGACCAGGAGCGCACCTTTGGGAGGACAGAGACAGGATGATAGGCCCTGCGTCATCTGCGGCGGGGCACACCGGGTGACAGAGTGCTCCAGGAGACAAGACCACTGCTTTCGTTGCGGCAAACAGGAGCATTTCCGCTTCAATTGCCCCTTGATCCAGGGATCGGCATCTTCAACAGCATCTACGCCTGCGCCGCAGCATGCGGGACGGGGGAAAGCCCCGATGGGATCGGCCTCTAGACTTCCAGCATCACGACCAGATGGGGAAAGGCCACAACAATCGGGCGGCAGAGTTTATTCGATGACCCGCCAAGAGGCGGACCCGCCAGAGGACGTTGTAGCGGGTATCACTCTAATTTCTGTTTACCATGCTAGAACTCTTTTTGATACTAGAGCAACCCACTCTTTCATATCTTGCGATTTCGTGCGTTCACATGGTTTTGAGGAGAGACCTCTAGAAAGTTGGTTGTCGGTCCAAACCGCGGGGGGGTGGGGGGCCTTGGAGGCTCGCAACCTTGTACCTTCCTGCCCGATAAGGTTGGGGAGACTTTCTTACCCTTGGGAGTTGGTGGTCATTCCATTAAAGGAGTACGATGTGGTACTTGGAATGGATTGGCTCACTAAGTATCAAGCGGTGATTGACTGCGAGAAGCGTCAGGTGCGACTACAGTACCCAGGGTTTCCAGAGAATGTGTACCTGGCGTGCAAAAAGCATCTCCTTTTCCACCATTATTCCGGCATCGCGGGCCAGAAGACTGATAGAAGGAGGGTGTGTGGCTTACTTGGCGTCGGTGGACCTGGTAGCTCGGCCCTCTGCAGCGCTCTCCGACATTCCGATTGTGAAGGATTTCCCAGACGTTTTTCCTACTGAACTGCCAGGGATGCCTCCCGAGCGGGAGGTTGTTTTTCCGATCGAGCTTCTACCCGGCACGCGACCTATCACGAAGGCACCCTATCGAATGGCTTTTGCGGAACTGAAGGAGCTTAAGGCACAACTCGAAGACCTTCTGGATAAAGGGTTCATCAGACCTAGCGTGTCACCTTAGGGCGCACCCGTACTTTTCGTGTGGAAGAAGGACGGAAGCCTGCGACTATGCATCGACTATAGGGAGATAAACAAGGTCACAGTAAAGAACAAGTATCCCTTACCCAGGATTGACGACCTCTTCGATCAACTACGGGGAGCAATGGTCTTTTCAAAGATTGATTTACAGTCAGGCTACCACCAGCTCAGGGTTCGAGATGAAGATATTCCGAAGACGGCGTTCCGGACCCGGAACGGCCACTACGAGTTTACTGTTATGCCGTTCGGGCTTACGAACGCTCCAGCGGTGTTTATGGATATGATGAACAGAATCTTCAGACCCTTCTTGGATCAATTCGTAGTAGTTTTTATCGACAACATCCTGATCTACTCGCCCACCGATGAGGAACACGAGGAACACTTACGGATTATTATGCAGACTCTCAGGGATCAGAAGTTGTTTGCTAAACTTAAGAAGTGCGAGTTTTGGCTTCGTGAGGTGGGCTTTTTGGGCCACGTAATTTCAGCAACGGGAATCACAGTGGATCCCAAGAAGGTGGAGTCGGTGACCGACTGGCCCCGACCGACTACAATAACGGAAGTCCGCAACTTCCTGGGCCTAGCAGGATACTACAGACGCTTCGTCGAGGGCTTCTCGAAGATTGTGACCCCTCTAAACCGCCTGACCCGGAAAGGAGAAAAATTTATCTAGACGGCCCAATGCCAGGAGAGCTTTGAAGAACTCAAGAATAGGCTAACAAGGGCACCTATACTTGCGCTACCGACACCCGGAGAGGACTACAAGGTTTACTGTGATGCATCGCGGATCGGATTGGGGGATGTACTGATGCAACAGGGGAAGGTCATAGCCTATGCCTCAAGACAACTCAAGGAATATGAGCGGAATTACCCGACGCATGATCTGGAGTTGGCCGCAATCGTCTTCGTTCTAAAGCTTTGGAGGCACTACCTCTTTGGTGTCCACTGTAATGTGTTCTCAGACCACCAAAGCCTTAAATACCTTTTCACCCAGAAGGAGCTGAACCTGCGGCAGAGACGGCGGCTGGAGTTGCTGAAGGACTACGATCTCTCCATTCAATACCATCCCAGAAAATCCAATGTGGTAGCGGATGCTTTGAGCAGGAAGGGACAGATAGAGGGGACATCAGCAGGCACGATTACTCAGCAGGATGACTTGATCGCGGAGTTCTCGCGGTTGAGGTTGGAGGTGGTACCGGCAGGAACGGTCGAGCGACTAATGTCTTTAATAGTCAAGCCTACCTTGTTCGAGAAGATCCGAGAAGGCCAAAGGACCGATTCATAGTTACAGCTTGTCCGGGACAAAATTTCCCCGGACCAGGAGGGGGACTTTTCGGTGGAGGAAGATGGCACACTTCGTTTCCGAGGGCGGATATGCGTGCCCGATTCGCCAGATTTGAAGAGGGAAATCTTGACAGAAGCGCACTGCGCTCCCTATGCGGCGCACCCTGGGGGCACAAAAATATACAGGGACCTCAAGCAGACCTTCTGGTGGCCGAAGCTGAAGGGGGATATAACACGGTTCATAGCGCATTGTTTGATCTGTCAACAGATAAAAGCCGAACACCAGCGGCCGGCAGGGAAGTTGCAACCACTACCAGTGCTAGAGTGGAAATGGGAGCGAATCACCATGGATTTTGTCACCGGGTTTCCGCGTTCGCAGCAGGGGCACGACACCATCTGGGTCATCGTGGATCGGTTAACGAAGTCGGCTCACTTCCTACCCATTCATACGACGTGGATGCGAGATCGGCTGGCTCAGGTCTACATCAGCGAGATCGTGAGGTTGCACGGGGTACCGGCATCGATCACTTCAGATAGAGACACACGGTTTGTCTCAAACTTTTGGCAGAGTCTACAACGGGCTCTGGGGACCAAACTGCACTTCAGTACAGCCTTTCACCCCCAGACGGGTGGACAATCTGAACGGGTGATCCAGACCCTCGAGGACATGCTTCGAGCCTGTGTACTTGATTTGGGGGACGGATGGTCACGCTACCTACCTCTTGTGGAGTTCACCTACAACAACAGCTACCAGGCTAGCATCCTTATGGCGTCGTACGAAGCTTTATATGGCCGACGCTGTCGATCCCCGATCTGTTGGGACGACTTGGGGGAGCGGAAATTCTTAGGGCCGGACTTGGTAGAAGAGACCGAGGAAAAGGTGCGCCTCATCAGGCAGCGGTTGTTGACCACTTAGAGTCGACAAAAGAGTTATGCAGACCAGAGACGCCGCGACTTGGAGTTTCAAGTGGGGGAGCACGTGCTACTGCGAGTCTCACCGTCCAAGGGGACTAAGCGGTTCGGGCTGAGAGGCAAGTTAAGCCCACGGTATGTGGGGCCTTTTGAGATCTTGGAGCGCATCCGCCCAGTGGCCTATCGCCTTGCCCTACCGCCAAATCTCGACCGGATACACGACGTATTCCATGTTTCAATGCTCCGAAGATATCTCCCTGACCCATCGCGTGTACTCGACGCCGCGGCGGTCGAGCTTAGGGAGGACCTGAGCTTTGAGGAAACTCCGGTGCGGATTCTGGCACGGGAGGACAAAAAGTTGCGCAACCGGACGATCCCCTATGTGAAGGTGCTCTGGAGCAAACAGGAGGAACGTGAGGCGACTTGGGAGCTGGAGTCGAAGATGAGGGAGTGCTACCCAGATCTGTTCGTTGCGGACCAGGATTAAGTTTCGAGGACGAAACTTGTTTTTAGAGGTGAGTGATGTAATACCCGCCTTCTACATTGGTAATTTTATTTTATTCTTTTAATTTAGTCGTCTGGTGGGGGTTAAGAGTTCGATTATTTTTGGGCTGACCGTCGGGGTTTGCGGGTATTTTTAGGTGCTAGAGCTCGCAAAGAGGCGAATGGTGGCGCGATCGGATTCGAATTCTGACCCCGGGATCTCCCAGAATTAATTTTTGAAGTTCGCGATCGGTTCGGACGCTCCAGAATCCGTGCTGGCGATCAGCACACCTTTCGAGGTAACCTGGACCCCTCTTTTTTGAATCCCGATGGACTAGATTTGTGACATGGGGACTTAGGGTTTTCCGCTTTCTTCTTTCTTTGCGTTAGGGCAGAGCGGGTGCGATCGAAAAGAAAGAAAAAAAGGAAAAAAATCCCCAATTCCATACGTTCCCCTTTTTTTCAAGACGACGGCATAGTGATCCGGGCGGTTGAGTTTGGGAGAGGAAAGGAATAGTTCCCTTGCGGCGAGAGCGATCAGGCAAGGAACGGGCATCCTCTTCTTCCTCCTCCTCCAGCAAATCGAATGTGAGCCTTCCCGTTTGTTTTAGGGTTTTCTTTTCGCGTTGGTTTGTTTCGTCGTCTTTCGGGGGAAACCGCCGCCGCCGCCACGGCCGCCGCCACCGCAGATCTCAAGCCGCCAGCAGCGGGGTGGGGGACTGCCTGCAGGCAGGGCGCCGCGCGGGCTGGTGCAGCGCGGGGCTGCCTGCAGGCAGGGAGCCGCTAGGGACACCGCGCGGGGATGCCCGCAGGCAGGCGCCGAGCGGGGATGCCCGCAGGTAGGCGCCGCGCAGCAGGGTGCCACGCGGGGCTACCCGCATGCAGGCGCCGCGCGGGCTGGTGCCGCGCGGGGCTGCCAGCAGGCAACGCGCAGCGCGACAGGGCGCCGCGCGGGGCTGCCCGCAGGCAGGCGCCGCGTGGGGCTGCCCGCAGGCAGGCGCCACGCGGGCCGGTGCCGCGCGGGGCTGGTGCCGCGCGGGGCTGCCCGCCGGCAGCGCGCCGTGCGGGCAGGGCGCCGCGCGGGGACTGCCCGCAGGCGGACGCCGCGCGGGCAGGGGCCGCGCGGGACCTTCCGCAGGAAGTGTGTGCGCCGCACGGGTTGGTGCCGTGCGGGGAACTTCGCCGCGCGGGTAACCTAGCCACCGTCAGGGTTCTAGGACCGCGTGGGTTTTTCTCCAGTTTTGAGTCGACGTTTAGCGTTTTAGGCATCTAGTCTTAGCGTATTTATGTTTCTTCATGGGAGCGGGACGTTGTAGGTTCGGCAGGCACGCAGACGCGGACAAGCCGAGCGCCGGTCATCACGCGCAAGGTGGGTACTTTTTCGTTGTTGTAGATGGGACAAGGTGTAAATTAAATTAATTGCATGTTGGGTAAAGGTGTAGGATCAAGTGATTACCTGTTTTCATTGCTAACCCTGTTCAAGTTATTATATATATATATATATATATATATATATATATATATATATATATATATATATATATATATATAATAACTTGAACAGGGTTAGCAATGAAAACAGGTAATCACTTGATCCTACACCTTTACCCAACATGCAATTATATATATATATATATATATATATATATATATATATATATATATATATATATATATATATATATATATATATATATATATATATATATATATATATATATATATATATATATATATATATATATATATATATATATATATATATATATATATATATATATATATATATATATATATATATATATATATTCGGTCATGATGCTCGAGATTGCTACACGCACACCAGCGGTTTGGCCACCGCGAGGGTGTGCTTTTCCGAGAAAGTGGTACGTTGACCCATGTACCCCACGTGTGGGTGACGTAATGGGGGCCCTCATGGGGGTGGTGTGAGCGGTGGTGCCGAGGCAGGTGCTCGGTGTGGTGCCGAGGCATGTGCTCGGTGCCATTTGCCGAGGTAGGTGCTCGGTGTGGTTGCCGGGGCAGGTGCCCGGGTTTGGATTGCACGATGAGGAGGGCGGTTGCTCTGTTTTACTACGGTTTGCCATTTTATAGCCCTTATTGCTTTCGTGCTTTACTTTTCCTGGTCACTGACTTCCCACTGTGTGACAGGTTCCTCCAAGGGTGAGTGTTAGGGCGACAGCGAGGCCGCATGAGAGACCATTTGGCCCTTCGAGGCCACGGGCATTGGTTATCTCTCCTTATATTCATTTTGTTACTTGTAGTAGCTGTGTGTGTTGTGTTATCTTTGGGAATTGTGGTGGATGTTGGGATTATTACAGTACTCTATGGATGCTTCTTTCGTTTACTATTTAATAGTTGACTGTTTGCGAACAAAAAGGAAAAGAAAAGAAAATATTGCGAAAATGATTTCAAAAATGTTGGTGTCGAGTGGGCACCGTTTTCAAAACCCTGTGGATTTATGGATTTCGAAGTAGTTTTGTAAAACCTAGGTGTCGTGTGGGCACCGTTTTCAAAACCCTGTAGATTTATGGATTTCGAAATGGCTTTGTAAAACTTGGGTGTCGTGTGGGCACCGCTTTCAAAACCCTCCGGATTTATCCTTTCAAAAATAGTCGGCCTCTCTATTTACTTATGGAAAATGGTTGTATGTATTTGATGATTGAACTAGTGTGGTTAAAGGTATGATGGTATGGACTTTGTAGTCAGGACGCCGTGCATATACAAAGGAGACTCTGCCCGTTTGCAGAGTGAATTTGTATATGCGGCGGGTCTGGGCACGAGCTGTGGGAGATCGGTTTCAAAAAAAAAAAATGTATGTAAATTTGGGAGCATCGGTGGCTATCCTTCCGCGCGTTTAAACCCCCGGGGCGTGACATCCTCATCACTGGAAGATGACTCATCAGAAGAGGAGGTGTCATCCCATGTGATGACTTGCATAGCCTTCTTCTTTGACGGATTCTTGTTGGGGCATTCTGTTGATATATGACCAAAGCCTCTGCATTTGAAGCACTGGATCTGTCCCTCGGTGTTCTTCTTGTCCTTTGAAGAACCCTCTTGCTTTCTTGATTTAAAGCTTGAAAATCCTTTGCCTTTCTTGGACTTAACGAAGGATGATGATTTGCTTGAATTTCCCCTTCGAAAGTTTCGGCGAAATTTTCTTGTCAAGAATGCAAGTTGTTTCTCGAAATTCTCCATAGATAAATTATCATCAGCGTCTGAGGAGGATGAATCCGCGTCTTCTTCCTTCGTTGATTTCAATGCAAAACCTGAAGACTTAAAAGAAAAGGAAGGCTTTCCAAAAGAATAGTTAGTAGGAAAAGTCATTTCATAAGTTTGAAGTGCACCAACTAATTCTTCTACTTTGAATTCGTCCGGGTGTTTTACTGTTTCAATGGCTGCAACCTTAGTGCGAAATCTTTCAGGAAGAGTTCTCAAAATCTTTCTTACAACTTTCGATTTTGGAATTCTCTCCCAAGTTAGCACATGTATTTACGATATATTGCAATCGTGTATAATAATCTGTGAAAGATTCATTTCTGTCATATGAATTGAATCAAATTTGCTTGTAAGCATTTGCAGTTTTTGAATCTTCACTAAACTTGTACCATCATGTGTAACTTGTAGAGTATCCCAGATTTATTTCGCGGTCTCACATGCCGAGACGCGAGAGAACTCAGTTTGGGACAAGGTATTAAATAAAGCGTTAATTCCCTTGTCGTTGTAAGAAGATGCATCAATCTCTTCCTTGGTCCATTTCGACCTAGGTTTGATAGCGTGAACATCATCAATAATAATCTCAGTAGGATATGACCATCAAAACTCAATTGATTGCCAAACTCGTTCATCGATAGAAATCAAGAACGCTCTCATGCATACTTTCCAGTAGGCATAATTTGTTCCATCGAAGAACGACGGTCTATTGATATTTCCACCTTCAACCATTGTTTACAACCCTATTCCCGCTCTAATACCACTTGTGGGTTATGCGATAATGGATCTGAATAGGGGAAAAACCACCTAGAGGTGGGGTGAATAGGTGTAAACAATAAAATCACCAAATCGTTGCGTAAAGAAAACCCAATGCGGAAAAATAAATAAGTACATAAGATTTTACGTGGAAAACTCCATCACATGAGTAAAAAATTACGGGACCGATAACACGGTGAAATGCACTAAGATTAAACACGTACAAGGTGATATACTGTAACTCTACGACTCAACCTTTTCCATACGCTCCGAGTAGATCTTCTCCGCTCGCTCCACAACGCTCCTTGAATCCACGATTTGCGTCCAACACCGAATCCACGACGTCCAACCGAATCCACGGTCTTCACCAATATAGCACGTATCGATCACACGAATGTGCCTTGCTCCGAATCCACAAAAACGGTAGCACCTTGAATCCACAAGGCCACGCGAATCCACGCGCCGATTGTCCTTTCGAAAATCGTTGTTTTATTTATTGGTGGTGATAATCAAATACTTAGATCATATAGATAGATAAGAAAAACACCATCTAAGTATTCATCGATTTGATTCTTCAAAAGAAAAGATTGAAAAACCTCGAATCAAATCGATAAATATAGAGAAAGAAAACCTAGAAATAAATCGGTGTTTACCTTTTCTTCTCTATACGTGGATTACCTTTTATTCCGTTTGAGATATATGTTACGGAATTTGAGTTGGCGTAGTTTCGTGAAAGGTTCAAGTCTTGAAGATTGAAGGTGAAGAAAGTTGGATCATTTAACTCAATCTCAAGAAAGAAGAATTCAAAAGGATCAGGTATGTTTAACTAAAGATTATTGGTGATCCGAATACTTCTTGTAGTGTAGAAACACCTGGAAGAATATTTAATTGCATAAAAATCAAAAACTGGTGTTCGGACATGTTCAGGATCCGGATCAGAGCCAGCAGTCCGGATCCCGAAGGTTGTTGTTTCATACATTACTTCAATCCGGATCGCAGCATCTCACGATCCGGATCCCGAACGTTGAGTTTTCTGAATTGTATGAACGATCCGGACTGGCATTCCGATCCGGATCCCGAACGTTTGTTTTTCTGGAAACCGTCTTTCTTGCTACTGCAATCCGGATCGCCCAAATCCGATCCGGATCGCCGTCCGTAAAAATTCCAGAAATGTTAGGTTTTTGATTCTTATCTCCTTCCAAATGTTTCTAACCTATAAATAGCCCCTATGACTCTTTTTCTAGGGCTAATCCAAAGAGGCCGATAAAAGGAATATAGCCGTCATATTCATATATCATTTTATACGGCCTAAGATCCACATATAGAGAAGAAAGGAAATCATTAGAGAATACTCTATGTTTCTTCATCTATATTGATTAGTTTGATTCTAGGTTTTCATACTCACATCTTGAGTTGAATCAAACTAATGAATACTTATATGGTATTTCCGATCTATCTTTGATCTAAGTATTCGGCGGATCATCACCACCCAAAAACAACGATTTCCCCAAAATCGGCGCGTGGATTCGCGTGTCCTTGTGGATTCAAGGTTCAACCGCTCTCGTGGATTCGGAGCGAGGCACGTTCGTGGATTCGAAGGGTGCTACTGGGTGAAGACCGTGGATTCGGTCGGACGTCATGGATTCGACGTTGGACGCCGTGGATTCGGCGTTGGGCGCAGATCGTGGATTCGAGAAGCGTCGTGGAGCGAGCGGAGAAGATACTCTAGGAGCGTATGGAAAAGGTTGAGTCGTAAGTGTGTACGGTAAATCACCTTGTACGTGTTTTAATTCTAGTGGATTTCTGTCGTGTTATCGGTCCCGTGGTTTTTTACTCCGGTTTGGAGTTTTTCCACGTAAAAATCTTGCGTGTTATTTTTATTTCCGCATTGGGTTTTTATCGCAACGATTTTTGAGTGTTTATACGTTTACACCTATTCACCCCCCTCTAGGTGTTTTTTTCCCTATTTAGATCTACATTTCATATAACCCAACAATATACGAAGTTTAGGAACCTTCAGAATAATAGGAATACCCTAAAAGATGATATTAGGGTCTATTTATAGGTTAGAAATCTTTTGGAAATAGATAAGAATCAAAAACTGACTTAACAGATTTTTTTTCCCGCACGGCGGTCCGGACTGGATTTCAGCTGATCCGGACTGTCGACCATTTTCAGAGAATTTCCTGAAAAAATAGTTCGGGGTCCGGACTGGATTTGGCCTGATCCAGACTGTTCATGCGATTGAGCAAAAAACAAGTTCGGGGTCCGGACTGTAATTCCGCATGAACTTAACCTTGTTCGGGGTCCGGACTGGATGTGGCTGGTCCGGATTCTGAACATGTAAAATGTCCAGTTCTTAATTTTTATGCAATGAAAATTAATCCAAGTGTTTATAATCTACAAGAATGTATTCGGATCACCAAAAATATTTAGTTAAACATACCTGATCCTTTTGAATCCATTTTTCTTGAGATTGATATATGTGATCCACAATTCTTCAACTTCAATCTTCAAGACTCAAAACACTTCACTAAATACGCCAATACAAAAATCCTTAACAGGAAACTCCACGGCTCGGGATCACCGTCTACCCACGGCTCCCTAACTCTAGTACTAAACTGACCTCAGCTATCAGACTCCACTCGGCCCCCAGGCACGAGCGTAACATGCACCCTACACTGTCCCGACCACTCGGCCCACTACCCGGGCGAGGAGAAACACTATGTCCAGGAAAGCAATAAAAAAATGTGTAGGGATGTCTAAATACAACAACTAGCCCAACTAAGTCTGGTCAAAATCATGCAACATATGATGGGGTGCTAGTCAAAGTTCCACAATTCCATCAATAACATGATACAACAACAATAGCACCTATACTAGCATGATGAGCCCTATCATACTAGAATTAATAGGAAGTCCGCGGTTTTGGAAAAAAACAAACCCACCTGGATGCGCGCGTCGGTCCGGAGTCAAATGAGCTGAAACTGGACGTGTGCGATCCTCAGGTTCCCACGGTTCCAACGAACTAGAAAACACCCAAAAACTCCTCCCGGTCACTAAGATACAAGCCAAACACCGCGGTAAGCTCAAATCGTCCAAAACAGTAACATCGCCGCAAGTCTGTCCACAAAATAGTAAATTACCTCCTGCGAGATGCCCTCTAAAAATTCCAAGAAAAATACGGCTACGATCCTCGCGAAGTGTAGATAGAAATTGAGTCCTTAAACACCAAATTTCGCTAACAAACGGCCAAGAAAATGCATGAAAACTCTCCCACTGTCTAGAATATACCACAAAAAAATGGGTCAGAAGAAGCTCCGATAAACCCCATAAAAATCCAAAACTAAGAGAAAAGTTAAGCACAGAAATCGAAGGCCTACCTCTCGTGGAAACGGCACCACAAAAACCGGCGAAAAACTCCAAGAACTCAGCTCGGGGGAGCCCACAGACAAAGCGTTGACGGAAAAAATCGGTGTCGAAGAAGCGTCGAAGCTCGCAGAGTCGGAGAGGACAAATATGAAGCAGTGTCTAAAAATCCTCTGAGATACCAAAACGCGAAGAAAACTCGATGAAGAAACTCATTGTTGAAAATGGCTCCAAAATTGAATTCAAAAACCTCTCAAAAGATGCCCAAAAGGGGCTATTTATAGCTGCAATCCCAAAAATCCACATTTCGGATTCGGGCCCAGCTTTCGGGAACCCAAAAGGCACAGTGCGTGCCCGAAAGCATGTGGCGGCCATCCGCAACGCCTGGATCGCGCCACATGTCCCACGCCCGTGCTCCGCGCGCCCCGCGTATGCGCGGCAGCTGGCGCCCGCCAATCGCAGCGCGCCACGTGGCAGCGTGGAGCACGCGGGGTGCACGCACCGCGCAACGCGCCGGGTCTTCCGCGCCCGCCGCCCTGCCAATGGCGTTCTGCCACATGGCGCCGCCCTGCTAATCACCACGTGATGCCTGCAATTCGGCCAATCAGAAGGCGCCACGTGGCACCCGCGCGCGCTCGCTGGTCCCGATGCACGCACCTTAGGCCGTGGACCGGCATGCTACCAAATTGGGCCCAATAGACCCATTTAGCCCGGAAATAGCCGATTTTGATCGTTTTCGCGCGCTGAGTCCGTTTTTGACGTCCGTTTGACGCATAACGCACTCGATACACCAAAAATAGGTGTTTTCTCACCGCCAACCACAGAGTCAAGTTGCACGGGACCTCGGGACACCACTGTGGATTTGGACTATAGCCTGCATGAGCTATATTAAACTCGACAGAGATGCACGGATATTTTCTCGGTGGGGTCGCTCGCTCCCCTCGAGTGCCTCTCCGGAGCTGGGCCTGCTACTTTTCTTTCGCGACTTGTCGATGCAGTCCTTGTGGGACGCCCTACATAATTCCAATCCTCCATGGATGTAATGGTAGTAGGTGGGCGTAGGTTTGACTGGGCCCTTTTTGGGCAGTCATTACGATTGGGTCGATTGAGCACCTCGTGTTCGAGTGGTTGCATATCATCATCTGTTTCACCCATTGAGCATCGTAGATAGAGGTATGATAGCTGTAGATTTCTTTCCAGCTTATCCTTCCTTTATTAAAGCATTTCTGTTATATTATGCCTCTAGTAGACTTAGTGGGCAGACCGTTGGGCTTGGAGACGGTATCCACTGAGAACTACTGATTGACGTAGTTATCACACCCTCTGTTGGTGACAGTTTTGCAGAGATTTTTCCTTCCGTTCCTACTCTAGCTGGCTTGACTAATCGAGGAGAGGGGGTCACGAGATTGATCCCTACCAGTGTTGTTTATTATGGTGAGATAGATGTACCAACCTGGATTGTTGGTTTATATTGTACATTGATGTATTATTGTTTTAGTTTACCTCATTTTTTGGATTCATAGATGTTGTGTTGGAGGATTTTATTTGTACTATGATTCAGTGGATCAGATTATGTATTATTATTTTTGGGAGATGAATTTTGTACCTTATTTTCGGTTGTACAGTGGTTTGGATGTATTTTACTTTACAGCAGTTTAATCCCGCTATGATATCTGTATAACTGTTAGTACTATCTTTTGCAGGTTAGACGCTTCGCCTATGCGGGATTTTCTGTATGGGTGGCGGATCTGTTGGCGAGTTCGGGTCGCAGTTTCAACTCCGGGGCGTGACAAATTGTGAGTTGTGAATGATTATTGTGATTGTTACCATTGACCGATACGTCGTGCAGATATAGAGAAAACTCTATATTTGTGGCGGGCTTGTTCGTTTATAGGTGAAGCTAGAAAAAAAAATATATAGCTTTCCGCAAAATTCTGATTTTAAAATGGATTCCTGCAAAGGCCTCTGGGCGTAAGATATGCTATGTTATTCACTCAATTTATTCACTGTTATTACCTCTTATAGACCTAGCGGATAGGTTGTTGTCGTCATCTACTTAACCCACTCGGGACTACTGTTCAGTAGTTCTCATGTCCTCTTGTGGTTTACTTTTCAAGGCCCTCCGCGTCGGTATCTGACCAAGATAAGGGGATCGCATAATAGATAGTGTATTTTACTCATCAGTTCGACGATAGAGTAGGACCACCAGCTTGCTTAGCATTTTGGTAGGGCATTGTATATCGAGACTAGTGATTGTAGGGCCCTTTACTTGTATTTATGTTTTGAGAGTTGTTGGTTGTATGAATGTATATACAGTGATAGTTTGATTGGTTTAGTTTAACATTTTTGCTCTAATACCTATTAGTTGCAGACTTCTAAGAATTATTTAGTTGTGGACTTCTAGGATTGTTGTTTGTTGATAGGTTATGTTTTGGACGGTACATGTGTACGGGGTGCATCCTCGCATATGTGACAGATCTGATCGCGCGCTCGGGGGCTTCCGCTTGGGCCCGAGGCATGTCAGTTGCGGACACCCGGAAGCCTTATGCTACGCGATATAGGGATTTTGGCAAATCTGAAATGCACTGTTAGCATCCAGTTGTTTCGAGTGTTGTTCCAGATGCCTAGGAGTACTTTGGCAGCCCGAAAGCCTGAGGATAAGGTTGCTAAAGGCGACAAGCAGTGAGCAGGTCAGTGACTCACCATGTGAGTTTTGGATGCCCGAGGAGGCGGTCCAAGCGCCCGAAAGTTTGAGTTGGCAGTGTTAATTAAGTTTTGGATGCTCTATTGATATTGTGGGCCCCCGAAAACTTCGGACTAATGAGGTATCGAACGCCCGGGTGTAGTTCTGGGCGCGCTCAAATCTTATTCCTGACTGAGGGCTTTTGTGTTTGGATTGCAAAAAGTTTGGGGGCTTATTTGGTATTATTACAGGCCTATGAAAAGGCCAACCTTCCTCAGCACCTCCTTCTTCATCTGGTAACTGAAATAGGGCTCCTTTTCTCTCCTAGCTACTTTCCTCTCATTCTTCTCCTAATTAAGTTTTGGGTCCATGCTTGGGATGGCCCAAAAGTTGATGATTTCTTCTATTGATGATCCTCGGTGCATACGTAGCTGCGAATTGAAACTGTGAAGTGAGAAGGGAGGCATTGGATGATCTTAGCTGAGGTTTTTTAGTCTACACTGGATTTGAGGTAAGAAAAAGATGATTTAAAGAATGAGATCGAACTTAAGGTTTGTATTGATGAATTGGTAGTAGTCTGCAATTTCAGGATTCTGATTGTATGACTTAGGAGCTGATTTTTTTTTAACCTGATGTTGGTGGTGGTGTTGTGGAGAATAGTGCAGATATACCTTTTTTGGAACTTGATTAGGTGGGTATCTTGCAAACTAATTGCTATGTTTATACGTGCTTGATTGTGAGACATAGATGATCTTGTTGACATGATTATGATAGCAGTACTATGCCATCTACTTTGACTATAGTGGGGAGCATGAAAGAGAGATCATTATTGAAATGAGTTTATTGCTTAGTTGGGTATACCAAATAGTATACTGTCAACATATTGAACTATACGTTGATATCCTTTATGTTCTGATCCTTGAGATGCATGTTATTCTTGAGCCACTCTATTTATACAGTGATTATATTATGTTGAGCAATGAACATGCCATGGAGCAAGAAAATTATGGGAAAAATGTTAAAGTGCCAAGGGACAGTTGAACTGGGAAAAGAAATTTGAAAGTACCAAAAGGCAGGTAAATTAATAGTGTGATTATGATCTTGTTGATCAGCACATATAGTTACTGCATGCAAAAGCTAAATTGGTCTTAGCGGTATATTTGGTACTTGATACTGGGTTGGTATATTTGGTACTTGATACTGGGTTGGGGTCGCGCCCTACAAGTAGGCCCTCCGAAGGCTGGCCTTGTGAGATGGTTGTGGCATTTGCTTACATGGGAGCGGACCATTATAGGTGGAGGCTGGACACGAGGCACCACAGACTTGACCGGATTTATGAGTCGGTCGTTCTGATTGGGTGATTTGACATTTGTTTTTATCAATTATCCTAGTTGATGCTCATAAGTTATGATTTACAGTTTTCAGTATTTACTTGTAGAGACATGATAGTAGATATTTATTTCTATCTTAGTATAGTATATATTTATTTATTCAGTTTAGTCATTACTATTGATGTATTTAATAGACCTAGTGGTATAAATCATCGCTATCGTCGATGGTACTCACTTCAGTAGTTCTCACACTTTTCTATTATTGTTTTTATTTTAGAGCCCTCAATGCCGACAGATGATCAAGATAAGGGAATCACAAATTAGATAACATCTCCTACCCTAGACAAGTATCAGAGGATTGTACCGTGATGTATATAACTGACTGTACATATTTGGGCCGGAGGAGGCCGGCAGGATTGTATTTATTTTTGGGTTGTGCAAATGATATATGCATAGTGTTAGCTATATTTTTGTAGTTATATTTAGACTTTGATACATATTTTTCTATATATACACGGCTAGTGCATATTTTGGACAAGTTGATACGCTTTGTATGTACGGGTGCGTCCTCGTACATATAACACTCTTGGCATATATGAGGACTTCCGCTAAGATTCAGAACGTGACGTCTTAGTTTCAAGTTTTTCTTTCGCGAATATCTTGGCGACGAATTTCATATCTATTTGAAGAAAGAGATTTGGCCATCGGATGTGGTATTATCAAAAAGGGTAAACTATAATAGAATTATATGTATATGAACTTTACAAGGTTGATTTATAAATAAAGAAGTTAAATTAAGTTTAAGGTATACTAATTAAATATTCTTGGATGCACCGAAAAGTATGTACGTAATAGGAACTTTAACAAAAGAAAACCTAAGCTAAGTAGTAAGGCCACAGTTTTGCACCCGTACTTGCTTCTTTTAATTTTTTTAATAAAATTTCTGATTTGCATGCATTATTCCTTTAGGTTTCTTATATGATCTTGACTAGATTTTTGAAGGATCAAAGACTCGTAGATATATATAAGGATTGCTAAGAAGTGGGTAATACTTCTTTTTATGTAAAAAACTCTCTATTCATAGAGTTATTTCATAGATATTCTACATTAATTAGATAATAACAAATTCAAAGTGATAGTTAAGAAGAGTATATCATACATTATATATACCAAATTAAGCATAAGATAAGAATATACTATAATAGAGAATGTAATTTTAACAATTTTAGCATATATGTGACTTAAATAAACTTTAAAGTACTTACAACTGGATCCAAAATTGACCCAAGCCTAATGCACTAGATTGGAGGACCAGTTATTTATGAGGTTAATTGTGACGAAGAGATGATTCACAAGCTTTTTAGTGATTTCAAAGGTTGGCTTTTTTTGTTCAGAGTTCTTTATTAATTGATTATTCCTTCTCCGTTTTTTACAAAAAAAAATTATTATTTTTTAGCTTTGCGCCTGCTGGTGTGCAAACGGAAGTAATTAATTTGGAGCCCTATTAATTTGTGCACCAAATTTCTGTATTTGTACTTCTCGCCATGCAGTGCACTCCTAATTAAAGTACCACCAAAAAAGTTTTTCAACATCAGAATCAAATTCATCATTTTCTTTCCCTTTTAAAAAACCAATGTATCAAAAAAATTGTAAATTTTTTACACTTGATCGATCAATATATATTTTCAGACCTAGATTATAAACTTTCATAACAACATATATTTAGAAATTTTAATTTTTAAATAGTAGCCATCAAATATATTAAATACATGCAATGCATGAGATGTACAGATACATCAGGTGCCAGTAGTTAAAGGGTTGAGAAAAAAGTCAATTAATTCCATTACGAGTATATGAAGCCCACCACATTAAATTATAATAAAATCAGCTGATAACTAACCTAATGATATCATCACATTTAACTCGTACAATGCCTAGCACACTACCTATAGTAATATGTTAATAATAATGTACCCATAACAACCAATCATTAACTATTAACTAATCACCTTTAAATTATGACGAAGTAAAAATGCTTAATTATAAGTTTTCACATGACATTATATATTCATGCATATTGGAGGGGCATGGGAATGACAGTGAAAGGGCACCTTCACATCCCCATCATTAAATAATGATCTCTATGATCTCTTAGATCTCTTATTATTATTATTATTATTATTATTTTCCTTTTTGTCTTCTTACCAGAGACTTCAGACCTCCTAACTAAAAATAGATTGTTTTTTACCTCTCAACTAAAAATAGATTGTTTTTTTTTTATGTGATGGCCTCATACTATTCACAGGTTGTTACATTATAACAAACGTTACTGCTACGTATGTCCAAAAATGGAGTGCAAGATTATATCTCTTTATTTTAGAGTTTAAAATTTTTTTAAGCTTTTAGTATTAAAAAATAATTAAAAAGACGTGGACTTTTGAATAAAAAAGTATAAATTTATATTATTTTTTGGATATACCACTAGCTTTATTATTGAAGCTGGAGAGAATGTATATCTTACTCTCTATATTTTATGCAGTTAAGATTTATTCATTAGTTTTATCAAAAAAAAATTTACTACAAATTTAAAAAAAAAATTTAAATATTAGAGTCTACGGGTGTAAAATGTACTGGCCTTGATAGGGTGTACAGATAGTATTTTTCTTGTTGTTGCTATATTATGATAAAAATGTATGAATAATCCATGTACTATCTCAATTGTTGATTGATTCCTGCCGTTTTAACTTTGACTTAATGCAGTAAATTATATTAAATGCAATGAACAAATCAACTCCTTGAGTAAGATATAACTTTTACACTTCTAACGAAAAATCGAGAATCATATATATATATATATATATATATATATAATGTGACGCTCCTAATAGTCCCACATCGGATGTGGATGAAATTGTGATTGAGTTTATAAGAGACATGGACACTAGTAATAATAACTGGGCTTAAGCATTTTGGGCTGTGGTGTGGGTCCAACAAGTTATTATTGCTAGTGGGCTGGATCGTTATATTTGGTACCATAGCCAATAACCAGCCGGAAGTGTGAGACGAGTCTCGGCTAAGCCTGGGTCTAGATGACAGGGCTAGCGAGACAAGTCTTACATCGCCTGGTGATCTTGGGCTGTGTATGTGTTTGGGCTGACGTCCTCGTCAGGCCTAAACGGGGGGAGTCTGTGACGCCCCCAATAGTCCCACATCGGATGTGGATGAAATTGTGATTGGGTTTATAAGAGACATGTACACTAGTAATAATAACTGGGCTTAAATATTTTGGGCTGTGGTGTGGGCCCAACAAGTTATTATTGCTAGTGGGCTGGATCGTTATATTAACGGGACACGTTGGTGAGGCTGTTGCGATAGTACCGACCCTTATGTCACCAGTTTATTTTATCTTCTGCATTTTGGTTAAAATATTATAAAATGACTATTGTTGACTATTGTTGATGACTATTGTTGTATTCGTAGTTTAGACTACTCTGTTATTGACTGTAAGTGCTTAGCCGTGCATGTATAGGAAAGGCTCTGTCCCAATGTCACCAGTTTATTTTATCTTCCGCATTTTGGTTAAAATATTATAAAATGACTATTGTTGTATGCGTAGTTTAGACTACTCTGGTATTGACTGTAAGTGCTTAGCCGTGCATGTATAGGAAAGGCTCTGTCCCATTTGGACAGGAAATTTACTATATATGTGGCGGTCTGTCGCGCCCTGGCTGTTTTCAAACTCTGATTTAAGAAAAAAAAAAAAAAAAATTTAGCCTGCTTTTCAAAACTCGGGGCGTGACATATAATTAGGCTAGAATATTATTAATATTATCAAGTCATTGATACTATTAAGTTTTTTATTCTTAGATGAAGAGATGTGTAGTTAGGATGATAGTGATCTCCTAGCTAGGTTATTGGTGGAATAATATAATTTAAGCGATGAAAAATAATTAAAGAAATAGATCAAACAGCAAAAAATTTAGTAACATAAAATGCTTTGTGTTATTAATAGTATTGTAGCCAGATTATATATATATATGTATACATATATATATATATATATATATATATATAGATATATATATATATATATATATATATATATATATATATATATATATATATATATATATATATATATATATGTATACATATATATATATATATACATGTATATATATATATATATATATATATATATATATATATATATATATATATATATATATATATATATATATATATATATATATATATAGTATAACTTATATATTTTTAAAAGTATAAACATATTCATATTTTGAAATTTTTTATCATTGGATTTGTATTGGGATTTGTGCATTTTACTTTATCTTTTTATTTTTTTAGTTGACTTTATAAAAACACAAATCGCAATACAAATTCAATGATAAAATATTTACAAGTATAAATTGTCTTGTACCAGAGAGAGCTTTGGGCCCTTGGATGCATAATATTGCCACCATCAACTAACAAACACTATTAGGGATCCAGATAGTCTAAAATAGAAAGTATATATATATATATATATATATATATATATTTCGTCCAAATTCCGTATTGCACAATAATTAAGATCAAGCAGGGCTCGATACCAAAGGAGCACATCAAATAGTTTAGTCCTAGATTTTTTACATATATATTGTACTTTTTGTGTTCTTATAAGCAAAAACATATATTCATATTTATTTTGAAGTAACTATTATATTCCTTCCATAGATGTTTTTTCGAGGATGCTATATATGTTCATGACTCGGCGACTCGGGATCAGGGCTCACAGCTTCCTGTGTGGGCCCTCCCTCATCCAAGGACAAGCACCTAGCAAAAAAAAAAAAAAAAAAAAAAAAAAAAAAAAAACCTTCTCTTTCTTTTTATTTTAATTCAAATAAATATATATATATATATATATATATATATATATATATATATATATATATATATATATATATATATATATATATATAATAATTATTATTATTCTTACATACATATATTACTATTTTAGTTTATAGTTATTAAAAAAATTATAATGAAATACATCACCTTTTATCTCTTCTGTAGAGTAGAGTACTTTATAATTTAATTTGATTTAATCCGAACAAAACTAAAAAACTATTTTATATAGCCTTAATTATTAATCAAAATTATTTTTAAAATTAATAAACTGAATTATAACACATGTCAAAATTTAAAAGCTAATGAATTCAAGTACAACTTACATGAACCAACTTCAATATAAGGATAGTATTTTTTTTAAAAAAAAAGAAATTAATTTATTTTTGCAAGAAGTTACGTCATTATTATTATTATTATTATTAATTATTAATTAATTATTATTTTGTTATTAATCTACATCATTAGTCATAAAGGGCAAAAAGTCGTGGGTGGGGCCCATGGGAGTGGGTGCCGCGTCCGCAAAAGCGGGCCCCACCCAGGTTTCCAATATTTTTCATATACGCGTAGGTTACACCGTCCCTTTCCGATCACGATGCCGAGATAGACGGCCCAGCGCTGTCCACGTGGCTCGCAGAGTAGCCCCCCCTTCTTTTGACTGTCGGTGGCGTTGCGCCTACGGTGCAACGGTTACATGTCGCTGGTTGCGAGGGTGCGGTACGTTTTCTTTCGCGTGCGGGCCCCACATGTCAGCCCTACTCCCGTGATACGGAATCGGCGCATTCGAGGAGCAGTACTGGACCGGGTTCACCACGTCATCCGCCGACCGCAGGAGTGTCCGAACTCCGATCTACGTCGCTAATCTCCTCCTTTCATCAATCTCTACCGCAGAAGACGGATCCAGAAAATAGCAGTATCGATCTATTGGGCGGCGGTATACGATTCCCTCACTACTCACTAGTCACAAGTCACTACTGCCGATATAAAATGACAACGACATTTTATAATATTCAAAATAATATTAAAAAATATTTTTAGTTTTATAATTTTAGAAGGAAAATAATAATAATAATAATAATAATATTGATTAAATATAATATTTTTAATTATATCCATTAAAGTTGAAATATATGAACCGAATAAGCCGATAAGATAAAGTTAAATAAGAAATGATTCGAATCCGCATTTTATTAAAATACAATAGTAAATTATATATATAAATTAAAATTATTTAAAAAGCATATTTTTATAATTGCGGTGGTGAACCGGGTTCACGCAACAACTCCAACATGAACCATACAAGAAAGGCGACAAAAGGTTGGTGGGTTCCTCCGATCGGTGGGCCCCACCGGATTTGTAAACTTGTGACCGACACGACCCGGCTCTTCCGAAAAGGTATTGATGTCATAATACGTGGACAGTAATTTTGATCTCATTTGCTTTTTTATTTTGATTTTTACCGTCCAATTCTAGCAAACATAAATTGCTGGTCCTGGGACTATTCCACTCTGGTACAAGGAGCGAATAAACTCTTTTTATATATATATATATATATATATATATATATATATATATATATATATATATATATATATATATATATATATATATATATATATATATATATTACTAAAAAAATTAGTTTTTTTTTTTCAAATAAGTTGATATAAATTTAGAACGATTATTTTATTTTATTTTTATTTTTTTACAAATTTATTCTCACTTAAAATTAAATTTAATTAAAATAAATATAATCTTAATTATTGTATTCACTAGATTTTTAATTAATATAATATTTTAAATAATCTAATTATTTTATTAATTAATTATCTAACTATTAAATAATTAACTAATTAATTTATTAAATTACTTGTGATTAGTTAAATTATTAATTTAATCATAGTCATTGTTAATTATTTCTTAATTAATATTTAGGATTATTCCAGGGTATTCATTATTTAATTAATATTTTTTATTAATTAATTACATAAAATATTATTATTATTTTAAAATCTAATTATTCAAACGTTATTTTTTTATTCCCGATGCAATTCAATTTTCATCCAAATTATAAAATTGGTCTTACTCATGCTTATTCCAAATATTATATGTATATATCAGAAATAAATAGTTCTTACTTATATTCGAACCGAACGATACTTACCGTATAAAATCTTGATTTCTATATTTTAAAAAGCGTTAAAATTTAAAGAGTCTGTGTACATTTCTTTTTTCTTCAATTTTTAAATAAAACAGTGTAGGAGTGAATGATAAATTGTCTCCAATTTTAATTGTCAATATATTTGTTTGGCGAAGAGAAGTAAAAAAGTAAAGTTCAATTTGCCTCCAAATGGTTTTGCCCATTTTTATTTTATTTTTCAATTGTTTAGAAAATAGAACTTAATTAGAAGTCAAGAAGTTTTATCTTTATTTCAATATATATATATATATATATATATATATATATATATATATATATATATATATATATATATATATATATATATATAAAAAATTAGGCTGGAATACTATTCATAGCATCAAGTCATTGGTGTTATCAAGTTTTTAGCCATTGGATTAAAAAATGTGCGGTTAGAATAATAGTGGTCCCCTAGGGTTTAGTGGGTGGTTAGTTGAATAGTAAAAATCTTAGGACCCGCTATAATCCCAACCGCATATATTTTAATTCAATGGCTAAAAACTTAAACTTAATAGCACCAATTATTTGGTGTTATCGATAGTATTCTAGCCGGACTATATATATATATATATATATATATATATATATATATATATATATATATATATATATATATGGTGAAATAGATTAGCAAAATAATATGTTTTGAAAATTAGAGAGCACTAAAGTGTAGATTAGAGGATGGTAAAATGCTATACTATATCACACTATATATATAGTTTATGAAAGATTAAAATACAAAAAGGTATCATATTTTTTATTTTACCTAATTATTTTTAAAAATCAAATTTCTTTTATTAAAATTTAGGGTTGGAGCTCTTAACTTTGCATTATTTTAATTTCGTAACAATTTCATGTATAAATTATATAGTACAATGGAAAAACTTATTAAAATACTTATTTTATCTTTAAAAATTGATAGAATGTATAATAATTTCATATTTTCTCTCAAATTAATTAATTTTCTAAAAAAGATTCCGAACTATTTACTAATTAACTTTTTTTTTTCTTTACTTGTAAGGATTTAATGAGTATATGTTAATAATTATTCAATTATACTGTTTAATTTAAGCATGAAATAATGATATGATTATAAGAGTGCTGAATTAAGTGTTCCCACTTGTAACTTTAAATTTTGATAGGCAAAACAGAAATTTTTAAAAGATAGAGGATAAAATAAAAAAATAGAGAAATTTGTATATTTTAGCTGTGGTAAAAAATATAACTGTACAACTCTATTTAATAATTAATTTTTACATTGACTCAAAATTAAAATTATAGAATAATTGAATATAACTTTTAAACTATAGGATGATAAATAAAAATTGAGCCAAACTAAAGCTGCAATTATAGTTTATCCAAAAAAAAAAAACTTAAAGAGGTTTTTTTTTTTTTTTTTTTTTTTTTTTTTTTTTTTTTTTTTTTTGCTTGCTTCGGAAGATTTTGTTTACAAATTATAGTTTATTATTTAATTAATTAGAGTGCATTATAGCCATCACAAAACTAATATCTTTTGTCCATAAATTAAATTCTAATATTCTATAACATAAGTTTTTATATATAATGCGAGACGGGTCCACGTTTTGAAATTTTCACATATATTAAATATTATTTTGAATTATTAAAAATATTAAATTTTATTTTAGAATTATATTTAGTATATTCGAAGCAACACGAATATCAATGAATCATTTTATGAAAAGTTAATTTTTTATGTTTAGAAATTAGAAGAGAAATGCTATAGCATTTCTCTATTACCCTAATATAAAATATATATTTTATATTTTTTATCTAAAATTTATTATTTTTTATTTATGACATTTTTTTTTTTTTTTTTACTGTAATCTACTTAAATTTTTATGTGTTAGAAGGGAGAGTATAAAAAATTATACTTATTTTGAAATATACAAAAAAAAAAAAATCTCTAAATAAAAATGTATGAAGACCCCTCAACTATAGACCATTATAAAATAACTTTTTTCATTTTCTCGATATTTCTTAAAATTATATTCCATAATAAAATTCACTGTTAATGTAAAATATATAATTTATTTAAAATATACAAAAAATAATTTTTATATTCGAAAATAAAATATGTATTTTATATTCTTTAAATTTAAAAACTATAATTTTATCGTTATTTTTATTTTTATTAAAATATATTTAAATGTTTATAAAAATATAGGATGAAAGTGTAAAAGATATTTCCTCCTGGGGATTATACAAATACTATTTTTTTAAATATAAAATACTTGCAGGGACCATCCATACATTTCATCCTTTTTGATTTTTCAATGTCCCGTCTACTTAGCTGGCAAAAGTACGACATGTACATGATAAAAATTCTAGAACGCAAACTGAAAAGTGGGGGAGTTTGAGAATATTACGAATATGCCACTCCAGGTCAGCTCGACCGACACCCAGCCGGCAGGCTCGCAAGTTTTCGAACATTTGAGGGGCAAATTCTACCTTAACATATATAATAATATATATATTATTTATATATTTTTTAAAAAATATATATATATTTTATACTCTTAATTTTAAATAAAATATAAGATGTGTATTATATTTGAAATATATAATTATTATTACTTAAAAAATTATATTCAATTAAAAAATTATTACTTAAAAGGGGAGAAAAATTGCTGTAGGAAAAAGCACGTGAGTGTTAAAACGAAGCTACAATAATGATAACAGCAGCGAGAAATTAATGGCAACGAGCGCAAAAACGGATTAAAAAAATAAAAATAAATAAAAAGCTACAATAGACCATTAACCACAATATGCCACGTAGCATGCGCTTTAAACTCCAATTCAAAAGTAATTTAGATTTTTATTTGGAGTAATTCTATCTCTACACTCAATTTCGAGTGTACCATACATATTTCATTTATTTTTGAGATGAGAAGTGAAATGCAAAATATAAATTTGATTTTAGATATACAAGAAGCATTTTTCTTTTATTTGTACAGTACCGATGGGATTTACCATAAGAAAAACGTTTTGCAGGAAAAAGTTTAGCGTAATGATGTTGATGAGTTTAGTCCGTCTTTGATTCAAATATAAATTAAAATTATATAAATTTAAAAATAAAAATAAATAATATTAATTTTGTATGTAGATAAAAATTAAATTATTTGTAAAAATTAAAATAAATAGTATTTAGATAATTAGATTGAAATAGTAAAAATATAAAATAATTATAATTTTAAAATAATAATATTTTATCTAATTAATTAATATAAAAAATTAATTAAATAATAATTTAACTTATTTAATTAATTATTGTTAGATAATTCTAAATATTAGTTGATAAAATAATTTAATAAATTAATAAATTAATTAGTTAATTATTTAATAGTTAGATAATTAATTAATAAAATAATTAGATTAGTCAAAAAAAAGTTAAATTAATTAAAAAATTAATACAATAATTAAAATTATATTTATTTTAATTAAGTTTATTATGAAATGAGAACAAAATTATTTTTAAAAAAAAGATTAGAACAGTTCTAACTTGATAGCGGCATTTTTAAGAAAGAAGAAGATTATTATTTTCATTTATAACCGAATACGTTTGAAAAATAAAACTAAAATAATATTTTATTTTAAGTTTTATTTTTGAACCAAACCGTGTAGGAAGATTCTGAGTTTTAGTTGCCGGTCTAATCTCAACTTTTTTTTTTTTTTGGGTATATATGGAATGAAATGGTACATTCACACAATATACCAAATCAGGACCAGTAATCATAGATCGTACGTACGATTTCAAAATTTTCCTTCATCTGGTCTTTGAGTTCGTTGGTTTTATGAAATATTTGCAAATCTGGTTTTAAGAATTAAGAGGCTTCCCTGCTGGAAATTTGGCTAAACGTATACGCTTGATATATGTATTTAAAATTAAATTTAGCATTTTGAAGGAATTTTAACAAATTGCTTAATTTTGTCCCAAATTTATTTTTCTCCCTTTTTCCATTGCTACGTACGTATTGAACTTAGCACTCGCACAAATCTAAGTAGGTAAAACATGAATGGTGGTACCCTCACTATAGATCATTCTAAAGTAGACCCGTATATTTTGAAATTTCTTTTGTAAAAAAATTTCTATCCTTTATCTTTTTAATTATTTTATTTATATAATAATAGTTTTATTTGCTACAATATAAAATTAACAAAAAAATAATAACATCTCTAACTTTTTTTTTTTTTTTTTTTTTTTTTGTTAAACTTATTTAATTTCAGAAAAGTATATATTTAAAAGGTGTTAATTAGAAAGAAAATAATTTATAGGACTATTTTTGAATGGTCATACATTATTTATTGTATGTAGCACAAATATTTTTAATTACCTAACGAAATCTAAATATATTTTTTTGATATTTAATTTTTACTTGAGAAATTAAGAAAGAAATAATAATAATAATAATAAAAGAAAAAAAAGGAAAAAAGAAAAAAGTAAAAAGGGAGTTGTGAGGTGGGGGGGTAACGAGGGTTGGGTTCGGTCGGAGTGGTTTCTTGGACGCTAAGGTTGGGTCGAAGCGGCTTCTTTCTGAAGCTTCGGGCAATTGAGTGCGAGTGTTGGGTGGAACATCTCCTTTCACCTCTCCCTTTCTTTTATTTTTTTTTATTTTTTTATTTTTGTAATTTACAAATTTTCGGGTGATATACAAGCGAAGTTATTCTCAATTACGTGCACATCATCCTACCATTTTCTTTAATATTTTATTCCTTCAGTTTTTTTTTTTTTTTTTTTTTTTTTTTTTTTTTTTTTTTTTTAGATTTTAATTTGTTATATATATATTGGGCTGTCCGTGAGTTGTATTCCTCGCCCCCCTCTCTCTCTCTCTCTATATTGCTGTGTTTCTCTCTCTACTGCTACTTATTCTTCTTCTCCCGCGGGGGTTTCATCGAGGAGGGAACGACGACGACGACGACGACGACGACGACGACGAAGAGATTGGGGGTAGAAGGTGGAGTTCGTTGGATCGAATCCACCCTCTGCTCCTCCTCCTCCTGCGATTCCTTCTCTGTAGATCTCTTCTTCGATCGCGAATCTCGCTGAGAGGAGCTTCGGAATTGAGGAGTTTTGATCGCGGAATCGAACGAGATCGGTCCATATATCTCGAGTTGGTGCGAGGAGAAGGGAGATGAGGGGAAGGTGTTGTTGATTGATGATACGGCGAAGAAGATGATGCGAGCGAAGGCGAGGAGCGCGACAACGGCGTCGGCATTTGCGCCGATGAAGGAGGCGAAGACTGCGAACGGCGTCGGCGGCGCGGCGGCGGAGGACAAGTGGGAGGTGCGCCCCGGTGGCATGCTCGTCCAGAAGCGCGACCCCGATTCCGGCGTCAGCGCCGCCCCTGTCCCCACCATCCGCGTCAAAGTCAAATACGCCGGCGTCTACCAGGAGATCTACATCAGCTCCCAAGCCTCCTTCGGTGAGTGGTGGTAGTAGTAGTAGTAGAAGAAATAGTCGTTGTTGTCCTAGTATCGGCAGTTCACGATCATGATTCGATCTATAAGGTGTTCGACGAAACGATCGAATGAATTGTGCGTGGGATTTGATTGCAGGGGATCTGAAGAAGATGCTCGCGGCTCGGACGGGTCTCCACCCGGACGACCAGAAGCTGGTGTTCAAGGACAAGGAGAGGGAGTCGAAGGCGTTCCTCGACCTCTGCGGCGTCAAGGACCGGTCCAAGATCGTCCTCCTCGAGGACCCCACGGCGCAGGCGAAGCGCCTCCTCGAATTGCGCCGCACCGACAAGATGGAGCGCGCCGCAAAGTCCATCTCCCGCGTCAGCCTCGACGTCGACAAGCTCGCCTCCAAGGTTCGGAACAATTCCTCAAATCCTACATTGCTAGAGCTATAGAAGAAGTAGCTTGAGATTCTTGTTGTGATGCAGGTGTCGGCGTTGGAGACGATCGTAAACAAGGGTGGGAAGGTTGTTGAGGAAGATGTGAATAATCTCACCGAATTGTTGATGAATGAGCTGGTCAAGCTCGACGCGATCACCGCCGAGGGGGATGTGAAGTCGCAGAGGCGAATCCAGGTTTGTAGATTTGGAACTGCCATTTCGTAATTTGTAGTAGTTTATTCTACGAATTCGATCCATAGGTGAAGATTTGGTCTTTGTTGTTGTAGGTAAAGCGAGTTCAGAGGTACGTAGAAGCACTAGACGCAATCAAGGTCAAGAATGCGACGCCGAGGCCGAACGGGCATATCAAGGCGGCGGGCGCTGCCACCCCGCCGCCGCCGCCGCTGCAGTCGCCGCAGCAGAGGAGGGAGTTCCAGGCACCGGCGCAGCTGCCTCCGGTGGTGGTGACGACGCGGTGGGAGACGTTTGATTTGCTCTCGGGAGCGGTGCCGTCGACTTCCTCTGCCGCCACCTCCACCACCGCCACCCCCGCCACCCCCGCCTCCACCACCTCCTCCTCCTCCGCCGGCTCCGCGGCTCCCACGCCGCGGTACAACTGGGAACTATTCTAAATTCTTAAAAAAAAAAAAGAAAAAAGTATAGCATCGTCATCCCTCAGCTCTCTTCTTTTAATGATTGGGTTTGATTGCTCTTCTTTTTTCCTTCTTTTCTTTTTTATTTTGTTCATCTCATCATCATCATCGTCGGCATCATCATCTTCTTCTGCTGTTACTATTTTACTATTCTTTTTGTGTGCATATCTAAGAGAAAGCTTTGGAGGGTGTGCTCCATTATTATTACTCCTCCTCCTCCTCATTAAGATCAATGGTGAAGAATAAATGGTCTCATTGATCTGTTTCACCAATTTACTCTTTGGAGACAAACATATAATACCGTATGCCCCCGTTAAACTGTATTACATTAATGTATCAGGAATGAGGACTTTGTTTTGGCGCGCTGGATTGCTATCTCCATGTCAGGTTTCAGGGCTCTCGATTCCAAACGCAATTAGAGGCCCCCCCCAAAAAAAATAAAAACTGTGGATAGTTAAATACTTCTTATAATTGTTCTCCTCCTCATTGTTACTATTCTAAGCTCATCATCACTTCCTTTTATCTTAATTTGTTTTTTTGCATTTAGAAAAATCTATTGATTGGTTTGGTGGGGAACTCCAAAGATGCCTTTCTTCATTGATGAATATGAGAATATTTGAGAGAGAGAGAGAGAGAGAGAGAGAGAGCAAAATGACCAATAATGAGAGAGGGTGGACTTTGGAAAGTTCAGCACCATGTTTGGAGATAATGGTTTTTAGTGGAGATGAGAATATCATATTAGTTTTTTTACTCATGTCATGTGCATTCCCCCAGTGAAATAGGGCGACCTATTTGTCACATTTTGGAAGCTTATTTTAGATCATTACACTTTGATTGCCCCTCTAAATTAGCATGCAATTAATTAGTGTGCTGTTGCAATTCACTTAATTAATAATTAACAAGCCAACCTCTTACTGGGTCCCACAATGCCTAGCTGGATATGTAGAGAATTGAGAGGTACGGTTGTTAGGGTTGTCACTATCTGAATTGAAAGCAGAAGTCATCTATGTGGTTGAGTGAGAAGGGATTCATTTTGTGCTCACATCTGTTCCAGCTGCATTGCTGGGATTAGGATCGACACGAGCTTGAACAGGCCACATGATTTGTAGGCTAAGGAGAACGGGTCAGTGGACTGTGGGTCTATGCCCAAGTTTGCCTTACTATATCATCTTCTATTTATTCAAGGGTCTGTTTGGGGTTGTGGATCCACCGTCTTGCATGCAGCCAAAAGTGTTAGAATAAAATAGTTCGTTATTTTCATAAGTGATAATATGTCGTACTGATCACTTCGATAAATAGAAAAATATATATCTCAATACCGTTCCGTTGTAATTCCTTTTAAGTTCAACAATATTAAACTATTCTCAACACCAAACTACTCATTAGTGTCGAGTACATGTTGGCCCCCGTCTGCTACTTTTTTTTAAATGATTACCTCTAATTGAAACTTTAGCTGCACTAGGAAACTGAAATAAGATTCTGGAGCATTAGAGCAATACTCCTAATTTGGTGTTTATATTTTTGCTGTAGAAAGATGTTATAAGCAGCATTTTATTAAAGAGCAATGATTATATATACACTCCAAAAAAAGGTATACATTCTACCCATTTAAGGATAAAATATTTTTTAAGAGTCACTTCAAATGACTCTTCACCACACCTCCATCTATTGGATGGATGGAATGTGAGATGTACAAGTAGTATTTTCCTTTATTAAATGTCTTTACACCCTACATTAGGGCCAAATAGGCTCCAAATATTCCCCCATATGACAAAAGGATGTACAACTCAAAGATTTACTAAAAAAAGAAGAAGAAAAGACATGATCCTATCCGGTGTTAATAATAATTAATTAGCTACAATGTTAAGTTAATTTTACTGCAAAATCATATAAAAGACGGGCTTGTCATTAATTGTTAATTATGACCAATCTTTTTAATGTTTGGGCTTGGCTTTCTTTAGCCAACATAATTATATGTGCTAATGGATATTCTAAAGCTATCTATTTTGAGTACCTAGATACTTGGTAATTGGTATCATCAATGATTGCAATGCGCCGTATTTTAGGCTTGCTGTATGTGGAGAAATTTTTTTTGTGCATACATCCATAGAGAGTGGGAGTTATTCAAACCATTGGAGATTCGTTCACTCCAATAATTTTAATTGTAATAATTTGATCTGAAAAATTTATAAATTTATAAATTTATATTTTTTATTTAAAAATTTGAAAATTTTAAAGTTTAGATTTAAATTTAAATTATAATTTTATATTAGTAAATTTTTAGGACACACCTACGACCGAACAACTGATGCTACTAGCCACATTTACCGCTCCCTACTTCTCCCTCTCTTTTCTTTTTCCATCCCATTACCCCAATGCAAAGGGAGGGACGGAATATGTCTACTTTGTATATATCTTTTTTTCTCTCACCTACTCTTTCTTTACCTTTTTTTCTTCTTCTATTCTTTTCCGGCACTCCTCTCTCTCTCTCTCTCTCTCTCTCTCTCTCTCTCTCTCTCTCTCCTTCTCCCTTACCTTTTCGTCTTCCTTTTTCTCTCTCTATTTTCCTTCATACTTACCCCTCCCATTAACCTCCTTCCTTTGCCTAGCTCGACCACCTTATCACTTGTAACCATTTGACCTAATTAACTTTCATGACGAATTTAAATTAAAATTTATGCATTTATACTATTAAATTTAAGTTTTACACATCTAACTTCTGTGACTTTTGGATTTGTTCTCTAAACTTTTGACGTAATAGGAGGTAGAATTATCATCGAGAATCGTTGAGGTTGATTGTTGATCTAGAGCTAGTCTTGACCAACTAAACAGTCGTCGACGGGGACATGTTTGGTTAACTGTCGATACTAATTTTAGCTACTTCCACCTATCACACCTTACTATCTTTCCCTTTCTTCTTTACCCTACACCCTCCGCCGCCCCCCCCCCCCCCCTCTCCCATTCACTTACCTTTCTTTTTTGCTTCTTTCCTATCCTTCTTTTCTTCCTTTTTCTTTCTTTTTCCTTTTCTTCTCTTTCTCTATTCTTCTCTTTTAAACTCTACCCATTTGTGTTACCATCTCAAAATAGAGTTAAATCACCTCTCTCTGGACCTCTCATTGTGAAGCAATAGGTCGGTAACCTTGAATGCTTGAAGTTTGGGCTTGAAGAATAGGGAGTCGCACTTCAAACAAGCCATTTTTCGACTCCGAGCTTAATGCTCAAATCCAGAATGACTGATGAGGACTAACTATAACTTGTACTGTATCTAGCAAATGGTTTGCCAAGATTTTTTACCTTTGTATGTCTGTAAATTCATGTGTTTTTACTTTTAAAATGATCTTTGTATTGATTGGCGCTATTTTGGCAAAATTTATACTCATTTTTGAGATTTTGGGTAGTGAACGGTCGACCAATCACTTCCCTACGGTAACTAGCATGAACACTATTAGTACCCCAATTTGGGATTTGCTAGTGGTCAGTTGGCGGCAACTATAGTCAATCATACAACCAAGTGCGGTTGTCCGAGCATCACATTGAGGTTGATTGTGGACCATTTAGCGATGACTAGTGGAATGTTGGATCGTTGGTGTTAACCACAATGTTAAAAGATCAAGCTATTAGAAATTAAGGGGGCAAACAATTTACTTAAAGTGAACAAACACATCGTGCCCATAAGCATCGATTGTGACTTGGTCCAACCCAACTATTGCCGCATTAAGCTCACAAGCTTCAATTGTGACTTGACCCATACCAGCCTCCACCACACAACGTCTGCATGCTTTGATTATGACTCGACTTAATTAGGTATCTATCATGTAGGATGCTCACACCCCTCTAAGCTAATAATTTTCTTCCCCTACCACCCACAAAGGATGCTGGCCCTTTTAAGCTAGAAATCCTCCCCCTCCCCCCTAAAAAAAAAAATCTATAACATAGAGGAATCGAACTCACTCCATCACTTTAAATTACTTATTGGGATTGTTGATGCTAGCTTGGACATGATTAGCTCGGATCCTAATATTTGTATTCTTGGATGGCCGAGTACGAATAAGGTGTCAAGAGGCTAGCGTATATCGTGTGGGGATATTATGTTGTGTAGTGTTCCGATTTTGGCTAAATTTGTAAAGTGCGGGTTGACCATACTTAAAATGTCATTATGAGAGTTTAGAATAAGTTTGGATTGAATCAAAATAAGTTCGGATCAAAACAGAGTTGAACAACTCATGAAATCTGGGTTTCAGAGTTTTCGGATGCTCGAAACTGTGACACCCCAAGATTTGGAATAGTTCTATATATGAGGTATAAATAGAACTAAACCTCTTAACTCGGCTATAGCATTTTAGGCAGTGGCTAGGCCCAAGAGGTTAAGAGGGTTAAGCATGCTAGAGCTAGAATAATTCTAAGATGGGTGACCCTCTGGGAACTTGGGGCATCATAATTGGTATCATAGCTAATCATCAACTGGAAGTGTGAGATGAGATTTGGTTGAGTTAGTTATATAGCGGGCAAAGCATGGCTCCCAGACTAATGACCGTTGGGGGTGGAGTGTAGCTCCCCGCAAGGTTGACTAAGGCTAGTGAGACGAATCTCATATCGCCTAATACTTGTGAGTGTGCTTGAGCTTGATTAGGACGTCAGGGCTTAAAGGGGGAAGGAATGCGACACCCCAGGATTTGGAATAGTTATATATGAGGTATAAATAGGACTAAATCTCTTAACCCGACTATAGCATTTTAGACGGTGGTTAGGCCCAAGAGGTTAAGAAGTTTAAGCATGCTAGAGCTAGACTAGTTCTAGAATGGGTGACCCCCAGGAAAGTTGGGCAGTCACAGTAGCTCCGGCGGGCAGAGGAAGCACGTCGAAGGTCGTGAATGCGCATGTGGTGTTGGCGAGGGAGGTGGCATCGACTTGTGGGGGGCGGGGTGAGAGGAGAGGAGAAGAGGGATTTAGCGTTTGTGAAACCCTAAATGCATATAATATGCTTTTGTAAAATTACACATGAGTCCCTCAAACCTTCATATTTCATCCTAGGTCCCTCACAGCGCGCTTATTTTGCGACATAGCACCTCATCGTCAAGTTTCACACGAAGCGTTACATAAAATGTTGGAATATTTCCAATTTAAATGTCTATTTTTGTGTTTACAGTTGCGACGGTACACTCCAGGTGACTGGTTCATCTCTGAAACGTCAAAATTAAATTCTCAAATTTTGAGCACCTGTATAGCTCCGAGTCCCCAAAATTTTGATTGTAAGTTTGACAATTTCTGTGCATAAAATTTCGATCCTTTTTGAGATCGGACCGACAATCGCGTAAAATTTTGATAAATTTTAGATTTTAACAAAATTCCCTACTTTAGCCTTACTAAACCCAAAATACAATGCACCACAACTTTCGACACTACCAGAACTCAAAAATAGCGATTTTTTTTTCGCTGGAAAGCATCCCTAATTTGCGAAATTAGTCATCTTTCTCGATTCCCCAATTTGAGTTCAAGAATTCAAAATAATATTTGAATTCAAATTTCAAATATTAAGATTTAAATTTACGATTTTCTACAAAAACGCCTTATGGACGCTCAAAATCATAATCGAGCGCTGGCCGGGCGCCCTGAGCTGTATAATCACGTTGAGAGTGTCACGCCCCGAGGTCGAACTGTGACACGGGCTTGCCAACAGATCCGCCACCTATACGGGAATCCTCGCACAGGCGAAGAGTCTAACCTACAAAAGATAGTATCTACAACTATACAAATATTAGAGCTAAAAATAAAACATCTAGAATAAAACTCATATATAACTATACATATGAAAAGTCACAAGTACAAATCCACCTCTCAACAGAGTAAAGTAAATACGATACAGACTGTATAATACTAAATCCAAAATAGGGTACAACTATCACTCTACATGCTAGTAGGGGTGTAAGTACCGGGGGCTTCGTGTAGTGCACCGACTTCGCAAGTTGGCGATGTGCGGGGGAAATCGCCTGTGGCGTGTTCATTTTATGTGTTCAGATGAGTTCGGGACATTTCGGATCGACGCGGAAGCCTTTGGAATGAAAAGTGAGTTGACGATGTCGAGATTGAGAGCCTCAGCTTGATTCTGCATTTTTGGGGCATTGCGTATCGGTACGCGAGGATGGGTACTGGAACGAATTTCTCGAGGATCCGACAGAGAGTTTTCGGTTGGGAAGCAGTAGGAATTTTTTCTAAGTCCCTGAGTACCGGTACTGAGTGGTGTGTACCGGTACGCCACATCCCAAAAGGCTGGAGTACCGGAACGCCGAGGAGGGTACCGGTACCCAGTGTTGGACTGGGCAGAGTTGGCTCTCGGGAGTAGAAATTTGTGCTTGGGTACTGGTACGGGAGCTCGTGTACCGGTACTCAGCCTCCAGAACTTGGGGGCAGTGAGGTAAATTCCTGTTTTCAGTGGGGGCGATTCAGTATTTTCACCCAGCCATCCCAACTATCCCCTCCTGTACGATATATAGACCTCTTCTCCCCTCAGTTTAGGTCACCTTCATTTCCACCCTTCTCAGCTAGAACCAGGGAAAGGAAGAGAGGAGTGAGAGTGAGGAAGAGAGGGAGCTGGCTGTGAGGTTCTTGGTGGAGTTCCTCTTCGCGCCGAAGCTTCGGTTTCCGTTTGTTAGCACGGCAGGGAGCTCGTCCTATTGAGGAAGGCTCGTTTGGAGCTCGCGCGCATGGACGCGGCTTCAGAGGTGAGTATGGCGCATTTCCGAGTTTTCGTAGTTTTCTCGGATTTTTGGATTTTTGAGCTGAGAATGGATTTTTCCATCTTTTCTCCTTCTCTGTGTTGAGTGGAGTAGCCGAGTGTTGCGCTGCTGTGGAGCAGCAGAGGGCTGTGTGCGTGTGTGTTGGAGCTTGAGGCGTTGCCCAGTGTACGGAGCCGCTGGAGAGCGCAGACTGCGCGCGCAGCGAGTTGTCGAGGTGGACTGCTGTGTTGACCTGAGCTTGTGGGAGCTGTGTTAGAGGCCTAGAGAGTATGCTGTGAGCTCTTGGAGGTCTCCCTTGGGCGTTGGTAGAGTTGCGCGTGACCGGAGTGCCGAGGGGCTGTTTCGGCAGATTTTGACAGTGAGCGAGCTTGCACTTCACCGATTTCAGCTTTGCCTACGGAAAGCGAAACAGATGGGTTGGACATTCTTCCAAGCTTTATGGAATGCCCTCTAATGCTTCTGTATGCATGTGTAGCATGTCTAGAGTATATATTATTATCGTTGGTAAATCTGATAGTTGCTTAGAAAATTGCAGAATGATAACCTGAACCCCAAATTATTTTTAGTAGACTCCTGACATCATATGACACTAGACTGTATGGATAGTTGGCACTAAAATTGCATCTGAACCGTTTTAAAAATCAACGAACTAGTTTTAATGAAAAATGGACATTTAAAATGGTTTTTAAATATTGAGATCGCCCGAATGGGTTGGATAGGTTCAGGGTGCATGTATCCTCGTGCCTGGGGGCCGAGTGGATTTTATTTGACTCTGTGGTGAGTTTCTAGTGTCTTGGGGGTTTCATGGATTTTATCAGATTGAGTCGCGGAGTGTTCTCCGACCTAAACATGATCGAGGGATTTTGGCATTCGAGTTTCGATCTTTTTGATCGAGGATTTTAGCCTGCAGATACCGCTTATTATGCCAGATAAGACATGCTTATTTCCTCGGTGGGGTCGCTCCTCTCGAGTTGCCGCTCCGGATGCGATGATGATGATGCGCCTGATGAGGCTGCTTTGCGTGATATTGTGATATTCCGATTGGACCGGGTTGGTGTACTGGGCGATCAGATTGAGTTTGTACCGGGTTGGAGTACCGGTAGAACCCTAGTTGATACACTAGGGGGCGCAGGCTTGACTGGACCAGATTTGGCAGTCAGTGAGATTGGGTTGATGTGAGCACCTTGTGAGGCGAGTGGATGCATAGCATGTTCTTAGTTGAGTTTTTCCTTTGAGCATGATACATGAGTCATGGTAGCTATAGTTTTATTTCAGCATTTCCATTACCTGCATACCTATTGTTTTGCCTCCAGTAGACTTAGTGGGCATACCGTGGATATTGGTGACGGTACCCACTGAGAACTACGTGTTGGTGTAGTTCTCACACCCGTTGCAGTGACAGGTTTTCTAGACGTTCCTATGCCGACTTCAGCTCGAGCGGTGGCTGCGGATCGAGGTAAGGGCGTGGCCGAGTAGCTCCTTACCCATTTTTTTTTTTTGAGAGTCAGAGGTAGAGGTACCCTGTATTTTGAGATTCCACTTTTGTACTGGACAGTCTGGGAGATTTGTATGTTTATTTACATAGCTGGTGTGACTATGTACTGTGGATTTATGTATATTCAGATGTTCAGTATTTGATTTCTGTAGCTAGTTATTTCTTTTCAGCTCTGATACATGTTTAGCTATAGATCTGACTTGCAGGGTAGACGCTTCGTCTGTGCGGGGGTTTCCGTACAGATGGCGGATCTGTTGGCGGGCCCGGGTCGCAGTTTCGACCGCGGGGCGTGACAAGGGGTCTAACTCGCGACTCCCTTACCTCGGTCAGAAGAAGCAGCAGGTATAGGGATTGAAACAGAGGTCTCTGCAAAAGAAACACCAACAGCGGGTGTGAGAACTACAACAAGAAAGTAGTCCTCAGTGGGGTACCATCTCCAAGACCAACGATCTGCCCATTAAGTCCACTGGAGGCAAAATAACTGAACTACTGGAAAGTAGAAAAAACTAGAATAAATCTACAGCTACTATGCCTCAACTATCATGCTAAAAAAATTAACAAAATGAAATGACAGTATGCAACCACTCTCTCTTGAGGTGATCAAATCAATTCAATCTCACTAACTACCACATCGAGTCTAGTCAAACCCGCGCCAACCTACTACCACACAGCCACAAGAGGACGAAAATTACGTGGAGCGTCCAACCGGACTGCATCGACATCACACAAAACAACAGGCCCACCTTCGGAGCAGCGCTCGAGGGGGGCAACTCCACCGAGAAAAACTGTGCATCTTAGTTGAGCTCAAAAAGGCTCCTGCAGGCTATAGTCCAATCTACGATCAATGAGATCAACAAACTCACAATGCTCAATAGGCTCACAACACTGGTCGGAGAATCCTCAACAACTAGGGGACACTATATCCCTGAACAACTCCTGACACTAGAATCCCTATCCGCCAAAGCTACAAAAATCCACTCGGCCCCCAGACACGAGCATAAATGCAAATTATATTACCCAGACCACTCAAAATCTCCATCCGGGCGAGAAGAAAAATACAGAAGCTGATAACAGTAAAAATAGTACAATACTTTTTCTAATGGTCCAGATATAGGTGAAACAGCCGATAATAAATATTTTCTAGTGTCTTCTAACTTCGAGAATATGCCAAAAATATAAGGGGTTCCAAACTAAGTTTTCATAATTTTTCAAGCAACTATCAGACTTTACAAAGTATACAAACAACTAAATCTAGCATGCTGGATGTCTAAACAATAGACATAATAGGAAACTCGTATATTTTGGAAGAAATTCAACCCACCTGGATCGCTATCCAAACATTGAAAGAAGTCGAAGTGGTGCGGTACAACCCACTGTCAAGGTGCTGCCGGGAAGAAGCTTCGTCACTCGCGCATGCAACCACTCTATGCCTTTTGCTAGGACAGCCACAAGAAGCTTAAACAACCTCCAAAAAACTCTCCAGGCTGAGTCTCCTAAATCTTAGCTCAAGTACACTATATCACCAAGCTCCAAAACAGTATGCTCAAGCCTCAGCCCAACACTCCTCCAGAACAACGAACAACAAGCACCAAACCATTTCTCTGTTCATAGAGCTTGTTACGGCTTTTTGTGTTGGCATATTTCATGAGTTGAGTCGGAGTCTTGAAGTGATCAAATTGTCAATCAACAATCGAAGACTCAGAGAAAATTCAACAAGAGCTCAAGTTGACACTCAGTGTTTTTAGTCTTGAAGATTGAAGTTGAAGAATTATGGATCATATACATCAATCTCAAGGAAAATGGATTCGGAATGATCAGGTACGTTTAACTAAATAATTTTGGTGATCCAAATACATTTGTGTAGTTTAGAAACACCTGGATGGATTTTTAATCGCATAAAAAATCAAAAATTGAATATGGTATATGTTCAGAATCCGAAACAGGGGACTACAGTCCGGACCCCGAACGTTGGTTGGTTCATGCACAAATCCAGTCCTGAACATCCCTGTTTCATTCCGGACCCCGAACGTGGAGTTTGCTGAAATCGCATGAACAGTCCGGACCGTAGGATTTCCTTCCGGACCCCGAACCTTGTTTTTTCAGGAATTCTCTGAAAAACAACGACAGTCCTGAACGAGCCTAATCCAGTCCGGACCGTCGTGCGGGAAAAATTCTGTTAAGTCAGTTTTTGATGCTTATCTCTTTCCAAAGGTTTCTAACCTATAAATAAACACTTAGGGTTTCTCGAGAACTACCGATAAATTTCAGAAACACTCGAGAACAACCCTAGAGGCTAGGTTTTTATCGTTCTTCTCTTTAGCCTCTTTTAGGTCAATTCGGCGGTTCTTCCAAGATCTATCTTTTATCGAATTGATCTAGTCTTTGTTTAGAGATTTCTTCTACGGTTCTTCAATGATAATCTAAGCAAAGGATCACCATCGAAGCCTATATTATGTATCGGCTGAGTTTGCGTCGTGGATTCGACGTAGCATCGTGGATTCGGTGTGTTGAAGGCGTTTCGTGGATTCGAAACGTATGCTCGTGGATTCGAGTGGCGTTCGTGGATTCGAACGTGTGCAGTGGACATGCAATCGGTAGAGCGCAAGATCCGAAGAATTTGAAGGAGGGGTTTGAGTCCGTGGAGTCGGTAATCACCTGTAGTAGCCGCTGGTATTAAAATGCTTAGGATCTTTTAATCTTGGGTTCTCTTGATTTTGTGCGCCGTTTTTCGCTTCGGGGGTCCGGAGGGTGAACTAATATTTCCTTATTTGCGGGCAAACCGTCGGGGCTCGCGGGTATTTTTAGACAATAAAGCTCGCGAAACGGAGAACGACGGTGGGATCGGTTTTGGATTCCGACTCCGGAATCTCCCAGAATAAATTCCGGAAGGCTGCAAACGGTTCAGGCGATCAACCCAGTTTTCAAGGTGAACCGGACCCTGGTTCACACCCGACTTGTTAAGTCCTTCTGTTTTGGTGTTGGGTTCATCCCCAGTTCTCTTTTGGACCGCTGGGTTTAATTAGCGTTTTGGGGAACAAGGTTCGACTCTTTTTCTCAACACCCCTCACCCTAGGCGTACGCGACCCCAAGCGCAATGAGGAACCGACTTCCCCAACCCTACTCCTCTCCACCGATCGCGTGGAGAACCAAGGCGGAGCGACCGAGGAGAGGGAAGATCGCCGGCACGCCCTCCGATACCGGGCACGCAAGAACGGGACGATCCACCCCTCGACCAACCTAAGCCGCCGAAACCGAGGTGAGCATAGCTTAGGGTTCTTGTTTTTCTTGGCCTCTTGTTTCTATTTTTAGCAAACGGAGGGGGGGAGAGGCGACGTCGTCGCCGGTTTCCGGCGCGCGCGGAGCCACGCATGCGGGCAGCACCGCATGCGGGCGGCGCGGCCGCACGGGCCGCGCGGGGCCGCGGGCGCGCAACCCGCATGCGGGCAGCACCCGCATGCGGGCGGCGCGGCCGCACAGCCGCGCGGGGCCGGGCGCACGCGCACCCGCGCGTGCGGGCAGCACCGCATGCGGGCGGCACCCGCATGCGGGCGGCGCAGCCGCACAGCCCGCGCGGGGCCGGGCGCACGCGCACCCGCGCGTGCGGGCAGCATCGCATGCGGGCGGCACCCGCATGCAGGCGGCGCGGCCGCACAGCCCGCGCGGGGCCGGGCGCATGCGCACCCGCGCGTGCGGGCAGCACTGCATGCAGGCGGCACCCGCATGCGGGCGGCGCGGCCACACATCCCGCGCGGGGCCGGGCGCACGCGCACCCGCGCGTGCGGGCAGCACCGCATGCGGGTGGCGCGGGGAGGGGGCGGGGTGTCCCACGGGAGCCGTGGGCCGCCCGCGGCATTGGCCTCGCCCGGGGACGCCGCCGTCTTCGCCAATCGGCAGGTTGTGCCCCACGATCGACCGGAAGAGTTGGACGTTCCGCAGTCCTTTATCTGTTCAGAGTTGTGAGTTACTGACTCTTGTACGGCAGGTTCGTGTAGGTCCGGGCGGACACACCGAGACGCGAAAGAACCTAGCATCGATCAGGAGCGCGACAACAAAAAAGGTGGGTTTTTCTTTGAGACTTAGCATAGAATCGGCATCGTTGGAAGATTACTAATTGCATGTTATCGGTACTAATGCTGACGGTCTCTGTGATTTGCGATATTACCCTGTATCTTGGTTACTATGCTCGTAGTTGCGACACGCGCACCCGCGGTCTGGCCACCGCAAAGGGTGCTCTTTTCCGGGAAAGCGGTCTCCGACCCGTGTAAACCCACGAGGTGGTGTAGTGGGGCCCCCCGTAGGTGTGGGGTTTGAGGCATCAAGGTGGGAGCGGTGCGACCCGTCGGGGTAGGTGCCCGACGAGGTCAGGTACTCCAAGGTGTGAGCGGTGCGATCCGTCGGGGTAGGTGCCCGACGAGGTCAGGTGTATAGGTGTTACAGGTGTTACGAGTATTACAGGTGTTGCAGGTGTTCGCGTGTTATTTTTCCCTTGAGCAGAGTGGTTGCTCCGGATAGTCTTACAGTTGGGTTTGGTATTCTTTCCTGCTTATTATTATTATCATTGTGTCGCTGACTACCCACTCCGTGACAGGTTCCTCCAGGGGTGAGAGGTAGATGACGGTGAGGCCGAAGCAGGAGTAGTCGGGCCGTGGGGAGCCCTAATCTGTACCTTCTTTACTTTTCCTTGCATTTCATTTGATATTGTAGGCTACGGTGTGGTTCTCGATACCCTCGTGGGGTCGGTGTGGATGTTGATTGCTTTTACTCTGGATATGGGATATTAGTTCTTTTCATTATCTCCGTTCGGCCGTTTTCCAAACCATGTGGATTTATGGAATTTCCAAACTATTTTCAAAACCTTGGGTCGTGTGGACCTGTTTTCCAAACCCTGTGAATTTATGGCATCTTTCCAAACTGTTTCAAAACCTTGGGTCGTGTGGACCTGTTTTCAAAACTGTGAGTTTTTCCTTTCAAGTTGACCGGCCTCGGGCATTGTTTCTAGTCTGCATTCGTAGTTATGTCCCGAACTGTTGTGATTGAATGAATGCTTGTGTTTAACTGTTGTATTAGCCGCGATGCCGTGCATATACATAGGAGACTCTGCCCGTTTGTCGAGTAAATCTGTATATGCGGCGGGTCTGGGCACGCGCCGGGGAGGACCGAACTTCAAAAAAATTTTACATGCCAAACAAACAACTCCTTCTTTTCCGCTGAGCGAAACCCCCGGGGCGTGACATCACCTTGTTATTCTTCTATTCTTAGTGGATTGTTATTGCGTGTTGGTCCCGTGGTTTTTCTCCTGGATTGGAGTTTCCACGTAAATCTCGGTGTGCTGTTTTTATTTTCCGCATTGGTTTTATTTTGCACTGAGATTGTGATTTTAAGTATCACACCTATTCTCCCCCCCTCTAGTTGTTTGATAGTACCTATTTAGATCCGTGTGGATCCTTAACATATTAAAAACCTACAAGTGGTATTGGAGCGGGTTTTAGGTTTATCTATCATGTCGGGTGAAAGTGGTAATATTTTTAGACCTCATCTTTTTGATGGGACTAATTATGCGTATTGGAAAGTGCGGATGAGAGCTTTTCTCATCGCAATTGATGAGCGGGTATGGCAAACCGTGGAATACGGTTGGGTGCATCCAACTGAGGAAGTAGGAAATTCTACTACCCCAAAACCTCGCTCTAGATGGTTCAAAGAGGAATTCGAAAGATCTTCTTACAATGGGAAAGGTATGAATGCTTTATTTAATTCTCTTTCCTCGACCGAGTTCACACGAATTTCCGCGTGTGAAACTGCAAAGGAAATTTGGGATATTCTCAAAATTACACATGAGGGTACTAATCTAGTAAAAATTCAAAAGCTCCAGATGCTTACAAGTCAATTTGACTCTATTCATATGGATGAGCATGAATTATTTACTGATTATTACACAAGACTTCAAGATATAATCAATACTGGTGCTAATTTAGGAGAAAAGATCCCGGAGTCGAAAGTTGTAAGAAAGATACTTCGGACTCTTCCGGAACGGTTTAGGGCAAAGGTTGCCGCCATTGAAACCGTTAGTCATCCGGATGAGATGAGAGTAGAGGAATTAGTAGGTGCCATGCAAACTTATGAGATGACTTTTCCTACTAATCAAGTTTCTTCCAAGTCTTCTTCTAAGCTTACAGGTGTTGCATTCAAATCTACAAAGGAAGAAGATGGTGAATCAAGTTCCGACGATGAAATCTCTTTTGCCGATTTTGAAGAACAATTGGCGCGGACCATAAAGAAATTTCGTCGAAAGTTTTGGAAGAATCGAACCAATGGATCTTCATCCTCGAAACCATCTAAAGGATCATCGGGTTCTAAATCCTCTAACCTCAAAAGCTCTGCAAAACCTTCTAAAGAAAAAGATGAATTCGAAGGGGAAATCCAATGTTATAGATGCAAAGGCTACGACCATATTTCAACGGATTGTCCTTCTCCGAAATCATATAAAAAGAAGGCTTTGCAAGCGAAAACTTGGGACGATTCTACTTCTAATGAATCGACCTCAAGTAAAGAGGAAAAAATCGTTGCCTTTCATGCTTCTCAAATTCCCTCTTCTAATTTTTGCCTATCATTTCTAATCACTGACTCTGCTCCTTTGATTTTGTATGAAACATCAACATCTGATGGAGAGTCATCAAGCGAGGGGGAGTCGGATAAAGAAGAACTCGTTGAGGCATATCAACAACTTCTTGCGGAATCTATGAAGATGGCCAAGCATATCAAGAAGTTGAGGAAGCAACGACTAGAGGCTAAATACGAGAATCATGCTTTAAAGATAAAACTTCATGATCTCGAGGAGGAACGAGAACGTTTATTGGATAACAATAAAATCCTCCAATAAAAGCTAAACCAATCGGAGACAAACGCTAAATCATATATGGACAAGATTGGTTTTCTAGAAAAGCAGTTTGAGGAAATTCATGTCACCAACCAAGCTTTGACCAAGCAAGTTCATCAACTCAAATCCGACATATAAAGGCTTTCAACCGGTTCCAAGAATCTTGACCGTATGTCCGGATTAGGTCAATCAAGCAAAGCTGGTTTGGGATTTAAAAAGAACCAAACTGTGAAGGCTTCAAGTTCCACAACTAAGTTGAAAGGAAGAACTTGTCACCAATGTGGACTTGAAGGACACTTGATGAAGACGTGCCCGAAAAGGAGAAAGAAGAATTCTTCGGCAACTTCATCTACGGAGCGGACTCAACGGAATCAAAAGCAACATCAATTCAATAGAGTTCACTCAATCCACCAAAGGTCCGAGCCACAACATCAATCATACAAATGGATCATTGCGAGGCAAAGACCTAAGGTGGACCAACAGTCAAAGCTATCAACTCCCGGCCACAATGAATCAAGACAACCCAAAATCTGACGATTTTGGATTCGGAAAGGTGATATCTTTCCTTGTCTTAAGTTCTAAATAGCTTATGACTGTATGTAATGCGTTGATCGGTTTTCCTTTCATATTTTTCTTGATCTTTGCATTACATGTTTTCAATGCTCTTCGTTTTTATGTTTTGTTTTTGAACAAAAGGGTTTTAATGATCGAGTGCATTGAATTTGAAAAGGATTTACTTTCACTCACTCCAATTTAATTTTATATGAATTATCAACTTTACTCCATAATCATAATCTTTGAAGATATTTCATTATAGGAGTTTTTGATAGTTATATACATCAAATTTTAGTAATCACGTGTTATCTTAAGATGCTTAACCTATCTCGGTTGTGTGAATTCATTGTGATAAACATGAGACAACCGATAGACTAAAATTTGGGATTTAATTATTTCACATAAGAGATTGCATTTTTTCAAGGGTAATAAATGAGTTACAAAAGATGTGGAAAGAGTTACATCCGAAAGGAGTGTGAAAACTACCACCACATGTTGGAAAGAGCTGCCACCCCGGTCGTCCGGTTTGTGTGTGAAGCTACCACATGTTTTGGATGCTAGAAAAATATTTTTGAAATTTTTAGTTGAAGCATTCGGAGATTCATATTCAAAGTTCTTATATTTTGAACAATCTCCTGGTTGGTATAAGGTGGGATAGTTGAAAGATGCTCAAAGAGCCACCCTTAGGTATTTTAGTGCTTATCTCAAATTTGAAAGGGTAGAAATCAAATTGATGTCATTTGGAAATCTCTGTAAGTCATCTTTGTAAATCTGTTACATCTTGATAGAGTTTGAATCTCAAGATTATTTTTGATGACTTGTGTTTGACGTATATAATATGAAAAACGGTTTATAATGTTTTGTTTTTGTTTTTCATGATTTCGGAGTAAATTTTTTAAATTTTTGTAAAATTAATTGGATTGAATGACATCTGTGTGATCTCATAATTTTCAAGCACTTAAATTGTTTTCTCGATGGTACACAAATCGGTATTTCAAAGATTTTAAAATTTGGATTTGTTTCAAGAATTTTTGTGATTTTTGCTATTGAGTACTGGTACGCAATCTGCGTTTTTGTTTATACACCGGAACTGAGCTTTTATCTCTTTTTCTCTATGAACTAATGCTGTTTAGTGATTTCCTTTTGTCTAGTATTTTCACTGTTTGACAATTTGTGACAAAAAGGGGGAGAACAGAAATGATTAGTTTAGGACGAATCAAAAAGGGGGAGAACAGAGATGATGAAAAGAGATGCTCAAGATAGGGGGAGATGAAATAAGATATGGAAAAGATTTGAGGACAAGAGCCGAAAAACAAAAGGAACCAAAAGGACGAATCAAATGTAGGATTCCATTTCTAACGACTAAACGTTTGATTTTGTTTGGAGTTTTTGTTTTGCAGGATATACATCACTTTAAGACTCCAAGTCCTAAGTCATAGAGTATGTTCTAGGATTGTTTGGTTCAAATGTATTTTTTATTTTATTGGATCTTTCACGCAAAGAAAATCAATGTTTTGGTGATAACATTGAGTTTCGATTTTTTGGTTTAAGATGAGTGTCTTGAGCATTTTATGTATTTTTGGGTTTTGTCACGAAATTGCCAAAGGGGGAGATTGTTACGGCTTTTTATGTTGGCATATTTCGTGAGTTGAGTCGGAGTCTTGAAGTGATCAAATTGTCAATCAACAATCGAAGACTCAGAGAAAATTCAACAAGAGCTCAAGTTGACACTCAGTGTTTTGAGTCTTGAAGATTGAAATTGAAGAATTGTGGATCATATACATCAATCTCAAAGAAAATGGATTCGGAATGATCAGGTACGTTTAACTAAATAATTTTGGTGATCCGAATACATTTGTGTAGTTTAGAAACACTTGGATGGATTTTTAATCGCATAAAAATAAAAAACTGGATATGGTATATGTTCAGAATCCGGAACAGGGGAGTACAGTCTGGACCCCGAACGTTGGTTGGTTCATGCACAAATCCAGTCCTGAACATCCCTGTTTCGTTCTGAACCCCGAATGTGGAGTTTGTTGAAATCGCATGAACAGTCCGGACCGTAGGATTTCCTTCCGGACCCCGAACCTTATTTTTTCAGGAATTCTCTGAAAAACAACGACAGTCCTGAACGAGCCTAATCCAGTCCGGACCGTCGTGCGGGAAAAATTCCGTTAAGTCAGTTTTTGATGCTTATCTCTTTCCAAAGGTTTCTTGTCACGCCCCGGGGTCGAAACTGCGACCCGGGCTCGCCAACAGATCCGCCATCTGTACGGAAACTGCCGTACAGACGAAGCGTCTACCCTGCAAGTCAGATCTATAGCTATAATGTATCAGAGCTGAAAAAAGAACCAGTAGCTACAGAAATCCACTGAACATCTGATATAATAAAAAATCTCAATACAATGTCTCTCAGCTACAAAAGTACAAGAAATCCTCACTGATCTCTCAGAATGTCCAGTACAAAAGTGGAGTCATAAAATACACAAGGTACATCTACCTCTGACTCTCAGTGCTGGTAAGGAACTAAACGGCCACGTCCTCACCTCGATCAGCTGACTCCGCGCGAGCTAAGCCGGAACAGCAGCCTCAGGAAACCTGTCACCGCAGCGGGTGTGAGAACTACTGCAAAGGTAGTTCCCAGTGGGTACCGTCTCAATATCCACGGTATGCCCACTAAGTCTACTGGAGGCACAACAGATAGGTATGCAGATAGATAGATAGATAAAAGCTGAAAGAAACTATAGCTATCATGTCTCAATCATCATGCTCAAGAAACTCTACAATGATGAAGATGTGCATACACTCGCTACTGCTAACATGCCTCAAGTATCATGCTCAAAGGAAAACTCATCTATGAACATGCTATGAAACTCACTCACACATATCACCCAATCCCAATGACTGTCCCTCTTTGGACCAGTCAAACAAGCCTGCGCTCATCTACTGCCGCGCATCCCGTAGGAACGGACTTACGTAGGCATCCACTGCCGCACATCCCGGAGGAACGGACTTACGTAGGGTGTCCCTCTAGGACCATCTCAGTAATCACATCGCAGCCTCGTCAGGCTCGGTATCATCATCGCACCCGGGGCGTAGCTCGAGGGGAGCGACCCCACCGAACTCAAGTATCTCAAGTATCTCAAGTATCTCATAACTGGCATAAAAAGCCAGGCTCAGCAGGCTATAATCCACGATCAAACAGATCGGATCTCAATGCTCAACTAGCATAACTCAGTCGGAGGAAGACTCCACGACTCGAACAGAAAAGCCCAAACACTCTCACAGCTATGTCGGAGAACCCTCAACGACTCAAGGCTAAAATACACGATCAAACAGATCGGATCTCAATGCTCAACAAGCATACTCAGTCGTAGAAAGACTCCACGACTCGAACAGGAAAGCCCAACACTCTCACAGCTATGTCGGAGAACCCTCAACGACTCAATCTGATAATGCACGCCCCGTGGCTGAGTCGGGAAACCTCCACGACTCGATCTGCCAGAGCCCCCAAAACTCTCAAGGCTAAGTGGGAGAACCATCTCCACCACTAAATCAGAACACGACCCATGATCTAGAGTAACCCAATCAGGGAATACATCCTCAATACCCCGCGAACTCAAGTATCTCAAAACTCTCTCATGACACTAGAAAGTCATCTCATAATGCTCTAAAAATCCACTCGGCCCTCTGGCACGAGAACACATGCATCCTGAACCTACTCAACCCCTCGGGAAGATCTCAATATTTTAAAACTCTTTTCAAAACCCAGTTTTCATTAAAACAGGTCCGACGATTTTTAAAACGGTTCAGATGCCAATATAAAGCCAACTAAACATGCAGTCTAGTGTCAAATCACTTCTAGATCATGCTAAAAATATCTGGGGCTTGCAATTGTATTCCTACAATTTTCTAGGCAACTATCAGATTTACCAGCTATGCAAATAATTAAGCTAAACATGATCAACATGCATTCAATAGCTTTAAAGGGCATTCCATACATCTTGAAGAAATTCCAACCCACCTGGAATGCTTTCCGCAGGCAATCGCTGAAGTCGGTGAAGTGCCAAAACGCGCACTGTCTAAAATCCGTCGGAAACTGCACCTCGGCGCTCGGTCGCGCGCACCTCTGCTGGGTGTCCAGAAAAATCCCCGAAGCTCACAGCGCACTCCAAAGGCCTCAAGCAAGGTCTCCACCTGATCTCGGTCCAAACCGATGTCGCTCCAGAATCCTCCTGCGCACCCAGTCCGCGCCCTCGCCGCGGCTCCGCACAGTGCGCAGGGCCCTCGCCGCGCTCCTCGCGGCCCGGACAGCACTCCGCTGCACCCTCTCATGGCAGGGAAGAAGAAAAGATGGAATTAATCCATTTCCCAAGCTCAAAATCAATCTCTGCCCGAATCCGAAAATCCGCGGAAAGTCGAAAATCCAAAACTCGGAGAAATGCAACGTACTCACCTCCACCATGTCCGCGCACGCACACGAGCCCCAACCGGGCTCTCCAACCGGGCAAGCTCCCTGTCGCGCTCACGATCCACATCCGAAGCCTCGGCGCGAAGAACAGTCCTCCAAAAATCCACAGCCAACTCTCTCTCTCAAACTCAATCTCTCCCTTTCTCTCAATCTTCCTCTCACTCTTTCTCACTTTCTTTCTCTTTCTCTGGTTTCCCCCCACGAAAAGGGAGGAGGATGAGGAGTCTTATAAAGAGAGGAGAGGTCTTCAAGGTCAACAGAGTGGTTGGGAACATGAAATTACTCTTTTACCCCTGTTTTCATAAAAATCTGGGGGCTGAGTACCGGTACACGGGCTCCCGTACCGGTACCCAGGCTCAAAAATCCAAACCCGAGGCTCAACTTGCTCCAGTTCACATTGTGTTCCGGTACTCGTCCCCCGCGTTCCGGTACGCAAGCCAAAAAGAGTATGGGGTACCGGTACGCCCCAATCGGTACCGGTACCCAGGGACTAGTCAGATTTTTCCAAAAATCTTCAACCGAAGCTCTCTGTTTCCTTCACAGTAACAGGTTCCGGTACCCAACATGCTGAATCAAACTGGAGTCCTCTGATTTGACGCCGCCAACTCACTTTTCCATCTAACGGCTTCCGCGTCAATCCGGGACATCCCGAACTCATCTGTAAAAACAAATGGAACACGCCCAAGGCGATTTCTCCGCACCACGCCATCTTGCGGGGTCGGTGCTCTCAACAAAGTTCCGGTATTCTACACTCTCCCCTCCTTACAAGAGTTTCGTCCTCGAAACTCAAAATAAATCCATAACTCGGAAGGGTGCCTCAACTAGAGGGATAGGGGATCCTCAACTCAATCTCAGACTCTCAAGTAGCCTCTGTCTCGCCATGATGGCTCAACTGGACCTTTACCAAAGGTCTCACCCGACTGTACAATTCTTTAGCCTTACAAGCGAGAATTGCAGTGGTCGCTCCAGATAGCTCAAATCCTCGTCTGAAACCAAAGAAACGAAGTCCAAAACATGCAAGGGATCCAATCCATACTTCCCTCAGAACGGATACACCAACGTCCTCGTGGGTACCTGCCAATCGTGGCGGTAGCGCAACTCGGTGAGCAACTGATCCAATGCGCTCTAACTCCTCGAATATGCCAATAATTCGCGGACTCAACTTCCCGCGAAATCTCAAATCTACACCTTTCTGCGGATAGTAATTTCCAGAAGTCATGGTTTTTTTTTTTTTTTTTTTAAACCAAAACTCCCTGCCTCCAATTGGCATAACTCTTCCGTTGCTCCTTAGCAACCATAATGCTGAGAGTTTCACAGTTGCATTTTCACATCCATCCATAGGGTAAGAAGTCCAACACACAAGTTTTGCCACATTCCCAGGGAACACCACTTTAAACTCAATTACTCTTTCAGCGGCATCTGCTGAGTAACCATCATACTCCAAAACTGCACCGCTCGTCTAATCAAGGCAGCTGCGACCACATTGACCTTGCCGGGATGTTACTGTAAGCTCAATCATACATCCTTAATAACTCTATCCACCGGCATTGCCCCAAATCGAAATCTTCTGAGTAACCCAGCACCTCAGGTTCTAGGATCGATAGATATCTCAAGTCATTATTCACCATAATGCTAAAACCATCCACAGCTTGAACTTCCTCAAATTTATGCTGGCACTGCTTAATCCACAACTCTGGACCTCTGTCACTGTCATGGGTCTAAGCCGAACCCAAACGGCAACACTCTTCGTCGGGTCCACTGTCACTTTGCGGCTGTAATAACATGGCCTAACCACAAAATCTTCCGAAGTCTAAGAGCAAATTCTCTTACAACTCGGCATCAACTTCTTCTCATAGAAGTTGCAGCACTATCCTTAAGTGCTCCTCGTGCTTAAACTCATCTCGGAAACCAAATCCGATATAATCAATCAACTGGCCTTGTATAAATTTAACTCAACTACTAGCACGGCAACTCACTGTAGAGCTCAAACTCACACTGATTCTACTGCCCGGTCCAAGTACCGCCGGAACACACAAGTCCTCAAATCCAAAAGGCCGCAGGGCCTTAGTCAATCCGCTTGACCTCACTGCAAGTTCAGAATGTCTCTCTCGGGTTCAGACTCTATCTGGCACAGCCCTCAGCTGTAGGGTTCCACAAGGCCTTCAATGTCCCGCAAGGCATCAACCCAACACGCTCCAAATCTATCTGTGCTCGAACCGTCACAGCACCCTCACCGTTGTGCACACACAACGTGGCATCACTGCCGTGTACCAACGGCATGGCATCACCACCGTATATCAACGGCGTGGCATCACCACCGTGTATCAACGGTGTGGTAACATATCCAAATATCAATCTCTCGGATCCTCACTGTCGTATCCCCACGACGTGGTACTGGGTCACACAGACCTCTCGATCCCTCGGATCCCGCAACTGTGCTAACAGCTCCCTCACTGTCTCACGAGTGATACTCCAAGAGATGCTACCAAAGTCGGCGCGGTTTCCAAACCACGTCGACCACTAACTCGATCTCAGTCTCACTAAACGGCGGCTTCAACATCAGATCAGGTAAACTCTTGTCCGGGATCACACGGGCAAAAAGATATTCCTGTAATCCCGGTGCCGCAGTAGGCACCTCCTCTACAATCGCTAACCAAGCGATACGACCACGACTCAACCTCTGTCGTGCTCTAGCATCCTCTATTACCACACTCCTCCTAGCCAGGTCCAAGGAGGGTCATTGTCCTCTCTCGACAATCCCTGATAACATAACATTGGGATATCCAATCCCTATCCAACCTCATTTCCACATCTCGGAGCCGACGTAGGACTAACAACTCTAGGATCAAATCCAAGGTCCTACAGAACTGGGCGGAACTGGCAACACTCATACCTGTGCTATACGTGATCTGAAACCTGATCCTCACGTGCACAAGCCAACAGTCCCACCTCTAGCCCACGCGAAGCTACCCCTGCTCTAGTAAAGCACACACCCGCGGTGTCGGCCTCAACATGCTCCAACTCTAATGACCATAAGCAACCATACCTGATAAGACGCGATCCACTATCCTGGCGTCCTCTAATCGGCTGCACAATTCATCCACAAGATGATGGTGGCCATCGCTCAATCTGCCTCGGCATCTCGGCTCAATCAGCCTACCGGTAAGTCGGATGAACCGCTGCATCCTGAAGGGGTAGTGGGGTGCCGTCGCAGGAGGCAAATCCAAGAACACCACTCTGGGACCCTCTGCCTGAAGATGTCCTGACTAAACACATGAAAAACATCGCCCTCATCATGAAGTCACTCTATGGCGAAGAATGCGGCTCCCCGCAAAGACATACTCATCCTAGCACTGCTGCTGGTGCCTCGGCTGTCGAGAACCTCCTAGTCTCTGTCTCCTCTGAGACTCATGATCCTGTGACTGGAATCATGGCAACCTCGATCCACTCGACTATCCCAAAATCAGGCGATACTGGACATCTCTCTCTGGAGCTAGTCCCTCGCTCTCCGTCCCTCTCGGACATGATCACAGACCTCAGTCAATCCATCGGGCATGCACAACCGCCGCATCTGAAGTCGCTCGTCGAGAATATCCAAAATGATAACATCTCGAAGCAGTCCCCTCTCAAACATGATCAATCTCCTGGGCCTCATCCTGGGCGACATGGGGCACTCTGCTCAACAATCATAGAAACTCGCTCCAAATCCTCAACCGCCTGATGGTCCAACGGGACAGACTCGACGCCACCAACACACGGCGTCCCTATCCAAAAGTGCGCAACTAAGGGCACCTGATGTTTCTCCTGGATGAACAAGTCCTCAGCCAACTTTTCCATGGCAGCAATCCAGTTCCCGGCCTCCCAAGGTTCCAACTCCGCCCTGAAATCTGTAGGGGATGGAACTGGCGGATGCACGACTATCAATCAGCAATCTCTCGCTGCTCCCGCACTACTCACAGTGCCAACGGGGCCGAAGTCGACGATGTCGCGGCTGGAGGTACTACGGCGATACCTCAAACGATACTCTCTGCTCAAACATGCGCATCACGCGCTCCGTGTTCTCTTCCTGGCGCCGCGTCGCCTAAACAACTGAGCTACCTGGGCCCGTAACTCGCAGACCTCGCTCTGCTCTGTCCATTCAGCCCCCCCCGCTGTTCGGGCTCCTCATCCAAGGTCAAACACGCCCTCGCCGCTGCACGGCATCACAGGGCCAACAAGAAGAACAGTCACGGCCAACCAAACCACAAACACTCTCGACCCAATCAAGCGAAAGTCTATAACATGTTAACCGTTCTAAAGTATTATGTTGTCTGCAGCCAACATAATCACTTTAGAGAATAAACATGTAAGATCACTCGCCCCAATCCCTCGGGGGAGGTACAAACTCAATCAGGACTCTCGCTAAAATCACGTCTCTCACGACAGTCATCCTACTGTCCAGCCAATAGCCTAGGGTCACTAAGTCCTCAACGGCCTATATTCCTAGGCTCTGATACCACCCTAATCTGTCACGCCCCGGGGTCGAAACTGCGACCCGGGCTCGCCAACAGATCCGCCATCTGTACGGAAACTGCCGTACAGACGAAGCGTCTACCCTGCAAGTCAGATCTATAGCTATAATGTATCAGAGCTGAAAAAAGAACCAGTAGCTACAGAAATCCACTGAACATCTGATATAATAAAAAATCTCAATACAATGTCTCTCAGCTACAAAAGTACAAGAAATCCTCACTGATCTCTCAGAATGTCCAGTACAAAAGTGGAGTCATAAAATACACAAGGTACATCTACCTCTGACTCTCAGTGCTGGTAAGGAACTAAACGGCCACGTCCTCACCTCGATCAGCTGACTCCGCGCGAGCTAAGCCGGAACAGCAGCCTCAGGAAACCTGTCACCGCAGCGGGTGTGAGAACTACTGCAAAGGTAGTTCCCAGTGGGTACCGTCTCAATATCCACGGTATGCCCACTAAGTCTACTGGAGGCACAACAGATAGGTATGCAGATAGATAGATAGATAAAAGCTGAAAGAAACTATAGCTATCATGTCTCAATCATCATGCTCAAGAAACTCTACAATGATGAAGATGTGCATACACTCGCTACTGCTAACATGCCTCAAGTATCATGCTCAAAGGAAAACTCATCTATGAACATGCTATGAAACTCACTCACACATATCACCCAATCCCAATGACTGTCCCTCTTTGGACCAGTCAAACAAGCCTGCGCTCATCTACTGCCGCGCATCCCGTAGGAACGGACTTACGTAGGCATCCACTGCCGCACATCCCGGAGGAACGGACTTACGTAGGGTGTCCCTCTAGGACCATCTCAGTAATCACATCGCAGCCTCGTCAGGCTCGGTATCATCATCGCACCCGGGGCGTAGCTCGAGGGGAGCGACCCCACCGAACTCAAGTATCTCAAGTATCTCAAGTATCTCATAACTGGCATAAAAAGCCAGGCTCAGCAGGCTATAATCCACGATCAAACAGATCGGATCTCAATGCTCAACTAGCATAACTCAGTCGGAGGAAGACTCCACGACTCGAACAGAAAAGCCCAAACACTCTCACAGCTATGTCGGAGAACCCTCAACGACTCAAGGCTAAAATACACGATCAAACAGATCGGATCTCAATGCTCAACAAGCATACTCAGTCGTAGAAAGACTCCACGACTCGAACAGGAAAGCCCAACACTCTCACAGCTATGTCGGAGAACCCTCAACGACTCAATCTGATAATGCACGCCCCGTGGCTGAGTCGGGAAACCTCCACGACTCGATCTGCCAGAGCCCCCAAAACTCTCAAGGCTAAGTGGGAGAACCATCTCCACCACTAAATCAGAACACGACCCATGATCTAGAGTAACCCAATCAGGGAATACATCCTCAATACCCCGCGAACTCAAGTATCTCAAAACTCTCTCATGACACTAGAAAGTCATCTCATAATGCTCTAAAAATCCACTCGGCCCTCTGGCACGAGAACACATGCATCCTGAACCTACTCAACCCCTCGGGAAGATCTCAATATTTTAAAACTCTTTTCAAAACCCAGTTTTCATTAAAACAGGTCCGACGATTTTTAAAACGGTTCAGATGCCAATATAAAGCCAACTAAACATGCAGTCTAGTGTCAAATCACTTCTAGATCATGCTAAAAATATCTGGGGCTTGCAATTGTATTCCTATAATTTTCTAGGCAACTATCAGATTTACCAGCTATGCAAATAATTAAGCTAAACATGATCAACATGCATTCAATAGCTTTAAAGGGCATTCCATATATCTTGAAGAAATTCCAACCCACCTGGAATGCTTTCCGCAGGCAATCGCTGAAGTCGGTGAAGTGCCAAAACGCGCACTGTCTAAAATCCGTCGGAAACTGCACCTCGGCGCTCGGTCGCGCGCACCTCTGCTGGGTGTCCAGAAAAATCCCCGAAGCTCACAGCGCACTCCAAAGGCCTCAAGCAAGGTCTCCACCTGATCTCGGTCCAAACCGATGTCGCTCCAGAATCCTCCTGCGCACCCAGTCCGCGCCCTCGCCGCGGCTCCGCACAGTGCGCAGGGCCCTCGCCGCGCTCCTCGCGGCCCGGACAGCACTCCGCTGCACCCTCTCATGGCAGGGAAGAAGAAAAGATGGAATTAATCCATTTCCCAAGCTCAAAATCAATCTCTGCCCGAATCCGAAAATCCGCGGAAAGTCAAAAATCCAAAACTCGGAGAAATGCAACGTACTCACCTCCACCGTGTCCGCGCACGCACACGAGCCCCAACCGGGCTCTCCAACCGGGCAAGCTCCCTGTCGCGCTCACGATCCACATCCGAAGCCTCGGCGCGAAGAACAGTCCTCCAAAAATCCACAGCCAACTCTCTCTCTCAAACTCAATCTCTCCCTTTCTCTCAATCTTCCTCTCACTCTTTCTCACTTTCTTTCTCTTTCTCTGGTTTCCCCCCACGAAAAGGGAGGAGGATGAGGAGTCTTATAAAGAGAGGAGAGGTCTTCAAGGTCAACAGAGTGGTTGGGAACATGAAATTACTCTTTTACCCCTGTTTTCATAAAAATCTGGGGGCTGAGTACCGGTACACGGGCTCCCGTACCGGTACCCAGGCTCAAAAATCCAAACCCGAGGCTCAACTTGCTCCAGTTCACATTGTGTTCCGGTACTCGTCCCCCGCGTTCCGGTACGCAAGCCAAAAAGAGTATGGGGTACCGGTACGCCCCAATCGGTACCGGTACCCAGGGACTAGTCAGATTTTTCCAAAAATCTTCAACCGAAGCTCTCTGTTTCCTTCACAGTAACAGGTTCCGGTACCCAACATGCTGAATCAAACTGGAGTCCTCTGATTTGACGCCGCCAACTCACTTTTCCATCTAAAGGCTTCCGCGTCAATCCGGGACATCCCGAACTCATCTGTAAAAACAAATGGAACACGCCCAAGGCGATTTCTCCGCACCACGCCATCTTGCGGGGTCGGTGCTCTCAACAAAGTTCCGGTATTCTACATTTCTAACCTATAAATAAACACTTAGGGTTTCTCGAGAACTACCAATAAATTTCAGAAACACTCGAGAGCAACCCTAGAGGCTAGGTTTTTATCGTTCTTCTCTTTAGCCTCTTTTAGGTCAATTCGACGGTTCTTCCAAGATCCATCTTTTGTCGAATTGATCTAGTCTTTGCTTAGAGATTCCTTCTACGGTTCTTCAATGATAATCTAAGCAAAGGATCACCATCGAAGCCTATATTCTGTATCGGCTGAGTTTGCGTCGTGGATTCGACGTAGCATCGTGGATTCGGTGTGTTGAAGGCGTTTCGTGGATTCGAACGTGTGCTCGTGGATTCGAGTGGCGTTCGTGGATTCGAACGTGTGCAGTGGACGTGCAATCGGTGGAGCGCAAGATCCAAAGAATTTGAAGGAGGGGTTTGAGTCCGTGGAGTCGGTAATCACCTTGTTATTCTTCTATTCTTAGTGGATTGTTATTGCGTGTTGGTCCCGTGGTTTTTCTCCTGGATTGGAGTTTCCACGTAAATCTCGGTGTGCTGTTTTTATTTTCCGCATTGGTTTTATTTTGCACTGAGATTGTGATTTTAAGTATTACACCTATTCACCCCCCCTCTAGTTGTTTGATAGTGCCTATTTAGATCCTTGTGGATCCTTAACATATTAAAAACCTACAGAGCTTCCCAGCATAAGAACCATACATCAAACAAACAGGAGAAGAAGAATACATCAATCAAATTCCATCTCCCAATTCTCAGCCAACAAGAATAGAACTCAGGAAAATTCGAGAAAATCCATAACTCAGAAAATTCGATACCTACCTCAATTCACAGTTGAGAAGGTCCAACGTCAAAAATTCCTCTTCAAGAAAACTCTTTTTTGCATTCTCGATCAACTCCCAGGCTTCGGCACAATGAAATCCACAGGTTACCTAAGTTCCTTTTGTTGCAACTACTGATGCTGCTCTCTGCTTCTTCTATATCTTTGCTTCATCGCCTGAAGGAAAGAAGGAGGAAGAAGGTGACTAAAGAAGTGGCTTGGACACGCTCTGAAGGTTGGATAAATACATGTGTGTCAAGTTGCTCACTAAGCCTAGCCTCTGAGTACACTTAGCCGCGAAACAATCCAAAATACTAACTTGTCTAGGCAGAAAAATCCATGTTTTGGGCGCCCTCAACATCCACCCGGGCGCTCTAAACATCGGAGCTACAATAATAATGGGAGCTCCATGGCCGCCCGCTCTGTACAGTGCTATGCCCGGAACTTCGAAACAGTACACCATGCTCTTGCTGCTCCGTGGGCGTCTGCTCCCTGCGCCCTGTGCTACAGTGCACCACCCGAATCCCATCGTCTCTGCCAATCGATCGCACTGTCATGCACAAATCTCTAGAATATCCCAACCACTCAACTTCTGGACTGCCACAGTAATATTCGGGCGTCCTTAAATAGGATCCGCAAATATGTAACATTTTCAGGCATCCAAAATAATCTTTAGGGTGCTCCAAAGATTCGGGTGCCCAAATCTTCTCGTGGGGGCCCGAAATATGCGTTGACTAACAGGGATTGCTTATTTCATTAGAAACTATTGGGGGTTTTTTGAGAATTTTGTTGCATGGCTTATAAAAAGGGACCTCAACCCTTTCCCCAACCGTGCCCACTCCAAAGCAAAGAGCAAAAAAAAATCTCTTTCTTTCTTCCTCTCCGACTCTCCTCTCCCTCTCTCTCTAGAGATTTCTCCCAAAGGTGGATTTTGGTGGAGTAAAGCTTGGGGAAGGCATTGGAAGTGTGGCTTGAGCCTCTTAGAGCAAGAAGAAGATAAGAGAGTCTAGGACAAAGGTAAAAGTTTTGATTTTAAGTGTTCCGAGTGACTTAAATTCTTTGAAATTTGCTTTCTTGTATTCCTTATACTCCTCTATCCTAGTTTAATCAAGCTAACACCATAATTTTTAGGCATTCTTAATGGAGATGAAAATCTAGGGTTAAAATTGAGAGTTCTTCTTCTAAGGGAATTTGAATCTAATTAAAATTTTAAAAACTTGATTGAAGGTTGGAGAAACACTCAACAAATTGGATTTGAGAATGGTGAAGTTTCGGTGAAGAATTTGAGGAAACGAGCAAGTTTCAAGAAATTTGGGTTTGTTAGTTCTTAAGACGAGCTAAATGCTTCCGCGAGCCTAATCGCAAGTGTCGTCAAGCGATTAGAATTATTTTGAGGTAGGTTACACAGTGTGCATCGAACGGGTTAGATCACCTCTCATGTCTAGAGAGTAATTTTATAGGATAAATTGCATGTTAATTAATTTGGTAGTTAAAGAATAAACGCATGTGGTTAAATCATAGTGTTTAATTGTATAATTATCATGAGATGATTAAATGTATGTGAAAGAACCTATATATATGTATATATGCATCTATATTTATGCATGGACTAGTTGTAGGTTGACATATCTAGAAATATGAGAACTCAACATAACTAGTAAACATGGTGGGCATATGACATAGGTTGGAAAATATAGTGTATGCATAACACTTGGACTTGATGGCCATTGAACTTAGAAAGGTTGATAATGTAGGGGAACCATGAGACTCTTGATGATATCGTGTATGGTAATACATCTATTTTGAACTTGTGGGGCAGTAGACGGTAATTTTCGGAGCCCCTGGCCCAGGAGGGCACATTGATCGTGTAACCCTGAATATGGTGCGCAATGAGGCGGTGATTCCGGGAGCTGCTGACTTAGGTGGGTAGGGTGATACCGTGGCTTGTGGACTTATGACAAAAGAGCGGTGATTCCGCTAGTTATTGAATCGTGGCCGAGCTGGGCAACAGATGTAGTAATGAGATAATAAATAGAGCAGAACTTACACATATAGATTTCATTACCATGAGTAGAGGTATGAGCATGCATTTCGTATTCCATATATAGTAGTGATTTATATGCTTTCAGTTATTATCTATCGATCTATATATCATGCTGACTTTACTTCCTTTGGACTTGATGGGTCGAGTTTCTCCTTTTAGTGGCCGTACCTACTGGAAACTATGTTTATAGTTTTTACTCCACATTTTTTTCAGATTCTTTCGCTGAGGAGGTAGTGGCACGTGGAAAGGGCGTAGCACCGCAGATTGTGTCTTTCCCTTTTTTGGTGATCCGATATTTACACCCTTCGCGTGCATAGTTAAAGATTAAAGAAAGAAAGGAATGAAAAGTAAGAAAATTGTATGTAATATTTTTTAGGGTTAATTGCATACGGCTCCCTGTAAACATATCGAATAGCAGATATATCCATACAAAGTTTAACTTTTCATATTTATCCCTTCAAAAGTCCAACGTTATTCATATATATCCCTCCGGTTTATTATCGTTAGTTCACTGTTTATTTTTAACAGATTATATGTGAAATGACAGTTTTGCCTTTTCAAAAATGTCCCACTAAAAAATAATGCAGAAATATATGAAAGGGTAAAAAAGGTAAATTTACCTCACTAACTAACCAAGATTAAATATTTAACCTATGGTTAACTAGATTTTTCTAACAGAGATAGACGGTAGGGATATATATGAATAACGTTGGACTTTTGAAAGAATAAATATGAAAAGTTGAACTTTGTAGGGATATATCTGCTATTCGATATGTTTATAGGGAGCCGTATGCAATTAACCCTATTTTTTATTGTATTTGGAAACATGATGCAATGAATGAAATTGTAATTAATGAAAAATGTGATGTAATAGTTAGGGCTTGTTTGGCTTAAATTCCAAAAAAGTGATTTCTATATAATTGATTTTGGTCAAAAGTTGTAGAGCGTTTGGCTGAGTTTAGATGAAAAGAAAATTTTCTAATGTGATTTTTTAAAATGTTTGGTACAATTTTTTTTTAATTTGTAAATAATAATTATTTTTCTAAATTTTATTTTAAAATGATTTAAATTTAAATTTGTAAAAATAATTTAAAATTTGATATTTTAATTTAAAATATAAATTTGAAAATTAAAAATTTGAAATTTAAATTTTTAAATCAAAATTTAAATTTTAAATTTCAAATTTAAAATCTAAATTTGAAATTTAAAATTCAAAATTTAAATTTAATAATTAAATTTGAAATTTAATCATAAATTTGAAATTTGAAATTTAAAATTATAAAATTTGAGATTTGAAATTTAAAATTTAAAATTGAAATTAAATAACTAAATTTAAAATTTAAAATTTGAAATTTAAAAGTTAAAATTAAAAATTTTAAAAATCAAATTTAAAATTTAATGTTAAATTTAACTTTAAATTTTAAATCTAAAATCAAAATAAAATTTAAAATTTGAATCCAAAATCAGAATCAGTTTTCAAGATGTAGGTTTTAATTGCTTTTGATTTTGGGCCTCGAAAATTTAAAAACTGATTCTAAAAATCAAAATTAGATTTTGAAAACTTAGTTGCCAAACGTTCTATTGAGCCGAAATTCATTTTTGGACCCAAAATAACTTTTCAAAAGCTAGGCAAAACAACCCCTTAGTTGTTTATGTTTACTGTTATTTCTTCATACAATTCTTGTATACACTCTATTCTTAATTGGAACGCTATGATTGTATGGGTTGTGACGCCTTGGGCGGGTAGAAAAAACTCTGTTTGTTCGGTAGATCTTGCGCACGTTCCCGAGAGAGCTTCCGTTACGGGCTCGGTGTGTGACAGATTGAGGTGGTATCAGAGTAGAAACGGTCTAGGTAGACCTAGGAAGCCCTAAGATGGTAAACCATAAAGATATAGGATTGAGAGTGACGAGCAATTGTAAAATGTGGCAAAAGTGTGATTGGTTGGGTCTAGTGTCTTGCGCACATTCCCGAGAGAGCTTTCGTTGCGGGCTCGGTGTGTGACAGATTGAGGTGGTATCAGAGTAGAAACGGTCTAGGTAGACCTTTGAAGCCCTAAGATGGTAAACCATAAAGATATAGGATTGAGAGTGACGAGCAATTATAAAATGTGGCAAAAGTGTGATTGGTTGGGTCTAGTGATAGTATGCCTCTAATGAGAAGTTGGAGGTGAATTCAAAGTGTGATTTATTTCCCAACTGATGGTGCTCATTGTCACATCCTGATGCCCTTGCTGAAAAGAAATATTGAAGACTAGAGAAATGCGAAGGGCTTTTTTTTTTTTTTTTTTTTTTTTTTTTTTTTTTTTTTTTTTTTTTTAACACTCAGCTTCACTTCGGAATGTGGCAAATCCACCACAAATATAGAGTTTCTCCTATATCTCCACGGCGTACCGGTTATGGATAATAATAATAATAATCATTCACAAATCACAGTTTATTTTATGAAAAATCCTTTTGAAAACCATTCTCACATGAAAATATTTTTATATATTTTAAAACAAATACTACGAAGGGCAGAAAACCATATGAAAGTCAAAAATAACTTTTCACAATTAATCTTAATAATTATTTACTAAAAATTTTAGTCAAATACTAAATAGTCAAAAACCATATCAGTCCATCATCGTTTCTAATTGAACCATTAACTAGTAAATATAAATAATAACTGCACTAGGAAGTCTCTCTAACTCTAGACCACTATGCCTTATGCCATACTCGTGCCCGCATCGCCTACCGCTTCACCTGTGAAGAAGGAAACATAAGAAACCAAGAAAAGATTTTCCAGTAGGTATAACCAGCCGCAAGGAAAAGCCATACACACCGGAAAAGAAGAATGATGGAGATATAAGGTAAAGTGAGAAAAACAGTAAATAAATATAGTAAACTATAGTAGTAAAGAGAAAAAGGATGCCACTAATGTAATGCCATAATTTCACCCATCATATGCATGCCAATACCAATGCTTGTGCCTGTGCATGAGGATAAATCCACCATCGCCATCGGCCCGTTGACCTCCACCAAAGGGTATCACACTAACGCACCGACCTAATCAATGCGCCATATAGATGACCTATCCGGATAAGTGCACCCCTTGTCGGCAGCCAAACCGACACGGTGACCATGAAATAGCCTCAAATGCTGTGACGCCATCGGCAGGATGCCAACTACCTTGATCAAACGTCAGGTCTACGACCTTCCCTATCACGACCAGGTAGCTAACCTAGGTCGAACTTCGAGTCCTCGACCTCCCTCTTGATCGAGTTGAAACCATTGATCAAACTTCAGGTCCGTGACCTCGTGCTTAATCGCACTAAAACCCCGACCAAACTGCAGGTTGTTGACCTCCCTCTTGATCGCCTCGGGTCTCTCAGCTGAAGCTGACAAGAATGTAATATGCCGTATGCCAAAATCCACCGGATCCAAAGATCCCAATATGTAGATAGAATAGAAAAAAGAAAGAATAACCAATATATAAGAGAAAAGGGATGATACAAGCTCACTAAATACCAGCCAGGAAGTACCCACCTCAAATTGTAAATCTTCGGGTTAGAGTTCCCTCTCCACGCTTCAACCTAAAACAAATCCAACCACCTAACATGTCCCAGATGCTATCCTAAATATGAAATTATAACCGTGGGACCAACCGCACCAATCGTTTCTCAAAACAGAAAAATCAAGATTCCAAAATTATGCCGAACTTAGTTCCCGGGATGCCCATTAGGCCCCGTATCCATCCAATGACCATATTGTTGTAAATAGAGGTATCCAACCACCAAAAATTGTAGCAATCAAAGCCACTTTACTGTTGCAAATCGAAGCAACTCGCGTGACCCAAAACCCCGCACCGAAACCGCCCGATTTTTACATTTTACGATCTAGTTTTGCCCCGAAACGTTCCAACATGCTTTCAAAACCCACCGGCTTTCTTTTTTGCCCCAAAATACTCTCCTTTGGGTATAGGAACAGCCGTGCACAAAACCTCACGCAACAAACCCAAAAAATTCAAGAACTATGCCTATTAGGTCCCCGAAAACACCCGATTTAATTATTGGAAGTTTTCGAAGCCCAACCAATTGTCACCAACTTCATGGAATAACACAAATCATAGCACAACAAGGCTTTGGGATAGCTCCAAAGCATACAAAACTTGAAAACCAAAAGATTCTATTAAAATGCGAATTTCCTGCTTGGCAATTTTATCGAAAATTTCTCTAGAACCCGTGTTACGTTTCGTAAAGAGTCCAGGTTTTGGACAACTAGTCCAATAGCCCCAAACGATGGTGACACATGAAAAATTTTCATGTCTAAAGCCCAAAACATCTACGACACCCAAAACACCAAAATTTTCCAATTTAAAATTGCTAAACAAAAAATCACGAAGAGTACTGAATTTGTGATCATTTTGAACCAAACAAAATATGTAGGATCGATAATTACGATGTTCTGGAGACCGTGCTCGCTGTCAGGAAGGTCATAGTGAAGAATCTTGATCGCAGGAACAACTTACTCCAAGATATCAACCATTCTTGATCCGATCTTCTTCCACAAAGCCCCGACCAACTTGGGGGCTTGCAACTTCGCAAGAAGATGATCAAGAAGGTAGGAAACAATGCCTACTCGCCCTCAAAGTTGCTGAGAAGCCGCAAGAAGCACCTTGGTCACCTCGGTCCCTTAGAAGGTTGCGTGTGACTTTTCTTGTAATTCCTACGTCCGTACGGCCTCAAGGAGGGCATGCACGACTTAAAGAGGCTGCCTGTCACGCCCCGAGGTTGAAACTGCGACCTGGGCCCGCCAACAGATCCGCCGCCCAAACGGGAAGCCCCGTATAGACGAAGCGACTAACTTGCAAAAAATAATACTAACCACTATATAGATATCAGAGCGGAAAAGTAAACTGCAGAAATAAAATAAATACAACTCCAAATAGTACATGTCAGGTCCTCACAATACAAATGTCTCTCCAAAATAAAACTCTCAACTCGAGTAAAATAAATACAAGATATCTCCAAACCACTAACAGTACTAAAAACATCACCAAAAGGGGTACATTTACTCTCTCGCTGGAAACGGGTAAGGATCTAACTCGCAACTCCCTTACCTCGGCCAGATGGAGCAGCAACTGGAGCAGCAGGAACTAGAGAAGAAGTCCCTGGAAAAAGGTCACCAACAACGGGTATGAGAACTACAACCAAAAGTAGTTCTCAGTGGGTACCGCCACCAAGCCCGACGATCTGCCCACTAAGTCTACTAGAGGCATAAAGTAGCAAATGCAGTATTATAAAGGAAAGGCTGAATATAACTCTACAACTACTATGTCTCTATCTAAATGCTCAAGGGGTGATACAGATGAAACATGATGCAACTACTATCACTCGATAAAATAATCACCCAATCTACACTTACTGCCACAAAGGGCCCAGTCAAACCTGCGCCCACCTACTGCCATTACATCCACGGAGGACTGGACTTACGTAGGGCGTCCGTGACTGCCCAAAAAGGGCCCAGCCAGAAGGACTGCATCGACAAGTCGCGATAGCAAAGTAACAGGCCCAGCTCCGAAGAGGCACTCGAGGGGCGCGACCCCACCGAGGAAAGTATCCGCGCATCTCTGTCGAGCTCAATATGGTTCATGCATGCTATAATCCAAATCCTCGATTAACAAGATCGGCAATACCCGGATCACATCTCTATCTCACAGGCTGGAAAAATACTCGACAACTGGGACCCACCGTCGACTCAGACGGCTCTCAAGACTAGCACTGATCTAAACACAGCTACCAGACTCCACTCGCCCCCCCAGGCAAGAGTGTAACATGCATCCCACAACAACCTGATTACTCGGCCCACTACCCGGGCGAGGAGATACTCTAAGTCCAGGAAAAGCGAATAAAAGTGTGGGAGTGTCTAAAGCATAATTAAACTAGCCCAAGTTGGGGTTTTCTACTAGTCTGGTTGAAACGTGCAACATATGACGGGGTGCTAGGTCAAAGTTCCAACAATGGCATTTAATTAAACTAAACATAAATAGGGAGCACTGTCCAACATGATCTCAATATCAATGAAAAGGAGTATCATCTATCACCAACATGCTCACTATCACATCTCACAAACATGCATGTTCACTAACACATAGAATTAGAGAACCATCCACCGATTTTGGAGATGAAAGCAACCCACCTGAAAGCATGCATCGGTCCGAAGTCCGAATAAGCCGAAACTGAACGGGGATACTCCTCAGGTTCCCACGATCCAAACGAGCCCAAAAACACCAGAAAACTCCTCCCGACCGCTGAGATACAGACCGAACATCACGGTAAACAAAAATCCCCAAAATTACAACTCTGCAAAAAATCAGTCCAGAAGAAGTCAAAATATCACCTTCGAGATGATCTTCAAAAATTCCAATAAAAATACAGTTGCGATCCTCGCGAAGCGTAGATGTTGATCGAGTCCTTACGGACTGAAATCCAAAAATCGAGCACCAAGATAAAAATCAAACAAACTCCACTGCCCCGAAAAACTAGCAGCAAGAAAGTGGTTCAAAGATGCTCCGAAAACCCCAATAAAAATCCAAAACTGAGAGGAGCAATAAGCATGGAAATAGAAGATCTATCTCTCGTGGAAACGATGCCATAGAAATCGGCCAAAAACTCCCTCGAATCAGCACAGGGGAGCTCGCGGACGAAGCGTCAATGAAGAAGATCAGTATCGAAAGCACGTCGAAGCTCGCGATGTCGAGGAGGAAGCTGAGTAAACGACTTCCAAAAAATCTCCGTGATCCCAAATATCGAAGAAAACTCGAAGATGAAGCTCCCTGTCGAAGAAGGGCTCAAAATGGCTCAAAAAAAGTCCTCAAATGGAGGCAGGAGTGGGCTATTTATAGCTGAAATCCAAAAAAATTGGATTTCGGATTCGGGCCCAGAATTCGGGCACCCGAATGCTACAGGGAGCGCCAGATAGACACGCGGGGGTCATCCGGGCAGCCACTGCGCAGCGCCCGGAAGCACGCGATCGCGTCACATGGCGTGCGGGGTCTACGGCGGGGTCCGCGCCGGGCCAGCCGGGTCCGTGCGCCCGCTAACCGGCGCGCGCCACGTGGCCTGGCGCGGTCCACGATGCGCCGCGCCTGTTGTGATCTGCACCACGACTCCCGCATGCCGCCCGGTCAATCAGAGCCCGCCACGTATCCACTCCGCTGCGCCCGCTGGTCCTGGTGCACGCCAAGTGGGCCGTGGACCGGCCCACCCAAAAATTCGGCCCGTTAGGCCCATTTTGCCCGAAAATAGTCGATTTTCAACATTTTCACGTGCAGAGTCGTTTTTGGCTTTCGTTTGATGCACAATGGGCTCGATACACCAAAAATAGGTGTTTTCACACCGCCGACCATCTAGTCAAGTCACACGAGAAAACCGGGACACCACATCCTCCCCCACTAAAAGAAAATTCATCCTTAAAATTAAGAATACAAAAAACAGACGTACCTCAGCCAGAAGCCTCGACTAGGAAGGGATAGGTATCTCTCATAACCGTCTCGAGCTCCCAAGTGGCCTCACGCTCCTCGTGATTGCTCCACAAAATCTTCACGTACGGTATAGCCCGGTTGCACAATTCTCTCACCTCACGAGCTAGGATCCGCAACGGGCGCTCCACGTATCCAAGGTCCTCACCGATCTCAAATGGAGTGAAGTCCATCACGTGCGAAGGATAAAAAACATACCTCCTCAAAACCGAGACGTGGAAAACATCATGAACTCCTGCAAGGCGCGGGGGAAGTGCAACTCGGTACGCAACAGGACCTACTCTCTCAAGTACCTCAAAGGGTCCAATAAAGCGGGGACTGAGCTCCCCACGAACTCCAAATCTCCGAACCCCCTTCGAAGACGAGACCTTCAAAAAGACATGATCACCAACCTAAAACTCTAGGTCTCACCGTCGAGTATCAGCGTAGCTCCTCTGTCAACTCTGGGCGGTCTCAAGATGTTGCCGTACTAATCTGACCTTTTCCTCTGTCTCCTGCAGTATATCAGGTCCCAAAGTCCTCCTCTCACCCACGTCACTCCAACATAAGGGCGACCGACACTTGCGTCCATACAACGCTTCAAACGGAGCCATCTGAATGCTCGCTTGATAGCTGTTGTTGTACGCAAACTCAACCAATCCTAAGTGCCGGTACCATCCTCCTCCAAAATACAAGACGCACGCTCTCCTGCAGTATATCAGGTCCCAAAGTCCTCCTCTCACCCACGTCACTCCAACATAAGGGCGACCGACACTTGCGTCCATACAACGCTTCAAACGGAGCCATCTGAATGCTCGCTTGATAGCTGTTGTTGTACGCAAACTCAACCAATCCTAAGTGCCGGTACCATCCTCCTCCAAAATACAAGACGCACGCTCTCAACATGTCCTCGAGGGTCTGTATGGTGCGCTCATGTAGGTTTTTATATATTTAAAGGATCCACACGGATCTAAATAGGTACTATCAAACAACTAGAAGGGGGGGGGGGGGGGGGTGAATAGGTGTAATACTTATAAAACCAATCTCAGTGCAAAATAAAAACCAATGCGGAAAATAAAAATAGCACACCGAGATATACGTGGAAACTCCAATCCAGGAGAAAAACCACGGGACCAACACACAATAACAATCCACTAAGAAAAGAAGAATAACAAGGTGATTACCGACTCCACGGACTCAACCCCTCCTTCAACTTCTTTGGACCTTGCGCTCCACCGATTGCACGTCCACTGCACACGTTCGAATCCACGAACGCCACTCGAATCCACGAAACACCTTTTAACACACCGAATCCACGATGCCACGTCGAATCCACGACGCAAACTTAGCCGATAGAAATATTGGTTTCGATGGTGATCCTTTGCTTAGATTATCATTGAAGAACCGTAGAAGGAATCTCTAAGCAAAGACTAGATCAATTCGACAAAAGATAGATCTTGGAAGAACCGTCGAATTGACCTAAAAGAGGCTATAAAGAAGAACGATAAAAACCTAGCCTCTAGGATTGCTCTCAAGTGTTTTATAAAATAATCGGTAGTTCTTGAGAAACCCTAAGTGTCTATTTATAGTTTAGAAACCTTTGGAAAGAGATAAGCATCAAAAACTGACTTAACAGAATTTTTCCCGCACGACGATCCGGATCGGATTTACTGCGATCCTGACTGTCGTCTTTTTTCAGCAATTCCTGAAAAAACAAGGTTCGGGATCCGGATCGGAATTCTGATCCAGATCGGAATTCTGATCTGGATCAGAAATTCTGAACTGGACTCTGAACATCCAATTTGTCCAGTTTTTGATTTTTAAGCAATGAAAACTTATCCAAGTGTTTCTAAACTACACAAATGTATTCGGATCACCAAAATTATTTAGTTAAACGTACCTGATCAATCCGAATCCATTTTTTTTAAGATTGATGTATATGATCCACAATTCTTCAACTTCAATCTTCAAGACTCAAAACACTGAGTGTCAACTTGAGATCTTGTTGAATCTTCTCTGAGTCTTCAATTGCTGATTGACAATTTGATCACTTCAAGACTCCGACTCAACTCACGAAATATGCAAACACAAAAAGCCGTAACAATCTCCCCCTTTGGCAATTTTGTGACAAAACCCAAAAATACATAAAACGCTCAAGACACTCATCTTAAACCAAAAAATCGAAACTCAATGTCATCACCAAAACATTTGATTTTCTTTGCGTGAAAGATCCAATAAACAAAAATTACATTTGAACCAGTCTTAGAACAAACTCTATGACTTAGGACTTGGAGTCTTAAAGTGATGTATATCCTGCAAAACAAAAACTCCAAAAAAAATCAAACGTTTAGTCGTTAGAAATGGAATCCTACATTTGATTCGTCCTTTTGGTTCTTTCTGTTTTTCGGCTCCTTTTTCATCATCTCTTTTCTTTATCTCCCCCTTTCTTGAGCATCTTTGTTCTCCCCCTATCTCTGTTCTCCCCCTATTTCTGTTCTCCCCCTTTTTGTCACAAATTGTCAAACAGTGAATATAGGCAAAAAGAAATCACTAACGACGTTAGTTCATAGAGAAAGAGAGATAAAAGCTCAGTTCCGGTATATAACAAAAACACAGATTGCGTACCGGTACTCGAAAACAAAAATCAAATAATTTCTTGAAAACGAATTCAGATTTTGAAATATTTGAATTACCGATTTGTATTCCATCAAGAAAACAATTTAAGTGCTTGAAAATAATATGAGATCACATAGATGTCATTCAATCCAATTAATTTTACAAAAATTAAAAAGATTTACTCCGAAATCATGAAAAACAAAGATAAAACATTATAAACCGTTTTTCATATTATATACGTCAAACACAAGTCATCAAAAATAATCTTGAGATCCAGAGTCTATCAAGATGTAACGGATTTACAAAGATGACTTACAGAGATTTTCAAATGACATCAATTTTGAATTTTACCCTTTTAGATTGAGATATGCATTAAAATACCTAACGGTGGCTCTTTGAGCATCTTTTAACTATCCCACCTTATACCAACCAGGAGATTGTTCAAAATAAGAACTTTGAATTTAAATCTCCGAATACATCAACTAAACAAAATTTCATAAATATTTTTCAAGCATCCATAACATGTGGTAGCTTCACACACAAACCGGACGACCGGGGTGGCAGCTCTTTCCAACATGTGGTGGTAGTTTTCACACTCCTTTCGGATGTAACTCTTTCCACATCTTTTGCAATTCATTTCATTACCCTTGTACGAAAATACAATCTCTTATGTGAAAGAATTAAATCCCAAATTTTAGTCAATCGGTTGTCTCATGTTTATCACAAAGAACTCACACAACCGAGATAGAATAATCATCTAAAGATCACACATGATTACTAAAATTTGATGAATATAATTATCAAAAACTCTTATAATGAAGTATCTTCAAGAATTATGATTATAGAGTAAAGTTGATAATTCATATAAAATTAAATTGGAGTGATTGACAGTGAAATCCTTTTTATTCAATGCACTTGTTCGTTAAAACCCTTTTGTTCAAAAACAAAACATAAAAACGAAGAGCATTGAAAACATGTAATGCAGAGATTTAGAAAAATATGAAAGGAAAACCAATCAAAGCATTACATACAGTCATAAGCTATTTAGAACTTAAGACAAGGAAAGATATCACCTTTCCGAATCCAAAATCGTCGGATTTTGGGTTGTCTTGATTCATTGTGGTTGGGAGATGATAGCTTTGACTGTTGATCCACCTTAGGTTTTTGCCTCACAGTGATCCACTTGAATGATTGATGTTGTGGCTCGGACCTTTGGTGGGTTGAGTGAACTCCTTTGACTTGATGAGTCTTTTGATTCCGTTGAGTTCGCTCCGTAGATGAAGTTGTCGAAGAATTCCTCTTTCTCTTTTTCGGGCACGACTTCATCAAGTGTCCTTCAAATCCACATTGGTGACAAGTTCTTCCTTTCAATTTAGTTGTGGAACTTGAAGCCTTCACAGTTTGGTTCTTTTTAAATCCCAAACCAACCTTGCTTGTTTGACCTAATCCGGATATACAATCAAATTTCTTGGAACCGGTTGAAATCCTTTGTATGTCGGATTTGAGTTGATGAACTTGCTTGGTCAAAGCTTGGTTGGTGACATGAATTTCCTCAAACTATTTTTCTAGAAAATCAATCTTTTTAATGTGGGAATTAACGGCCGTTTCCGATTGATTTATCTTTTCTTGGAGGATTTTATTATTATCCAATAAAAGCTCTCGTTCCTCCTCGAGATCATGAAGTTTGATCTTTAAAGCATGATTCTCGTCTTGAATCTCAAGTCGTTGCTTCCTCAACTTCTTAATATGTTTGACCATCTTCTTTGATTCCGTAAGAAGTTGTTGATATGCCTCAACGAGTTCTTCTTCGTCCGACTCCCCCTCACTTGATGACTCTCCGCCGGATGTTGATGTTTCATGCAAAATCAAAGGAATAGAGTCAGTGATTAAAGATGATAAGGAAACATTAGAAGAGGGAATATGGGAGGCATGTAAGGCAACGACTTTTTCCTCTTTACTTGAGGTCGATTCATTAGAAGTAGAATCGTCCCAAGTTTTTGCTTGCAAAGCCTTCTTTATATATGATTTCGAAGAAGCACAATCCGTTGAAATATGGCCGTAGCCTTTGCATCTATAACATTGGATTTCCCCTTCGAATTC
>CM055071.1:17642866-17675234 GCA_029204045.2 Tillandsia leiboldiana
ACCCATCCAGAAAGGTATGAAAAACAGCCCAACATCCACGTCGACCCCACGGGGGTATCGAAATCCACATAACAAGCTACTATGAGTGTAGTGGCCCTGATTCCCATGCAACGTTCTTCCGATGAATCCACTGTTAGAGCACCTAGTGTTGGTGTATCTGGCCCATGGTGCATCAATGGGATGCCACAGATGGACCCTGTGTATTATTATTAGCTGTGTAGGCCTTCGGCTGAGTTTGCCGAAATTTCGAAAAAGAATTAGGCCCAACAGAGGTCGGAAATGGATTCAGCACGGAAAAACGCTTGAAAGCGGCTATTTGCTTGTTTGTTTTTGAGTCCGGATGCCCAAAAAGGACTCCCGGAAGTTTTCAGTGGGTTTTGGTGCATGGGAGGGGCCGTAGACCGCCGGCATGCCACGTGGCGGCCTATCATTGGCCGGTTTACGGCGTGCGGTCCACAGAGCAGCGCGGCGGGGTGCACAGACCCGGCGCAGGGACACGTGGCACCGCCTGATTGGCGGGCGCAAGGCGCGCGGTCTACCGGGTGAGCGCGGCGGTGCATGGACCAAGGCGGGGGCACGTGGCAGCCTCCGGTTGGTCGGTGCACGCGGCGCGGTCCACGGAATTCCGAAGTGGAATGCGTGGACCGAGTGTAGGGGACACGTGTCACCCTCTGATTCGCGGGCGCACCGTGCGCGGTGCACGGGGCCGGGGCTGGTACCTCGGGGCGCGTGCGCACGACGGGGCCATGCCTCGCGCCCGGCGCGGCCGCCGACCGGCCGGCGGGTCAACCGGGTGGCCACGCGTCGCCCGCTGGTTGGCGGGCGCCTACCGCCTTACTGTGCGGGGGCGGGCCACGTGGCAGCCTGGGGGTGGCCCGAACAGCTGTTTGCTGTTCGGCGGGCCACGTGGCGGCACCAGGTGGATTCGGGCGTGAACAGTGTTGGGCCGGCCCAACACTGTAGCCGCCCGAAAGTACCGGGCGCCCGAAAGTTGGGCCCAAAAGCCCATTGACTTGTTTTTTTGGCTTTTCCGGGTGAGGCCTATAAAAAGGCCTCATGGGGCCTCGTTTTGGAGCTTTTCCCGAGAGCTTTTCGCTTGGAGCCCTTCACCAATTTTCTTTCTCTCCCTCTTGTGCATCTTTTGGCGAAAGTTCAGAATTTTTGGAGGCCGCGACGACGGCGACTTCTGCATCGGGGTGCGGAGCGACGATTTACTGTTGGAGGCCCATTTTCGTCGCAGTTTAGTCTGGGAGGTCTACCGGGCTACCCCGACGTTATTTTTGGACGATTTCTGCGGTGACGGTTTCGTAAGAGGTAAATCTACAATTTCCGTGTTAGATACTTTTTCTGGAACTGAGCTTTTCTAGGGGTTCTGGGTACATTTTTAACCCCTTTGCGACTGTTGGTTGAATTAGACAACACCTACTTGTCGGATTTTTATCTCCTCATCCGGACATCGGAATTCATCGTTTCAGGACTCTATCGACATCTAGTCTTCGCGAGGATCGCCGTCATATTTGTATTGGAATTTTTGGAGGAGGTTTTTCAGGTGAAAATTTCGTGTTAATGGGACTGTTCACCACAGATTTTGGGAATGTGGAATTTTTGTGGATTAAAGTGTAATTTTGGTGTATGTTTGTACCCAGGAGGTTGTGAGCACTTCTACCGTGTTGATGGCTTGGTGGGATTTGTGATTTGACTGTTTTGGGCTTTCTCAGCTGTACGATTCCGGGCAGTTAGCACTTTCAGGTGGGTGACCTTGCATCCAAGAACTCTGGACTGTGTACTAATTCTATGTGTGTAGGATCATGCATGTTAGAAATTGGAGTAATAGCATGTGTAAAACTGTATGTTGTATCTTGTATATCAGTTGTTGAATCTTTTGATTCCTACTTTATGTTAAGTAGTGAAATCTTGGAACTTGACCTAGCACCCCTGTCATATGCATCTTGTTCAGCCAGTCTGTAGAAAACTCTAACTTGGGCTAGGTTTTTATTGCTCTAGACATTCCACATCACGATACCTCATTCACTATGGACTTAGCTTTTCCTCGCCCGAGTTGTGGGCCGAGAGGTCGGGTGGTTGTGGGATGCATTTGCACTCGTGTCTGGGGACCGAGTGGAGTCGACAGCAGTCTGTAGATCTGATCTCTTTGGGAGAGTGATAGTGATGGTAGATCTGGGTTCTTGGGAGCTGTCAGAGTGACAGTGAGTCTCAGCTGTGTAGATTCCAGCCGGTGAGTGAGTCAGTGATTTGTTTATTAGCCGATCTTGTTGATCGAGGATTTGGATCATAGCCTGCATGAGCCACATTTGATACTTTACAGAGATACTTGTTACGGGTTACTTTGACTCGAGCGGGTCGCTCCCCTCGAGTGCCACTCCGGAGTAGGCGAGACCGGGTTGTTGTACCGGCGTGAGTTTGAGATGCTCTTTCGCGACTTGTTGTTGCATTTGTCCCTCTGGCTGTGCTTTTGTTGGCAGCCATGGACGCCCTACGTAAGTCCGCTCCTCCGGGACGTAACGGCAGTAGGTTGGCGCAGGTTTGACTGGACCCGATGAGGCAGTCAGTTGTGATTGGGTGATCAGGGAGGAGAGTTAGTTGTGGCATCATGTTCTTTCTGTTCCACTGTTGAGCATCTAGATAGAGGCATAGTAGCTGTAGAGTTACTTTTCCCAGCTTTCCTTACAACACTGCATATGTTACTTTTGCCTCTGGTAGACTTAGTGGGCAGACCGTCGGGCTTGTTGGCGGCACCCACTGAGAACTACTGTGGGATGTAGTTCTCACACCCGTCGTGGTGTCTTCTCCCCAGGGACTTCTGCTCCGGTTCCTGCAGCTCCTGTTGCTGATCTAGCTCATTCTGACCGAGGTAAGGGAGTCGCGAGATAGTTCCCTTCCTGTCATCTTCAGTGTGTGAGTAGATGTACCCCTGTACTATTTTGGTGTGTGTTATGTCGAGTGACTTTTGTAGTGAGGTTTTGAGTTGCACCTTTCTTTCTTGCTTTTCTGAGAGACTCTTGTGTTCTGGTGAGGTTGGTCTGTATATTTGTGAGTTGTAGTTTTATTTTATGTTTTTATCCCAGCTTTTCTCTTTCAGCTCTGATATCTGCTAGTGTAGATGTTTCTTTGCAGGTTAGTCTCTACGCCTATACGGGGCTTCCCGTATGGGCGGCGAATCTGTTGGCGAGCCGGGGCGCAGTATCGCCCCGGGGCGTGACAGATTAGAGTGGTATCAGAGCCTAGGATGTAGGTCTTGGAGGACTTAGGAACCCTAGGCTTGTGGTTGGACCCTAGGATGACTCGCGTGAGAGCCGTGATTTTAGCGAGAGTCCTGATTTGGATTCTAACTCTCCCGAGCGGTTCGGGGTGAGTGATTGACATGTCTTCCTTCGGTGGCAACTATGTTGGCTGCAGACAACATAGTACTTCGGGAAGGGGGACATGCCTCCTGACTTTCGCTAGATTGGGTTGAGTGATGATTTGGGTTTTGATTGTTTGCCTTGTCCCTCAGGTGGGGATGCCTCCTCGACGCTCGATGGTGACGCGTTCGCAGCCTTCGTCCTCTGAGCCCGAGCAGGAGGACTCGGGGCAGGGACAGCAGAGCGAGGTTTTGGAGCTCCGTGCCCAGATGGCACAGTTGGCTGAGGCGTCTCGACGCCAGGAGGAGGCTGTGAGTCGGTTGACGCTCTTGTTGGAGCAGAGAGCGCAGCCGGCGGTAGCACCCCCTGAGAGTTCACCGGTGCCTTCTTCCCCTGTTGGGGCACCCTCGGTTGTGCAGCCTGCACCAGCAGTTCCGGCTGAGCCAGTTTCCAGTAGGCCACCGTCTGGGACGACGGGATCTTTGACTTTGGCAGAGCAGCAGGTTTTGGTGGATCTTTTGTTGAGGTTTCGCAAGTTTGATCCACCCCGCTTTTCGGGTATGAGTGCTGAGCCGTGGGCGGCTGAGTCTTGGGTTACGGCCATGGAGCGCCATTTCGAGAGCCTTTTTATTGATGAGAGGTTTCGAGTTCTGTTGGCTACTCATTTTCCGGAGAGCAACGCCGAGGCATGGTGGCGGCGTGTGCGACCCGCAGGTCCGCCTGGGACCCAGTTTATCTCATGGGCAGAGTTTCGCGGTATGCTTCTTGGGGCCTTCTTTCCCTAGAGTGTTCGACAGAGTTTGGAGGAGCAGCTGAGGAATCTCCGCCAGGGAGATAGGCCCGTACACGTGTACATAGCCGATTTCAATCGGCTGTTAGCTTGTATGCCCCACGTGGCCAGAGATGAGACCCACCGGATCTACATGTTTGAGAGAGGGTTGCGTCGGGACATCTATCAGTTGGTCCGCTCCCGCAGATTATAGACTTTGGAGGCCTCAATGGAGCAGGCACTTTATGTGGAGAGTGGAGAGGCAGTGATGGCAGGGGTGGCTCCAGCCCCCGTAGTGATTTCTGGGGCGAAGCGCCCGGCACCGTTGGAGGAGGAGCAGTCGAGTAGGCAGAGATCAGAGGCGTCTCGTCAGCCTCAGCAGCAGCAGCGTCGACCACCTCGGCCGCAGCAGTCTTCGCAGCAGCAGCAGACTTCACGGCAGCCACGCCCTGACCGATGTATCATTTGTGGGGGACCGCACCCACCGACCCAGTGCCCGTAGAGTCAGGGCCGCTACTTCCGTTGCGGGTAGACCGGTCACTTCGCGAGGGCGTGCCCCAGGGCAGGTTACCCAGCTCCTTCATCAGCTTCTGCATCCTTCGTTCCTCGTCAGTCAGCAGGACCTTCGGCGGCCTCCGGTAGGCCAGATTTTGCTTCATCGTCCTCGCGACAGCCAGAGCGACATCCCCCAGCGCCGAGCGGTCGAGTCTATGCAGCTCAGGTAGAGGATGCTACGGTAGCAGAGCATGTCGTAGCAGGTATTATTTTGATTTCTGCAGTTCGTACTCGTACTCTCTTTGATACCGGTGCATCGCATTCATTTATCAGTAGAGCATTTGCATCCCTACATGGTATAGAGGTAGTTTCTTTATCGCATGCATTAGAGGTTTAGATACCAGATCATGTCTTGCATGTCGAGGAGTGTTGTAGGGATTGCCCTGTGAAGTTGGGATCCTGGATTTTGCCGGCAGACTTGCTTGTCTTGCGGCAGCTCCAGGATTTCGACGTCGTTGTCACGCCCCGGCGTCGAAACTGCGACCCGGGCTCGCCAACAGATCCGCCGCCCATACGGGAAGCCCCGTATAGACGAAGCGACTAACCTGCAAAAGAGCATCTATACTATGCAGATATCAGAGCTGAAAGTAAAACTCCTAGAAATAAAAACTATATACAACACACAAGTCCTCACCAAAAGTACAATAGTCTCTCAAGCAGTAAAATAAAAGTACAACTCTATACCTCACTACAAGATCTCTCAACATGAACTCACAAAAGTAAGGGGTACATCTACTCTCAGGACGATGACTGGTAGGGAATTATCTCGCGACTCCCTCACCTCGATCAGAAGAAGCAGCAACAGGAGCAACAGGAGCAGGAGTAGAAGACCCTGTGGGAAAAGACACCACGACGGGTGTGAGAACTACGTCCCAAGTAGTTCTCAGTGGGTGCCGCCAACAAGCCCGACGGTCTGCCCACTAAGTCTACTAGAGGCATAAAGTAACAATAATATACTACTGAAATGAAAGGGCTGGAAAAGTAACCCTACAGCTACTATGCCTCTATCTAGATGCTCAAAAAGTGGAACAGATGGAAACATGATGCATCTACTAACTCACACAGTCCAGTCACTCAATCTACGCTGACTGCCCCATAGGGTCCAGTCAAACCTGCGCCCACCTACTGCCGCACATCCTCAACCGGACGGGTCTACCGTAGGGTGTCCGTGACTGCCAAAACTGGACCAGCCAGAGGGACGGCGTCGACAAGTCGCTATACCACAGTGCAGACCACTCCGGACGTGGCACTCGAGGGGAGCGACCCCAACGAGGACAAGGGTATCCGCGCACTCTGTCGAGCTCAAAATGGCTCATGCAGGCTATAGTCCAAACCACGATCAACAAGATCGACTAACAACACCAACGCTCACTCACAGGCAAGACCGACACCATAGGGGTTCGAAAACCCGGTAGGCAGGTGCTTAGAACCCTATCAAACAAGAACAGACTCTAGGCTCCGCCTATCGGAGTTCCCGACCCCTTATTGTTCAGAAACACAATAATCACGGTACAACTCGCAGAAGACACCAACAGGGCCCGAAAGTCCCGGGAGACCTACACCTACAACCCTATCAAACAAGAACAGGTTCCAAGCTCGGCCCCCGTGGCTTTCGTCCCGACAAAGGAACGGCCCCTAGAACCCAGACCACTCGAATCCTTCGAGTGGGAAGATTTACAAGAAAAATGTGACATTTGTTATTGAAACCATTTTGATCTGGAAGAAATCCATATTTAATAATTTTAGTTCTTTTTAGAAAAACAGTTAGAAAACAAGTGTTTTACCCAAACCCCGAAGGGCTGATGCCTTTGTCCAATCAAACAAGAACAGACTCCAGCGGCCCTTCGATGCTTGGAAGAAAATATTGGTAGACTAAAATCATGTGTATGTCGAAAAGGGTTCTGGGTTCTAGGTCCGGCTAACACTAGTACTATTTCCGCTAACACAGTGGCAACAACCCAAACAGGGGAAAACAAGACCTCCCGGGACCACCGCTTGCCCCCAACGGTTCCCGGTACCGACAAGCAATCCACTACAGCTACCAGACTCCACTCTGCTCCCAAGCACGAGTGCAAACGCATCCCACACTAAAAAGAAGTCCCGACCGCTCGGCCCACTACCCGGGCGAGGATAACACTAAGTCCAGGAATGCGACATAAAGTGTGGATGTCTAAACATAAATAACCCTAGCCCAAGTGAGGGTTTTCTACTGGTCTGGTTACACATGCAACATATGACGGGGGTGCTAGGTCAGGTTCCAAGATAACAAATATTTAACATGATAGAAGGAAGCAAGAGATCACAAGATCGACAGATAAAACTAGGAACAACAATTCCTACACTCTAGCATGCTACCAAAGTCCAATCACTATCATGCATGATTCTATATCAATAGAATTAGAGCACAGTCCATAGATCTTGAAAGCAAGCCACCCACCTGAAGACGCTAACTGTCCGGAGTCGTACAGCTGAGAAAACCAGGAAAATAACAACTCTAGGTCCAATAGGTCCAGCACAGTCCACAATCCCTCCTGGGTACAACATAAGGCTACAGTTATACTTTAAATCCAATAAAATCCAGGTTTTACAAATCTGCTGGGAACAGTCCATTTACTGCGAAATTTTCACCTGTAAAACGAACTCCAAAAATTATGATAAAAATACCACAGCGATCCTCGCGTCGATAGCTTCGAAATGGGTACCTGCACGTCCAATTCCGAGCACCGTAGGCCAAGTTACAAATTCCACAGTATCGGTGCGCACAATCCCAAAACCATTCAACTGTAAACTCTTGTACAGATAAAAGGAAAAGTGTATACCTTCGGGAAGGTCTCCAAAAATTCCAAGAAAAATCCACGATGATCCTCGCGTCGAGTAGATGAAAAAAGTCTATAAGCACGTCTTGATCCGAGACTCGTGCGCGAAGATCTCCTCAAGAGAAGGTGTTGCCCTCACCAAAATCTCACAGCAAAAAGGGTCCCAGTGAGCACGAGAAAACTCCTCGAAAAACGCGAAATCTGAAAATGTGCGAGTAAACCCAAAATCGTAGCCTCACCTGTTATGAATCCAGCAGCAAAGAAATCGCTCGAAAAGATGGTCGGAGAAGGTCGGGGGAGCTCGTACACCGAAGAGCGACGGAAGAAACACCGAAGAAAGAGCGTCGCGCCGCGCCAAGAAAAATCTGTAACCTCGGGATGCGTGCTCCAAAAATCCTAGAACTTGGCAGGAAGATCAAGGATTAAGAGGTGAACAAATCCCCTTAAGGTGGCTCGGGCAGATGATGCGCAGGTTGAGAGAAAAAAGCCAAAGAAGAGGGCTCGGGCAGGTATTTATAGGCCCAAAGAAACAATTTGGATAATACCGAAATTGTCCCAAGATTCGGGCGGCTACAGTGCGGCCCAGCCCGGGATTCGGGCGGCTACAGTGCGGCCCAGCCCGGATTCGGGCGCGCACAGTGCGGCCCGGCCCGGCCGGTTTCGGGCGCGCACAGTGCGGCCCGGCCCGGCCCAGCCCGCACACAGGATCCAGCCGGACGCCTGCTTGGTCCGACCCGCGCCGGCGCCCGCCACGTGTCCCCCGAACACGCCGCAGCCGTGCAAGCCGCCGCGGGGAGCGCCACGTGTCCCTGCCCGCGTCAACGTGGTAGGTGGCGCCCGCGAATCAGCGGGCGCCACGTGGCACCGCCCACGTCGCCCGCGCCTGCCCCGCGTACGGCCACCTGCCCGCGGCACATGCCCCGCGCGCTGCGTGGACCGCGCGCGCATGCGCCCGCCAATCGGGTGCTGCCACGTGGCGCGCTCCCGGTCCACGCCTCCCCGCGCACTCCCGCAGACCGAGCGCACCAGAGCTGCCCAATCAGGCGCTGCCACGTGGACACCTGCCGGTCCACGCGCCTCGCGGTGCACCCCGGCCCAATCCCCTGCGCTCCGTGGACCCAGCTGCGTGCGCCGGCCAATCAGGGCCTGCCACGTGGCTCCCCCGCCGGTCCACGGCTCCCCCATGCACCAGAAATCCAGTAAATTTTCCGGGAGTCCGTTTTTGGGCATCCGGACTCAGAATTTGGCAAACAAAAAGCCATTTTCAAGCGTTTTTTCGCGCTGAATCCAAATCCAACCTCTGTTTGGCCCAACACCATTCCGAAAATTCAGCAAATGCAACCGAAGGCCAATCCAGCTGTGGATATCACATAGGGTCCATCTGTGGCATCCCTTTGATGCACTATGGACCAGATACACCAACACTAGGTGTTCTACACCACGGTTCATGGGAGAAGCCACACGGGGATCAGGGTCACCACATCCTCCCCCACTAAAAGGAAGTTTCGTCCCCGAAACAAAAACACACCACAACAACAAAACCAAACAATCAAAACAACCAAGGACGCAACACTAAACTAAAAAGGAAGATACGGCTCCACCAGTAGGAAAGTCATCAACCCCAACCCTCGATTTAGAAAATAGCTGAAATTAGCGAAAAGTCTAAAAATTTCGAAAAATCAGTGCCTTCGCCCCAATCAAACAAGAACAGGTTCGGGCACTGTCTCCATTTCTGGAGCAATCCTTCGAAATCTTTGTCCTGTTCGTAAATTTCAGTACAAAGGCGAGAAAATTGAGAGAAGTGTTGGTGCCGTTCCTGCTGTGGCCACAAAAGAAAGCTATCCCTAACCGAGACTCCTAACGACATAACCACTAGTCCTAACATCACGTCTGCTCCCGAGGTGGCGTCTGTCCACAGTCGCTGAAGCCCAAGCTGTTGGAAGGATACGCCGACAATCCGAGAAAACGAACTCCTCCAGTCCAACTCGCAATCCACTACAGCTACCAGACTCCACTCTGCTCCCAAGCACGAGTGCAAACGCATCCCACACTAAAAAGAAGTCCCGACCGCTCGGCCCACTACCCGGGCGAGGATAACACTAAGTCCAGGAATGCGACATAAAGTGTGGATGTCTAAACATAAATAACCCTAGCCCAAGTGAGGGTTTTCTACTGGTCTGGTTACACATGCAACATATGACGGGGGTGCTAGGTCAGGTTCCAAGATAACAAATATTTAACATGATAGAAGGAAGCAAGAGATCACAAGATCGACAGATAAAACTAGGAACAACAATTCCTACACTCTAGCATGCTATCAAAGTCCAATCACTATCATGCATGATTCTATATCAATAGAATTAGAGCACAGTCCATAGATCTTGAAAGCAAGCCACCCACCTGAAGACGCTAACTGTCCGGAGTCGTACAGCTGAGAAAACCAGGAAAATAACAACTCTAGGTTCAACAGGTCCAGCACAGTCCACAATCCCTCCTGGGTACAACATAAGGCTACAGTTATACTTTAAATCCAATAAAATCCAGGTTTTACAAATCTGCTGGGAACAGTCCATTTACTGCGAAATTTTCACCTGTAAAACGAACTCCAAAAATTCTGATAAAAATACCACAGCGATCCTCGCGTCGATAGCTTCGAAACGGGTACCTGTACGTCCAATTCCGAGCACCGTAGGCCAAGTTACAAATTCCACAGTATCGGTGCGCACAATCCCAAAACCATTCAACTGTAAACTCTTGTACAGATAAAAGGAAAAGTGTATACCTTCGGGAAGGTCTCCAAAATTCCAAGAAAAATCCATGATGATCCTCGCGTCGAGTAGATGAAAAAAGTCTATAAGCACGTCTTGATCCGAGACTCGTGCGCGAAGATCTCCTGAAGATAAGGTGCTGCCCTCACCAAAATCTCACAGCAAAAAGGGTCCCAGTGAGCACGAGAAAACTCCTCGAAAAACGCGAAATCTGAAAATGTACGAGAAACCCAAAATTGTAGCCTCACCTGTTAAGAATCCAGCAGCGAAGAAATCGCTCGAAAAGATGGTCGGAGAAGGTCGGGGGAGCTCGTACACCGAAGAGCGACGGAAGAAACAACGAAGAAAGAGCGTCGCGCCGCGCCAAGAAAAATCTGTAACGTCGGGATGCTTGCTCCAAAAATCCTAGAACTTGGCAGGAAGATCAAGGATTAAGAGGTGAACAAATCCCCTTAAGGTGGCTCGGGCAGATGATGCGCAGGTTGAGAGAAAAAAGCCAAAGAAGAGGGCTCGGGCAGGTATTTATAGGCCCAAAGAAACAATTCGGATAATACCGAAATTGTCCCAAGATTCGGGCGGCTACAGTGCGGCCCAGCCCGGGATTCGGGCGGCTACAGTGCGGCCCAGCCCGGATTCGGGCACGCACAGTGCGGCCCGGCCCGGCCCAGCCCGCACACGGGATCCAGCCGGACGCCTGCTTGGTCCGACCCGCGCCGGCGCCCGCCACGTGTCCCCCGAACACGCCGCAGCCGTGCAAGCCGCCGCGGGGAGCGCCACGCGTCCCTGCCCGCGTCAACGCGGTAGGTGGCGCCCGCGAATCAGCGGGCGCCATATGGCACCGCCCACGTCGCCCGCGCCTGCCCCGCGTACGGCCACCTGCCCGCGGCACCTGCCCCGCGCGCTGCGTGGACCGCGCGCGCATGCGCCCGCCAACCGGGTGCTGCCACGTGGCGCGCCCGCGGTCCACGCCTCCCCGCGCACTCCCGCAGACCGAGCGCACCAGAGCTGCCCAATCAGGCGCTGCCACGTGGACACCTGCCGGTCCACGCGCCTCGCGGTGCACCCCGGCCCAATCCCCTGCGCTCCGTGGACCCAGCTGCGTGCGCCGGCCAATCAGGGCCTGCCACGTGGCTCCCCCGCCGGTCCACGGCTCCCCCATGCACCAGAAATCCAGTAAATTTTCTGGGAGTCCGTTTTTGGGCATCCGGACTCAGAATTTGGCAAACAAAAAGCCATTTTCAAGCGTTTTTCCGCGCTGAATCCAAATCCAACCTCTGTTTGGCCCAACACCATTCCGAAAATTCGGCAAATGCAGCCGAAGGCCAATCCAGCTGTGGATATCACACAGGGTCCATCTGTGGCATCCCTTTGATGCACTATGGACCAGATACACCAACACTAGGTGTTCTACACCACGGTTCATAGGAGAAGCCACACGGGGATCAGGGTCACCACATCATTATATAGAGGACTAAATCTCTAACCCGGCTATAGCATTTTGGATGGTAGCAAGATCCAAGAGGAACATGAGAGTTAAGCGTGCTAGAGCTAGAGTAGTTCTAGGATGGGTGACCCCCTGGGAAGTGGGGCGTCACAGTCGTGCTCGGTATGAATTGGTTGTCGAGATACTAGGCTACCTTAGACTGCAGAGAGAGGACGGTGACCCTCCGCGAGCCTGGACAGTTGGAGTTCGTTTTCAGAGGCTGCCAGAGCACCTTCTTTGCGACGACTGTTTCTTCGGCGAGGGCTAGGCGGATGATTAGTAGAGGCTGCACCGCTTTCTTAGCGACGATTGTGGAGGTGCCTACGGCGGCACTGGGACTCGAGGATATTCCTGTTGTCCGCGAGATCCCAGATGTGTTTCCCCCTGAGTTGAACACTATGCCGCCGGAGAGGGAGATAGAGTTTGTGATTGATGTGGTACCCGGAACCGCACCAATCTCAAAGGCACCTTTTAGGGTGGCGCCTGCCGTGTTGAGGGAGTTGAAGGCCCAGCTTCAGGATCTGATGGACAGGGGCTTTGGCAGGCCCAGTGTTTCTCCGTGAGGAGCGCCCGTTGCAGATTCTTTCTCGAGAGGTGAGGGAATTGCGCAACCAGACCATTCCGTATGTGAAGATCTTATGGAGCAATCACGAGGAGCGTGAGGCTACTTGAGAGCTGCCTACCCTTTTCTGTTCGAGACTACTGGTTGAGGTACGCCTGTTCTACCTTACTTTGTTTCGAGGACGAAACTTCCTTTTAGAGGGGGAGGATGTAGTGGCCCTGATTCCCATGCAACGTTCTTCCGATGAATCCACTGTTAGAGCACCTAGTGTTGGTGTATCTGGCCCATGGTGCATCAATGGGATGCCACAGATGGACCCTGTGTGTTATTATTAGCTGTGTAGGCCTTCGGCTGAGTTTGCCGAAATTTAGAAAAAGAATTAGGCCCAACAGAGGTCGGAAATGGATTCAGCACGGAAAAACGCTTAAAAACGGCTATTTGCTTGTTTGTTTCTGAGTCCGGATGCCCAAAAACGGACTCCCGGAAGTTTTTAGTGGGTTTTGGTGCATGGGAGGGGCCGTAGACCGCCGGCATGCCACGTGGCGGCCTATCATTGGCCGGTTTACGGCGCGCGGTCCACAGAGCAGCGCGGCGGGGTGCACAGACCCGGCGCAGGGACACGTGGCACCGCCTGATTGGCGGGCGCAAGGCGCGCGGTCTACCGGGTGAGCACGGCGGTGCATGGACCAAGGCGGGGGCACGTGGCAGCCTCCGGTTGGTCGGTGCACGCGGCGCGGTCCACGGAATTCCGAAGTGGAATGCGTGGACCGGGTGTAGGGGACACGTGTCACCCTCTGATTCGCGGGCGCACCGTGCGCGGTGCACGGGGCCGGGGCTGGTACCTCGGGGCGCGTGCGCACGACGGGGCCATGCCGCGTGCCCGGCGCGGCCGCCGACCGGCCGGCGGGTCAACCGGGTGGCCACGCGTCGCCCGCTGGTTGGCGGGCGCCTACCGCCTTACTGTGCGGGGGCGGGCCACGTGTCAGCCTGGGGGTGGCCCGAACAGCTGTTTGCTGTTCGGCGGGCCACGTGGCGGCACCAGGTGGATTCGGGCGTGAACAGTGTTGGGCCGGCCCAACACTGTAGCCGCTCGAAAGTACCGGGCGCCCGAAAGTTGGGCCCAAAAGCCCATTGACTTGTTTTTTTGGCTTTTCCGGGTGAGGCCTATAAAAAGGCCTCATGGGGCCTCGTTTTGGAGCTTTTCCAAAGAGCTTTTCGCTTGGAGCCCTTCACCAATTTTCTTTCTCTCCCTCTTGTGCATCTTTTGGCGAAAGTTCAGAATTTTTGGAGGCCGCGACGACGGCGACTTCTGCATCGGGGTGCGGAGCGACGATTTACTGTTGGAGGCCCATTTTCGTCGCAGTTTAGTCTGGGTGGTCTATCGGGCTACCCCGATGTTATTTTTGGACGATTTCTGCGCTGACGGTTTCGTAAGAGGTAAATCTACAATTTCCGTGTTGGACACTTTTTCCGAAACTGAGCTTTTCTAGGGGTTCTGGGTACATTTTTAACCCCTTTGCGACTGTTGGTTGAATTGGACAGCACCTACTTGTCAGATTTTTATCTCCTCATCCGGACATCAGAATTCGACGTTTCAGTACTCTATCGACATCTACTCTTCGCGACGATCGCCGTCATATTTCTATTGGAATTTTTGGAGGAGGTTTTTCAGGTGAAAATTTCGTGTTAATGGGACTGTTCACCACAGATTTTGGGAATGTGGAATTTTTGTGGATTAAAGTGTAATTTTGGTGTATGTTTGTACCCAGGAGGTTGTGAGCACTTCTACCGTGTTGATGGCTTGGTGGGATTTGTGATTTGACTGTTTTGGGCTTTCTCAGCTGTACGATTCCGGGCAGTTAGCACTTTTAGGTGGGTGACCTTGCTTCCAAGAACTCTGGACTGTGTACTAATTCTATGTGTGTAGGATCATGCATGTTAGAAATTGGAGTAATAGCATGTGTAAAACTGTATGTTGTATCTTGTATATCAGTTGTTGAATCTTTTGATTCCTACTTTATGTTAAGTAGTGAAATCTTGGAACTTGACCCAGCACCCCTGTCATATGTATCTTGTTCAGCCAGTCAGTAGAAAACTCTAACTTGGGCTAGGTTTTTATTGCTCTAGACATTCCACGTCACGATACTTCATTCACTATGGACTTAGCTTTTCCTCGCCCGAGTTGTGGGCCGAGAGGTCGGGTGGTTGTGGGATGCATTTGCACTCGTGTCTGGGGACCGAGTGGAGTCGACAGTAGTCTGTAGATCTGATCTCTTTGGGAGAGTGATAGTGATGGTAGATCTGGGTTCTTGGGAGCTGTCAGAGTGACAGTGAGTCTCAGCTGTGTAGATTCCAGCCGGTGAGTGAGTCAGTGATTTGTTTATTAGCCGATCTTGTTGATCGAGGATTTGGATCATAGCCTGCATGAGCCACATTTGATACTTTACAGAGATACTTGTTATGGGTTACTTTGACTCGAGCGGGTCGCTCCCCTCGAGTGCCACTCCGGAGTAGGCGAGACCGGGTTGTTGTACCGGCGTGAGTTTGAGATGTTCTTTCGCGACTTGTTGTTGCATTTGTCCCTCTGGCTGTGCTTTTGTTGGCAGCCATGGACGCCCTACGTAAGTCCGCTCCTCCGGGACGTAACGGCAGTAGGTTGGCGCAGGTTTGACTGGACCCGATGAGGCAGTCAGTTGTGATTGGGTGATCAGGGAGGAGAGTTAGTTGTGGCATCATGTTCTTTCTGTTCCACTGTTGAGCATCTAGATAGAGGCATAATAGCTGTAGAGTTACTTTTCCCAGCTTTCCTTACAGCACTGCATATGTTACTTTTGCCTCTGGTAGACTTAGTGGGCAGACCGTCGGGCTTGTTGGCGGCACCCACTGAGAACTACTGTGGGATGTAGTTCTCACACCCGTCGTGGTGTCTTCTCCCCAGGGACTTCTGCTCCGGTTCCTGCAGCTCCTGTTGCTGATCCAGCTCCTTCTGACCGAGGTAAGGGAGTCGCGAGATAGTTCCCTTCCTGTCATCTTCAGTGTGTGAGTAGATGTACCCCTGTACTATTTTGGTGTGTGTTATGTCGAGTGACTTTTGTAGTGAGGTTTTGAGTTGTACCTTTCTTTCTTGCTTTTCTGAGAGACTCTTGTGTTATGGTGAGGTTGGTCTGTATATTTGTGAGTTGTAGTTTTATTTTATGTTTTTATCCCAGCTTTTCTCTTTCAGCTCTGATATCTGCTAGTGTAGATGTTTCTTTGCAGGTTAGTCTCTACGCCTATACGGGGCTTCCCGTATGGGCGGCGGATCTGTTGGCGAGCCGGGGCGCAGTATCGCCCCGGGGCGTGACAGATTAGAGTGGTATCAGAGCCTAGGATGTAGGTCTTGGAGGACTTAGGAACCCTAGGCTTGTGGTTGGACCCTAGGATGACTCGCGTGAGAGCCGTGATTTTAGCGAGAGTCCTGAATTGGATTCTAACTCTCCCGAGCGGTTCGGGGTGAGTGATTGACATGTCTTCCTTCGGTGGCAACTATGTTGGCTGCAGACAACATAGTACTTCGGGAAGGGGGACATGCCTCCTGACTTTCGCTAGATTGGGTTGAGTGATGATTTGGGTTTTGATTGTTTGCCTTGTCCCTCAGGTGGGGATGCCTCCTCGACGCTCGATGGTGACGCGTTCGCAGCCTTCGTCCTCTGAGCCCGAGCAGGAGGACTCGGGGCAGGGACAGCAGAGCGAGGTTTTGGAGCTCCGTGCCCAGATGGCACAGTTGGCTGAGGCGTCTCGACGCCAGGAGGTGGCTGTGAGTCGGTTGACGCTCTTGTTGGAGCAGAGAGCGCAGCCGGCGGTAGCACCCCCTGAGAGTTCACCGGTGCCTTCTTCCCCTATTGGGGCACCCTCGGTTGTGCAGCCTGCACCAGCAGTTCCGGCTGAGCCAGTTTCCAGTAGGCCACCGTCTGGGACGATGGGATCTTTGACTTTGGCAGAGCAGCAGGTTTTGGTGGATCTTTTGTTGAGGTTTCGCAAGTTTGATCCACCCCGCTTTTCGGGTATGAGTGCTGAGCCGTGGGCGGCTGAGTCTTGGGTTACGGCCATGGAGCACCATTTCGAGAGCCTTTTTATTGATGAGAGGTTTCGAGTTCTGTTGGCTACTCATTTTCTGGAGAGCAACGCCGAGGCATGGTGGCGGCGTGTGCGACCCGCAGGTCCGCCTGGGACCCAGTTTATCTCATGGGCAGAGTTTCGCGGTATGCTTCTTGGGGCCTTCTTTCCCGAGAGTGTTCGACAGAGTTTGGAGGAGCAGCTGAGGAATCTCCGCCAGGGAGATAGGCCCGTACACGTGTACATAGCCGATTTCAATCGGCTGTTAGCTTGTATGCCCCACGTGGCCAGAGATGAGACCACCGGATCTACATGTTTGAGAGAGGGTTGCGTCGGGACATCTATCAGTTGGTCCGCTCCCGCAGATTACAGACTTTGGAGGCCTCAATGGAGCAGGAACTTTATGTAGAGAGTGGAGAGGCAGTGATGGCAGGGGTGGCTCCAGCCCCCGTAGTGATTTCTGGGGCGAAGCGCTCGGCACCGTTGGAGGAGGAGCAGTCGAGTAGGCAGAGATCAGAGGCGTCTCGTCAGCCTCAGCAGCAGCAGCGTCGACAACCTCGGCCGCAGCAGTCTTCGCAGCAGCAGCAGACTTCACGGCAGCCACGCCCTGACCGATGTATCATTTGTGGGGGACCGCACCCACCGACCCAGTGCCCGCAGAGTCAGGGCCGCTGCTTCCGTTGCGGGCAGACCGGTCACTTCGCGAGGGCGTGCCCCAGGGCAGGTTACCCAGCTCCTTCATCAGCTTCTGCATCCTTCGTTCCTCGTCAGTCAGCAGGACCTTCGGCGGCCTCCGGTAGGCCAGATTTTGCTTCATCGTCCTCGCGACAGCCAGAGCGACATCCCCCAGCGCCGAGCGGTCGAGTCTATGCAGCTCAGGTAGAGGATGCTACGGCAGCAGAGCATGTCGTCGCAGGTATTATTTTGATTTCTGCAGTTCGTACTCGTACTCTCTTTGATACAGGTGCATCGCATTCATTTATCAGTAGAGCATTTGCATCCCTACATGGTATAGAGGTAGTTTCTTTATCGCATGCATTAGAGGTTTAGATACCAGATCATGTCTTGCATGTCGAGGAGTGTTGTAGGGATTGCCTTGTGAAGTTGGGATCCTGGATTTTGCAGGCAGACTTGCTTGTCTTGCGGCAGCTCCAGGATTTCGACGTCGTGCTCGGTATGAATTGGTTGTCGAGATACTAGGCTACCTTAGACTGCAGAGAGAGGACGGTGACCCTCCGCGAGCCTGGACAGGAGGAGTTCGTTTTCAGAGGCTGCTAGAGCACCTTCTTTGCGATGACTGTTTCTTCGGCGAGGGCTAGGCGGATGATTAGTAGAGGCTGCACCGCTTTCTTAGCGACGATTGTGGAGGTGCCTACGGCGGCACTGGGACTCGAGGATATTCCTGTTGTCCGCGAGATCCCAGATGTGTTTCCCCCTGAGTTGAACACTATGCCGCCGGAGAGGGAGATAGAGTTTGTGATTGATGTGGTACCCGGAACCGCACCAATCTCAAAGGCACCTTTTAGGGTGGCGCCTGCCGTGTTGAGGGAGTTGAAGGCCCAGCTTCAGGATCTGATGGACAGGGGCTTTGGCAGGCCCAGTGTTTCTCCGTGAGGAGCGCCCGTTGCAGATTCTTTCTCGAGAGGTGAGGGAATTGCGCAACCGGACCATTCCGTATGTGAAGATCTTATGGAGCAATCACGAGGAGCGTGAGGCTACTTGAGAGCTGCCTACCCTTTTCTGTTCGAGACTACTGGATGAGGTACGCCTGTTCTACCTTACTTTGTTTCGAGGACAAAACTTCCTTTTAGTGGGGGCGGATGTAGTGGCCCTGATTCCCATGCAACGTTCTTCCGATGAATCCACTGTTAGAGCACCTAGTGTTGGTGTATCTGGCCCATGGTGCATCAATGGGATGCCACAGATGGACCCTGTGTGTTATTATTAGCTGTGTAGGCCTTCGGCTGAGTTTGCCGAAATTTCGGAAAAGAATTAGGCCCAATAGAGGTCGGAAATGGATTCAGCACGGAAAAACGCTTGAAAACGGCTATTTGCTTGTTTGTTTCTGAGTCCGGATGCCCAAAAACGGACTCCCGAAAGTTTTCAGTGGGTTTTGGTGCATGGGAGGGGCCGTAGACCGCCGGCATGCCACGTGGCGGCCTATCATTGGCCGGTTTATGGCGCGCGGTCCACAGAGCAGCGCGGCGGGGTGCACAGACACGGCGCAGGGACACGTGGCACCGCCTGATTGGCGGGCGCAAGGGGCGCGGTCTACCGGGTGAGCGCGGCGGTGCATGGACCAAGGCGGGGGCACGTGGCAGCCTCCGGTTGGTCGGTGCACGCGGCGCGGTCCACGGAATTCTGAAGTGGAATGCGTGGACCGGGTGTAGGGGACACGTGTCACCCTCTGATTCGCGGGCGCACCGTGCGCGGTGCACCGGGCCGGGGCTGGTACCTCGGGGCGCGTGCGCACGACGGGGCCATGCCACGCGCCCGGCGCGGCCGCCGACCGGCCGGCGGGTCAACCGGGTGGCCACGCGTCGCCCGCTGGTTGGCAGGCGCCTACCGCCTTACTGTGCGGGGGCGGGCCACGTGGCAGCCTGGGGGTGGCCCGAACAGCTGTTTGCTGTTCGGCGGGCCACGTGGCGGCACCAGGTGGATTCGGGCGTGAACAGTGTTGGGCCGGCCCAACACTGTAGCCGCCCGAAAGTACGGGCGCCCGAAAGTTGGGCCCAAAAGCCCATTGACTTGTTTTTTTGGGTTTTCCGGGTGAGGCCTATAAAAAGGCCTCATGGGGCCTCGTTTTGGAGCTTTTCCCAAGAGCTTTTCGCTTGGAGCCCTTCACCAATTTTCTTTCTCTCCCTCTTGTGAATCTTTTGGCGAAAGTTCAGAATTTTTGGAGGCCGCAACGACGGCGACTTCTGCATCGGGGTGCGGAGCGACGATTTACTGTTGGAGGCCCATTTTCGTCGCAGTTTAGTCTGGGAGGTCTACCGGGCTACCCCAACGTTATTTTTGGACGATTTCTGTGGTGACGGTTTCGTAAGAGGTAAATCTACAATTTCGGTGTTGGACACTTTTTCTGGAACTAAGATTTTCTAGGGGTTCTGGGTACTTTTTTAACCCCCTTTGCGACTGTTGGTTGAATTGGACAGCACCTACTTGTCGGATTTTTATCTCCTCATCCGGACATCGGAATTCGACGTTTCAGGACTCTATCGACATCTACTCTTCGCGAGGATCGCTGTCATATTTTTATTGGAATTTTTGGAGGAGGTTTTTCAGGTGAAAATTTCGTGTTAATGGGACTGTTCACCACAGATTTTGGGAATGTGGAATTTTTGTGGATTAAAGTGTAATTTTGGTGTATGTTTGTACCCAGGAGGCTGTGAGCACTTCTACCGTGTTGATGGCTTGGTGGGATTTGTGATTTGACTATTTTGGGCTTTCTCAGCTGTACGATTCCGGGCAGTTAGCACTTTCAGGTGGGTGACCTTGCTTCCAAGAACTCTGGACTGTGTACTAATTCTATGTGTGTAGGATCATGCATGTTAGAAATTGGAGTAATAGCATGTGTAAAACTGTATGTTGTATCTTGTATATCAGTTGTTGAATCTTTTGATTCCTACTTTATGTTAAGTAGTGAAATCTTGGAACTTGACCTAGCACCCCTGTCATATGCATCTTGTTCAGCCAGTCTGTAGAAAACTCTAACTTGGGCTAGGTTTTTATTGCTCTAGACATTCCACATCACGATACTTCATTCACTATGGACTTAGCTTTTCCTCGCCCGAGTTGTGGGCCGAGAGGTCGGGTGGTTGTGGGATGCATTTGCACTCGTGTCTGGGGACCGAGTGGAGTCGACAGCAGTCTGTAGATCTGATCTCTTTGGGAGAGTGATAGTGATGGTAGATCTGGGTTCTTGGGAGCTGTCAGAGTGACAGTGAGTCTCAGCTGTGTAGATTCCAGCCGGTGAGTGAGTCAGTGATTTGTTTATTAGCCGATCTTGTCGATCGAGGATTTGGATCATAGCCTGCATGAGCCACATTTGATACTTTACAGAGATACTTGTTATGGGTTACTTTGACTCGAGCGGGTCGCTCCCCTCGAGTGCCACTCCGGAGTAGGCGAGACCGGGTTGTTGTACCGGCGTGAGTTTGAGATGTTCTTTCGCGACTTGTTGTTGCATTTGTCCCTCTGGCTGTGCTTTTGTTGGCAGCCATGGACGCCCTACGTAAGTCCGCTCCTCCGGGACGTAACGGCAGTAGGTTGGCGCAGGTTTGACTGGACCCGATGAGGCAGTCAGTTGTGATTGGGTGATCAGGGAGGAGAGTTAGTTGTGGCATCATGTTCTTTCTGTTCCACTGTTGAGCATCTAGATAGAGGCATAATAGCTGTAGAGTTACTTTTCCCAGCTTTCCTTACAGCACTGCATATGTTATTTTTGCCTCTGGTAGACTTAGTGGGCAGACCGTCGGGCTTGTTGGCGGCACCCACTGAGAACTACTGTGGGATGTAGTTCTCACACCCGTCGTGGTGTCTTCTCCCCAGGGACTTCTGCTCCGGTTCCTGCAGCTCCTGTTGCTGATCCAGCTCCTTCTGACCGAGGTAAGGGAGTCGCGAGATAGTTCCCTTCCTGTCATTTTCAGTGTGTGAGTAGATGTACCCCTGTACTATTTTGGTGTGTGTTATGTCGAGTGACTTTTGTAGTGAGGTTTTGAGTTGTACCTTTCTTTCTTGCTTTTCTGAGAGACTCCTGTGTTCTGGTGAGGTTGGTCTGTATATTTGTGAGTTGTAGTTTTATTTTATGTTTTTATCCCAGCTTTTCTCTTTCAGCTCTGATATCTGCTAGTGTAGATGTTTCTTTGCAGGTTAGTCTCTACGCCTATACGGGGCTTCCCGTATGGGCGGCGGATCTGTTGGCGAGCCGGGGCGCAGTATCGCCCCGGGGCGTGACAATGAGTAATAAAATGAACAAGGAAAGAAATAGTCAAAGTCTGCAACCTCGATGGGCCAGAAGATCGCTCGCGCGGCCTCACCAACGCCCTAGCACTCGCCCCTGGACGAACCTGTCACGGAGTGGGAAGCCAGTGACCAGAAATAAAGCACAAAAGCAATAAGGGCTATAAACAAGGCAAACCGCAGTAGAACCCGAGCAACCGCCCTCCTCATCGTGCAACTGACAGTAAAAACCCTCCCCCTGTACAAACCAAACCGGGCACCTGCCCCGGCAACCATACCAAGCACCTACCTCGGCAACCCCGCCGAGCACCAACCTCAGCACCCCGCCGAGCACCTGCCTCGGCACCACCGCTCACACCCCCCACCCACGAGGGCCCCTATGACGTCACCAATACGTGGGGTACACGGGTCAACATACCACTTTTCCGGAAAAGCACACCCTCGCGGTGGCCAAACCGCTGGTGTGCGTGTAGCAATCTCGAGCCTGAACCGGGCACCAACCTCAGCAAACCAGACCGAGCACCTGCCTCGGCAATCAAATATCCATATAATAACTTTAACGGGGTTAGCAAATGTAAACATGCAATTACTTAAATCTTACACCTTTTCCGATAACACCGGAAATTAAGACAATGGAAAAGTCACCACAACATGAGGTATCACCGAGCACCGCAACCCACTGTCGCCAAAACTATAAAGATAATGAAACACAAGCTTTTACAGGGGTTAACAATATACCAACATGTCGAAACTTTACTCTTACCAATTACCCTCATTTCCGACTCCTGGACTGTCGAAAGAGGAACCCACCTTCCAAATTCTGAATGGTCGCACCGATCACCGTCCCCAACGCTAGTATGCCCCGAACAACCCTACCGTTGTTTGGAGAGGGCGAACTGCCCGTCCGGTCTCCCACCGCGACATTCGTTAATCCGGAGGTCCACGTCACCCACCATACGCCTCAACAAGATAAACAAAACAATAATGAAATTGTGCATAAAGAGGTTCTAAGGGTGTACCCACCTCAAACACGAAGAAGAAGATGTGCGGAAACTCTAGCTAAAATGCTCCCACCTCGTGCCCGAAAGAACTACAGTAAGAAATGTTGTTAAAAACATCGTCGTGGTCAAAAACACTCAAAAACGGGGCGAAACGGGCAAAAAACGGAGCTTCTGGACTCTTAAGCTAAAGGCTGGTGCACGGGTCCAGGCGTGGACCGGGTCCACGACACAAGGCGGCAGCGGCGCAGACCGGGAGCACGCCGCAGCGGTAGACCGCTGCGGCATGGGCCGGGCCGCGCACGGGTAGAAGCGCGCACCGGGTCCACCCCTGCGGCAGCGGTGACGAGCACCGGGTGCATGCTTAGGGCGTGCACCGCGCGGTCTGGGCTGGGCTGGCGCACGTGCCGGTGCGCTGGGTCCGCACCTTCGGGCTGCGGAGGCGTGCGCCGCGTGCACGAAGGTCCGGTGGACCGCGCGGCCTGGCGCACGCATCCGTGTGCCGGGTCCGCACCCCTGGGCCGCGGAGGCGTGCGCCGGGTGCACGCCGGTCCGGTGGACCGCGTGGCCTGAACCCTGTCGGATGAACAGTAACCTGCCTATTTCGGCTCCGGATGCGACCCCGCGACCACGGCGGCTGCGGCGACGACCCCGTGAACACGATAACGGCGGCGGCGGCCTCCCGTTTAACAACGGCAGCGGCGGCCTCCCGTTTAACAACGGCAGTGGCGGCCTCCCGTTTAACAACTCGCAACGCACGCGACACCGACAAGAAACCCCTACAACGGAAAACCGGAAAACTCAAACCGCTCACCCTGATTCCGCCGGAGGAGGAGGAAGAAAGAGGATCACCCGCCCTTGCTCGATCGATCCCGCAGAAAAGGAGTAGTTTCTTCTTCTCTCTTCCCGTCTCTCCGCCTCGGTCCCTACGTCGTTTCTTGAAAAGAGGGAAAAAGGGTTTTGGAGTTATTCCCGCACCCCCGAACGGATTTAGGCGTTACGAAGAGAAATTAAAATTAAAAAAATAAACCCCAGTCAATAAACATAGCCATTTAAAATCTGAACGAGGGGTCCCGATCACCTCGGAAAATGTGCCGATTGTCGGCACGCATTCCGATGCGCCCAAGTTGATAGTAAAACTTTAAAAATCATTTATGGGAGATCCCGGGGTCGGAATTCGAATCCGATCGCGCCACCGTTCACCGTTTTGCGAGCTCTAGCACCTAAAAATACTCGCGAACCCCGTCGGTCAGCCCAGAAATTCTCGAACTTTCAATCCCCCCCCCTAACAACTAAAAAGATTCAATTAAGACCAAAACGGAAAACCGGAAGGTCGAGGTATTACAAATTAATTAAAATAAACCGATAACATAAATAAGGTGAAAAAGTCTGACCGTAGAAGGATCCCATCCGATCACCTCGAAAAGCGTGCTGGCCACTTAGCACGGATTCTGATGCACCACTCAAAAGCAAACGCTTTGACCCCCATTCCGGGAGATCCGCAAATCGGATTCTGAATCCGATCGTTTTGCCGTTCTCCGTTTTCCGAGATCAAACGCAGAAAAATACTCGCGGTCCAGGCCGGTCCACTGTAGAAAACACCGTGAAAAATTTCCCCAACAATCCCGTCATAACACGAAGGTATACAAAGGCATTGGAACGCCAGGATACTACATCACTCACCTCTTAAAACAAGTTTCGTCCTCGAAACTTAACCCTGGTCCGCAACAAATAAAACTGGGTAGCACTCCCTCATCTTTGACTCCAGTTTCCAAGTCGCTTCACGTTCTTCCTGGTGGCTCCACAACACCTTCACATAGGGGATCGTCCGGTTGCGCAACCTTTTTATCCTCTCGTGCTAAGATCCGCATGGGTGTTTCATCGAAGCTCAGGTCCTCTCTAAGCTCAAAAACAGTAACCATCCATCACCCGAATCAAGTACGCAGTCTTGCAGCATATCTTCGAGAATCCGGATCACTCTCTCGGACTGTCCGTCGGTCTGGGGGTGAAACGCTGTGCTGAAGTGTGGTTTAGTCTCTAGAGCTCATTGTAGACTTTGCCAAAGGTTCGACACAAGCCTGAGTGTCTCTAGTCCACGTCGTATGGATGGGTGTGAAAAAAAGCCGACTTCGTCAGTCGATCCATTGTGACTCAACCCGGATCGTGTCCCTGATGCGATGCGGAAAACCCGCGACGAATTCCATGCTGATTCGCTCCCATTTCCACTCTGGTGCATGTAGAGATTGTAGTTTCCCCCCCGCCGGCACTGATGTTCGGCCTTTACTTATTAACCATCCAAATAGCGAGCAGCGAACCGTGTTACATCCCCTTTCAGTTTAATCCACCAAAAATTATGCTTGAGGTCCTTGTACATCTTCGTGTCACCCGGATGCGCCGCATAGGGAGCGCAGTGCGCCTCTGACAGTATCTCTTGTTGGGTTATATGTAATATAGATCTAAATAGGGGAAGAAACACCTAGAGGGGGGTGAATAGGTGTAAACGTATAAACACTCAAAAATTGTTGCGATAAAAAACCCAATGCGGAAATAAAAATAACACGCAAGATTTTTACGTGGAAAACTCCAAACCGGAGTAAAAAACCACGGGACCGATAACACGGCGAAATCCACTAGAATTAAAACACGTACAAGGTGATTTACCGTACACACTTACGACTCAACCTTTTCCATACGCTCCTAGAGGATCTTCTCCGCTCGCTCCACGACGCTTCTCGAATCCACGATCTGCGCCCAACGCCGAATCCACGGCGTCCAACGTCGAATCCACGACGTCCAACCGAATCCACGATCTTCACCCAGTAGCACCCTTCGAATCCACGAATGTGCCTCGCTCCGAATCCACGAGAGCGGTTGAACCTTGAATCCACAAGGACACGCGAATCCACGCGCCGATTTTGGAGTAAATCGTTGTTTTTGGGTGGTGATGATCCGCCGAATACTTAGATCAAAGATAGATAGGAAATACCATCTAAGTATTCATTAGTTTGATTCAACTCAAGATGTGAGTATGAAAACCTGAATCAAACTAATCAATATAGATGAAGAAACATAGAGTATTATCTAAAGATTTCCTTTCTTCTCTCTATGTGGATCTTAGGCCGTATACAAGATGACGGCTTTTTGGATTATCGGCCTCCCTTGAAAAAGAGTCAAAGGGTCTATTTATAGGTTAGAAACCCTAGGAAGGAGATAAAAATCAAAAACCTAACATTTCTGGAATTTTTACGGACGGCGATCCGGATCGGATTTGGGCGATCCGGATTGCAGTAGCAAGAAAGACGGTTTCCAGAAAAACAAACGTTCGGGATCCGGATCGGAATGCCTGATCCGGATCGTTCATACAATTCAGAAAACTCGACGTTCGGGATCCGGATCGTGAGATGCTGCGATCCGGATTGAAGTAATGTATGAAACAACAACCTTCGGGATCCGGATCGCTGGCTCTGATCCGGATCTTGAACATGTCCGAACACCAGTTTTTGATTTTTATGCAATTAAAAATTCTTCCAGGTGTTTCTACACTACAAGAAGTATTCGGATCACCAAAAATCTTTAGTTAAACATACCTGATCCTTTTGAATTCTTCTTTCTTGAGATTGAGTTAAATGATCCAACTTTCTTCACCTTCAATCTTCAAGACTTGAACCTTTCACGAAACTACGCCAACTCAAATTCCGTAACAATCTCCCCCTTTGGCGGTTTCGTGACAAAACATAGATCCACTAAAGAAAATTCAAAAAGATATTTTTGTTGCTATCACCATACAACAAAAATTTACAATGGAGATCCAAAAATTTAAAAACATGAGATATAAACTCCTAAAATAGACTCTAGGCTTAGACATCTGTACTCTCTGCACAAAGAAATCATTCTTGACAAAAAGAGATCGTTAGATACCTCAAGAATATTTAGCATTCAAAACCTAACAGAGATAGAGTTTATGCTCACCATGACATTGAGTAATTCAGATATGTAATAAGATCACAATCAAACATTGACATATCTTCTAAGCAATAAAATTCCAAATGTCATAACTTTGCTTTGTTAGTAATCAAACAACTTGTTAGTAATAATACATGTCCAAATAGTTAGTCGAATAGTTAGTAGGAACATGCAACAAATCACAAGATAAAAACCAAAGTTGTGATACTTACCCTTCACCAAAGTCAAAGTTGAAGTGATACTTACCTTGATGTTCACACATTCACATCATCATTGTTCAAGTTCTCTCTAAACTCTCTCCCTCTTTTTGTCACAAACAAAGCCAAAATTACCAAAAAATTAAGGAGAGTTAAAAATTTCAAAAATTGTTTCGAAATGTAAGAACTAGAACTAAGAGTAAGTCCTAAAAACTGAACTAAAATCTAAAAAGATAAAAGCCTGCACAAATCTGCACAAAAATTGTTAAAGCACAACTTAGTTATCCGAGTCTGAGTCCTCAGACGCACTATATCCCATCTTAGTGAACATGTTCTTGATCAATTTCCTCATTGAATTTACTTTCTTGGTCAATGTAATTTGGGATGCCGTTATGATCTCGAGTTCTTCAGACATTCGCCTTTGTTCTGATGCTTGTTGGGACGGTGAGGCCGAGGTGCCGACACAAGGTTTCTCTCCAGTGGAATGTGTCGGAGTAACATGTGGTAATTTGTGAAGTGACTTCACAATCGTTGACTCATCTATCATCCCCCAACAGTGTTGATAAGATGTCGAGCTTATATCAATGTCAAACTTTTGTAAGATCCTCATGATGATTAACGGAAACGGAAGTCGCTCAGAAGGATGAGGATGCACAATATATGTTGACATTCTATTCCAAATTATGTAGGGGATATTCATGTTCAATCCTACAGCCTCAGAGGGATGACCTAAGAGATATAAGAACAGCAGTCTCTCCCATCTCACGACCTTAGTCTGCATGTTAGGTAGAATGTTGTAACACGTGATGAAATTTAGAAATCGGTACTCCAGTCGAAGATGTTTGGATTTTACACTTTTACCATTAGCTGATTTCGTTGCTTCCAAACAAATTTTATCTATCACTGTTCGCCACAAGGCATTCGTCAAACTTCTTCCTTTCAAAAAGTTTAGTCCCGATGTGTTAGATTCCATTCCAAGGACTTCGCCAATTAGCTGCGGAGTGATTTTAAGTTTCATCCCTTGGATATTTGTATAGAAATGCATTGATCCATTTTCATCTTCTCGAAGATGTCTTGCATTCGTGTAAAAGGTTCTTACACGATACAAACAATACCCAAGTAGTTCGGGGAATCGGCAGACTTGGATGAGATTAGCTTGCTCAATCAAGGTTCCAAACTCAGGTGAGTGATTTCGGAGAGCTTCAATGTTGACATGACGTTCACCAATGCATTCACGACGTTCAAACGCTCGAAGGCGATCCATGCTGACGAACACTCCTTCCACGCGAGGCGGGGAGTCAGGAACTATCGGCGTGTTAATATCAGCGTCTCGTCGTAGTCCAAAGCGTCTAGTTACTCGTTTTCTTTTCACAGAGATGGTTGGTTTAGCCATAGGTGCTTTTTCTTTGTCCATGGGTCCCTTTCCTTTTGATCCATCGGAAGCTTTTCCTTTTGAACCATCAGACGCCTTTTGTTCAGTCAATGAGTCATCATCATCTGTCAATTCAGTCCAATCTACCTCTTGACAGTCTGCTTCCACTTCTGTGTCACTGATCAGAAGAAACTCACCTTTTTGTTGTGTTTTCTTAGCTCTTTTTAATTTGTTTGTGGCCCGAGTGTGCACTATTGAGACCAACAAAAGAATGATCCATGAGAATTCCATTGATCCAAATGCCTTAAGAAGATTGAAGTCCTGTGAAGACCAACTCAAGAACACATGAGAAATTGTTAATTTTTAAAGATTTGAAAAATTGTACCCAAACAATCATAATCATGTAGAGAGACTAAGAATCAAATTAGTTTTGCAAAAGGACTTTTAAAAATAGATCAATTGCATGATTTTCGAAAATCCTTATTATATGCCCTAAAACCGAAATTTTTAGAAATCGAAGCCTAAAAATCCGTTAATCAGGAGAATACCTAGCATATAATCAAAACTAATCTACCCAGAGTTCTTATTTCAAAAGAAATTTGACCAAAAACCATTCAAAAACGAAAAAGATAGAAAAATCTCATCACGTTTTGAAGAAAATAGAGAAAAACTGTGAAAAACGGGATTTTGATCAATAAAACTTACTTGTATTCGAAGAACTTGAGTTTGGAAAGCTCCAAGGTGCAATAGTTCTAGAGAGAGAGGCTCTAGAGACTTGAGAACAAAAGATTAAGGTAAAAGAAATCAAAACCCTCTTGTTCTTATTAAAACCCTACCCGTGATCCGGATCGGATCGAGATTTCGATCCGGATCGGCCAGCCGCAGGAAGAAGCCTGCGTTCGGGATCCGGATCAGCTTGCCCGATCCGGATCGGCTCCAACTTTTTCTTCAGAAAAATTTAGAAAAGTTTCATAAGATCCAGAAAAAGTATGTAAGCACAATTGTGTATCAACTTTAAACAAAAATCATCGTTTCATACAACAAGAATTAGATTATGCCAAATCTATCAATAATATCCAAAAATGAAACGAGAATTTACAAAAATTAAATCCCTTAAAGTTGAACACTTTCAATTACATCTAACTTGATCTTATGAGTAATGCCTTTATCAAATCATCAATTCGGTAAAGAAAATGAAATACAAAGATCAATAGATGTTTGAAATCCCAAATATGGTAGATAATTTATCTAGACAATCTGTTGAAGAGAGTGGCTCTTTGAGCATCTTTCTTTAAAATCCCACCTTATACCAACCTTGAAATTTGACGGAGTCAAGTATTAGTGGCTCTTTGAGCATCTTTCTTTAAAATCCCACCTTATACCAACCTTGAAATTTGACGGAGTCAAGTATTTCAACATGCATTTTACTTAATCAAAAATTGAACAACCATGCTTGGTATACATGTGGTAGCTGCACACAATACTCGGACGACCGAGGTGGTAGCTCTTTCCTCCATGTGGTGGTAGTTTTCACACTCCTCATTGGGATGTAACTCTTTCCACATCTTTTGAGCATTTTACATTTCTTTGACTCCCCCTCAATTGGCTATCAATTATTTAAGATATAAAGTATTCAACCAAAAATTGATCTCGATTTCATACTCGACTAAGCAGTCAAATAAGATAATGACTATACCAAGAGATCATTGAGAGAGAAATTGACTTTGATCACTTAGAAGATGATTTAATTAACATAAATGATCATTGCAACAGTGAAATATTATGATGGCAAAAGCATAATAAATTTCTAAATGTGCGAAAAGATGCAATTAAAGTCAATTATGATCTATGCTCAATTAATGTCCTATGTACAAACATAGATAATGAACAAAACACAACAAAAACAAAACCTATCCTAAGTAAAGGTTTCAAAAAGAAGTTTATTTCAAGGAAAGCATTCCAATTGCTTTTCGCAAATGAATAAAACATTTTTGATCCAAAGGTTTTGTTAAAATGTTAGCTAATTGATCCTCAGTTGAAATATATGAAAGTTGAAGAGTATTTGATTCAACTAGCTCTCTAAGAAAATGATATCTAAGTTCAATATGTTTTGTTCTAGAGTGCAACACAGGGTTTTTAGAAATGTTAATTGCACTTGTGTTGTCACAAAGAATTGTTACCGAAGATGCTGAAATCCGGAAGTCGCTCAACACACTTTTCATCCAAATGAGTTGGGTTGAACAACTACCCGCTGAAATGTATTCCGCTTCGGCAGTCGAGAGTGCTATGCAATTCTGCTTTTTACTGTGCCATGCAACAAGGCAATGGCCAAGATAGAAGCATGCACCACTCGTGCTTTTCCGATCATCCACTGATCCTGCCCAATCGGCATCTGAGTATCCAACAATATCCAAACTAGTTCCCATAGGATACCAAATTTCGAAATTAATTGATCCTTTGATGTACCGGATGATCCTTTTCACCGCTTTCAGGTGAACCTCCTTTGGTGCTGATTGATATCTCGCGCAAATCCCAACACTAAAGGATATATCCGGGCGACTAGCCGTGAGGTAAAGTAGACTTCCAATCATACTTCGATACAGTTTCTCGTCTACATTCTCACTTTGTGAATCACTTCCAAGTCCCTTGTGGCTAGTTCCCATTGGAGTCGGAAAATCCTTCGAACTTTCTAAGTCAACTTTTAACCAACTCCATTGCATACTTGGATTGACTCAAGTGATACCTTCATCATTTTGTTTAATTGCAATCCAAGGAAATAAGTCAATTCGCCCATCATGGACATCTCAAATTCGCTTTCCATGGTCTCCGCGAATTTAGAAGCATCATTATCTCTTGTTGCGCCAAATACAATGTCATCGACATAGATTTGTGCTACAATGAAATTGCTTTGATAATGCTTCACAAAGAGAGTCCTGTCAGCTCCCCCTCGAGTATAGCCCTTCTCCAAAAGGTGCTTTGTCAACCTTTCGTACCATGCTCGCGGTGCTTATTTCAGACCGTAAAGAGCCTTTTTCAAATGAAAAACATGATTAGGTTGTTTATGGTCTACAAAACCTTTCGGTTGAGCCACATAAACTTCCTCATTTAAAAACCCATTTAGAAACGCGCTCTTACGTCCATTTGAAATAATTTGATTTTAAAATGACAAGCAATAGCAAATAGTATACGAATGGACTCGAGTCTAGCTACAGGGGCGAATGTTTCATCAAAGTCTATACCTTCTACTTGAGAGTAGCCTTAAGCAACTAATCGTGCCTTGTTCCTGATGATAGTACCATCCTCATTTTTCTTGTTCTTGAAAATCCATTTGGTACCTATCACATTATGTTGCTTTGGAGGCTTCGTTAATTCCCAGACTTTGTTTCGCTCAAATTGATGGAGCTCTTCCTGCATTGCTTTAATCCAGTAGTCATCCTGAAGAGCTTCATCTATGTTCTTTGGTTCGATTAAAGATACATAGCAAGCGAATCCACAAACCAACTGCCTCCGAGTTCTAACTCCTTCTTGTGGATCTCCAATAATATTCGATTCCGGATGATCCTTGGAGATTCGTAGCGTTTGTTGAAACGGAGTACTCGGAGGTATATGAGATGATTCCTGCACATCAGATAAACTTGAAGAACCATTAGATGCATCATTAATATTGGAAGTATTATTATGAGAAGATGCAATGGCAGGTGAATCATCATCTAGAGAGATATCGAGGGTAGATTTGCCAGATCCAAAGTGAAAAGCTTCATCTACTTTAACATTTATAGATTCTACGATCGTCTTAGATTCCAAGTTAAATACTCGATATGCTCTACTATTTGTAGAATACCCCAAGAATATCCCTTCGTCACTTCGAGAGTCAAACTTTCCAAGATTTTCACGGTCACGTAAAATGTAACACCGACTCCCGAAGATGCGAAAATATTTGATGTTGGGTTTCTACCACACCATAGTTCATATGGTGTATTTAACGTTCCCGGGCGCAAATAAACTCGATTAATTACATAGATTGCAGTGTTCACAGCTTCAGCCCAAAAATGTAGCGGTAAATTCCGGCTGTGAAGCATAAACACGTGCCATCTCTTGAAACAACCCTGTTTTTGCGCTCAACAACACCATTCTGCTGAGGTGTATAGGGTGCCGAGAATTCATGCTTAATGCCATTTGAAGTGCAAAAGTCAATGAATTTTAGAATTAATGAATTCTCCACCTCTATCACTTCTAACACGAATGATCTTTTCATTCTTTTCAATCATAATACGATGGCAAATCTCATGAAAAGAGTCAAACGTATCAGCTTTCTCTTTAAAATGCTACCCAAGAAAACCGAGAGAAATCATCAACCATAAAAAGATGTACCATTTACCTCCCAAAGATGGTTGACGGGTCGGCCCCATTAAATCCATGTGCAAAAGTTCCAAGGGCCGTTTTAGTAACCAACGTGGTTTCAAGTT
>CM055071.1:17675334-17750764 GCA_029204045.2 Tillandsia leiboldiana
TCGAAATGATATGCCCTAGAAAACCCCACTTCGCGAAGCCAGAATTCGCATTTCTTAAGTTTGCGAACAGCTCCTGCTCCCTAAGGGTCTGTAGAACAATTCGAAGGTGCTCCTCGTGCTTCTCATCGGTGGTGGAGTAAATCAGGATGTCGTCGATGAAGACCACAACGAACTGATCCCAGGAAGGGTCTGAAAACTCGGTTCATCATGTCCATGAACACCGCTGGGGCATTGGTAAGCCCGAACGGCATTACTGGTGAACTCGTAATGGCATACCGAGTCCGGAATGCCGTCTTCGGAATATCCTCGTCTCGAACTCTGAGCTGGTGGTAGCCCGACTGCAGGTCGATTTTTGAAAAGACAGTTGCACCCCGCAGCTGGTCAAAGAGGTCATCAATCCTAGGTAAGGGGTACTTGTTTTTCACTGTGACTTTGTTGATTTCCCGTAGTCGATGCACAACCGCAAGCTCCCGTCTTTCTTTCGTACAAAGAGTACAGGTGCGCCCCAAGGGGACACACTCGGTCGGGATAAACCCCTTGTCCAGAAGGTCCTCTAGCTGCGCCTTAAGTTCCTTCAGCTCCGCGAAGGCCATCCTGTAGGGGGCCTTCGTGATTGGTCGAGTGCCGGATGGAAGCTCAATGGGAAAGACAACTTCTCGCTCGGGGGGTAATCCAGGTAGTTCGGCCGGAAAAACATCTGGGAAGTCCCTCACCACAGGGATGTCGGGGAGTGCCGTGGAGGATCCGGCGGCCAGGGCCACCGACACCAAGTAGGCCATACACCCGCCCTCTACCAGCTTCCTGGCTCGGGATGCAGGAATCATGGAAGAAAAGGAAACGCTCTTGCAAGCCAAGTACACGTTCTCCGGAAAATCGGGGTACATCAGTCGTACCTCGCGCTTTCTCGCAGTCTATGACCGCAAGGTACCACGTGAGCCAATCCATTCCGAGCACTACATCATACTCTTTCAATGGAATGACTACCAGATCCCAGGGGCACGGAAGCCTTCCCATCCATATAGGGCAGGAAGGCACCATGTTGCGTGCCTCCAAGGATCCCCCCGCGGTGTGTACGGTCATCAAACTGGGTAAGGGTCTCAACTCAAAATCATGGGTCAGTGCGAAGTCTCGGGACATAAACGAGAGGGTCGCTCCGGTGTCAAAAAGGGTTCTAGCGCGATAAACAGAAGCAAGAGTGATACCTGCGACGACGTGCTCAGACGGGTGCGTCTCCTGCTGACCCATCGAATAGACGCGGCCTCCCGAAGGCGGTGGCTTTTCCCCTACAGATCGGGGTGCTGGCGGTCTGGGGGCTGACGTCATTGGCGCTTTCCCCCGCCCTGCGTGCTGGGGTGAAGGCACGGAGGCTGCTGAAGATGTGGTGCCTTGGTTCAGGGGACAGTTGAAACGGAAGTGTCCCTGCTTGCCACATCGGAAACAATGGTCCTGTCTCTTGGAGCAATCCATCACTCGGTGCGCCCCGCCGCAGATCACGCATGAGCGGTCCTCCGGGCGTTGTCCCTCTCCCGGCGCTCCCCTGGTCCTTTGCTGGGGCCTCCACCGCTTAGGGGGCCGATTCCCGCTGGAGGAGCCCCCTCCCCCTGAAGCCGTCTGGGTCCGCTTCCTGTCGTCTTGCTGGTGGGAGCCTTCCCTTCGGGCGCGCGTGACGGCAAAGCCTCGCTCCACGATGGTGGCTCGGTCGACCACCTTCTGAAAGGTATGCAGATCCGCCGCGTCCACCACTTGGAAGATGTCAGTCCTCAATCCATCCACAAACAGTTGTGCCTTATGGGATTCGTCCCGAATGACGAACGGGACACAGTTCGCCAGTCTCACGAACTCCCTCTGGTACTCCATTACCGTTTTGGTTCCCTGCCTGATGTGGTTTAGGTCGTCCTCCAGTTGTTTCTTCACGCTGTTGGTAAAGAACGCCCCGAATAGCTGCTGTTTAAAAGGTAGTCCATGACGGAAGGGTAGCGCCCGACGCAGAGTCGGGGCGTACGGTCTTCCACCAAATGCGGGCGTTCCCCTCGAGCAAGTGGGCGGCCAGGGGGACCCGCTCATGGTCTTCCATCAATAGGTCCTCGAATAATTTCTCCATCGTATCCACCCATTTCTCCACAACCCAGGGGTCCGTCGTGTCCCCCTCGAACGTTGGCGGATCGTATTTCTTGAAGTCGGCCAGGTTGGCGCGCACACGGTCTCGCTCGTTTGGTAGGTTCGCCCCCTCGTGTCCTCGGCTGTGGATCTAGTCCTGGCCATGATCTGAACATTTGCACGAACCAGTTACTCCTAGTTTAAATAAGACGGCACGCCACTAGTGCTGGCACTAGAGGGAGAAAAGAAAAGAACACTAATTCCCTCCCCCCTTTTTCCCCCAACGAGCACTCGCGTTTTATTTATCCCGTGTTCACTTTATTACTCAGTAGCCAGAGTATTGCGCCCGTGGATGTTAGGCCCCGACTGTTGTGGTTAAAGTTTACCTCTCTGATACCATCTTAATCTGTCACGCCCCGGGGGTTCGAATCGCGCGGAAGAGGAGCCACCGATGCCCCTGATTCAGCCATATATTTTTTTTTTGTAAAACATTACTCCCCGGCGCGTGCACAGACCCGCCGCATACACAAATTCGCTCTGCAAATGAGGAGAGGCCCCTTTGTATATGCACGGCGTCTCAACTACAAAGTGTCTCACAAGGCGTAGTACATACAATCTCTAACCACATCAGTTGGGGTCTCGTACACATACAACCAAACAATTCACGTGACATTCTAGCATTCACTTAGAGCATAGAGGCCGGTGTTTTGAAAGGATAAATAATCACAAGGTTTTGAAAGCGGCATCCACACGATGCCCTCGTTTGTGAAAACAGTTCGTAAACACATAAATCCCACAAGGTTTATAAAGCTTGGTGCCCACACGACACCCACGTTTTAAAAATAGTTTTCGCAAACGGTTTTCTTTGTTTTTCATCGTTCAAAACGGCCAAGTAAGAGAGAACGTAGTATTCATTCAATTATTCAAAAAGAAAGGAAAGAAAAGGGCAACATCCACTTCGACCCCACGGGGGTGTCGCAATCCACAACTAGCTACCATGAATAATAAAAGAAAAGGGAAAGAAGAGTCACTGTATCTGAAGTCACCCATAAATCAGATCAGCACCCTAACGTCCTCACCGGCGCCCTAGCACTCGCCCCTGGACGAACCTGTCACGAAGTGGGAAGTCAGTGACTAGAAATAGCATGATAAGCGTAGTAAACAAAGATAAGGCAAACCACAAACACCGGAGCAACTATCCATCCCATGCACCTTCCACCTTAACCACACCCTGTATCATTACGACATCGGGCACCTTCCCCGATGCCCACCGCCGAGCACCTGCCTCACAAGCAACATCGGGCACCTTCCCCGATGCCCACCGCCGAGCACCTGCCTCGGCCGCCGAGCACCTGCCTCGACGTCACCGCTCACACCCCCCACCCATGGGGGCCCCCATTCCTAACGCCACCTCCGCGTGGGGTACACGGGTCAACGTACCACTTTTCCGGAAAAGCACACCCTTGCGGTGGCCAAACCGCGGGTGTGCGTGTAGCAAATTTGAGCCTCAGATTGACATTGAGTATCATAACATAACATAACAGGGTTAGTGCATAAACAGAAGGAGACTGACAATTCCACCTTGCCCCAACATGCTATTTCTAACAGTTAAACCCCATTCCCGAAACCCCCGGGAACGTACCCACCTTGTGTGCGTCGTCCTGCGTTCGTCCAGTCCGCGTCTGTGCTCCAGTCGCCCACAGCGTCCCGCACTCCTGAAGGAACATAGGCAAATCGAGACTTAGAAGTCCGAAACTTACAACGACTCCCTACAGCGTGCGGCGGAGTTCTTCGCACGGCACCGGCCCGTGCGACGAACACCCTGCCAGGGCGCAGCCCCGCGCGGCACCAGCCCGCGCGGCGCCCCTCCTGCGGGCGGCCCCGCGCGGCCGAGCGCCGCGCGGGCGCGCGGCCCGCGGTGCGGGGCGACCCCGCGCGGCACCAGCCCGCGCGGGCGCCCCTCCTGCGGGCGGCCCCGCGCGGCCGAGTGCCGCGCGGGCGCGCTGCCCGCGGTGCGGGGCGGCCCCGCGCGGCACCAGCCCGCGCGGGCGCCCCTCCTGCGGGCGGCCCCGCGCTGGCCGAGCGCCGCGCGGGCGCGCGGGCCCGCGGTGCGGGGCGGCCCCGCGCGGCACCAGCCCGCGCGGGCGCCCCCCTCCTGCGGCGGCCCCGCGCGGCCGAGCGCCGCGCGGGCGCGCGGCCCGCGGTGCGGGGCGGCCCCGCGCGGCCGTGCGCCGCGCGGGCGCGTGGCCCGCGGTGCGGGGCGGCCCCGCGCGGCACCAGCCCGCGCGGGCGCCCCTCCTGCGGGCGGCCCCGCGCGGCCGAGCGCCGCGCGGGCGCGCGGCCCGCGGTGCGCGACGGCGCCGGGCCTCCTCCCTCCTCGTGACCAACAAAAGAAAGAAAGAGGGAGATTCCCCCGAACGAAACGCGTCCGACTCACCTTGATGTGCGAAAGAGGAGGAAGAGAGGGATCGTCCGCTTGCCTCCACCGGTCCACCCTTGCGGTGTGCTTGGTTTCTCTTTGCCGGCGGCTACGAGGGAGGAAGAAAAAGAAAAGAGGCGGCCACCAAAAGAAAAATAAGAGGAACCCTAATCCTCTTTCCCTCACGGCTACATATATATACTAAGAGAATTAGGGTTTACCTTAAAAGGTGTGCGGCTGCCAACACGGATCCCGAGGCGTCTAAGGGGGACCCCAACTTCGAGAATTAATTCTGGTCAGACCGGGAGTCGGAAAAATAAACCGATCGCGCCCACGCGCTCCGTTCCGCGAGCTCTACCGCCTAAAATTATTTGCGGGCCCCGACGGTCTGTCCGGAAAAATGCCAAAAATGAGGCCCCCGGTCAGGCATTACACGAAGAGGGTGACCAGAAGGGTTAAGGAAAAGCCGGGTCTTACAGAGGGCCCCCATGACGTCACCAATACGTGGGGTACACGGGTCAACATACCACTTTTCCGAAAAAGCACACCCTCGCGGTGGCCAAACCGCTGGTGTGCGTGTAGCAATCTCGAGCCTCAACCGAGCACCAACCTCAGCAAACCAGACCGAGCACCTGCCTCGGCAATCAAATATCCATATAATAACTTTAACGGGGTTAGCAAATGTAAACATGCAATTACTTAATTCTTACACCTTTTTCCATAACTCCGAAAACTAAGACAATGGAAAAGTCCCCACAACATGAGGTATCACCGAGCACCGCGACCCACAGTCGCCAAAACTATAAAGATTATAAAACACAAGCTTTTACAGGGGTTAACAATATACCAACATGTCGAAACTTTACTCTTACCAATTACCCTTATTTTCGATTCCTGGACTGTCGAAAGAGGAACCCACCTTCCAAATTCTGAATGGTCGCACCGATCACCGTCCCCAACGCTAGTATGCCCCGAACAACCCTACCGTTGTTCGGAGAGGGCGAACTGCCCGTCCGGTCTCCCACCGCGACATTCGTTAATCCGGAGGTCCACGTCACCCACCATACCCCTTAACGAGATAAAGATAACAATAATGAAATTGCGCATAAAGAGGTTCTAAGGGTGTACCTACCTCAAACACGAAGAAGAAGATGTGCGGAAACTCCAGCTAAAACGCTCCCACCTCGTGCCCGAAAAAGCTACAGTAAGAAATGTTGTTAAAAATATCGTCGTGGTCAAAAACACTGGGCGAAACAGGCTAAAAACGGAGCGTCTGGACTCTTAAGCTGAAGGCTGGTGCACGGGTCCAGGCGTGGACCGGGTCCACGACACAAGGCGGCAGCGGCGCAGACCGGAGCACGCCACAACGGTAGACCGCTGCGGCTTGGGCCGGGTCGCGCACGGGTAGAAGCGCGCATCGGGTCCACCCCCGCGGCTGCGGTGACGAGCACCGGGTGCACGCCTAGGGTGTGCACCACGCGGTCTGGGCCGGACTGGCGCACGCGCCCGTGCGCCGGGTCCGCACCTTCGGGCTGTGGAGGCGTGCGCTGGGTGCACGCCTGTCCGGTGGACCGCGCGGCCTGGCGCAGGCATCCGTGCGCCGGGTCCGCGCCCCTGGGCCGCTGAGGCGTGCGCCGGGTGCACGCCGGTCCGGTGGATCGCGCGGCCTGGCGCACGCATCCGTGCGCCGAGTTCTCGCCCCTGGGCCGTGGAGGCGTGCGCCGGGTGCACGCCGGTCCGGTGGACCGCGTGGCCTGAACCCTTCCGGATGAACAGTAACCTGCCTATTTCGGCTCCGGTTGTGACCCCGCGAGCACGGCGGCTGCGGCGACGACCCCATGAACACGATAACGGCGGCGGCGACCTCCCGTTTAACAACGGCGGTGGCGGCCTCCCGTTTAACAACTCGCAACGCACGCGACACCGACAAGAAACCGCTACAACGGAAAACCGGAAAACTCGAACCGCTCACCTTGATTCCGCCGGAGGAGGAGGAGGTAGAAAGAGGATCGCCCGCCCTTGCTCGATCGATCCCGCAGAAAAGGAACAGTTTCTTCTTCTCTCTTCCCGTCTCTCCGCCTCGGTCCCTACGCCGTTTCTTGAAAAGAGGGAAAACGGGTTTTGTGGTTTTTTCCGCACCCCCGAACCGACTTAGGCGTTACGAAGAGAAATTAAAATTAAAAAAATAAACCCCAGTCAATAAACATAGCCATTCAAAATCTGAACGAGGGGTCCCGATCACCTCGAAAAATGTGCCGATTGCTGGCACGCATTCCGATGCGCCTAAGTTGATAGTAAAACTTCAAAAATCATTTATGGGAGATCCCGGGGTCGGAATTCGAATCCGATCGCGCCACTGTTCACCGTTTTGTGAGATCTAGCACCTAAAAATACCCGCGAACCCCGGCGGTCAGCCCAAAAATTCTCGAACTTTCAATCCCCTCCCTGACAACTAAAAATATTCAATTAAGACCAAAACGGAAAACCGGAAGGTCGAGGTATTACAAAATAATTAAAATAAACCGATAACATAAATAAGGTGAAAAAGTCTGACCGTAGTAGGATCCCGTCCGAACGCCTCGAAAAGCGTGCCGGCCACTTAGCACAGATTCTGATGCACCACTCAAAAGCAAACGCTTTGACCCCCATTCCGGGAGATCCGCAAATCGAATTCCGAATCCGATCGCTTTGTCGTTCTCCTTTTTTCGAGCTCAAACGCAGAAAAATACTTGCGGTCCAGGCCGGTCCATTGCAGAAAATATCATGAAAAGTTTTCCTAACAATCCCGTCATAAAACGAAGGTATACAAAGGCATTGGAACGCCAGGATACTACAATCTGTTCTCTAATCCTCGTCAAATGGGGGTCCTTACTCTGTCCCTCTCTAATCCTGTCTAGCAGAGTGGGCTGCACGACCATAGATATAAGTCTAGTAGAGACCCCAGGGGATACAATCTCGATCTGCAATCGTCTCATCTGCTCAACCAGCGATGCCTGCTATGTAATCATGATACTCAAACTTTGCACTGACCTTCTGCTCAAAACATCTGGCACCACATTGGCCTTGCCGGGATGATACAGAATGCTCACATCATAATCCTTCAATAACTCTAACCACCGTCGTTGCCTCAAATTCAACTCCTTCTGAGTGAACAGATACTTCAAGCTTTTGTGATCGGTAAATATCTCGCAGTGCTCACCATATAGGTAATGTCGCCACAGCTTCAAAGCAAAAATAACAGCGGCAAGCTCCAAATCATGCGTAGGGTAATTCTTCTCATAATCCTTTAGCTGTTGCGAAGCATAAGCAATTACCCTACCATGTTGCATCAGTACACAACCCAAACCGCTGTGCGAGGCGTCGCTGTAGATCACAAACCCATCACCCATCACTGGCAAGGCTAAGATCGGCACTGATATCAGTCTCATCTTCAGCTCCTCAAAGCTCTGCTGGCATTGCTCAATCCAAGTGAATTTGATCCCCTTCCTAGTCAGTCGGGTAAGGGGAGTAGAGAGCTTCGCAAAGCCCTCCACAAACTGATGGTAATAACCTGCTAAGCCCAAGAAGCTCCGGACCTCAGTAACCGTTGTCGGTCTAGGCCAATCCCGAACAGCATCAATCTTCGTCGGGTCCACTGCCACTACTGCGGCTGAAACTACATGTTCTAAAAATGTAACCTCTCGAAGCCAAAATTCGCACTTCTTAAACTTGGCATACAACTTATTCTCTCTTAGAAGCTGCAGCACTATCCTCAAGTGCTCCTCATCACTCCGGGAGTAAATCAATATATCATCAATGAATACCACAACAAACTGGTCCAAGTACGGCTGGAATATCCGGTTCATTAAGTCCATGAATGCGGCAGGGGCATTAGTCAATCTAAAAGGCATCACTGTGAACTCATAATGCCCGTACCGGGATCTAAAAGCCGTCTTGGATATGTCCTCGGCCCTCACTCTCAACTAGTGGTAACCGGACTGGAGATCGATCTTCGAGAACACCGAAGCTCCCTGCAGCTGATCAAACAAATCATCAATCCGCGGTAAAGAATACTTATTTTGGATGGTCACTTTGTTCAGCTCTCTGTAATCCACACACAATCTAAGCGATCCATCAGTCTTATTCACAAACAAAATCGACGCTCCCCACGGAGATACACTGGGTCTAACAAAACCCCTACCATCAGATCCTGCAGCTGTGCCTTCAGCTCTCTCAACTCGGCAGGTGCCATCTGATAAGGTGCCTTCGAGATTGGCGCAGTTTTTGGAATCACGTCAATCACAAACTCTATCTCCCTCTCGGGCAGCATAGTCATCAACTAAGGGGGAAACACATTTGAAAACTCACGGACAATGGCGATATCCTTGAGTCCCAGTGCCACCATAGGCACCTCAATAATAGTCGCCAAGAAAGCGGTACAACCTCTACTCATCATCCGCCTAGCCCTCGCTGAGGAAACGGTCGCTGCGAACAGCATGCTCTGGCAGCCTTTATAGATGAACTCCTTCTGTCCTGGCTCGCGGAGAGTCACAGTCCTCTCTCTGCAGTCAATGGTGGCAAAGTACCGTGATAACCAATCCATACCTAGTACAACGTCAAAATCCTGGAGCTGCCGCAAGACAAGCAAGTCTGCCGGCAAGATCCAAGATCCCAACTGCACTGGGCAAGCCCTACAATACTCCTTAACATGCAAAATATGATCTGGAATCTGAACCTCTAATGCAAGCGACAATGAATCTATCTCTAAACCTCTAATGCTCTACTGATAAATGAGTATGAAGCACCAGTATCAAAAAGAGCTCGAGTACGAATAGCGAAAATTAGAATAATACATGCAACGACGTGGTCAGCCGCTGAAGCATCCTCTACCTGCGCGGCATAAACTCGCCCGCTCGGCGCTGGTGGTCGTCGCTCCGGCTGTCGCGAGGAAGAAGCACGATCATGCATACCGTAAGTCCCAGAAGGTCCCACCATCTGTAAAGAAATAGGGGCAGCCAAGGCTGTTGAGGGTGTAGGGAATCCCGCTCTAGGGCATGACGCCTGAAAATGACCAGTCTGTTCGCAATGGAAGCATCGACCCTGCCTCTGAGTACACTGGCTCGGTGGGTGCGGTCCCCCACAAATAACACATCTATCCTGGCGCGACTGCCGCTGGAACTGCTGCTGCTGCTGAGACTGCTGCTGCTGAGGCGGTCGTCACTGCTGCTGCTGCTGCTGGGGGTGACGGGGTCCACCAGACCTCTGGCGCCCCTGAAACCCACGACCCTGAGAATAGAATCGTGGAGGTCTCGGAGGCCCCTGCCGGCTTGTTTGTCCCCCGTCAACAGGTGCTGGGCGCTTTGCCCCTGAAACCACTACGGGGGCAAGAGTCATCTCCTCCATCACTACCTCCTCGCGCTCAACATATAGTGCCTGCTCCATTGAGGCATCCAGGGTCTACAGTCTGCGTGAACGAACAAACTGATAAATATCCTGGCGCAAGCCTCTCTCGAACATGTAAATCCTGTGCGCCTCGTCCTTGGCCGCGTGTGGTACACTGTCCAATAGTCAGTTAAAATCCACGATGTATTCCTGCACAGAACGGCCTCCCTGCCGGAGATTCTTCAACTCCTCCTCCAACCTCAGTCTGACGCTCTCAGGAAAGAAGGCTCCAAGTAGAAGGCTGCGGAACTCCGCCCAAGTGAGCAGCTGGGTCCCAGGCGGACCAACAGGCCGCACTTGCCGCCACCATGCCTCGGCATTGTGCTCCAGAAAGTTTGTCGCCAGCAGAACCTGAAATCTCTCCTCGATAAAAAAAGGTCTTAAAAAGTTGCTCCATAGCCATGATCCACGACTCTACCTCCCACGGCTCCAAACTCCGCCTAGAGAAACGAGGCGGGTCGAGCTGGCGGAACCTTATCAAGCAATCAACAACCTCTCGCTGCTCCGCAGAGGTCAACTGTTCCGCCGGCCCAGACGGCTGCCTACTAGTAATCGGCGCAATAGGGGCTGCCGGTGCCGCTGGTACAACTGGGGGTGCCACGACCGGCGAAGAAGGTGCAGGGGAACTCTCAGGGGGTGTTGCAACCGGTTGCGCCCTCTGCTCAAGCATACGCATCAACCGATCCACAGTCTTCGACATCTGGGCCATCTGAGCCCGAAGCTCCTGTACCTCTCTCTGCTGGCCCTGCCCTGACTCCTCCGGCTCAGGCTCATTGGAGGAGGAAGGCTGAGAACGTGTTAGTATCCTGTGCCGCGGAGGCATCGCTCTCACATGTTGTTACGCCTTTTTGTGTTGGCATATTTCGTGAGTTGAGTCGGAGTCTTGAAGTGATCAAATTGTCAATCAGCAATTGAAGACTTAGAGAAGATTCAACAAGAGCTCAAGTTGACACTCAGTATTTTAAGTCTTGAAGATTGAAGTTGAAGAATTATGGATCATATATATCAATCTCAAGGAAAATGGATTCAGATTGATCAGGTACGTTTAACTAAATAATTTTGGTGATCCGAATACATTTGAGTAGTTTAGAAACACTTGGATAAGTTTTCATTGCATAAAAGTCAAAAACTGTTTTTTCAGGAAATCCGTTCAGGACTGGAAATTCTATTCAGGGCTGTTTTGTTAATCCAGTCCGGACCGTGGATTCCAGTCCGGACCCCGAACCTTGTTTTTTCAGGAATTGCTGAAAAAAAGACGACAGTCCGGATCAGCCAATCCAGTCCGGACCGTCGTGCGGGAAAAAATCTGTTAAGTCAGTTTTTGATGCTTATCTCTTTCCAAAGGTTTCTAACCTATAAATAGACACTTAGGGTTTCTCAAGAACTACCGATTAATTAATAAAACACTTGAGAGCAACCCTAGAGGCTAGGTTTTTATCGTTCTTCTTTATAGCCTCTTTTAGGTCAATTCGACGGTTCTTCCAAGATCTATCTTTTGTCGAATTGATCTAGTCTTTGCTTAGAGATTTCTTCTATGGTTCCTCAATGATAATCTAAGCAAAGGATCACCATCGAAGCTTTTATCAAGTTTGCGTCGTGGATTCGACGTAGCATCGTGGATTCGATGTGTTGAAGGCGTTTCGTGGATTCGAAACGTGTGCTCGTGGATTCGAGTGGCATTCGTGGATTCGAACGTGTGCAGTGGACGTGCAATCGGTGGAGCGCAAGGTCCGAAGAAGTTGAAGGAGGGGTTGAGTCCGTGGAGTCGGTAATCACCTTGTTATTCTTCTTTTCTTAGTGGATTGTTATTGCGTGTTGGTCCCGAGGTTTTTCTCCTGGATTGGAGTTTCCACGTATATCTCGGTGTGCTATTTTTATTTTCCGCATTGGTTTTTATTTTGCACTGAGATTGGTTTTATAAGTATTACACCTATTCACCCCCCCTCTAGTTGTTTGATAGTACCTATTTAGATCCTTGTGGATCCTTAATATATAAAAACCTACACATGTGACAAAAAGGAGACGATCAGAATCAAAACAACACTCGACCCAATCTAGCGAAAGTCTAAAGCATGTCCCTCTTCCTGTAGCACTATGTTGTCTACAGCCAACATAGCTGCTTACCGAGAGAAGACACGTCAATCACTCATCCCATCCCTTGGGAGAGTTTGGAAACTCAATCAGTACTCTCGCTAACAATCATGACTCTCACGCGAGTCATCCTAGGGTCCAACCACAAGCCTAGGGTTTCTAAGTCCACGATGGCCTACATCCTAGGCTATGATACCACTCTAATCTGTCACGCCCCGAGGTCGAAACTGCGACCCGTGCCCGCCAACAGATCCGCCGCCTATACGGGAAGCCCCGTATAGACGAAACGACTAACCTACAAAAGATAATACTAACCACTATACAGATATCAGAGCGGAAAAGTAAACTGCAGAAATAAAATAAATACAAATCCAAATAGTATATGTCAGGTCCTCATAATACAAATGTCTCTCCAAAATAAAACTCTCAACTCGAGTAAAATAAATACAAGATATCTCCAAACCACTGACAGTACTAAAAACATCACCAAAAGGGGTACATCTTGTGACGCCCCACTTCCCAGGGAGTCACCCCATCCTAGAACTACTCTAGCTCTAGCACGCTTAACTCTCATGTTCCTCTTGGATCTTGCTACCATCCAAAATGCTATAGCCGGGTTAGAGATTTAGTCCTATTATATTATTTATATAGAGGACTAATCCAAATTCCGGGGGTGTCACATTCTTCCCCCCTTTAAGCCCTGACGTCCACGTCAGGCTCAAGCACACTCACAAGCACCAGGCGATGTGAGACTCGTCTCGCTAGCCTTAGCCGACCTTGTGAGGAGCTGCACTCCACTCACAACGGTCATTAGCCGGGGAGCCTCGCTCTACCCGCTATATAACCCTGGCTCAGCCGAGGCTCGTCTCACATTTTCGGCTGGTGAATGTCTCTGATACCAACTGTGACGCCCCACTTCCCAGGGGGTCACCCATCCTAGAACTACTCTAGCTCTAGCACGCTTAACTCTCATGTTCCTCTTGGATCTTGCTACCATCCAAAATGCTATAGCCGGGTTAGAGATTTAGTCCTATTATATTATTTATATAGAGGACTAATCCAAATTCCGGATGTGACACCCCCGGAATTTGGATTAGTCCTATATATAAATGATATAATAGGACTAAAATCTCTAACCCGGCTATAACATTTTGGATGGTAGCAAGATCCAAGAGGAACATGAGAGTTAAGCGTGCTAGAGCTAGAGTAGTTCTAGGATGGGTGACCCCCTGGGAAGTGGGGCGTCACAGTTGGTATCAGAGACATTCACCAGCCGGAAATGTGAGATGAGTCTCGGCTGAGCCAGGGTTATATAGCGGGTAGAGTGTGGCTCCCCGGCTAATGACCGTTGTAGGTGGAGTGCAGCTCCCTACAAGGTCGGCTAAGGCTAGCGAGACGAGTCTCACATCGCCTGGTGCTTGTGAGTGTGCTTGAGCCTGACGTGGACGTCAGGGCTTAAAGGGGGGAAGAATGTGACACCCCCGGAATTTGGATTAGTCCTATATATAAATGATATAATAGGACTAAAATCTCTAACCGGCTATAGCATTTTGGATGGTAGCAAGATCCAAGAGGAACATGAGAGTTAAGCGTGCTAGAGCTAGAGTAGTTCTAGGATGGGTGACCCCCTGGGAAGTGGGGCGTCACACATCTACTCTCTCGTTGGAAACGGGTAGCGATCTAACTCGCGACTCCCTTACCTCGGTTAGTTGGAGCAGCAACTAGAGCAGCAGGAACTAAAGAAGAAGTCCCTAGAAAAAGGTCACCAACAGCGGGAGTCGCACATCGCCTGGTGCTTGTGAGTGTGCTTGAGCCTGACGTGGACGTCAGGGCTTAAAGGGGGGAAGAATGTGACACCCCCGGAATTTGGATTAGTCCTATATATAAATGATATAATAGGACTAAAATCTCTAACCCGGCTATAGCATTTTGGATGGTAGCAAGATCCAAGAGGAACATGAGAGTTAAGCGTGCTAGAGCTAGAGTAGTTCTAGGATGGGTGACCCCCTGGGAAGTGGGGCGTCACACATCTACTCTCTCGCTGGAAACGGGTAGCGATCTAACTCGCGACTCCCTTACCTCGGTTAGTTGGAGCAGCAACTAGAGCAGCAGGAACTAAAGAAGAAGTCCCTAGAAAAATGTCACCAACAGCGGGTGTGAGAACTACAACCAACAGTAGTTCTCAGTGGGTACCGCCACCAAGCCCGACGGTCTGCCCACTAAGTCTACTAGAAGCATAAAGTAACAAATGCAGTACTATAAAGGAAAGGCTGGAAATAACTCTACAACTACTATCCCTCTATCTAAATGCTCAAGGGGTGATACAGATGAAACATGATGCAACTACTATCACTCGATAAAACAATCACCCAATCTATACTGACTGCCACAAAGGGTCCAGTCAAATCTGCGCCCACCTACTGCCATTACATCCATGGAGGACTGGACTTACGTAGGGCGTCCGTGACTGCCCAAAAAGGGCCCAGCCAGAAGGACTGTGTCGACAAGTCGCGATAGCAAAGTAACAGGCCCAGCTCCGAAGTGGCACTCGAGGGGCGCGCCCTACCGAGGAAAGTATCCGCGCATCTTTGTCGAGCTCAAGTTTGGGTTTTCTACTAGTCTGGTTGAAACATGCAACATATGACAGGGTGCTAGGTCAAAGTTCCAACAATGGCATTTAATTAAACTGAACATAAATAGGGAGCACTGTCCAACATGATCTCAATATCAACGAAAAGGAATATCATCTATCACCAACATGCTCACTATCACATCTCACAAACATGCATGTTCAATAACACATAGAATTAAAAAACCGTCCACCGATTTTGGAGACGAAAGCAACCCACCTGAAAGCACGCGTCGGTCCGAAGTCCGAATAAGCCGAAACTGAACGGGGATACTCCTCAGGTTCCCACGATCCAAACGAACCCAAAAATACCAGAAAACTCCTCCCGGCCGCTGAGATACAGACCGAACACCGTGGTAAACAAAAATCCCCAAAATTACAACTCTACGGAAAATCAGTCTAGAAGAAGTCAAAATATCACCTTTCAGATGATCTCCAAAAATTCTAATAAAAACACGACTGCGATCCTCACGAAGCGTAGATGTCGATCGAGTCCTCACGTGCTGAAATCCGATAACCGAGCACCGAGATAAAAATCAAACAAGCTCTGCTGTCCCGAAAAACCAGCAGCAAGAAAGGGGTTCAAAGATGCTCCGAAAACCCCAATAAAAACCCAAAACTGAGAGAAGTGAAACAAGAAAATCGAAGATCTACCTCTCGTGGAAATGATGCCGCAGAAATCGGCCAAAAACTTCCTCGAATCAGCCCAGGGAAGCCCGCGGACGAAGCGTCGATGAAGAAGATCGGTATCGAAAGAACGTCAAAGCTCGCGATGTCGAGGAGGAAGCTGAGTAAATGACTTCCAAAAAATCTCTGTGATCCCAAATATCGAAGAAAACTCGAAGACGAAGCTCCCTGTCGAAGAAGGGCTTAAAATGGCTTGAAAAAAGTCCTCAAATGGAGGCAGGAGTGGGCTATTTATAGCCGAAATCCAAACAAAAATGGATTTCGGATTCGGGCCCAAAATTCGGGTGCCCGAATGCTACAGGGAGTGCCCGATAGACACGTGGCGGCCATCCGGGCCGCAACCGCGCAGCGCCCGGAAGCACGCAATCGCGCCACGTGGCGTGCGGGGTCTACGGCGGGGTGCACGGGCCGCGGTCCTGATCGCGTATCTACGATCACCAAATCCGAAAACTAACACCACCACCAGATTCGGCACTGCCAAATCATTTAAGTGACGACTTCATTTTATCGGATTTCAATTTTGTTTAGCCATTTTAGTCAAAACGCGACTTAAGCACCATAAATCCAAAATTTTATAAAATCTTAATTAAACTTCAAATTAAATTTACTGGATTTTACATTATCCCCTCCTTATAAGAAGTTTCAACCTCGAAACTTACCCTATCTGTCTAAGCAAACAGTTCCGGATATCGCTCCGGCATCTTTGATTCCGATTCCCAGATGGCTTCTCTTTCCTCATGGTTCTCCCATAAAATCTTTACATAGGGAATTGCTTGGTTCCCTAATTTCCTTTCTTCGCATGCTAAAATCCTTACCGGAGCTTCATCATAGCTCAAATCCTCGCAAAGCTCGATTGCCGTGGCATTGATCATATGGGAAGGGTTAGAAATGTACTTTTGAAGCATGGAGACATGAAAGACATAATGTACTCGGGCGAGGCTGGGTGGAAGTGCCAACTGGTAAGCTACCAGACCAATGCGCTTTAGGATCTTGTTGGGGCCAAAAATGTGATCCTCGATCGGCCCCTAGGGGTGACCCTCGAAGTGTGATGTGCTGCGTGCCAAAGGGATCAAGCGATCGGACAGAGGAGGGATCCGTTCGGCCAAGTTCTTCTCAATCAAACTTTTGAGAGAGTTTGGCTTAGATTAGCCAAACTGGGCTTTGGAAACTGTTGATACTAGATTTTTCGCCTCTTAAGAGAGCGACAGGTGGCGGACACCGTCGGTCGACAGACATCAGCCGACAGGAGAATGAGCGAGAAGAAGGAGATCCGCATCTCGATCGAGACCGATCTCTGTCATGTAAAAATATAGCACGCGACAAATGTCATCGGCTGAAAGCATCAACCGACAAAGGAGCTGTCGACAAGAAGACCATCACTTTAATCTAAGGTCAACTTCGGCCAAAGAAGGACATCAAACCGCCCAGACGAGCGACGAAGGAGGTGAGAGTCGAAGATAGCTTTTCGGCTGCTCGAGCCGAGAAGAAAAAGATCTTGGAAGAAAGGAATGCGAGATTTGGACGCGAATCTCGTAACTGACCTGAAACGTCAAGCCGCACCCGGCACTGGAAAGCGCCGAGAATCACATTCTAGCGCGATTACAAAGGGATGAACCTGGACGGAGAGACGACTACTATCCTGATTGAGGGCATTCAACACAAAAGGAAGTAGTTGCTAAATATCCGATAACTTCCCCCAATGTACGCCGATAATTCAAATCGGTGCCTAATAACGTGGTTCGGGAAGTGTATGAATACCCAAACCATCGAAGGAAAAGGGGTACGACAACCTTGTAAGCCCGGTACTACCCCAGCTTCTTCATATCTGTTGGGGCCAAAATGTGGCTTGTGCGCGATCGGCCTCTGTGGGTGACCCTCAGAGATGTCAAGTGTGCCGCATGCTAATGGATCAAGCGATCAGGCCAAGGAGGGATCTGCTTGGCTAGGTTCTCCTTTGGTAACTTCTCATTGACCGTTCGGCCTTGGATAGCCGAATCGGATTTACGGAGGTAGAGAGGGATTGCCGGGTTCGACTTGGAATAGCTGAACCGATAGAAAGGGTAATGATACGGCTGAGGAGCCGATTATAACTTTAAAGTACAAGAAATACAAATAAAGACACAACTAATGAGTCAGTTTACACTTTATATTGATTGGAGAGGGAATACAATGGCACGGTGATGAGCTGATTACAACTTTGAGGAACAAAAAAAGGGGATAGAAGGAAGAAGGTAGGAATAGAAGGATTACAATTAAGCCTATTACTAGAAAAGTAGTAAAGAAAGCGGTAAATACAGGTATGAAAAGTTAAGTTAACCTACTCCTAGATAAATGAAGAATGTGGGGTGGTACCGAGCTTACGAGATTGCCGGACCTATTTTTCTTCAATAGTTTGGATATTTATACACATCTCGAACCAAGGTGGATAACTGCCAATTTAGAAATCGGCGTGATTGAAGGAGAATTACTGGGAAATCCTCAACCTTCTCCTTTTGAATTGATTATCTTTAATAGGATAGTGGTCGTTTCCTGTCTAGGTTTGTCCCCTAATTGCCGTGCTGAAGCGTGATCTTCGGCGCTTTCCTATGCTGGACGCCGCTTGTTGCTTCGGGGTCTGTTAGGAGATTCACGCCTGGATCTCGCCTTCATTCTTTTCAAAACCTTTCCTTTTGAGTTTCAAGCAGTTGAGGATTGACCTTATCTTTGCATCTTCCGTCGCTTGACTGAGGGCGGTCTGATACCTGTCTTTGGCCGACAGACGGTCCTGAATGAGATGAATAATCTTTCTGCTGACCGCTTCTCTTCTTGGCTGGGTCAACCGAAGGTTGATTTTGTCTCCACCTGCTTCGTCGTCTGATCGGGGTGGTTTGATGTATGGTGGCAGCTAATGTTAGTCCTGGACGAGGCATTGGTCCACTTCGTAGGCTACTTCTCTCATCGGCCGATGATCTTAACCGATAACCTATGTCGCGTGCCGCATTCTTGCGCGGCTGGGATCGGCCCGGATCGGGCGTGGATCCCTCTTCCTTCCTCGGCTGATGTCTTCGACCGACGGCATGTATCACACGCTGTTCTCTTTCGTGATCGTAACCAGTCTCAATCGAGGCGCGAGTCCCCCTTTTGCTGACTCAAACCCTTGTCAGCTGATACCCTTAGCCGATGGTGGACACCGCGTGTCTCTCTCCTGAGTGGCGAAAATTTTGGTCTCAACAATGCCCCCTAGGCAATCGCCTGACGTGCTGTTCGGGCGATTGTCGAAGTTGAGTCAACTCCTTCCACTGGAGATGATGTCTAGCGCTATTATGGCTAGATTTTTGCTCATTGCCCGAGAAATTTGTGTCGCTCGGGATGGCCCGTTCGTCATCTTTCAGAGTTCAAGTATCCCTTGCCCTAGAACTTCTTCAACTCGAAGCATTCTGGCTGAACAGCTTCGGCTACACTATCATTCTTCGGCCTTTTTGGCCGATCATAGCCTTCATCGATTTTCGACCTTGAACTCAGGATAGCTGACAACTTTATCCCGGCTGGCCTTTTTTGGCCGGCGTACATCACTCATGCTCAGGTGGAGCCCGTTTAAGTACTCCCATCGACAATACCTGATTAAGTCTATGTGGTGACTCGGATCTCTACAGGGCTTTTACAGTGTGACCAGCAGCTTATGGAGGCCTATGTGGCATATCGGTGGTGTTTTTACACCAATTTGGACACAAGTGATGGACTTCGAGTGTTAAATGGATCACGTGGATAGTCGGATGATCCCGTAGAATGTTTAGAAGTGGTTTCGCGTGAAACAGCTATTAAAATTGGGCTCAGCGCGAAAATTTGGATTAAAAACACATTTCCGGATGCCTTCGGCAATTTTTAGAAATGAAATTTGGCAAAACGGACAGCGGATTCGGATTCAACGCGCTAAAACGATCAAAATGGATAATTTACTTGTATTTTTCGAAGCCCGGAGGCCAAAACACGGATTTTGAGGCTTTGTAGCACTGTTCCGGCAGCCGGAGTAGCGCCGGCGGCGACGGCAGGCGGCGGAGCGCGGCGGCGGGCTGAGGCGCGGGCCGCTCGGTCCACGGGGCCGGCGTCCATCGGGGGCAGGACGCGTGGCGGCTCGGGAGTGGCGGGCGCACGCGCGCGGGGTCCATGGGACGCGTGGCTTGGTGCATGGACCGGCGAGGGACACGTGGCAGCTGGTGGTTGGAGCGGTGTAGTGCACGCTGTCACTCCCCGGGGTCGAAACTGCGACCCGGGCCCGCCAATAGATCCGCCGCCCATACGGGAAACCTCGTATAGACGAAGCGTCTAACCTGCAAAAAGAATAATACTATAGCTATACAGATATCAGAGCTGAAAAGTAAACTACGGAAAGACAAATCCAATCACTGTACAACTGGAAATAAAGATACAATATCCATCTCCCAAATACGATCAAATACAATATCCTCATAATACAATAACCAAAACTAAACAGGGAGGTAAACCCAATAATACATCAGTGTACAGGCTCTCAGTACAAGTCAGATCCTCACAATACAAATGTCTCTCAAAAGTAAAAAAACAAATAAACCAACAGCTGACTGTATTAATAGATCTCCGATGAAGGGGTACCACTACTGCTACTCTCCAAAAACAGGTAGGGATCTAGCTCGCGACTCCCTCGCCTCGATCAGCAACAAAAGGATCAGCAACTAGAAAGTAGGTCCCTAGGGAAAAATCACCACGGCGGGTGTGAGAACTACATCCCACAGTAGTTCTCAGTGGGTACCGCAACCAAACCCGATGGTCTGCCCACTAAGTCTACTAGAGGCATAAAGTAACAAATGCAGTACTGAAAGGGAATGAGCGGGAAAATAACTCTACAGCTACTATGCCTCTATCTAAATGCTCATGAAGTGGAACAGATGGAAAAATGAAGCATCTACTAACTCTCAAATATAATCACCCAATCTACACTGACTGCCACATGGGGTCCAGTCAAACCTGCGCCCACCTACTGCCGCACATCCATAAGTGGACGGGTCTACCGTAGGGTGTCCGTGAGTGCCAAAACCGGCCCAGCCAGAGGGACTGCGTCGACAAGTCGCGATAGTAAAGTAACAGGCCCAGCTCCGGAGTGGCACTCGAGGGGCGCGACCCCACCGAGGAAAGTATCAGCGCATCTCTGTCGTGCTCAATATGGCTCATGCAGGCTATAATCCAAATCCACGATCAACAAGATCGACAGTAACTAACATCACATCTCTAACTCACTGGCTGGAAATACTCACAGCCGGGACCACCTTCAACCCGATAGCTCCCACAACAGAACACCAAACTCACTGATAACACAGGAAGGACCGACACCATAAGGGTCCGAAAATCCCGATAGGTCGGTGCCTAGAACCCCAATCAAACAAGAACAGACTCCAGGCTCCGCCTATCGAAGTTCCCGACCCCCTTACAATTCGGAAACACGACAACCTCGGTACAACATGCGGAAGACACCAACCAGGGTCTGAAAGTTCCAGGAGACCAACACCTACAACACTATCAAACAAGAACAGGTTCCAGGCACGGCCCCCGTCGCTTTCGTCCCGAAAAAGGAACGGCCCCTAGAACCCAGATCACCCAAACTCTCTCGGGTGAGGAAGTTGTAATAAAAAGATGACAGTTATTACTGAAAACTATTTTAATCTGAGAAACCCAATTTAATATATTTTAGTTCTTTAATAAAAATCAGTTCAAGTAAGTTTTATTTTCCAAACCCCGAAGGGCTATTGCCTTCACCAAAATCAAACAAGAGCAGGCTCCGGCGACCCGCTCGATGTTTGGAAGGAAAATATTAGTTTACAGAAATTATATGTATCCAAAAACAGTCTGGGTTCTAGGTCCTGCTATCACTAGTATATTATTGCCACTAACATAGTGGCAACACAAGAAATAAAGAACAAGACATCCCGGGACTACCGTTCACCCAAACGGCTCCCGCCACAGATAAAAGACAAGCTACAACTACCAGACTCCACTCTGCTCCCAAGCACGAGTGTAACATGCATCCCACACTAAGAAGAATATCGACCACTCGGCCCACTACCCGGGCGAGGATAACACTATGTCCAGGAATAGAGTATAATGTGTGGATGTCTAGAACATAAATAAACCTAGCCCAAGTGAGAGTTTTCTACTAGTCTGGTTACACATGCAACATATGACAGGGTGCTAGGTCAAGTTCCAATAACAGCAATTAGTTTAACTAAAGCAGGATCAGGGAACAATAACCAACAGGATATCAATAATAACACAGGAAAGATGACATCTCTCTCTCTCTCTAACATGCATTCTAATCCATCTCATAACATGCATGTTCCCTATATAATAGAATTAGTAGATAGTCCATTGATTTTGGAGGCGAAGCAACCCACCTGAAGCACGCGTTAAACCAAGATCCAAATAAGCTGAAACTGCATGGGGATAAATCCTCAGATTCCCATGATTCCAACGGGCCCAAAAACACACAAAAACTCCTCATGAGTACAAAGATATAGCCCAAACATTATAAACAATACAAAATTCCAAGTGTACAGTTTTGCTGAAATTTTAGTCCCAAAGAAGCATTATTATCACCTTTGAGGTAAATTCCAAAAATTCTAATAAAAATACGAAGGGGATCCTCGCGAAGCTTAGATGTTAATCGAGTCCTCAAACGTTGAATTCCGATACTCGAGTGCAGAGATAAAAATCCGAGAAGGCTCTACTGTCCAGAAGAACCACCAGCAAAATAGGGTCTTAGAGATGCCTCGTAACCCATGCCAGGAATATAGAATGAAGCAAGATGATCCACACGAAAATCGAAGGCCTACCTCTCGAGAATCCGACACCATGAAAATCGTCCAAAAATACCGTCGGAGTAGCCCTGTGGACCTCGCGGACCGAAATGCGACGATAACGGGCCTCCGATGAAAGAACGCCGCTCTGCGCTACGATGCCGAAATCGTCGACGCCGCAGACTCAAAAAAAATCCGAGCCTCCTTCACAAGATGCAGCACAGGGAGATCAACAAAAGTTCTTAGGGATTCAGGTGGATTTGGGCTCGGGAAAAAGCCCAAAACCGAAGTGCAAAGGGCCTATTTATAGGCTTCAACCAGAAAAGACCCAAAGTTCCACCTAATGGGCTTTCGGGCCCAAAATCCGGGCGCCCGAAATGTTTCGGGCGGCTACAGTGTTGGGCCCAGCCCAACACTTTGTACGCCCGAAACCCCGAGAAGCTGCCACGTATCCCAACTGTGCTCCCCGCGGCCGGCGCACGCGCGCCCGCCAATCGCGGCGCGCCGCGTGGCCCGCGGTCCACGGCGGGAACCGTGGGCCGCGGTTCACGGCAGCCCAGCCGGGTCGCTGCGCCCGCCAATGGGCGGGCGACACGTGGCCTGGCGGGGTCCACCGTGCGCCGCGCCCGGCGCGGTCCACGCGCTGTCGCGCGTGCGTTGACCCGCGAATCAACGCCCGCCATGTGGCTCTCGCCCCCGTTGGCTGCTCCCGGTGCACGCCAAAAACTGTGGACCGCGCTGCCCGCCACCGTGTACGCGCCTGCCCGCGCCCTCGCCGCCGCTGCCCTGGCCGCCGGAACAGTACAATCTTGCCTCGAAATCCGTGTTTTGGCATCTGGGCTCAGAAAAATATAAGTAGTCCATTTTCGTTATTTTCACACACTGAATCCAAATCCGATGTCCATTTTGCCAAAATCCACTTCTAAGATTTGTCGAAGGCATCCGGATGGGTATTTTTAATCCAAATTTCGCGCTGGGTTCAAATCTGAGGTCTGATTAGCGCGCAACCAACTCCAACACACATCATAGGCCTCCAGATGCCACAATTCACACTGCAAAAGCTCTGCAGAGATCCGGGTCATCACATCCTCCTCCACTAAAAGAAAGTTTCGTCCTCGAAACTAATAACGCACTTCCAAAACCAACTCATCCAAAACTACTCGAAGTACGCCAACACAACCAACAAGAAAGGTAAAGGCCCCACCATCAGGAACGTCATCAACTCCAACTCTCAATTTGGAAAGCAGCTGAAAATAACGAAAAGTTTGAAAATCTCGAAAGGCCGGTGCCCTCGCCCCAATCAAACAAGAACAGGTTTGGGCACTGTCTCCATTTCTGGAGTAGCCTTTCGAAGTTTTCGTCCCGTTCGTAAGTTTCAGCATAAAGACGATAAAAAGGGAGAGAAGTGTTGAAGCCGTTCCTGCTGTGGCTATAAATACGAAAGCTACGATCTAATCGTGACCCCTAGGAACACAACCTCTAGTCCTAATCGTCACATACGCTGTAGTGGTGGCGTCTGTCCATAACCGCTGAAGCCATCGCTGCAGGAAGGGTACCTTGGCAACTTGTGAAAATGAACTCCTCCAGTCCAGCTCGCGGAAGGGACACTGTTCTCAATCCACAATCAGTCGTTGCATGATAATGCGCCAACCGGTTCATCCTGTGTGCTCGATCAGAGTCTTGGAGCTGTCACCAAACCGTCATACCTGCCGGTATAACCCGCGGCCTCACTGCACTGGACATGATCCACAAGTCTCCTCCAAGTGCACAACACCAACAGCAACCTGTACCTCTAGTGCACGTGGTAACAATTCTACCTAACTACCATGCAGGAAAGCAAAAAAAAAATACTCTAACTCAAGACTACTGTGATAAAATCATGCCTGCGACAACCTGGTCCACTGTCGTGGCGCCCTCCAACCGGGCGGCACAGACTCATCCGCTCGATGTAGGTGGTCGTCGCTCAGTCTGCCTCGACGTCAAAGTCCAGTATGTCGAAAAATATCTAGACTATCCACATAGGAAGCATGGCCTCTGCCTCTGCTCATACTGCGGCAATGAATGGGGCCCTCCGTAGAAACACATCCATGCTAACGCCGCTGCTGCTACTGATACCGTTGCTGAAACTGCTGGTACTATAGCTGCTGCCAATCTCTGGCGCCTCTAAAACCCACGATCCTGAGGATGGAATCGTGGAGGTCTCGGAGGCTCCTGCCTACTCGTCTGTCCTCCGTCATCAGGCGTTGGGCGCTTCACGCCCAAACTCCCACCGGGGCTGTATTCCACTCAGTCAAAATCACATTCCCCAGATCCTCTTCCAGCTTCTATCTGACACTCTCGGGGAAGAAAGCTTCAAGAAGAATGCTGCAGAACTCCGCCCAAGTAAGCAGTTGAGTCCCAGGCGGACCGATGGTCGCACTCGGCGCCACCAAGCCTCAGTAATGTGCTCCAACAAGTTTGTCGCCAAAAGAACCTGAAATCGCTCCTCAATAAAAAGGGTCTCAAAGAATCGCTCCATCGCTGTGATCCAAGACTCTGGCTCCCACGGCTCCAAGCTTAATCCTGCATATCGGGGTGGATCAGACTGCCGGGACTGGCTCCATCGACCGATGATGTCCCAAAGCTCATCTACTATCCGCTATTCACCCTACCTCGGTGCATCGGCACTACTCGTTGACACGGAGGGGGCTGCTCGCTCAATCGGTGCCATTGGTATAGCTGGAGATGCCACTGCATGGGAAGAAAGTGCTGGAGGATACTCAGGCGGTACTGCAACTCGCTGTGCTCTCTGCTCCAACAGGCGCATCATACGTTCCATGGCCTCCTCCTAGCATCGGACAGCCTCCGACATCTGTGCCATCTGGGTCCATAACTCCTGGGTCTCGCTTGTTAAGGAATTTGTTTTGGCGCATTTCGTGAAAGTATTAAGTCTTGAAGATTGAAGATGAAGAAGTTTGGATCATATACCTTAATCTCAAGAAAGAAGAATTCAAAAGGATCAGGTATGTTTAACTAATTATTTTTGGTGATCCGAATACTTCTTATAGTGTAGAAACACTTGGATGAATTTTTAATTGCATAAAAATCAAAAACTGGACATGGAACATGTTCAGGATCCAGATCAGACACGGCAATCCGGATCCCGAATGGTGTTGATTCATACGCAAATCCAATCCGGATCCAAGCCATTTTTGATCCGGATCCCGAACATTGGTTTTTGCTGAAATGTATGAACAATCCGGATCAGGCATTTCAATCCGGATCCCGAACCTTTATTTTTTTGGAATTTGTCTGTTTCGTTACGACAATCCGGATCGCCGTAAATCCGATCCGGATTGTCGTCATGTAAAATTCCAGAAAAGGTTAGTTTTTGATTCTTATCCTCTTCCAACGGTTTCTAACCTATAAATAAACCCTATGATTCTTTTTATAGGGTAAGCCGCATAAGCCGTAAAAGCCGAATAAAACAAAAGACGGCCATATAAATCCACCTATAGAGAAGAAAGGAAATCAATAGATTTAATCCTATGTTTCTTCATCTATATTGATTGATTTGATTCTAGGGTTTCATACTCAGATTTTGAGTAGAATCAAATCAATGAATACTTAGATGGTATTTCCGATCTATTTCTAATCTAAGTATTCGGCGGATCATCACCACCTAAAAAACAATGATTTCCCCAAAATCGGCGCGTGGACTCGCGTGGCCTTGTGGATTCAAGGTGCTACCGCTCACGTGGATTCGGAGCGAGGTACGTTCGTGGATTCGAGACGTGCTACTAGGTGAAGACCGTGGATTCGGTCAGACGTCGTGGATTCGGCGTTGGACGCAGATCGTGGATTCGAGAAGCGTTGCGGAGCGAGCAGAGAAGATCAACTAGGAGCGTATGGAAAAAGGTTGAGTCGTCTGTGAGTACGGTATATCACCTTTGTATGTGTTATAATTCTAGTGGATTTCATCGTGTTATCGGTCCTGTGGTTTTTTACTCCGGTTTGGAGTTTTCCACGTAAAAATCTTGCGTGTTATTTTTTATTTCCGCATTGGGTTTTATTGCGCAACGATTTTTGAGTGTTTAAACGTTTACACCTATTCACCCCCCTCTAGGTGTTTTTTCTCCTATTTAGATCCATATTATACATAACCCGACATCGCTCTGCTCTGATAGCTCTGCTTCCAGCTGCTCGAGTCACTCATCAGATGCGGGATGTGCCCTCCTTACTGCACGACGTCTCAGGGGCATCGTAGTCCACTGCACAATAACAAACATCAGGACACAACAACCATTCAACCCAATCCAGCGAAAGTCTAAGACATGTCATCCATTCCATAGCATTATGTTGTCTGCAGCCAACATAATCGCTTAGGAGAATAAATATGCCAATCACTCATCCCGTCTCTTGGGAGAGGTATAAAACTCAATCAGGACTCTCGCTAAAAGTCACGACTCTCACGTAGTCATTCTAATGTCCAACCACAAGCCTAGGGTTTCTAAGTCCACAATGACCTACAACCTAGGCTCTGATACCACTCTAATCTGTCACGCCCCGGAGTCGAAACTGCGACCCGGGCCCGCCAACAGATCCGCCGCCCATACGGGAAACCTCGTATAGACGAAGCATCTAACCTGCAAAAAGAATAATACTATAGCTATACAGATATCAGAGCTGAAAAGTAAACTACTGAAAGACAAATCCAATCATTGTACAACTGGAAATAAAGATACAATATCCATCTCCCAAATACGATTAAATACAATATCCTCATAATACAATAACCAAAACTAAACAGGGAGGTAAACCCAATAATACATCAGTGTACAGGCTCTCAGTACAAGTCAGATCTTCACAATACAAATGTCTCTCAAAAGTAAAAAAACAAATAAACCAACTGCTGACTGTACTAATAGATCTCCGATGAAGGGGTACCGCTGCTGCTACTCTCCAAAAACAGGTAGGGATCTAGCTCGCGACTCCCTCGCCTCGATCAGCAACAAAAGGATCAACAACTAGAAAGTAGGTCCCTGGGGAAAAATCACCACGGCGGGTGTGAGAACTACATCCCACAGTAGTTCTCAGTGGGTACCGCAACCAAACCCGACGGTCTGCCCACTAAGTCTACTAGAGGCATAAAGTAACAAATGCAGTACTGAAAGGGAAGGAGCTGGAAAATAACTTTACAGCTACTATGCCTCTATCTAAATGCTCAAGAAGTGGAACAGATGGAAACATGATGCATCTACTAACTCTCAAATATAACCACCCAATCTACACTGACTGCCACATGGGGTCCAGTCAAACCTGCGTCCACTTATTACCGCACATCCACAAGTGGACGGGTCTACCGTAGGGTGTCCGTGAGTGCCAAAACTGGCCCAGCCAGAGGGACTGCGTCGACAAGTCGCGATAGTAAAGTAACAGACCCAGCTCCGGAGTGGCAGTCGAGGGGCGCGACCCCACCGAGGAAAGTATCAGCGCATCTCTGTCGAGCTCAATATGGTTCATACATGCTATAGTCCAAATCCACGATCAACAAGATCGACAGTAACTAACATCACATCTCTAACTCACTGGCTAGAAATACTCACAGCCGGGACCACCGTCAACCCGATAGCTCCCACAATAGAACACCAAACTCACTGATAACACAGGAAGGACCGACACCATAAGGGTTCGGAAATCCCGATAGGTCGGTGCCTAGAACCCCAATCAAACATGAACAGACTCCAGGCTTCGCCTATCGAAGTTCCCGACCCCCTTACAGTTCGGGAACACGACAACCTCGGTACAACATGCGGAAGACACCAACCAGGGTCCGAAAGTTCCGGGAGACCAACACCTACAACCCTATCGAACAAGAACAGGTTCCAGGCACGACCCCTGTCGCTTTCGTCCCGAAAAAGGAACGGCCCCTAGAACCCAGATCACCCAAACTCTCTCGGGTGAGGAAGTTGTAATAAAAAGATGACAGTTATTACTGAAAACTATTTTAATCTGAGAAACCCAATTTAATATATTTTAGTTCTTTAATAAAAATCAGTTCAAGTAAGTTTTATTTTCCAAACCCCGAAGGGCTATTGCCTTCACCCAAATCAAACAAGAACAGGCTCCGGCGACTCGCTCGAAGTTTGGAAGGAAAACATTAGTTTACAGAAATTATATGTGTCCAAAAACAGTCTGGGTTCTAGGTCCTGCTATCACTAGTATACTATTGCCACTAACACAGTGGCAACACAAGAAATAAAGAACAAGACATCCTGGGACTACCGTTCACCCAAACGGCTCCCGCTACAGATAAAAGACTAGCTACAACTACCAGACTCCACTCTGCTCCCAAGCACGAGTGTAACATGCATTCCACACTAAGAAGAATATCGACCATTCGGCCCACTACCCAGGCGAGGATAACACTATGTCCAGGAATAGAGTATAATGTGTGGATGTCTAGAACATAAATAAACCTAGCCCAAGTGAGAGTTTTCTACTAGTCTGGTTACACATGCAACATATGACAGGGTGCTAGGTCAAGTTCCAATAACAGCAATTAGTTTAACTAAAGCAGGATCAGGGAACAATAACCAACAGGATATCAATAATAACACAGGAAAGATGACATCTCTCTCTCTCTAACATACATTCTAATCCATCTCATAACATGCATGTTCCCTATATAATAGAATTAGTAGATAGTCCATTGATTTTGGAGGCGAAGCAACCCACCTGAAGCACGCATTAAACCAAGATCCAAATAAGCTAAAACTGCACGGGGATAAATCCTCAGATTCCCACAATTCTAACGGGCCCAAAAACACCCAAAAACTCCTCCTGAGTACAAAGATATAGCCCAAACATTACAAACAATACAACATTCCAAGTTTACAGTTTTGCTGAAATTTCAGTCCCAAAGAAGCATTATTATCACCTTTGAGGTAAATTCCAAAAATTCCAATAAAAATACGACAGCGATCCTCGCGAAGCGTAGATGTCAATCGAGTCCTCAAACGTTGAATTCCGATACTCAAGTGCAGAGATAAAAATCCGAGAAGGCTTTGCTGTCCAGAAGAACCACCAGCAAAATAGGGGCTTAGAGATGACTCGTAACCCATGCCAGGAATATAGAATGAAGCAAGATGATCAACACGAAAATCGAAGGCGTACCTCTCGAGAATCCGACACCGCAAAAATCGTCCAAAAATACCATCGGAGTAGCCCTGTGGACCTCGCGGACCGAAATGCGACGATAACGGGCCTCCGATGAAAGAACGTCGCTCTGCGCTACGATGCCGAAATCGTCGACGCCGCGGCCTCCAAAAATATCCGAGCCTCCTTCACAAGATGCAGCACAGGGAGATCAACAAAAGTTCTTAAGGACTCAGGTGGACTTGGGCTCAGGAAAAAGCCCAAAACCGAAGTGCAAAGGGCCTATTTATAGGCTTCAACCAGAAAAGACCCAAAATTCCACCTAATGGGCTTTCGGGCCTAAAATCCGGGAGCCCGAAATGTTTCGGGCGGCTACAGTGTTGGGCCCAGCCCAACACTGTGGGCGCCCGAAACCCCGAGAAGCCGCCACGTGTCCCAACTGCGCTCCCCGCGCCCGGCCCACGCGCGGCCGCCAATCGCGGCGCGCCGCGTGGCCCGCGGTCCACGGCGAGAACCGTGGGCCGCGGTTCACTACGGCCCAGCCGGGTCGCTGCGCCCGCCAATGGGCGGGCGACACGTGGCCTGGCGGGGTCCACCGTGCGCCGCGCCCGGCGCGGTCCACGCGCTGTCGCGCGTGCGTTGACCCGCGAATCAACGCCCGCCACGTGGCACTCACCCCCGTTGGCTGCTCCCGGTGCACGCCAAAAACTGTGGACCGCGCTGCCCGCCGCCGCGCTCCGCCGCTGCCCCCCCCCCCCCCCCCCCGCCCGCCGCCGCCGGGCAGGTGTTGGGTCATATATAATTGGATCTAAATAGGGGAAAAAAACACCTAAAGGGGGGTGAATAGGTGTAAACAATAAACACTCAAAAATCTTTGCGATATAAAACCCAATGCGGAAAAATAAATAACACGCAGAGATTTTTACGTGGAAAACTCCAAACCGGAGTAAAAAACCACGGGACCGATAACACGGTGAAATCCACTAGAATTATAACACGTTCAAAGGTGATATACCATACTCACAGACGACTCAACCTTTTTCCATACGCTCCTAGTTGATCTTCTCCGCTCGCTCCGCAACGCTTCTCGAATCCACGATCTGCGTCCAACGCCGAATCCACGGCATCCAACGTCGAGTCCACGACGTCCGACCAAATCCACGGTCTTCACCCAGTAGCACGTCTCGAATCCACGAACGTACCTCGCTCCGAATCCACGAGAGCGGTAGCACCTTGAATCCACAAGGCCACGCGAGTCCACGCGCCGATTTTGGGGAAATCGTTGTTTTTTGGGTGGTGATGATCCGCCGAATACTTAGATTAGAAATAGATAGAAAATACCATCTAAGTATTCATTAATTTGATTCTACTCAAAATCTGAGTTTGGAAAACCTAGAATCAAATTAATAATATAGATGAAGAAACATAGAATTAAATCTAGTATTTCCTTTCTTCTCTATATGTGGATTTTTCTATTTCGGTCGTATTTTCTCCTTACCCTAAAAGATGAAACATAGGGTCTATTTATAGGTTAGAAACCGTTGGAAGAAGATAGGAATCAAAAACTAACCTTTTCTGGGATTTTTCAGGACGACGATCCGGATCGGATTTCGGCGATCCGGATTGCAGTAACGAGACAGACAGTTTCCTGAAAAACAAAGGTTCGGGATCCGGATTGAAGTGCCTGATCCGGATCGTTCATACGATTCAGCAAAAACCCATGTTCGGGATCCGGATCAGAAGAGGGCTTGGATCCGGATTGAATTTGCGTATGAACTAACACCCTTCGGGATCCGGATTGGAATGTCTGATCCGGATCCTGAACATGTCCCATGTCCAGTTTTTGATTTTTATGCAATTAAAAATTCATCCAAGTGTTTCTACACTATAAGAAGTATTCGGATCACCAAAAATAATTAGTTAAACATACCTGATCCTTTTGAATTCTTCTTTCTTGAGATTGAGTTATATGATCCAACCTTCTTTATCTTCAATCTTCAAGACTTAACCGAATTCACGAAATACGCCAACTCAAATTCCGTAACAGCAGGTGGCCGTACCGGCGGGCAGGTGGACGTACGCACGGGTCAGCCGGGCGACGTGCACGAGGCAGGCGCGGGAGTGCCACGCGGCGCGGCCGGGGTGGCGCGCCGCTGTTTGCTATTCGGGCGCGGGCGACGTGGCGCAGCGCGGGTGGCGGTGGTTGCTGTTTGCTATTTTGGGGTGACGTGGCAGCATCCGGTTGATTCGGGCGATGGACGGTCCAGATTTCGGGTGCACTGTTGCAGCCCGAAATTTCCGGGCACCCAAAACCAGGGACCTAAGTGGAATTTTGGGAATTGTAGGATTTTGACTATAAGAGGCCTTCTTTGCTGTGCGTTTTGGGCTTCTTCCCGGGATTCCCTCCCTATGAGGCCTTAAGGAAGATTGTTCATCTTTCTATGGTGCATCTCGCGATGGATTCCCAGATTTGTTGGAGGCCTCTGCATCCGCGCTTTCTGCGACGCGGCGCACTGCGACGTTTCTTGGATTTTGGCTTCCACTGTCACTTTTCGGTCCGCGAGGCACCCAGGATCACCCCGATGGTAGTTTGAGCTGATTTTTGGGGCAGCGCGTTCACGAGAGGTACCCCTTCGATTTTCATGTTGATCACTTCATCTCTTTTTGGGGTTTTGGCACGATTTCCGAGGTAAACTTTGACCCTTTGTACTGCTGTGAGATTTTGGACAGCGGAGGCTTGTCGATTTTCTATCTTGATCTACGAGTATTGGAATGAGGCGTTTAAGGACTCGATTGATATCTACGCTTCGAGAGGAACGCACCCGTATTTTTATTGGATTTTTCTGAGGGCTCTTCGAAAGTGATAATTAGGCATCTTTGGGACTAAATTTTTGTAGGCTTTTGTTCTTGAGGATGTGGACTTCCAGTGTTGTTCTAATTGTTTCTTGGCCTACAGGTGTCGGATTGAGGTCTATAAATACTCGTTTTGGGGCTACTCGTCGCGAGGATCGCGACTGTGAATTTTCTGGAATTTTTAGAGGACTGCACGCAGGTGAAAATCCCCTATTTTTGTGCTAGTTGTAAAAACAGCATGTGCTATTTTTGGGGAGTGCTGTGGTGTTGGTTATTGATTGTTGGTGATGTTGTTGATTGGAACAGAGCCTTGTGCGACTTTGGTAGATTTTGGATAGCGTGTGTCTGCGCTCTTCACCGACTTCGGCTTTGCCTGCGGAAAGCATTTCAGGTGGATTGCTTCATCCCCAGAACTGGTGGACGGTTCTCTAATTCTATATGTTAGAAAGCACGCATGATTAAATGTACAATTAATAGATTTGATATGTAAGCATGGAAAATGGCCTTAATTATTTGATTGATGCTTACTTGATTATTGTACATGCTTAAAGGAATTGAGATCTAGCATATGGTAGATGATTGTATTTATTATATACTTGATGAGATGGGGCTCATGCTTGATTATTATTGACATCTTTATGCGAGATCGATTCATGATAGTAGCGAGTTACTAGCATGCCAGGTTAGGACATAGACTTTCATGGGATTGGATTTACTCGATGGAGTAGGATGATTTATCTATGTTCGGGAATTACTCAGAGGAGTTTTTATGCATTATGGACAGGGGTAGTTCATCCTTGATTTTCGGGCATGTGGTTATTTCTAGTTGATGCTACTATTCATTATCTTATCCTTATTCTTAATTGAGGACTTGCATGCTTGTATGGACATTAAGATAGGCCATCTTTTACTGCTACACTATCTTATTGGAACTTGACTTAGGAGAAACCATGTTTTGCTTTTTTTCTCCTTATTGGTTAGTCTTGTGGTTCATGTTGTGAGGACCCGGATCCCCGCGACACAGTTCTGGCTGATCAGCAGCTTCTGGAGGCCCATATTGGGTGATTGAGGTTTTTGCGCGCATATTGGAACCAAGGAATTGACCCAGCACGAAAAATGGATCAAGTTCACTTTTTCGGGATTTTTTTGACAAATTTTAGAAGTGGAATTTGTCAGATCGGACAGCGGATTTGGATTCAGAGCGCGAAAACTGTAGTACTCTAAAAATTTAAAGATTTTGAAATACTTTTGGAATTTATTTAATTAATAATTTTTGGCAAAATAGGGACTTAGTGGATCAATAGTGGCCCAGAAATATCAACTTTTGATCGGGGCCTGATCTCGAAAATCCGAGAGAACCATTGCGATCGTTTCGACGAAACATGAAAAGTTCATATTACTTGTCGACGATTCAACGGTCGGATCTTCCGCAAAACTGCGAAGAAGAACGGGTCCCACAACTTAAGTTGTGAATAGTAACCCTATGTTTCAAATCCGCTTTCGACCACTATTGGCCGATTTACTATCCGGAACCTTGACATAGGGGTATGAGTAGTCGAACCCAGCTAATTTCGACGTTCTGAGCGCAATGGCACTGACGGTTTTCGCGTTTGGCGATCCGGGTGCATCGAGGTGCATGCGTCGGTTTGCGACCTACAGAACTAGTTGGCCCGAGATTTTATACGAGTGCCAAACTAAACAAACAAATACGCTACTTGACAGGTCTCGACGAGCGGATTGTCTCGAAATGCGTGAAAAGTGGTGAAAAAGCAATATTTTCTAAAGAAACCTAAATATATTTTATGTAGCTAAGTTAATGGGATTAAAACATCAAGGTTCTAGATGTGTTTTGCACCTCCTGTGAAGATCTCGGAGGTTGAGGTTGAGTGTGAACTGGGTTTGGGGTTATTTGCAAAAGAATCTAACATTTAATATTAAGCTGGCCTTTGGTATCCTTGGCTCTATGCACGAGGAGTCAAGATGGAATCCTAGACATCACCTAGATCCTCTGCACCTCCCAGACCCAGCCCCGAATTCTGGACAAGCCAAGGAACACCACCCTTGAGTGCAATCCGAGAAAGTGAGAGGAAGAAGAAGGTTGGATCAAAATTGTCCAAGCTTGGATTTGAAGTGCTCTGAGGCTTCCTTGGTGTCTGTGGAACCTCCTGGAGTCTTGCTGAGGCTGCGCAAGGAAGGAGAAGTGGTCCCGGCTTCTTCCCTCCTTCACCAACTCCGGCCAAGGTACGGTCACTAAACCACGGTTTGATTTAGCCCGAGACCCCTAGCAGTAGGTTTGTTAGGTCTTTGTGATGCTCCCTGCCAAGCCTGAGCTCCCCATGCACGTTGCATGGCCGGCGGGAGAAATAGTTGGCCGGAAACCTAGATGTGCTCCGCCTCGAGAGAACTAAGCAACCACTGAACCAAATTGAAAAATAAAACGATGGAGAATTTCTGTAGGAGATAAGGATCATCTCCACCAAAATTGGTGGAGTTTGATCAAGCCGTTTAATTGCAGATCAAAACCCTAGTTTTTCGGGTTTTTGCTTGTTGGCCGAGCTCTGTGCTCCGGCGCCGGCGAGCTTCTCCGACGCCGGCCACCTACCCAGAATACTTGCTGGGACCAAGGGGAGTGCATCCATGCACTTGCATGGCATCCATGCAGCATCAAAGTGGTGCGGCCATGGATGAACCGAGAAGTGATCCAAACGCGGCCGCCGGCGCTCCGGCCATCTCCGGCCAGGGAGGCATGGACGGGAAGCTTCCTATGGACCATTAGAAACTTTCCATCCATGTTGGAGAGCTTCATACTGCCTCTGTAAAGATTCACCATTAGAGGTGAAAAGCTCCAACCGAGTTTTTGCTTCTCCGCCGCCGCCGCCGTGCCTTGTCTCCGGGCTCGGGTCCAGGTGAGTTAGGGATGTGTTTTAGCAACCAATTGGCCAAGTAGTTGGGTCCCAGATGTACTGGTTGAACAGTCACAAATTTCAAAGCTTTGGGACTTCATCTTCTTCCTTGAGCCCGGCCAACCAGTGCATCTGAGATGGCCTAGACTTGCTGGGATTATAGAGTGAACTCATTAGAATATTTCTTTTCAAGTTTTGTTGCATTTGGTCTAGTAATTGCAGAGAATGAACTTTGGGTTGGGAGTTGTTGTGTTATGTGAAAGGTGCCCACCAACTGTTTGATTAAATGCCACAATGAGATTTTGTACAGAATTAAGCTTCGAAGAAAATATGAATGTTGCTCCAAATTGTTCCCTGAGCTTGATGCTCACTTCAGATCAAATCTGATCTGTGAGGATTGATGTTTGGAGCATTATGTTTGTTGATTGAAGGCTAAGTGTTGGTTCTGGTTGATCCAACTGTTCTGGGATGCAAATAGAGCAAGCCCAGTGATTCTTGAGGCATTTTGAGCATGTGGCTAAAGCAGATTTGGTTTTGGCACACTAGAGTTTAAGATGTGGAGTTGTCAAGCTCTAGGGTTTGTTTCATAGCCCAAGGTTGGTTCTGGGTTGTTTGCTAAGTCGCGACAGTGAGTTCTTGACTAATTTGGGGTCACTGAATGCGATGCTCGCGTTTAAATTAGGTTTTGTTGATCCAAAGAAACAAAAATGTGTTTAAGTCTATGTTAGAGGAGTGTTTCATGACCCGAAGTTTTTCTCGGGTTCCGTGCTGCCACAAATGGGTGAGGACGGTGTTCAGTAAGTTATTTGTCACCTACTGGAAGTGACGGTTTGTAAAAATGTTATTCCAGTTAAGAGAACGAGCGAAAACGGCTATCTAAAGGCACTAAAAGTGCGATTTTTGGAAAAGATTTGAGTTTAAATTAAGTCGGGGGTTAGAGTGGTTAAGTTGTTCAAAGGTTCAAGTTTGATCTGGGTTCAAGTTGGGATTAGTGAGATTGAGTTTGTTTCCCTGATCAGTATGTTTGATTCAGGTCTATTCGGTTTGCATCTGGTTCTCGAGCAATCTGTGGATACAGTCGTTCGCCTGCAAAACGACAGGTGGGTTTATCTTCGGTCTGGGCTTTATCATTTCGGCCCTCTGGGGTACCGTATTGGTTGGACCCCTGTTCTTGTAGCCTAGTTGATAATTGAGCCTGTCCTCCTTTTGATCAGTTCTGGTTTTGCTATAAACATGTTTTTAGTCAACCCATGTTTTGTCTCCAAGCATCGCAGAGTCGCCGGAGTCTGTTCTTGTTTGATAGGACGAAGGCATAGCTCTTCGAGGTTTGCACACAAAACATGTTTTCAAATTGTTTTCCTACAAAGATTTTTAGTTCTGCATGATTGATTCTTAGTTGCTTCCAGATATTATGACTTATTTCTGGACATTTGCCATGCCTGATTGGTCATTTGCTAAGTTATATACCTGATTATCAGTACTTCCTGATTATATCTGATCCATGATATATAGTTGCTGCTTATTCTTGCATATAAGTTGAGACTCAGTTGGTTTCTGATATTGCATTCTTGTTATCCTGATTATATCTGATCCATGATATATAGTTGCTGATTATTCCTGCACGTGAGTTGAGATTTAGTTGATTCTGATATTGCATCCCAGTGGGGATTTCCCGGCTTGTTGTCGATTACCCGGTCAGTGGACCGAGAGCTTGAGCATTTGCATTATGATCTAGCCTGCTTTCCTGTTGATCAAATGCTACACTGCTAAACACATAGTTTTATTCAACTTATGTTTTTACTGAACATCGTAGGGTCGCCTGAGTCTGTTCTTGTTTGATAGGACAAAGGCAAAGCTCTTCGAGGTTTGGACCTAAAACCTGTTTTCAAAATGGTTTTCTCAAAAATATGTTTTTAGTTTTGTATGGTTGGTTAGTCTGCATGATTGATGTTTAGTTGCTTCCTAGTACTATGATTTGATTCCTGGATATTTACTATATCTGATTATCAGCACTTCTGATCCATGTTATATCATTGCTGCTTCTTGCATTGAGTTGAGATTTGTCTTGCATTGAGTTGAGATTTGTTGTTGACCTTGCACTGAGTTGAGATGTTGTTATCCTATCACTGTTGCATCCCAGTGGGGATTTCCCGGCTTGTTGCCGATTACCCGGTCAGTGGACCGTGAGTTTGAGCATTTGCATTTGATCGCCCGCACCGTTGTACTTCACGAACATCAGCAGAGTCATGACCCGTGTAGATGTTCTTTACCGGTAAAGTGGTTAGCAATAGCGACCCGTGACCCCTTGTGGGGGGAAATGTCAACCAGGTGGTGCCAAGTGGGCAAATTTGCCTGAGGTCTTATGGGACCAATATGGTGGCTTGTAATTGGGTAATTTGATATATCATTTAATTGATGCATATGTTGCTTTTAGTCTGCTTTTATCATATCTCATGATTTCCTGGTTCCTGCTTGAATATATTCATTTATCATCAGCATTTGTTCAATATCTGCCTATACAGTTACTCAGCATGCTTGATTCAGTATTCTTGATTATCAATAGACCTACTGATTGTTTATCCGCTTCTTCAGTATACCCTTGTTGAGATTATATATTCCTTGTTTATTATTCATTCGCCTCATAATCATGCTTACCTAATGTGATTATTACTATCCTCTAGTATTGTATGCCAGTAGGTACGATCTGCTATTTCTCGGCTCGTTGTGCCCACTGGGATACATTTACAGTGTATCTCACACCCTCGGGTGACTATTTTTTAGGTCGAGCGGGTGTTCGGATGTCGGGACGAATTGGCGAGGTATCGATATAGAGGTTGACCCTGGACAGCCGAAAAGTTATGTAATAGATGTTTGAGAGAAAGGGATTTGTATTTCAGTTGTATATTTGTAAAGATAGTTGTAAAGTTTACTTGTTGTTGTTGTTTGTAGTACGTAGTTAGTACTCTGATGTTGTTGCCAAGCTAGCCGTGCATATATAGAATAGGCTCAATCCCAAAGGGGATTGGGACTCTTCTATATATGTGGCGGTATGTCATTGCCCTGGCTATTTTTGCAACTCTGATTTTTTTTTAAAAAAAAAAAAAAATTTTATACACTGGTTTTTGAACTTGGGGCGTGACAGATTAGATGGTATCAGAGAAATAGGAATACGATGCCTAGGTTTGGTTAGGAACGAACCCTAGGATGACTTGTGTCTACGAGAGAGCGATGGGTAGTGTTCTAAGTCTTGTAGTTTGAAACCGAAGTTGTGGGTCGGTCAAACTAAGATCCATCCTTGGTATTGCAGTTATGGCTCGCACTAGACGTGGTGTTTAGTGGTCGAGTTTATGCATTGACCCAGCAAGAAGAGCCATCAGGAGAAGGCCCGTCTGGAGTCTGAAGTTATTAAGAAAAATTGTAATAAACAGTGTTTGGATTTGTTTAAAGACTTTAGTAGTATTTTGATAAGTTTCGGGGACGAAACTTTTTAGAAGTAGTGGGTAATGTAGTACTCTAAAAATTTAAAGATTTTGAAATACTTTTGGAATTTATTTAATTAATATTTTTTGGCAAAATAGGGACTTAGTGGACCAATAGTGGCCCAGAAATATCGACTTTTGATCGGGGCCTGATATCGAAAATCCGAGAGTACCATTGCGATCGTTTCGACGAAACATGAAAAGTTCATATTCACTTGTCGACGATCCAACGGTCGGATCTTCCGCAAAACAGCGAAGAAGAACGGGTCCCACAACTTAAGTTGTGAATAGTAACCCTATGTTTCAAATCCCCTTTCGACCACTATTGGCCGATTTACTATCCGGAACCTTGACATAGGGGAATGAGTAGTCGAACCCAGCTAATTTCGACGTTCTGAGCGCAATGGCACTGACGGTTTTCGCGTTTGGCGATCCGGGTGCATCGAGGTGCATGCGTCGGTTTGCGACCTACAGAACTAGTTGGCCCGAGATTTTATACGAGTGCCAAACTAAACAAACAAATACGCTACTTGACAGGTCTCGACAAGCCGGACGTCGTGGCGAAGTCTGTTTCGCAATTCGTCGAGCGGATTGTCTCGAAATGCGTGAAAAGTAGTGAAAAAGCAATATTTTCTAAAGAAACCTAAATATATTTTATGTAGCTAAGTTAATGGGATTAAAACATCAAGGTTCTAGATGTATTTTGCACCTCCTGTGAAGATCTCAGAGGTTGAGGTTGAGTGTGAACTGGGTTTGGGGTTATTTGCAAAAGAATCTAACATTTAATATTAAGCTGGCCTTTGGTATCCTTGGCTCTATGCACGAGGAGTCAAGATGGAATCCTAGACATCACCTAGATCCTCTGCACCTCCCAGACCCAGCCCCGAATTCTGGACAAGCCAAGGAACACCACCCTTGAGTGCAATCCGAGAAAGTGAGAGGAAGAAGAAGGTTGGATCAAAATTGTCCAAGCTTGGATTTGAAGTGCTCTGAGGCTTCCTTGGTGTCTGTGGAACCTCCTGGAGTCTTGCTGAGGCTGCGCAAGGAAGGAGAAGTGATCCCGGCTTCTTCCCTCCTTCACCAACTCCGGCCAAGGTAAGGTCACTAAACCACGATTTGATTTAGCCCGAGGCCCCTAGCAGTAGGATTGTTAGGTCTTTGTGATGCTCCCTGCCAAGCCTGAGCTCCCCATGCACGTTGCATAGCCGGCGGGAGAAATAGTTGGCCGGAAACCTAGATGTGCTCCGCCTCGAGAGAACTCAACAACCACTGTACCAAATTGAAAAATAAAATGATGGAGAATTTCTGTAGGAGATAAGGATCATCTCCACCAAAATTGGTGGAGTTTGATCAAGCCGTTTAATTGCAGATCAAAACCCTAGTTTTTCGGGTTTTTGCTTGTTGGCCGAGCTCTGTGCTCCGGCGCCGGCGAGCTTCTCCGACGCCGGCCACCTACCCAGAATACTTGCTGGGACCAAGGGGAGTGCATCCATGCACTTGCATGGCATCCATGCAGCATCAAAGTGGTGCGGCCATGGATGACCCGAGAAGTGATCCAAACGCGGCCGCCGGCGCTCCGGCCATCTCCGGCCGGGGAGGCATGGTCGGGAAGCTTCCTATGGACCATTAGAAACTTTCCATCCATGTTGGAGAGCTTCATACTGCCTCTGTAAAGATTCACCATTAGAGGTGAAAAGCTCCAACCGAGTTTTTGCTTCTCCGCCGCCGCCGCCGTGCCCTGTCTCCGGGCACGGGTCCAGGTGAGTTAGGGATGTGTTTTAGCAACCAATTGGCCAAGTAGTTGGGTCCCAGATGTACTGGTTGAACAGTCACAAATTTCAAAGCTTTGGGACTTCATCTTCTTCCTTGAGCCCGGCCAACCAGTGCATCTGAGATGGCCCAGACTTGCTGGGACTATAGAGTGTACTCGTTAGAATATTTCTTTTCAAGTTTTGTTGCATTTGGTCCAGTAATTGCAGAGAATGAACTTTGGGTTGGGAGTTGTTGTGTTATGTGAAAGGTGCCCACCAACTGTTTGATTAAATTCCACAATGAGATTTTGTACAGAATTAAGCTTCGAAGAAAATATGAATGTTGCTCCAAATTGTTCCCTGAGCTTGATGCTCACTTCAGATCAAATCTGATCTGTGAGGATTGATGTTTGGAGCATTATGTTTGTTGATTGAAGGCTAAGTGTTGGTTCTGGTTGATCCAACTGTTCTGGGATGCAAATAGAGCAAGCCCAGTGATTCTTGAGGCATTTTGAGCATGTGGCTAAAGCAGATTTGGTTTTGGCACACTAGAGTTTAAGATGTGGAGTTGTCAAGCACTAGGGTTTGTTTTATGGCCCAAGGTTGGTTCTGGGTTGTTTGCTAAGTCGCGACAGTGAGTTCTTGACTAATTTGGGGTCACTGAACGCGATGCTCGCGTTTAAATTAGGTTTTGTTGATCCAAAGAAACAAAAATGTGTTTAAGTCTATGTTAGAGGAGTGTTTCATGACCCGAAGTTTTCCTCGGGTTCCGTGCTGCCACAAATGGGTGAGCACGGTGTTCAGCAAGTTATTTGTCACCTACTGGAAGTGACGGTTTGTAAAAATGTTATTCCAGTTAAGAGAACGAGCGAAAACGGCTATCTAAAGGCACTAAAAGTGCGATTTTTGGAAAAGATTTGAGTTTAAATTAAGTCGGGGGTTAGAGTGGTTAAGTTGTTCAAAGGTTCAAGTTTGATCTGGGTTCAAGTTGGGATTAGTGAGATTGAGTTTGTTTCCCTGATCAGTATGTTTGATTCAGGTCTATTCGGTTTGCATCTGGTTCTCGAGCAATCTGTGGATACAGTCGTTCGCCTGCAAAACGACAGGTGGGTTTATCTTCGGTCCGGGCTTTATCATTTCGGCCCTCTGGGGTACCGTATTGGTTGGACCCCTGTTCTTGTAGCCTAGTTGATAATTGAGCATGTCTTCCTTTTGATCAGTTCTGGTTTTGCTATAAACATGTTTTTAGTCAACCCATGTTTTGTCTCCAAGCATCGCAGAGTCGCCTGAGTCTGTTCTTGTTTGATAGGACGAAGGCATAGCTCTTCGAGGTTTGCACACAAAACATGTTTTCAAATTGTTTTCCTAAAAAGATTTTTAGTTCTGCATGATTGATTCTTAGTTGCTTCCAGATATTATGACTTATTTCTGGACATTTGCCATGCCTGATTGGTCATTTGCTAAGTTATATACCTGATTATCAGTATTTTCTGATTATATCTGATCCATGATATATAGTTGCTGCTTATTCTTGCATATAAGTTGAGACTCAGTTGGTTTCTGATATTGCATTCTTGTTATCCTGATTATATCTGATCCATGATATATAGTTGCTGATTATTCCTGCACGTGAGTTGAGATTTAGTTGATTCTGATATTGCATCCCAGTGGGGATTTCCCGGCTTGTTGTCGATTACCCGGTCAGTGGACCGAGAGCTTGAGCATTTGCATTATGATCGAGCCTGCTTTCCTGTTGATCAAATGCAACACTGCTAAACACATAGTTTTATTCAACTTATGTTTTTACTGAACATCGTAGGGTCGCCTGAGTCTGTTCTTGTTTGATAGGACAAAGGCAAAGCTCTTCGAGGTTTGGACCTAAAACCTGTTTTCAAAATGGTTTTCTCAAAAATATGTATTTAGTTTTGTATGGTTGGTTAGTCTGCATGATTGATGTTTAGTTGCTTCCTAGTACTATGATTTGATTCCTGGATATTTACTCTATCTGATTATCAGCACATCTGATCCATGTTATATCATTGCTGCTTCTTGCATTGAGTTGAGATTTGTCTTGCATTGAGTTGAGATTTGTTGTTGGCCTTGCACTGAGTTGAGATGTTGTTATCCTATCACTGTTGCATCCCAGTGGGGATTTCCCGGCTTGTTGCCGATTACCCGGTCAGTGGACCGTGAGTTTGAGCATTTGCATTTGATCGCCCGCACCGTTGTACTTCACGAACATCAGCGGAGTCATGACCCGTGTAGATGTTCTTTACCGGTAAAGTGGTTAGCAATAGCGACCCGTGACCCCTTGTGGGGGGAAATGTCAACCAGGTGGTGCCAAGTGGGCAAATTTGCCTGAGGTCTTGTGGGACCAATATGGTGGCTTGTAATTGGGTAATTTGATATATCATTTAATTGATGCATATGTTGCTTTTAGTCTGCTTTTATCATATCTCATGATTTCCTGGTTCCTGCTTGAATATATTCATTTATCATCAGCATTTGTTCAATATCTGCCTATACAGTTACTCAGCATGCTTGATTCAGTATTCTTGATTATCAATAGACCTACTGATTGTTTATCCGCTTCTTCAGTATACCCCTGTTGAGATTATATATTCCTTGTTGATTATTCATTCGCCTCATAATCATGCTTACCTAATGTGATTATTACTATCCTCTAGTATTGTATGCCAGTAGGTATGATCTGCTATTCCTCGGCTCGTCGTGCCCACTGGGATACATTTACAGTGTATCTCACACCCTCGGGTGACTATTTTTTAGGTCGAGCGGGTGTTGGGATGTCGGGACGAATTGGAGAGGTATCGATATAGAGGTTGACCCTGGACAGCCGAAAAGTTATATAATAGATGTTTGAGAGAAAGGGATTTGTATTTCAGTTGTATATTTGTAAAGATAGTTGTAAAGTTTACTTGTTGTTGTTGTTTGTAGTACGTAGTTAGTACTCTGATGTTGTTGCCAAGCTAGCCGTGCATATATAGAATAGGCTCAATCCTAAAAGGGATTGGGACTCTTCTATATATGTGGCGGTCTGTCATTGCCCTGGCTATTTTTGCAACTCTGATTTAAAAAAAAAAAAAAAAAAAAAAATTATACACTGGTTTTTGAACTCGGGGGGTGACAAAAACGATCGAAATGAGCTATTTACTTGTATTTTTAGGAGCCCAGAGGAGAAAACACGGATTTCGAGGAGTTTGGGCATTGTTCCGGTGGCCGGAGAGGCGCCGGCGCCGGCGGCTGGCGGCGGAGCGCGGCGGTGGGAGGAGGCCCAGCCGCGCGGTCCACCGCGGAAGGCGTGCACCAGGCGCTGGACACGTGGCGCCTCTCCATTGGCCGGCACGGTCCATGGAATGGCGCGGGTGCACGGTGGACCGGGAGCGAGACAGGTGGCGGCTTTTGTTTGGCGGGTCCTGGTGCAAGCGGTCCACGCAGCGGCAGGAGCAGGTGGTCGTACGGTGGCGGTTGGGGAGCGACGTGGGGGCGCCACGTTGCGCCCCGCAGTTGGCCGGGCGCAGCCGCCCCACGCCCCGCTGTCGGGACACGCGGCACTCCGCGATTCGCGGGCGCGCGTGCGCCGGGAGCGGGGAGGAGCCGCGCGGCCACGTGGCGGCTCCAGGGCAATCCGGGTGCGCACAATGTTCGGCCGGGCCCAACACTGTAGCCGCCCGAATGTTCCAGGCGCTCGGAATTTGGGCCCAAAAGTCCAATTTCAGATTTTTTCGGGCTGGGCCTATAAATAGGCACTTTGCTTGGGCTTTTTGCCCCTTTCCCCGAGCTCCCTTGCCCTTGGACCCTTCAGCAAAGTTGGAGATCTTCGTGTTGCGCATCTCCTGGCAGAGGCCCGGAATTTTTGGAAGCCGCGGCGTCGATGACTTTGGCATCGTAGCATAGAGCGACGATCTTTCATCGGGGGCCCATTATCGTCGCAGTTCGGTCTGAGAGGTCCACAGAGCTACTCCGACAGTATTTTTGGACGATTTTTGCGGCGTCGCATTCACGAGAGGTACGAATTCGATTTCCGTGCTGACTACCTTGCTTGATTCTGAGTTTGTGGCATGGTTTTCGAGACATTTCTAAGCCACTGTTTTGCTGGTGGAGTTTATGGACAGCAGCCCCTTGCCAGAATTTTATCTCCGCGCTCGAGCGTCGGATCGAGACAGGCCTATACACTTTTTGCATCTACTCGTCGCGAGGATTATCGTCGTATTTTTCTGGGATTTTTCTGAGGCTTTCCCGTTGTGTGGTTATGATTATTTGCGCACCTATATTGTGGAATTTGTAACTCGGCATATGGGGCTTGGAATTGGACGTGCAGGTACCCGTTTCGAAGGTCTCGACGCGAGGATCGCTGTGATATTTTTATTAGAATTTTCTGGGCACTTTCAGCAGGTGAAAATTTCGTATTTAGGGGACTGTTCCCAGCAGATTTGTAATACATAGATTTTATGGAATTAAGTTTAACTTGGATTGTATTTTTGTACCCAGGAAGTATTGATCAGTGTTCCTGTACTGTTGGATTAGTGAGTGAGTAGAGATATCTGTTTCTGGGCATTCTCAGCTGTACGACTCCGGACAGTTAGCACCTTCAGGTGGGTGGCCTTGCTTTCAAAATCTATGGACTGTGTACTAACTCTATTTATATAGAAGCATGCATGATAGTTATTGGACTTAGTAGCATGTTCGAATTAGAATGTTAATACTATGTATATCAGTTGGATGATCTTATTGCTTCCTACAACTTGTTAATTATTGGAACGTGACCTAGCACCCCCGCCATATGCAGCATGTTCAGCCAGACTGTAGAAAACTTCAACTTGGGCTAGGTTTCTTTTATTGCTCTAGACATTCCCACATCACTGTATTATACTTGTCATTCTGGACTTAGCTTTTCTCGCCCGGGTTGTGGGCTGGGAGGTCGGGTGGTTGTGGGATGCATTTGCACTCGTGTCTGGAGACCGAGTGGAGTTGATAGCAGTCTGTAGATCAGGTTTCTTTGGGAGAGTGATAGTGATGGTAGATCTGGGTTCTTGGGAGCTGTCAGAGTGACAGTGAGTCTCAGCTGTGTAGATTCCAGCCAGTGAGTGAGACAGTGATTTGTTGGTTATAGCCGATCTTGTTGATCGATGATTTGGATCATAGCCTGCATGAGCCATATTTGAGCTCGACAGAGATGCGCGGATACTTTGCTCGGTGGGGTCGCGCCCCTCGAGTGCCACTCCGGAGTTGGGCCTGATACTTCTATCCCGACTTGTCGACGCATTGTCCCTCTGGCTGAGCCAGTTTTGGCAGTCACGGACACCGTCCCTCTGGCTGAGCCAGTTTTGGCAGTCACGGACGTCCTACGTAAGTCCAGTCCTTCGGGATGTAACGGCAGTAGGTAGGCGCAGGTTTGACTGGACCCGAGGAGGCAGTCAGTTTAGATTGGGTGATCTGAGTTTGAGAGTTAGTTGTGGCATCATGTTCTTTCTGTTCCACTCTTTGAGCATCTAGATAGAGGCATAGTAGCTGTAGAGTTTACTTTTCCAGCTTTTCCTTGCAGCACTGCATATGTTACTTTATGCCTCTAGTAGACTTAGTGGGTAGACCGTCGGGCTTGTTGGCGGCACCCACTGAGAACTACTGTGGGAGGTAGTTCTCACACCCGTTGTGGTGTCTTTTCCCCAGGGACTTTTGCTCAGGTTCCTACTGCTCCAATTGCTATTTCTGCTCCTTCTGACCGAGGTGAGGGAGTCGCGAGATAGATCCCTTCCGGTCACCCTCTGAGAGAGAATAGATGTACCCCTTACCAGTTTCTGAGAGTGTTATGTTGAGTGACTCTTGTAGTGAGGTATCGAGTTGTACCTTTCTTTTACTGCAGTAGAGAGAGACTCCTATATTTGGTGAGGTTGGTCTGTATTATTCTGAGATATAGTTGTATTTTATGTCTTTATTTCAGCTTTTACATTTTCAGCTCTGATATCTGTTAGTGTAGATGATTCTTTTGCAGGTTAGTCGCTACGTCTATACGGGGCTTCCCGTATGGGCGGCGGATCTGTTGGCGAGCCCGGGTCGCAGTTTCGACCCGGGGGCGTGACAGATTAGAGTGGTATCAGAGCCTAGGATGTAGGTCACTGAGGACTTAGAAACCCTAGGCTTGTGGTTGGACCCTAGGATGACTCACGTGAGAGCCGCAATTTTTAGCGAGAGCCCCGATTGGGTTTCTAACTCTCCCGAGCGGATTGGGATGAGTGATTGACATGTCTTCCTTCGGTGGCAACTATGTTGGCTGCAGACAACATAGTACTATGGGAAGGGGGACATGCCTTTTGACTTTCGCTAGATTGGGTCGAGTGTTGATTTGGGTTCTGATTGTTCGTTTTGTTCCTCTAGTGAGTGATGCCTCCGCGACGCACGATGTCGACGCGTTTGCAGCCTTTTTCCTCTGAGCCCGAGCAGGAGGACTCGGGGCAGGGACAGCAGAGAGAGGTTCGGGAGCTTCGTGCCCAGATGGCACAGTTGTTTGAGGCTGTTCGGCGTCTGGAGGAGACATCACAGCGCCAGGAGGAGGCCTTGGGTCGGTTGATGCTCGTGATGGAGCAGAGGGCACAGCCGGTTGTAGCACCCCCCAGAGAGTTCACCTGTGCCTTCTTCACCAGTTGTGGCGGCCCCTATTGTTCAGGCAGCACCGATAGTTCCTGTTGAGCCGGTTTCTGGCAGACCACCGTCTGGGTCGACGGGACCTTTGACTTCAGCTGAGCAGCGTGAGGTGGTGGATCTGTTGATGAGGCTCCGCCAGTTTGATCCACCCCATTTTTCTGGACTGAGTGCAGAGCCGTGGGAGGCTGAGTCTTGGATCACGGCCATGGAGCGACATTTTGAGAGTTTGTTCATTGAGGAGCGGTTTCGGGTCCTATTGGCTACACACTTCTTGGAGAGCAACGCCGAGGCTTGGTGGCGGCGTGTGCGACCTGCTGGTCCACCTGGGAAGCAGCTTTTCACCTGGGCGGAGTTCCGCAGTCTTCTGCTAGGGGCCTTCTTTCCAGAGAGAGTGTTCGTCAGAGATTGGAGGAGCAGCTGAAGAATCTCCGCCTGGGAGATCGGCCCGTGCATATGTACCTAGCTGATTTCAATCAGCTATTGGCTTGTGTGCCACACTTGGCCAGGGACGAGGCTCACCGGATATATATGTTTGAGCGAGGGTTGCCCCGGGACTTCTATCAGTTGTTCGCTTACTTCGATTGCATCTTTTGGAGGCCTCTATGGAGCATGCACTCTATGTTGAGTGCGGAGAGGCGGTGATGGCGGAGGTGGCTCCAGCCCCCGTAGTGACTCCAGGGGCGAAGTGCCCAGCGCCGATGGAGGAGGGGCAGTCGAGTCGACAGGGACCCCCGAGACCTCCACGTTTCCACTCTCAGGGTCGTGGGTATCAGGGGCGGCAGAGATTAGGAGCATCTCGTCAGCCTCGGCAGCAGCAGCGTCGACCGCCTCGGCAGCAGCAGCCTTCGCAGCAGCAGCAGACCTCACGGCAGCCACGCCCTGATCGATGTGTCATTTGTTTAGGACCGCACTCACCGATCTAGTGCCCTCAGAGGCAAGGCCGTTGTTTCCGTTGCGGGCAGACCGGTCACTTTCAGAGTTAGTGCCCCAAAGCAGGTCATCTAGCTCCTTCCTCAACTTCAGCACCTTCTGTTCCTCATCGGTCGGCAGGACCTTCTGCGGCCTATGGTAGGCCAGACCTTGCTTCCTCGTCCTCGTGACAGCCAAAGCGACGTTCCCCCCCTAGCGCCGAGCGGGCGAGTCTATGCCGCTCAGGTTGAGGATGCTACAGCAGCTGTTCATGTCGCCGTGGTATTTTGCCACCTTAGACTGCAGAGAGAGGACGGTGACCCTCCGCGAGCCGGGACAGGAGGAGTTATTTCGGAGGCTGTCAGAGCTCCTTATTTGCGATAACGATTTCTTCGGCGAGGGCTAGGTGCATGATGAACAGAGGCTGCACCGCTTTCTTGGCGACGATTGTGGAGGTGCCTATGGCGGCACTGGGACTCGAGGATATTCCTGTTGTCCACGAGTTCCCAGATGTGTTTCCTCCAGAGTTGACAACTATGCCGCCGGAGAGGGAGATAGAGTTTGTGATTAATGTGGTACCAGGAACCGCACCAATCTCAAAGGCACCTTATAGGATGGCACCTGCCGAGTTGAGGGAGTTGAAGGCCCAGCTTCAGGATCTGATGGACAGGGGCTTTGTTAGGCCCAGTATTTCTCCGTGGGGAGCGCCGGTATTATTGGTGAAGAAGAGGGATGGGTCGCTTCGTTGTGTGTGGATTACCGGGAGTTGAATAAAGTGACCATTCGGAATAAGTATCCCCTACCACGGATAGATGATTTGTTCAATCAGTTGCAGGGAGCTTCAGTGTGTTTTCGGAGATTGATCTTCAGTCAGGTTACCACCAGCTGAGGGTGAGGGCCGAGGACATCCCCAGGACGGCTTTTAGATCTCGGTATGGGCATTATGAGTTCACAGTTATGCCTTTTGGTTTAACTAATGCCCCTGCTGCATTTATGGATTTGATAAACCGGGTATTCCAGCCGTACTTGGACCTGTTGTGGTTGTATTCATCGACGATTTTTGATCTACTCCCGGAGCGATGTGGAGCATGAGGAGCACTTGAGGATAGTGCTGCAGCTTCTACGAGAGAAGAAGTTGTATGCCAAGCTTAAAAGGTGCGAGTTTTGGCTTCGGAAGGTTCCATTCTTGGGCTATATCGTATCAGCCGCAGGAGTGGCAGTTGACCCGACGAAGATTGATGCAGTTCGGGTTTGGCCGAGACCGACGACGATTACAGAGGTTCGGAGCTTTCTGGGCTTGGCAGGCTTTTAACGTCGGTTTATAGAGGGCTTTGCGAAGCTCTCTACTCCCCTGACCTATTTGACTAGGAAGGGGACGAGGTATGTTTGGACTGAGCAGTGCTAGCGGAGTGTTGAGGAGTTGAAGAGGAGATTGATTTCAGCATCAGCTCTTGCACTGCCAGTGATGGGAGATGGATTCGTGATTTATTGTGACGCCTCTCACAGCGGTTTGGGTTGTGTTTTGAGGCAGCATGGTAGGGTAATTGCTTATGCTTCACGTCAATTAAAGAATTATGAGAAGAATTACCCCACTCATGATTTGGAGCTTGCAGCTGTGGTGTTCGCTTTGAAGTACTTGTTTACTCAAATGAGCTGAATCTGAGGCAACACCGGTGGTTGAAGCTACTAAAGGACTATGATGTGAGCATCCTTTGTCATCCCGGCAAGCCCAATGTTGTAGCAGATGCTTTGAGTCGGAGGCCTGTGCAGAGTTTGAGCATGCTGATTACACAGCAGGCACCGCTTGTTGAGCTGTTGGGGCGGCTACAGATTGAGGTGGTATCCCCTGGGGTCTCTGCTAGACTTATGTCTATGGTCTTGCAGCCCACTCTGCTGAACAGGATTAGGGAGACAAAGAGTGAGGACCCCCACTTGGTGAGGATTAGATCACAGATTCAGGCAGATCAGATAGGGGGTTTTGATAGTGGATAGCTCGGGAGTACTGCGGTACAGGGATCGAGTGTGTGTGCCTACGGATCCTGAAATCAAAGACCAGATTTTTGGGAGAGGCCCATTATACACCTGATACCATTCATCCTTGTGGTACTAAGATGTATAAGGACTTCAAGGCACATTTTTGGTGGTCCGGAATGAAGTGGGACATTGGAAGATTTGTGGCTCATTGTTTAACTTGCCAGCAAGTGAAGGCAGAGCACCGGGTTCCTGCTGGCAAGTTACAGAGTCTTCCAATCCCCAAGTGGAAGTGGGACCACATTACTATGGATTTTGTTACTGGACTACCGAGGGCGCAGAATGAAGCCGACGCGGTATGGGTTATTGTGGATAGACTCACCAAGTCTGCACATTTCTTGCCTGTTCAGATGACTTCATCGTTGGAGCGTCTGGCACAGTTGTATTTGGATGAGATAGTGAGGCTACACGGTGTACCCGCGTCGACCGTATCAGATAGGGACCCGAGGTTTGTGTCACGCTTTTGGGGGAGTCTACAGTCAGCCTTGGGGACCCAGCTCAGATTTAGCACTGCTTTCCACCCAAAGACTGATGGTCAGTCCGAGCGCACCATACAGACCCTCGAGGATATGTTGAGAGCGTGCATTATGGATTTTTGGAGGAGGGTGGTACCGACACTTACCATTGGTTGAGTTTGCGTACAACAACAGCTATCAGGCGAGCATTCAGATGGCTCCGTTTGAGGCGTTGTATGGACGCAAGTGTCGGTCGCCCTTGTATTGGAGTGGCGTGGGTGAGAGGAGGACTTTGGGACCGGACTTACTTTTGGAGGCTGAGGAGGAAGTCAGAGTTGTTCGCCGACACCTTGAGACAGCCCAGAGTCGTCAGAGGAGCTACGCTGATACTCGGCGGCGAGACCTAGTGTCACGCCCCGGGTGTAAACCAGAACCCGGGCCCGTCTACAGATCCGCCGTGCACACGGTATTTCCCGCGTACACGAAGCGCCAAACCTGCTCAAATATGAGAGATAATAATAAAAGAGCAATAAAAATAGAGCTGAACTAAACTAATACATCTCAGACTGAAGCTGGAAATAAAATACAATACATCTGTATAAATGATACATCTGTATAAATGATACATCTGTCTCTCCCAGCTCACCAAAATAAATACAACCTGCTGGCAAAAGCCAGTCCCAAAGGTAAAAGTACAACCGTCTGAGGAAACATGGGTACATCAACAATCCAGGCAACTCACTCATCCTGCCTCGGTATCTATCTACTCAGCCGTCCTCTCTCCTCGACCCGCCGCTGAAAGCCCAGCGGCACCCGCAGAAGGCACTGCAAAACAAGGGAGAAGAAAAAGAGGAAAGAAGAATGGGGGTGAGAACTACTAGTAAACCAGTAGCCTCCCCTAGTGGGTAAAACCTCAAACTCTGACACCCCCACTAGGTCTACCAGAGGCAAAAAGGGAAAGAAGTGTAGTAAGCAATAATGACAGCTGAAGAAAGGAATCTACCACTGCTATGCCTCTAAATGCAGTCCTAGACTGGAATAACTATATGTAACAGTAGCCAACCGTCCCGATAAACCCAATCTGTACCGCCCTCATCATCGAGCAAGTAAGCCGCGCCGATGTGATAGCAAAACTCCTGCTGCCGCCCTCATCATCGGGCACATCAGCGGCGCCGATGTGATAGCAAAACTGTCAATAACTGTCTGGCCCCGTCCTCCGGAGGGGAACTCGAGGGGAGCGACCCACACGAGGAAAGCATCACCGGGCAATAACCGCGCCGGTGTGATAAGTATCAAAAGCAGGACTGGATCACAACTATAAAGCCCCAGTGGAACACACCCCTCCACAAAAAGAAACACAGATCCCCCAATCTGATGCACACATGAACATCCGGTCGATCGCCCAAAATCTGCGACCGCCGCAATACCCCAAACTCCACAACCAGGCCTCACAACCGACCTCCGGTCGACCGCCCAATATCCACGGTCACCGGAATAACCCCCAAACTCAATCATGTCCCACATCCGACATCCGGTCAACCGCCTACTATCCGCGGTAGCCGCTATAATCCCCCAATCCAAAATCGGGTAAAATAACATGCATCCGGTCAACCGCATACTATCCGCGGTAGCCGCAACTCTACCGACTACATCAAGTCCAACCTCTGACCTCTGGTCAACCGCCCAAAATCCGCGGTTGCCACAAAGCCCTCTAGTCCATAATCATGCCCTATCACCGATGTCCTATAACCGACATCCGGTCAACCGCCCAATATCCGCGGTCGCCGCCAAAATCCAAAATTCACAATCCAGGCCCCGGCTACACTATCCCAAACCCCTGCTCAAACCCGAGCAACAATAACCACCTGACTAAAGAATAAGGAGAATAGAAGCAAACAAGGTTTCTCCTACGTCAAGTTCCAGCATGAAAGTGTAGCGATAAAAGATGGCCTATCTAGATGTCCATACAAGCATGCAAGTGTCCTCATAAAAGATAAAGAAAGTGTGCCAAATAGTGGTTCCACATGTGTATCAATTAATAGCTCCACATAGATATAACCATCATGCTAAAATCATTATCCATCCACACATGTCTAAAATCCACAATTTTCCCTCACCTAAATCATCCACCTATGCATGTCCCAAAAGATCCTCAAGTGGTATCCTCCCGCAAGACATTTCATTTTATCCCAACATGAAAGTAAATTCCACATGCAAGGTTAAGTGCCAATACTATATCCATACAAACATGTATAAATCCCAACCACTATCAGATTTCCACAATTGTAATTTCCATATGATAGGCTCACAATTATTTTAATTTAAGCATGCATGTCCATAGTTGATCATTCAATGTAACCAATGAGAGGATCTCTCTAATATTCCTAGGGGTATGTCAGAAAATGAGGAGTATAACAACCACCCACCTTGATCGCTAAATCCAAGTCCGAAAAGTGCTCTGGCCCAAAAGATCAACCGCCGCGATCACTGTACAAAAATATCCCCAACATACACACAGATAAGCACACATGTATCCAAATACATGCTGTCCAGAATTTAGTCCCAAAGATGCCCTGTTTTTACCTGCGAGATGGAGACCAAAAATTCCTAAAAAATTGCCGCTGTGATCCTCGCGTCGAGACGATCGAAACGAGTACTCGCACGCCCAAATCCGATACCTGTAGGCCGAGATATAAAATCGGCAAGGTGACCCTCTCGAAAGAATCCTGTACCAAAAATCTGTAGCACTTATCTCTGGGAACAAGGGATTTTCACCTTCGGTAAAAACCCAGAAAAATCCAAGGAAATTCGAGGATGCTCCTTGCGATGTGTAGATGAAAAACGCCTCCTGGCACGCCTCAATCCGACACCTGTGCGCAAAGATATCACCGAAATACCGATATGCTGTCCAAAACTCCGCAATGGAAAATGGGTCAAAGAGAAGCTCGAAAAACTCCAAGAAGATCTCTGAAATAGGGGGAGCTCAAAACACAAAAGTTCAAGCCCTACCTATCGTGAAGCCAACGGCGCAAAAATCAAAGAAAAAGGTGCTCGGGGTAGGCCGGGGGAGCTCGTGCACCAAAAAGCGACGGAAAAGAACGCCGAAGAAGAAACGTCGCGCCGCGCCGGTAAAATGGAAATCTCAAAATCCGTGCTGCCAAAAAATCCGAAACTTAGCAGGTGTATTCCTCTCTTCATGGAGATCAAATCTCCTTGTCATCCCTTAGAGAGAAAGGGGCTCGAAGAGGGCCGAAATGCATAAGGAAGCTCCCTCGGATGCAACTTAAGGCAAAACCAAAGGAAAACATTTCGGGAAATTACCTCTGTGTCCCCAGAACAGGAAACACGCGTAGAAGGCCACCCAGGAGCTGCCAAGTGTCCCACCGAAGTCAACACAGCCACGTTGCGTGCACAGTGCCGCGGCGTCAGCGCGGCATGGCGCCCGCTCGCGCACGCGGCCCGAGGCGCTCCTATGCGCCTCGGTACGCCCGGTGCAGTGAGCCCGCCACTCACGACGCGCCACGTGGCAACCCCGGTCCACTGTGCACCCCCCCGACGCTCCGTGAACCGCGCCTCGTGAGCCGTCCAACCACCAACCGCCACGTGGCCTTCCTCTGGTGCACGCCGGCCGCGTGGACCGCGCGCCTGCCCGCGCCCCTGTGCGCCTGCCCGAGCCCGCGCCGCCGCTGCCCGCCGCCGTGCAGGTGCCGGCCGTACGCCGGAACAGTACCTCATGCCTCGAAAATCGTGCCAAGTCATCCGGGCTCCGAAAAATACAAATAAATAGTCCATTTTGATCATTTTCGCGCGCTGAGTCCAAATCCGGTGTCCGATTTGCCAAATTCCATTCCTAAAATTTGCCGAATGCATCCGGAAAGGTGTTCCTTTGTCCAAACTTCGCGCTGAGCTCAATTTTAATATCTGTTTCGCGTGAAACCACTTCTAAAGATCTGACAGAGTCAACCGATCCCCCACGTGGTCCATTTAAGCCCAAAGTCCAACACTTATGTCCAAATTGTGCACAATCACCGCCGACACCCCACGTAGGCCTCTAGAAGCCACCCAATGCACTGCAACAGCTCTGTGGAGATCCAGGTCATCACACCTAGAGTTTCAGATTGGTGATCATGTCTTCTTGAAGGTCTCGCCTTCGTAAGGGGTCCGAAGATTTGGAGTGCGTGGGAAGCTCAGTCCCCGCTTTATTGGATCCTTTATGGTACTTGAGAGGGTAGACCCCGTGGCTTATAGAGTTGCTCTTCCTCCATGCCTGGCCGGAGTTCACGATGTTTTCCACGTCTCAGCTCTGAGGAGATATGTGTTTGACCCGTCGCACGTGATTGACTTCACTTCCTTGGAGGTCGGCGAGGACCTGGTTTTGAAGAGCGACCGTTGCGAATTCTTGCTCGCGAGGTGAGGGAATTGCGCAACCAGGCCATTCTGTTTGTGATGATCTTGTGGAGTAATCACGAGGAGCGAGAGACTACTTGGGAGCTGGAGACAGAGATGAGAGAGACCTACCCCTTTCTGTTAGAGACTTTCGGTTGAGGTACGTCTGTTTTGCTTTCTTTGTTTCGAGGACGAAACTTTCTTTTAGTGGGGGAGGATGTGAGGACCCGGATCCCTGCGACGCAGTTATGGCCGATCAGCAGCTTCTGGAGGCCCATATTGGGTGATTGAGGTTTTTGCGCGCATATTGGAACCAAGGAATTGACCCGGCACGAAAAATGAATCAAGTTCACTTTTTCGGGAAATTTTGACAAATTTTAGAAGTAGAATTTATCAGATCGGACAACGGATTTGGATTCAGCGCGCGAAAACGATCGAAATGGGCTATTTACTTGTATTTTTCAGAGCACGGAGGAGAAAACACGGATTTCGAGGAGTTTGGGCACTGTTCCGGCGGCCGGAGAGGCGGCGGCGGCGGCGGCTGGCGGCGTTGCGTGGCGGCGGGAGGAGGCGCAGCCGCGCGGTCCACCGCGGAAGGCGTGCACCGGGCGCTGGACACGTGGCGCCTCCCCATTGGCTAGCGCGGCAGGCGCGGTCCATGGAATGGCGCGGGTGAACGGTGGACCGGGAGCGGGACACGTGGCGGCTTTTGTTTGGCGGGTCCTGGTGCACGCGGTCCACGCAGCGGCAGGAGCAGGTGGCCATACGGTGGTGGTTGGGGAGCGACGTGGGGGCGCCACGTGGCACCCCGCGGTTGGCCGGGCGCAGCCGCCCCACGCCCCGCTGTCGGGACACGCAGCGCTCCGCGATTCGCTGGCGCGCATGCGCCGGGCGCGGGGAGGAGCCGCGCGGCCACGTGGCGGCTCCAGGGCAATCCGGGTGCGCACAATGTTCGGCCGGGCCCAACACTGTAGCCGCCCGAATGTTCCAGGCGCTCGGAATTTGGGCCCAAAAGTCCAATTTCAGATTTTTTCGGGCTGGGCCTATAAATAGGCACTTTGCTTGGGCTTTTTGCCCCTTTCCCCGAGCTCCCTTGCCCTTGGACCCTTCAGCAAAGTTGGAGATCTTCGTGTTGCGCATCTCCTGGCAGAGGCCCGGAATTTTTGGAAGCCGCGGCGTCGATGACTTCGGCATCGTAGCATAGAGTGACGATCTTTCATCGGGGGCCCATTATCGTCGCAGTTCGGTCTGAGAGGTCCACAGAGCTACTCCGACAGTATTTTTGGACGATTTTTGCGGCGTCGCATTCACGAGAGGTACGAATTCGATTTCCGTGCTGACTACCTTGCTTGATTCTGAGTTTGTGGCATGGTTTTCGAGACATTTCTAAGCCACTGTTTTGCTGGTGGAGTTTACGGACAGCAGCCCCTTGCCAGAATTTTATCTCCGCGCTCGAGCGTCGGATCGAGACAGGCCTATACACTTTTTGCATCTACTCGTCGCGAGGATTATCGTCGTATTTTTCTGGGATTTTTCTGAGGCTTTCCCGAGGTATACTATTCCCTTTTTATTTGTGCAAGAGTTTATAATTGTGTGGTTATGATTGTTTGCGCACCTGTACTGTGGAATTTGTAACTCGGCCAACGGGGCTCGGAATTGGACGTGCAGGTACCCGTTTCGAAGGTCTCAACATGAGGATCGCTGTGATATTTTTGTTGGAATTTTCTGGGCACTTTCAACAGGTGAAAATTTCGTATTTAGGGGACTGTTCCCAGCAGATTTGTAATACATGGATTTTATGGAATTAAGTGTAACTTGTATTGTATTTTTGTACCCAGGAAGTATTGATCAGTGTTCCTGTACTGTTGGATTAGTGAGTGAGTAGAGATATCTGTTTCTGGGCATTCTCAGCTGTACGACTCCGGACAGTTAGCACCTTCAGGTGGGTGACCTTGCTTTCAAAATCTATGGACTGCGTACTAACTCTATTTATATAGAAGCATGCATGATAGTTATTGGACTTAGTAGCATGTTCGAATTAGAATGTTAATACTATGTATATCAGTTGGATGATCTTATTGCTTCCCACAACTTGTTAATTATTGGAACGTGACCTAGCACCCCCGCCATATGCAGCATGTTCAGCCAGACTGTAGAAAACTTCAACTTGGGCTAGGTTTCTTTTATTGCTCTAGACATTCCCACATCACTATATTATACTTGTCATTCTGGACTTAGCTTTTCTCGCCCGGGTTGTGGGCTGGGAGGTCGGGTGGTTGTGGGATGCATTTGCACTCGTGTCTGGGGACCGAGTGGAGTTGATAGCAGTCTGTAGATCAGGTTTCTTTAGGAGAGTGATAGTGATGGTAGATCTGGGTTCTTGGGAGCTGTCAGAGTGACAGTGAGTCTCAGCTGTGTAGATTCCAGCCAGTGAGTGAGACAGTGATTTGTTGGTTATTGTTACGGAATTTGAGTTGGCGTAGTTTCGTGAAAGTCTCAAGTCTTGAAGATTGAAGGTGAAGAAAGTTGGATCATTTAACTCAATCTCAAGATAGAAGAATTCAAAAGGATCAGGTATGTTTAACTAAAGAATTTGTGTGATCCGAATACTTCTTGTAGTGTAGAAACACTTGGAAGAATCTTTCATTGCATAAAAAATCAAAAACTGGACTTGGGACATGTTCAGGATCCGGATCAGGCTGTTCGATCCGGATCCCGAAGGTGGTTCGTTCATACATCGTCGCAATCCGGATCGTAGTCTCTTGATCCGGATCCCGAACGTTGAGTTTACCATCTACCTTGAACGATCCGGATCTTGCTTCGCAATCCGGATCCCGAACGTTGATGTTTGGTGAACTGTATGAACGATCCGGATCGTAGTTACATGATCCGGATCCCGAACCTTCGTTTTTCTGGAATTGGCTGTTTCGTTATGACGATCCGGATCTCAGTTATCACGATCCGGATCGCCGTCCGTAAAATTTCAGAAATGGTTGGTTTTTGATTCTTATCTCCTTCCTAGGGTTTCTAACCTATAAATAGACCCTATGTCTTTCTTTCTAGGGTGAATCCACATAGCCGTCATTTTCATATATCATCATATACGGCTATAGATCCACATATAGAGAAGAAAGGAAATCATTAGAGAATACTCTATGTTTCTTCATCTATATTGATTAGTTTGATTCTAGGTTTTCATACTCACATCTTGAGTTGAATCAAACTAATGAATACTTAGATGGTATTTCCGATCTATCTTTGATCTAAGTATTCGGCGGATCATCACCACCCAAAAAACAACGATTACCCCAAAATCGGCGCGTGGATTCGCGTGTCCTTGTGGATTCAAGGTTCATTCGCTCTCGTGGATTCGGAGCGAGGCACGTTCGTGGATTCGAAGGGTGCTATTGGGTGAAGACCGTGGATTCGGTCGGACGTCGTGGATTCGACGTTGGACGCCGTGGATTCGGCGTTGGGCGCAGATCGTGGATTCGAGAAGCGTCTGGAGCGAGCGGAGAAGATCCTCTAGGAGCGTATGGAAAAGGTTGAGTCGTAAGTGTGTACGGTAAATCACCTTGTACGTGTTTTAATTCTAGTGGATTTCTGCCGTGTTATCGGTCCCGTGGTTTTTTACTCCGGTGATGGAGTTTTCCACGTAAAAATCTTGCGAGTTATTTTTATTTTCCGCATTGGGTTTTATCGCAACGATTTTTTGAGTGTTTATACGTTTACACCTATTCACCCCCCTCTAGGTGTTTCTTCCCCTATTTAGATCCGTATTATATACGACCCAACAAGTGGTATCAGAGAGGGAATAGGGTTGTGAACAATGGTTGAAGGTGGAAACATCAATCGACCCCCTTTCTTTGATGGAACAAATTATGCGTACTGGAAAGTACGGATGAAAGCCTTTTTATCTTCCATCGACGAAAGGGTGTGGCATTCAATTGAATCAGGATGGACTAATCCAACTGAACTTATCTCTGATGTTCACACCTTAAAACCTAGGTCGAAATGGACCAAGGAAGAGTTTGAGTTATCTTCTTACAATGGCAAGGGAATTAATGCTATTTTTAATGCCTTATCTCAAACTGAATTCTCTCGCGTCTCGGCATGTGAGACTGCGAAAGAAATCTGGGATGTTCTCCAGGTTACACATGAGGGAACTAACCTCGTGAAGATTCAGAAACTGCAGATGCTTACGAGCAAGTTTGACTCTATTTTGATGGCAGAAAATGAATCTTTCACGGACTACTATACACGATTGCAAGACATCGTAAACTCATGTGCTAATCTGGGAGAGAAGATTCCAGAATTTAAGATTGTAAGAAAAATCTTAAGAACTCTTCCTGAACGATTTCGCCCAAAGGTTACTGCCATTGAAACTATTAAACACCCGGACGAAATACGTGTAGAAGAATTAGTTGGTTCATTACAAACATATGAAATGACTTTTAATACTAACAATTCTTCTGGAAAAGCATCCACTTCTAAGTCTTCAGGTTATGCGTTGAAAACAACTAAGGAAGAAGACGCGGATACATCCTCCTCGGACGATGACGACAACCTTTCTATGGAGGAATTTGAGAAGCAGCTCGCTCTCTTGACAAGGAATTTTCGCCGCAACTTTCGAAGGGGTAATTCAAGCAAATCTCCATCCTTCAGAAAGTGGAACAAAGGCAAGGGTACTCCAAGTCACAAGTCAAGAAAGCAGGAGAACTTCTCAAAGGATAAGAAAAGTTCAGAAGGACAACTGCAATGCTTCAAATGTCGAGGCTACGGCCACATTGCAACGGAGTGTCCTAACAAGTATCCGGCAAAGAAGAAGGCGATGCAAGTCGTCACTTGGGATGACAACTCAACGTCAAATGAGTCGTCTTCAAGTGGTGAAGAAAAGAGCTCCACGGCATTCCACGCGTCCACATCTTCACCATTCATGTGCTTTATGGCAAGTACGTCTGAATCATTGTCCAACTCCACTGTTGAAAAGAATGCAATGGACAATGAACCGGATGATTCGGAAGGTGAAGAGTTTGCTCTAGCCTATCACAGATCTTTACAGGATTTAAAGAAACCGGCTAAGCAAAACAAGGGGTTGAGAGGGAGATTGCAGGATCTCGAAGAAGAAGTAAAAAGGGTAACTTCTCTCTCGACCGATCTTGAAGTGGAAAGGGATAGTTTGATAAAAGCAAATGTTTCCCTTCAAGAGTCCAATGAGCAGCTCGAGAAGAACTATATAGATATGGTGAACAAAGCAAACTACTTCTTGAAGCTCTATGGCGAGGGCCGACAGGAAAGACGGGAAATGACAGAGACCATTCTCCAACTCAAGGATGACTTACAGCAATTCTCTTTAGGAAGGAGTAAGTTGGATAAACTCCTTGGTCTTGGTCAAATAAATCGGTTCGGCCTCGGGTACACTCAAACTGGAAACAGTCCAAGTTCGAGTGGGACAGTCTTTGTGCCTCAGTCGGTATCTCCTCCTCCGACATCGGAATTCAAGACAAACAACGACAACAAACCTACCTCATCCTCTTCGGAATCGTCAAGCTCAAAGGTATGTTTTCGTTGTAATTTTGCAGGGCACATCGAAAGAAATTGCGAGATTGGAGCTCAAAGAACAAATCAACCACATCTTGCAATTGCTACCAATAAGCTCACTTCCCGGAATTCAAGGAAGGATTTTACAAAAGGAAAGAACATTGGTAGCACCTCAAACAAGACGATGACAAAAGAAAAAAATCAATCATACAAGACGTCGTCTTCAAGGAGAATCTCTCAACCTTTACCAACATACTCCAAAACTCAAAAGGTTTGGGTATGCAAAGGTGAAACCCCTCCTTGTCCTTAATCGTTCTACGATTAAATCTTGTATAGTTTGTGTAGACTATTTTCTTTTCTCCTTTTTCTTTTGGTCAACCCGTCAACCATCTTTGGGAGGTAAATGGTACATCTTTTTATTGGTTGATGATTTCTCTCGGTTTTCTTGGGTAGCATTTTTTGAGAGAGAAAGCTGATACGTTTGACTCTTTTCATGAGATTTGCCATCGTATTATGATTGAAAAGAATGAAAAGATCATTCGTGTTAGAAGTGATAGGGGTGGAGAATTCATAAATTCAAAATTCATTGACTTTTGTACTTCAAATGGCATTAAACATGAATTCTCGGCACCCTATACACCTCAGCAGAATGGTGTTGTTGAGCGCAAAAACAGGGTTGTTCAAGAGATGGCGCGTGTGATGCTTCATAGCCTGAAATTACCGCTACATTTTTGGGCTGAAGCTGTGAACACCGCTGTCTATGTCATTAACAGAGTGTATTTGCGCCCAGGAACCTTGAATACACCATATGAGCTGTGGTTTAGTAGAAAACCGGATATCAAGTACTTTCGTATCTTTGGGAGTCGATGTTACATCTTACGTGACCGTGAAATTCTTGGAAAGTTTGACTCTCGAAGTGATGAAGGGATCTTTTTGGGTTATTCTACGAATAGCAGAGCATATCGAGTATTTAACATTGAATCTAAGACGATCGTAGAATCTATAAATGTTAAAGTAGATGAAGCTTCTCATTTTGAATCTGAAAAATCTACCCTCGATATCTCTCTAGATGATGATTCTCCTGCTAGTGCATCTTCTCATAATAACACTTCCAATATTAATGATGCATCTAATGGTTCTTCTAGTTTATCTGATGTGCAGGAATCATCTCGTGTACCTCCGAGTACTCCGTTTCAACAAACGCTACGAATCTCCAAGGATCATCCGGAATCGAACATCATTGGAGATCCACAAGAAGGAGTTAGAACTCGAAGGCAGTTGGTTTGCGGATTTGCTTGCTACGTATCTTTAATCGAACCAAAGACAATAGATGAAGCTCTTCAGGATGACTACTGGATTAAAGCAATGCAGGAAGAGCTCCATCAATTTGAGCGAAACAAAGTCTGGGAATTAACGAAGCCTCCAAAGCAACATAATGTGATAGGTACCAAATGGATCTTCAAGAACAAGAAAGATGAAGATGGTACTATCATCAGGAACAAGGCACGACTAGTTGCTCAAGGCTACTCTCAAGTAGAAGGTATAGACTTTGACGAAACTTTCGCCCCTGTAGCTAGACTCGAGTCCATTCGTATATTGTTTGCTATTGCTTGTCATTTTAAAATCAAATTATTTCAAATGGACGTCAAGAGCGCATTTCTAAATGGGTTTTTAAATGAGGAAGTTTATGTAGCTCAACCGAAAGGTTTTGTAGATCATAAACAACCTAACCATGTGTTTCGTTTGAAAAAGGCTCTTTACGGTCTGAAACAAGCACCGCGAGCATGGTACGAAAGGTTAACAAAGCACCTTTTTGAGAAGGGCTATACTCGAGGGGGAGCTGACATGACTCTCTTTGTGAAGCATTATCAAAATAATTTCATTGTAGCACAAATCTATGTCGATGACATTGTATTTGGTGCAACAAAAGATAATGATGCTTCTAAATTCGCGGAGACCATGGAAAGCGAATTTGAGATGTCCATGATGGGCGAACTGTCTTATTTCCTTGGATTGCAAATTAAACAAAATGATGAAGGTATTCACTTGAGTCAATCCAAGTATGCAATGGAGTTGGTCAAAAAGTTTGATCTAGAAAATTGTAAAGATTTTCCAACTCCAATGGGAACTAGCCACAAGGGACTTGGAAGTGAATCACATAGTGAGAATGTAGACGAGAAACTGTATAGAAGTATGATTGGAAGTCTACTTTACCTCACGGCTAGTCGCCCGGATATATCCTTTAGTGTTGGGATTTGCGCGAGATATCAATCAGCACCAAAGGAGGTTCACCTGAAAGCGGTGAAACGGATCATCCGGTATATCAAAGGATCAATTAATTTCGGAATTTGGTATCCTTGGGAACAAGTTTGGATATTGTTGGATACTCAGATGCCGATTGGGCAGGATCAGTGGATGATCGGAAAAGCACGAGTGGTGCATGCTTCTATCTTGGCCATTGCCTTGTTGCATGGCACAGTAAAAAGCAGAATTGCATAGCACTCTCGACTGCCGAAGCGGAATACATTTCAGCTGGAAGTTGCTCAACTCAACTCATTTGGATGAAAAGCGTATTGAGTGACTTCCGCATTTCAGCATCTTCGGTAACAATTCTTTGTGACAACACAAGTGCAATTAACATTTCTAAAAACCCTGTGTTGCACTCTAGAACAAAACATATTGAACTTAGATATCATTTTCTTAGAGAGCTAGTTGAATCAAATACTCTTCAACTTTCATATATTTCAACTGAGGATCAATTAGCTGACATTTTAACAAAACCTTTGGATCAAAAAAGTTTTATTCATTTACGAAAAGCAATTGGGATGCTTTCCTTGAAATAATCTTCTTTTTGAAATCTTTGCTTAGGATAGGTTTTGTATTTGTTTTTGTTTTGTTCTTTATCTATGTTTGTACATAGGACATTAATTGAGCATAGATCATAATTGACTTTAATTGCATCTGTTCATACATTTAGAAATTTATTATGCTTTTGCCATCATAATATTTCACTGTTGCAATGATCATTTATGTTAATTAAATCATCTTCTAAAGTGATCAAAGTCAATTTCTCTCTCTCTATGATCTCTTGGTATAGTCATTATCTTATTTGACTGTTTAGTCGAGTATGAAATCGAGATCAATTTTTGGTTGAATACTTTATATCTTAAATAATTGATAGCCAATTGAGGGGGAGTCAAAGATAATGTAAAATGCTCAAAAGATGTGGAAAGAGTTACATCCCAATGAGGAGTGTGAAAACTACCACCACATGGAGGAAAGAGCTACCACCTCGGTCGTCCGAGTATTGTGTGCAGCTACCACATGTATACCAAGCATGGTTGTTCAAATTTTTGATTAAGTAAAATGCATGTTGAAATACTTGACTCTGTCAAATTTCAAAGTTGGTATAAGGTGGGTTTTTAAAGAAAGATGCTCAAAGAGCCACTCTCTTCAACAGATTGTCTAGAAATATTATCTACCATATTTGGGATTTCAAACATCTATTGATCTTTGTATTTCATTTTCTTTACTGAATTGATGATTTGATAAAGGCATTACTCATAAGATCAAGTTAGATGTGATTGAAGGTGTTCAACTTTAAGGGATTTAATTTTTGTAAATTTTCGTTTCATTTTTGGATATTATTGATAGATTTGGCATAATCTAATTCTTGTTGTATGAAACGATGATTTTTGTTTAAAGTTGATACACATTTGTGCTTACAATCTTTTTCTGGATTTTCCTGAATTTCTCTGAAATTTTCTAAAGAAAAAGTTGGGGCCGATCCTGATCGGGCTAGATGATCCGGATCCCGAACGCAGGAATTCTTCTGCGGGCTGACGATCCGGATTGTATCTGCCGATCCGGATCCCGAACGCAGTTTCTTACTGCGGGTAGCCGATCCGGATCGCAGTTATGAACTGATCCGGATCGCGGCTAGGTTTTATAAGGAACGAAAGGGGTTTTTGATTTCTTTACTCCAATCTTTTGTTCCGAAGTTTCCAGAGCCTCTCTCTCTAGATTTCATCCTCCTTGGAAGCTTTCAAACTCAGGTTCTTCAACTCCAAGTAAGTTTTATTGATCAAAATCTCGGTTTTTCACCGTTTTTCTCTTTTCCTCCTCAAACGTACGAAATTCTTGGATCGATTTTGTTTGTGGATGGTTTTTGATCAAATTTCTTTTGAAATAAGAATTCTGGGTTGTTTAGTTTTGATTATATGCTAGGTTTTCTCCTGATTAACGGATTTTTAGGCTTCGATTTCTAAAATTTCGGTTTTAGGGCATATAATAAGGATTTTCGAAATTCATGCAATTGATCTATTTTTAAAAGTCCTTTTGCAAAACTAATTTGATTCTTAGTCTCTCTACATGATTATGATTCTTTGGATACAATTTTTTCAATTTTTGAAAACTAAGAATTTTTGTGTTCTTGAGTTGGTCTACTCAGGATTCCTTTTCTCAAGAAACCATTAGCAATGGTGATCACTTGGATTGTTTTTCTACTTGCGGCTATGGTTCATACGAGAGACACCGTCAAGCCCAAGAGGGCTAAGAAGGCTAAGAAAGCGAAGAAGGCTAAAGATGATTCCGATACAGAATCTGAAACGGAATCAATTGATTGGGATGAACTGCAAGTTGAAGCAACGACTGTTCCGACTGCTTCAAAGGGAAAAGCACCTGCAGAAACATCGAAGGCTCCGCCTACTGCTGCTGAAAAAGGGAAAGCTCCAATGGAAGAAACTTCTGGGAAGACAAGAAGAAAAAGTGTTGCTCGCAAGAGAGGAAGTGCTCGAGGAATCACCATTGAGCAACCAGCTGCTGGCCAAGCACCTGCACAAGACTTTGTCAGCTCGGCTAGAATAAAGGATTTTGAAAATAGAGAATGCATTGGAGAGAGGCATGTTGATGTAAAAGCCTTAACGCAACGTTCTCAGACGTTCGGGACTTTGTTTGACCAGAGAGGTCTTGCTCCCATTTGCGATTTCCCGGAGACCACTGGGTATTGTCTTCACTCAGTGAGGATGTTCTATCAGAATGCCTGCTATCTAGTTGATCAGGAAAGCGGGCGTCGGGATTTTCAAACATTAGTCAAGAATGTCAGAATCAAAGTAACGCCTCAGCTAATTGGTGAAGTACTAGGGATGGACGCCCGAGCCGATGGTACTCATTACCTGAAGAATCAAGTCTTCAACACCTTCTCCTGGAGAGTGGTAGTTGATGGAATCTGTGTTCCAAATACTCGGTCGACAGGAAACTCCGTGTTCTCGAAAGAACTACGACCAGAGTACCGAATCTTAAATCTCATTGTTTGTTACAATATTATTCCAAACATGAACACAAAGGTTCTTCGGTGGGAAAGAATGATATTTCTTTATCTACTTGGAAACCCCGCAGCAGCAATGGGAGCTAACTTAAACATTCCCTACGTCATCTGGTCAAGGATGGCACGATATGTGGAGCAAGCTCATCCGTCAGAGAGACTACCTTTTCCAATGATCATCATGCGCATTCTTCGCAAATTTAAAGCTGACACAAATGCGAGTTCCTATCTGCACAGTCTAGGAACGATCAATGACACGACAATTGTAAAGTCTCTTTCGACGAAGCCAGATGAACCTTTCATACCTCTTCACCGGCAACGAGAACAACGACAACAAGCAACAACCTCTGCACCGGCCGCAGCTCCTCCAACTCAACCATCACCTCCGGCACAAGAAGCACCTCAATCAACTTCTGATGATGATGCTTCTGTTACCTCAATCTATAAAGAACAGCAAAGGCTCTCCAACGAGCAAGAACGTATATCAAATGAACTGATTGAGGTAAAGGAAGAAATAAAGAAAGTAAATAAAAATCAATCAGCAATGAACAAGCGAATAAAGAAGATTTTCCAAATCCTCTGCTGTATCAGTTCAGACGAGTCTGAATGATCCGTATCCTTCTAATTTCTGTTTATTTTGCACATGTTTAAATCCTACTGTTATGCAGTTTTTTTTTAAGTTTTAATTTGAGTTTTTAGTTCTCGAACTTAAACTGTTAACCATTCTCTCCACCTCTGTAATTTTTGGCTTTATTTGTGACAAAAAGGGGGAGAGAGTTGTTGAGAACTTTGAACAATGATGATGATGTGAATGAACATCAAGGTAAGGGAACTTGAACAATGATTGTGAAAATCTTGATGATGAAGATTTTGTATACATCAAGGTAAGTATGATCTCAACTTCAACTTGAGGTTTTTCAGCTGTATGAATGCATGCCTCGACTAACTATCTGCTAACTATTTGGGCATGTAATATAACTAACAAGTTGAGTTTCACTAACAAGTTTGTGACACTTGGTTTTTGATTGCATAGAAGATATGTTGGTTCTTAACTCTGATCAATTACATATCTATATATATATTAGTTTGTCACAAACATGTTCATGACATTTGGTTTTTACGTGCAAAGAAGATATGTTGGTGTTTATTTAACTATGATCAGTTTCCATATCTGAATATAAATGTCATGGTAAGTATAAATGAGTTTAAACTTCATCTCTGTTTGTGGTTTTTGAATAATACAAAATTCTTGAGGTATCTAACGATTTCTTTTGTCAAGAATGATTTCTTTTTGCAGAGAGTACAGATGTCTAAGTCTAGAGTCTGTTTTAGGAGTTTAACTCATGTATTGTATTTTGGATCTCCATTGTAAATTTTTGTTGTATGGTGATAGCAACAAAAATATCTTTTTGAATTTTCTTTAGTGGATCTATGTTTTGTCACGAAACCGCCAAAGGGGGAGATTGTTACGGAATTTGAGTTGGCGTAGTTTCGTGAAAGTCTCAAGTCTTGAAGATTGAAGGTGAAGAAAGTTGGATCATTTAACTCAATCTCAAGATAGAAGAATTCAAAAGGATCAGGTATGTTTAACTAAAGAATTTGTGTGATCCGAATACTTCTTGTAGTGTAGAAACACTTGGAAGAATCTTTCATTGCATAAAAAATCAAAAACTGGACTTGGGACATGTTCAGGATCCGGATCAGGCTGTTCGATCCGGATCCCGAAGGTGGTTCGTTCATACATCGTCGCAATCCGGATCGTAGTCTCTTGATCCGGATCCCGAACGTTGAGTTTACCATCTACCTTGAACGATCCGGATCTTGCTTCGCAATCCGGATCCCGAACGTTGATGTTTGGTGAACTGTATGAACGATCCGGATCGTAGTTACATGATCCGGATCCCGAACCTTCATTTTTCTGGAATTGGCTGTTTCGTTATGACGATCCGGATCTCAGTTATCACGATCCGGATCGCCGTCCGTAAAATTCCAGAAATGGTTGGTTTTTGATTCTTATCTCCTTCCTAGGGTTTCTAACCTATAAATAGACCCTATGTCTTTCTTTCTAGGGTGAATCCACATAGCCGTCATTTTCATATATCATCATATACGGCTATAGATCCACATATAGAGAAGAAAGGAAATCATTAGAGAATACTCTATGTTTCTTCATCTATATTGATTAGTTTGATTCTAGGTTTTCATACTCACATCTTGAGTTGAATCAAACTAATGAATACTTAGATGGTATTTCCGATCTATCTTTGATCTAAGTATTCGGCGGATCATCACCACCCAAAAAACAACGATTACCCCAAAATCGGCGCGTGGATTCGCGTGTCCTTGTGGATTCAAGGTTCATTCGCTCTCGTGGATTCGGAGCGAGGCACGTTCGTGGATTCGAAGGGTGCTATTGGGTGAAGACCGTGGATTCGGTCGGACGTCGTGGATTCGACGTTGGACGCCGTGGATTCGGCGTTGGGCGCAGATCGTGGATTCGAGAAGCGTCTGGAGCGAGCGGAGAAGATCCTCTAGGAGCGTATGGAAAAGGTTGAGTCGTAAGTGTGTACGGTAAATCACCTTGTACGTGTTTTAATTCTAGTGGATTTCTGCCGTGTTATCGGTCCCGTGGTTTTTTACTCCGGTGATGGAGTTTTCCACGTAAAAATCTTGCGAGTTATTTTTATTTTCCGCATTGGGTTTTATCGCAACGATTTTTTGAGTGTTTATACGTTTACACCTATTCACCCCCCTCTAGGTGTTTCTTCCCCTATTTAGATCTGTATTATATACGACCCAACAGTTATAGCCGATCTTGTTGATCGATGATTTGGATCATAGCATGCATGAGCCACATTTGAGCTCGACAGAGATGCGCAGATACTTTGCTCGGTGTGGTCGCGCCCCTCGAGTGCCACTCCAGAGTTGGGCCTGATACTTCTATCGCGACTTGTCGATGCATTGTCCCTCTGGCTGAGCCAGTTTTGGCAGTCATGGACACCGTCCCTCTGGCTGAGCCAGTTTTGGCAGTCAGGACGTCCTACGTAAGTCCGGTCCTTCGGGATGTAACGGCAGTAGGTAGGCGCAGGTTTGACTGGACCCGAGGAGGCAGTCAGTTTAGATTGGGTGATCTGAGTTTGAGAGTTAGTTGTGGCATCATGTTCTTTCTGTTCCACTCTTTGAGCATCTAGATAGAGGCATAGTAGCTGTAGAGTTTACTTTTCCAGCTTTTCCTTGCAGCACTGCATATGTTACTTTATGCCTCTAATAGACTTAGTGGGCAGACCGTCGAGCTTTTTGGCGGCACCCACTGAGAACTACTGTGGGAGGTAGTTCTCACACCCGTCGTGGTGTCTTTTCCCCAGGAACTTTTGCTCAGGTTCCTGCTGCTCGAGTTGCTGTTTCTGCTCCTTCTGACCGAGGTGAGGGAGTCGCGAGATAGATCCCTTCCAGTCACCCTCTGAGAGAGAGTAGATGTACCCCTTACCAGTTTCTGAGAGTGTTATGTTGAGTGACTCTTGTAGTGAGGTATCGAGTTGTACCTTTCTTTTACTGCAGTAGAGAGAGACTCCTATATTTGGTGAGGTTGGTCTGTATTATTCTGAGATAAAGTTGTATTTTATGTCTTTATTTCAGCTTTTACATTTTTAGCTCTGATATCTGTTAGTGTAGATGATTCTTTTGCAGGTTAGTCGCTACGTCTATACGGGGCTTCCCGTATGGGCGGCGGATCTGTTGGCGAGCCTGGGTCGCAGTTTCGATCCCGGGGCATGACACATGTTGCTCGGGTTCGAGCAGGGGTTTGGAATAGTGTAGTTGAGACTTCGAGTCTGGGACAGGTTGGTCTTGATTATGGACTTGTAGGGTTTTGCGGCGACCGCGGATATTGGGCGGTTGACCGGATATGTACTTGTGCATCAGATTGGGTATCAGATTTCCTCTAGTGGATGGAGTTTCCCACTTATTGTTTACTGTTGTTTCAGTTTGGGGATCGGGTTTCCCTTTAGTGGATGGGTTTTCCCACTTTGATCAAAGTCGTGATCCAGTCCTGCTATACAGTGATACTTGTTACAGTGATACTTTACTCATGCGGGTCGCTCCCCTCGAGTGCCACTCCGGAGTAGGCGATTTATACATCGGCCAGTGAGTGCCAGACATTGAGTATCGGCCAGTGAGAGCCAGACCTTGAGTATTGTTACGGAATTTGAGTTGGCGCATTTCGTGAATTCGGTTAAGTCTTGAAGATTGAAGATAAAGAAAGTTGGATCATTTAACTCAATCTCAAGAAAGAAGAATTCAAAAGGATCAGGTATGTTTAACTAATTATTTTTGGTGATCCGAATACTTCTTATAGTGTAGAAACACTTGGATGAATTTTTAATTGTATAAAAATCAAAAACTGCACATGGTACATGTTCAGGATCCGGATCAGACTTTCCAATCCGGATCCTGAAGGGTGTTCGTTCATACACCAGTTCAATCCGGATCGTAGCCTCCTTTGATCCGGATCCCGAACACTGGTTTTACCATATTTTATGAACGATCCGGATCAGGTTTTGCAATCCGGATCCCGAACGTTGGTGTTTGGTGAAATTGCATGAACGATCCGGATCAGGCACTTCGATCCGGATCCCGAACCTTGGTTTTTCTGGAAACTATCTGTCTCGCTACTGCAATCCGGATCACCGAAGTCCGATCCGGATCGCCGTCCTGAAAAATTCCAGAAAAGGTTAGTTTTTTATTCTTATCCTCTTCCAATGGTTTCTAACCTATATATAGACCCTTTAATTCATCTTTTAGGGTGACCCACGATGAAGGGAAAAAGACGACCGAATTATATAGATCCACAAATAGAGAAGAAAGGAAATCAATAGATTGAATCTTATGTTTCTTCATCTATATTGATTGATTTGATTCTAGGTTTTCATACTCACATTTTGAGTAGAATCAAATCAATGAATACTTAGATGGTATTTCCGATCTATTTCTAATCTAAGTATTCGGCGGATCATCACTGTAAAGTACCGGGGCATTGGATAGCGCGCCGACCACACAGATGACTTGGAGCGGAGAGTTGCCTTGAGCATGTTGTATCTGAGGTTACAGTTGATGCCGGGTTGATTCGGATCAACGCGGAAGCTCCAGCTCGATTCGGGGTTTTTCCGGGCTTTGTAGGCCGATTGAGGATGAGATTGGGAATTTCAGACTTCACCGTGGAGCGCCGGAAATTCAGGAACACGTGGAACAGGTGTACTTTCTGATTACAGCGAAGTTCGGGAGGTTCCGGACTGACGCGGAGGGCCCGGAGGCAAAAAGTGAGTCGAACTGGCAATTTTGGAGCCGGTAATTGATTTGAGCACCCCGACTCAACGGACGAGCTTTTTGAAGAGAAAAAGCTGTGGACACGTGTACTTTTGATTTACAGCGAGGTTCGGGAGGTTCCGGACTGACGCGGAGGACCCGGAGGCAAAAAGTGAGTTGGAACTGGCAATTTTGGAGCCGGTAAGTGATTTGAGCACCCCGCCTCAACGGATGAGCTTTTTGGAGAGAAAAAGCTGTGAGCGCGTGTATTTTCGATTTACAGCGGAGTTCGGGAGGTTCCGGGCAGCGGCGGAGAGCCCGAAGGCAAAAAGTGAGTTGGAGTTGGATTATTGGAATTAATTAATTAACGGATTTAATTAATAAAGCTTTTGCTTTATAAAAGCTTCCCCAGCCCACTCTCTGCAGCAGGAAAAAGAGAAAGAAAGGAAAAGAGAAAGAAAGGAAAAGAAAAGAGAGGAGAAGGAAGAAGAAGAAAAAGAAGGAAAAGGGATTGGAGCTTTTTGGATTTTTTTGGACTCGCCGTTGGAGGCCGTGCGAAGCTCGTGGGCGTGCGGCGTGCGACAACGAGGTAAGCAATTTCTCCTTTTTGAGGTTTCTTGGAGTTTTTGAGCTTTAGGGATTTTTATAATTGAATTTTAAGTGCTAAAAATGGGATTCTTGGATTTTTGGGATTTTTGGATTTTATCGGATTTTTTTTGGGTTTTTCTGGGTTTTGCCGTCGCCGGCGGCCGCGCGCGCGCGCAACGGCGCACGCGCGGCGCCAGGGTGCTGCTGTTGGCAGCACCCTGTGGCGGTGCCGCTGGGCGCGGCGCCGCGAGCAGCAAAGTGCTGCACGCGGCGCTGCCTGGCCGCGCGCAGGGGCGCGCGGCAGGGCCGCGCGCAGGTGCGCGCGGCACCTCCTGGCCGCGCGCGGGTGCGCGCGGCAGGGCCGCGCGCAGGGGCGCGCGTCAGGGCCGCGCGCGTGCGCGCGGGCCCTCCTGGCCGCGCGCAGGCGCGCGCGGCAGGGCCGCGCGCAGGGGCGCGCGGCAGGGCCGCGCGCGTGCGCGCGGGCCCTCCTGGCCGCGCGCTGCGCGCGGGCCCTCCTGGCCGCGCGCAGGCGCGCGCGGCAGGGCCGCGCGCAGGGGTGCGCGGCAGGGCCGCGCGTGTGCGCGCGGGCCCTCCTGGCCGCGCGCAGGGCGCGCGGCAGGGCCGCGCGCGGGCCTGCGCGGGCCGCGCGGGCCGCGCGCGGGCCTGCGCAGGCGCGCGACCGCGCGCAGCGCAGTGGGCTGCGCGCGGGCCCGCGCGCAGCGCCGCTGGGCGCCGCGCGCAGCGCCGCTGGGCGCCGCGCGCAGCGCCGCTGGGCGCAGCGCGGTGCGCTCCGGCACCGCGCAGCGGGCCGCTGCGCGGCGCCGCTTGGTTGGGCGGCGTGCGGCGGGCCTCCCTCGTCGCGCGGCTGGTTTTTTCGCCGCTCGGCGTGCTCCCGGGACAGCGGTGGCGCCTCGGTTTGCGTGCCGGCACCGTTTTTCGCCGTCAACCGTTGTTTTCCCCCCGTCGGCCGCTGTCTTTCGCGGGTTTTCGCCGTGTTTTCGCCGTCGGAGCCGTGGGCCGCCGTCGGCCGCTGTTTTCGCTCGCTGTTTTGCGCAGTTTTTTCGCCGTTTTTCGCGAGCAGGTTGCGAGCAGTTTCGCAAGCGGTTCCGCTGTTTCGCTCGCTGTTTTTGCGCAGTTTTTCGCCGTTTTTCGCGAGCAGGTTGCGAGCAGTTTCGCAAGCGGTTTCGCTGTTTTCGCTCGCAAATTTCGCGCAGTTTCGCGCAGGTTTTCGCGCAGGTTTCCGCCGTTTTTCGCGAGCAGTTTGCGCAGTTTTCGCTGGTTTTTCGCAAGCTGTTTTTGAGCAGTTTTCCGCGCCGACGGAGCTGTTTTCGCCGTCGGGCGCTGGTTTTCGCCGACGGGCTGTTTTTCGCCGTCGGGCGCTGATTTTTCGCTGACTGAGGCTGTTTTCGCCGACGGAAGCTGTTTTTCGCCGTCGGATGCTCGGTTTTGACCTTTTTGATTGATTTTGCGATTTCTTCGCTTCTGGCAGCTTGCGGCGCTGTTTTTAGCTTCCGTCGAGGCTGGTTGTGTGTTTCTTCGCCGCGTGGAGCCGCGGGTCGTTTCGGGGCGTCCGCTGGGTGAGCGGTCTCGTGGTTGGACACGGCGTGCCCTGATTCGCGTGCGGATTCTGGCATCGGGCTTCGGGTTGCGTGCGGACCCCTTGGAGGCCAGGTAAGCCGCTGTGCCAATTGCAAGTGTCGACGAGCAATTGGTGGCTTTCTGAGGTGGGTTGGTTTTCTCTCCAAGTCTACGGACTTCCTTCTAATTCTAATGTGTTAGGATTGCATGCTAGTTTAAGTGTTTTCTTGGAACTTAACTAGCACCCCCGTCATATGTGCATGATTTTGACCAGACCAATTGTGAACCTTAATTTGGGCTAGGTTCCTTATGCTTTAGACATCCCGCACTTTTCATATCCTTCGGGACTTAGAGTTTCCTCGCCCGGGTAGTGGGCCGAGTGGTCAGAGTGTTGTGGGACGGGTGTTGCACTCGGGCCCGGGGGGCCGAGTGGGGTCTGGTGGCTGGGTTAGGCCAGTGTTAGCATTTTGGGGAGCCGTTTCAGGTAAACGGTGGTCCCGGGGGTTTTTCCTTTCCACTGTTCTTCTCGTCACCACCAGGTTGGGGTCGTGGTGCACGTGTGTTAGCAGGACCTTGAACCCAGAACCTTTTTGGATAAATACATGATTTTAGTCAGCCAATGTTTCTTCCAAGCCTCGCAAGGTTGTTTGAGTCTGTTCTCGTCTGTTGGGACGAAGGCATCAGCTCTTCGAGGTTTGGGCATAAAACTTGATTTCAAAGGGTTTTCCTAAAAGAGACTAAAAATCATTATAAAGATGGATTTCTCTCAGATCGAATGGTTTTCTGAAATAAATGACATGGTTTCTTATAAACTTATCCACCCGAGTGGATTCGAGTGATCTGGGTTCAAAGGGCTGCTTTCTCTCTTGGGGACGTAGATGTTAGTCTCCCTGGGTTTCGGACCCTTCGTAGATCTGGCCGTGGAGTAGCTCCGGCCGTGAGTTGAGTGTTGAGTTCAGTGGAGTTGTGTTGTGGGAGCCGTGGGTGAGACGGTGGTCCCAGCTGTTTAGTACCTTCGTTGAGTGGGTCTGTGTTGTGAGATTGAGTCGTGGAGGGTTCTCCGACTGAGTTTGTGCTTTGAGCATCGAGATACCGATCTGTTTGATCGAGGACCACAGCCTGCAGGAGCCACTTGTGAGACAGTGATACTGACGAGATACTTGAGTTCGGTGGGGTCGCACCCCTCGAACCACGCCCCGGGTGCGTTGATGATTCCGAGCCTGATGAGGTGCGTTGATGATTCCGAGCCTGATGAGGCTGCGATGATGATACCGAGCCTGACGAGGCTGCGATGATGCGCCTAGTTCATATACTAGTGGTCGCTTGATACCCCTGGTCGTGCTACCATGGGGTCACTGTGTGAGATATTGAGTTTGTCCGTTGGGACACCCTGGTTGATACACCAGGGGGCGCAGGCTTGACTCGACTGGACCCGGGTGGGCAGTCGCTGAGATTTGTGATGTGCTGAGAGAGTGATGGTGTAGCATGTGTCATAGTAGAGCGTCTTGGGCTTAGTACTTGTGACATATCGTCAGCAGTGAGTGACTGCATTCCATCATCCATAGTCTCTTCTTATTGAGCATAGTAGATAGAGGCATGATAGCTGTAGATTCTTTTCCAGCTTATTTATCTTATTATCAGTCTTTTCTCTATCTTATGCCTCTGGTAGACTTAGTGGGCAGACCGTGGTTCTTGGAGACGGTACCCACTGAGAACTACTGTAGGATGTAGTTCTCACACCCTCTGTCGGTGACAGGTTGCTGAGGCTTTCTTCCGTTCCTGCTGTGCTTGATTGGACGGACCGAGGACAGGGAGTCGCGTGATAGTTCCCTACCAGCATTGTTGCTTTAGAGAGAGGTAGATGTACCATCCCGGATTGTGGGAGTTGGTTATGTTCTTGTTAGCTATCTCCCCTTTGGATTTGTAGATGTTGTATAGGTGCACTTCTTTTTGTATCTTCTGATTTTGGGAGATAGGCTATGTGTTGTAGCAGCTTGTAGTTGAGAAAAAAATTTATAGTACAGCTTTTTATCCGCTCTGATATCTGTGTAGCTGTAGTTTTGTCTTTGCAGGCTAGACGCTTCGTCTGTACGGCAGTTTCCGTACAGATGGCGGATCTGTTAGCGAGCCCGGGTCGCAGTTTCGACCCCGGGGCGTGACAGATTAGAGTGGTATCAGAGCCTAGGTTATAGGTCATTGAGGACTTAGAAACCCTAGGCTTGTGGTTGGACATTAGGATGACTACGTGAGAGTCGTGACTTTTAGCGAGAGTCCAGATTGAGTTTTTACCTCTCCTCGGGTTGGGATGAGTGATTTGATATGTTATTCTCTCAAAGTGATTATGTTGGCTGCAGACAACATAATACTTTAGGAAGGATAACAAAATTT